>CAKKXW010000002.1:57603716-58021287 GCA_920937365.1 Sphaerophoria rueppellii
AGTCTTTTCTAACAAGATGAATTCCAAGCAGGCTATCATAGGAGCAGGACGTGCCGGTCACCAATAAAAATAAGTGGTTTTTTTCCTATATTTTTTCCACTCAAAACGCGTGTTTTATTTTCTACAACTATTTGATTTTGCTTCATTTTTTGGTTTTGTAAAAAACATTTGGTCAATCGAGCCATATTTTGAACCAGCGACCTATCTCTAATTGTGTCCTTATTAGTTTGTTTAAAATTCGAAATAATCGTGTCTTTATTAATTTTGTTTAAGATTCGTAAAGCGTGAGCATTGTGATAGTGATATGAGCAGATAAAGTGCATTATATACCTACAAAAGCAGGCATAGAAAGCAGGAATCATGCCCAAACATGCTCTTAAAAGCGTTAATTTACAGCAATTAATACATTAACATGCATAACAAATAATCTCTATGTACTTGAGCATGAGCAGGTAAGCGAACATTTTTTTTTTTATCTTCCCCTTGTTAGCATGGATACATATACAAGCGATCAGAAGAACGAAAGCAGGAATGTATTTGGTTTTGCTACAACAAATACATACACTAAATCAAGAGACAGCAAGTAGGTATATATATATTAAAATATCCCGCTACGCACAAGCAGCAGGCAACAAGCAGGAGAATGAGAAATTGAATGCCTTTGCATTTGCTTCATTTGGAAAGCAACAGTTGTGCAGTAAACTTCGACTCCCAAATATTTCTTCGAAAAAAAAAAAAAAACAGTTTAGTGCAAAATTATTCTCAGGGTGAAAATTACAATTACCAAACGTTTTAATTTACCTACCAGTGATTCTTCCTTTATTTCTATCAAACCAAGGTAATTATTATAATTTCTACAGAATAGTTGTGATTGGCTTCACGGCATTTTTTTTTTGTGCTTTGTGAATTAGTGTTTGGTGTTTTTTTTGTCGTTTTTATTATTTTCTTTTGTGCATTCTCCTGACAAGAGCGTTGCTGCTGTGCTGTCGCTGTGTAGATATATCTTTTATTTATTTTGTGTGTTCCCTTTTCTGCTCTGTGCATTTATTGTGTGCCTTTGATCTCGACACAAGCAGGAAAGCAGGAGATGCTGAGCGCATGCGTCAGTCGTCACAAAATTTAGAAAAGAGAGATCATGTGTCGAGGCATTTTCCCTTCTATTTTTAATTGAGCATGGGCATGGGATGGAGTAGCTCAAGGCATGTATGTGCGAGTTACAAACTCTACAGAGCTGGTGTGCAGGAAAGAGCTCAAAGTATTTTTATACGAGCTTCTTAGAGATGGAATATGGCATGTATGTGCGAGTTACAAACTCTACAGAGCTGGTGTGCAGGAAAGAGCTCAAAGTATTTTTATACGAGCTTCTTAGAGATGGAATATGGCATGGATGTGCGAGTTACAAACTCTACAGAGCTGGTGTGCAGGAAAGAGCTCAAAGTATTTTTATACGAGCTTCTTAGAGATGGAATATTAATATTTCTTTAGCAGGATAGCAGGAATACCATAAGCAGACAAATGCAACTGTCTAATTTTCTACAGCACGCAGCAACGAGGTTTTTCTTCTCTTTCCACTTAGGTCTTATTTTTTCAGCGTTATAATATTTTTGCCTATATATTTTTTTTTCCTGATGCATGACGTAATTTATATATGGTTAAATTTTAAATCTGACCTTATTTTTATTTTTTTTATGCACCCGTACAGAACATCAAACAAGAGAATGGAGCAGGAAGCCAATATGGAATATGTGCTGGAAGCAGGAATTTTTGCAATTAGCAGGATGATATCCTTCATAAACTCAGAAGGATTTCAACGCTGCACGGGGGCTGCAGCAAAGGTCAGGTTGGAGGCTCTGCAGGATGCGTGGTCTCAGATTCGAGCAAGCGAACGCAGGTTGGCAGTCACCAATGGACTGCTTGAGAATGCAGCCATGCAACGCAGGGTAGCCGAAGCTGAAGGGAATTATTTCAACGCGCATGCAGCCTTGGAAGAGAAGATAAGGAAGCAGGAAGCAGGAAAGCAGGGAGCTATTGAGGTGCACGTTGACATGCCATTTGCACAGCACGATATAAAAAACACGTGGGGCACGTTCGATGGCGACATAACCAAATGGCAGGGCTTCCGGGACCGATTCGTGGCAGCAATCCACGAGAATGACAGGATTGCGCCGGCCTACAAATTTTCTTATCTGAAGGCATCGTTAACGGGCAGAGCTTCAAGAGCACTTGGCGAGTGGCAACTTACCGATCAGAATTATTGTGCAGCCTGGGCACGTATAAACGAGATGTTTATGAAAAAGTATGCCACTCGTCGGGAGCTGTTGAGGAATTTCTTCAAGCTTCCGACACTGCAGGGACAGCCGCGAGCAGGAGAACTGCAGAAAATGTCGAACACGACCCACGAGACGATCAGGCAGCTGGCTTCACAAGGAGTTCACACGGAGTCGTGGGACATAATTATCATCCACGTCCTCCTGGAGAAGCTTGACCACGAGACAGCCTGTAAGTGGGAAGAAATCCGGAACTCCGAGGAGCCTACCGTGCAGGAATTCTGCAATTTCCTCGATAAGAGAGCAGAAGCCCTAGAAGGAGCAGGAGTCAGGCAGCGAGAGCAGGTCCCAATTCGCCAATCTGGAAGCAAACCTGAGACGAGCAGGGCAGCTACGGCTAATCAACTACGGCAGCAGGAGCAAGCAGGAAAAAGGCAAATGCCTTGTTTTTCCTGTAATTCACCAAATCATCCACTCTGGCGCTGCCCAGAATTCAATGCACTGAATTTACGCGCAAGACAGGAGCTAGTGAAGAAGAAGAGGCTATGTACCGATTGCCTTAAGAAAGGACATGACCCTACCAACTGCTTCCAAGGGCCATGTTTGCGTTGTCCAGGAAAACAATACCACAACAGCGTCATCTGCCCGCTAAAAGAATTTAGCAAGGCCGAAGCTACGGTTCTTCAAGTGCAGGAACATGGAAAAAGGAGGAGCAATATGCAGGGAAAAGAGAAGGAAGAATGACTAGGACCCTCTTTGGCAAAACGTCGTCGCTTGAATTCAAGCAGGGAAGCAGGAACGGCAGGAACAGCAGGACAAGGGAGAAGGGAATCGCAGGGTAGTGAGTCTTGGGGGGATTTCAAACGTCGTAATAAAGATGAGTTTGAAACTTACGTAAGGATACTAATAGATAGCAGGACGTATGGACCGATCAGGGCAATCTTCGATACTGGAGCACAGCCAAACCTGATCAGTTATCAGCTTCATCAAAGGTTGGCTTTGCCAAGAGAGCAGATAGCAAGGCGAATAGTGGGGATAGATGGTGCATCTTTACAAATCAGGTATAAGACAACTTTCAAATTAATTCCATGGTTCAACTCAAGAGATGGAATAGAGCAGGATTTCTGGATTTTACCAAAGGAGAGCAACTGGCATCCAACAGTTCCTACTCGCAATTTAGAACTACAGCAAATCAGTAGATCTTCTGAACTGCCACTGGCTGATCCAGAATTATGGAAGGCTGGTCCTATTGATTTGTTGTTAGGGTGTAAGGCAGTGGCAGTATCTCTTCGTCCTCGGATGAAAGAAGAAACTAGGTTTAAATTCAGTATTTTGTAGTCCGTGTTCTAAGTAACTACCTATGCTTCAACCATCTCAAGAATACAATTAAGTAGGAGATTTATAATTATATACCTGATACTGAAAACACAACAATAATGTTTCAAAAAAGTGAATCTCAATCTTGTATCGTTTTCCCAATTATTTATCTATAATTATAACAGAACGCAGTCGAACTCTCTTCAATTCTATTTTCCACAAATAATAATTTCATTTGAAGTTGTGGGTCAAAAACTGTATAGTCATTTCAAAAGACGAATTCAAAACGAACTGACTCACCCTTACCATGTTATTGTTTACCTACTTACAAAAAAACACATAAACTGTTGTCTGCTTTAAAAATTGAAAACGCACTTTATGAAGGTTAGTACATTAGTAATAGCAATTTATATTATTTGAAACTTTAAAACATTTAAATTTGTATTAGATACCTACATATTTGAAGTTTTCTTTTATCTACCTCAATACCTACAGTGATTTTTTTTTTGCTTCATACCTGCCCACCTACATTGATTCTTTTAAAACTGAACCTGCATGAATATTATGTATGTATACCTAACCTGACAATTACATTATATTATGCTCCTAACTTATAGGTACGTCCTTAATTGCAAACAATAACAATATGTAATGTATGTTACCTATGCAAATTATGTACATATGTATACTAACAATATAAGTATTCATTCAAAAAAATTATTCTTTATTTATATTTGTTTGTTCTTCAAGTAAGTATTTCCTATCAGAAGGTTGTTCTTATTTTCCAGACATTACTCGATTATATATAAAACGAAAGAACGTTACTGTATTTCAAAAACGATCTCCTTACAATTCACAACGTATGCCAAACCCTTAAAAACCAGCCAATTAGAAGTTCTTTAACATACAACCAAAAATATATGATCGCAACAACAGCTAAGGCTAATGTATAGATTTGCATTCACACCGACTCGCACACACAAAACACCACCCGAAGGTCAAGAATGGGCAAGGAAAAATTGTTCGTCTTGAAATTATCTGTATCGAATTGCGTGAGTTTGGTAACTCTGCATTCGATGTTAAGGAGAAGGAGATTTATACATGTGAGCGTTCTTGTGACGCTTCGTTAAACTTTAAATATACATAAGAAAAACTTAACGATAAGCAGGTTTATGTGAAGAGTCTTTTCTAACAAGATGAATTCCAAGCAGGCTATCATAGGAGCAGGACGTGCCGGTCACCAATAAAAATAAGTGGTTTTTTTCCTATATTTTTTCCACTCAAAACGCGTGTTTTATTTTCTACAACTATTTGATTTTGCTTCATTTTTTGGTTTTGTAAAAAACATTTGGTCAATCGAGCCATATTTTGAACCAGCGACCTATCTCTAATTGTGTCCTTATTAGTTTGTTTAAAATTCGAAATAATCGTGTCTTTATTAATTTTGTTTAAGATTCGTAAAGCGTGAGCATTGTGATAGTGATATGAGCAGATAAAGTGCATTATATACCTACAAAAGCAGGCATAGAAAGCAGGAATCATGCCCAAACATGCTCTTAAAAGCGTTAATTTACAGCAATTAATACATTAACATGCATAACAAATAATCTCTATGTACTTGAGCATGAGCAGGTAAGCGAACATTTTTTTTTTATCTTCCCCTTGTTAGCATGGATACATATACAAGCGATCAGAAGAACGAAAGCAGGAATGTATTTGGTTTTGCTACAACAAATACATACACTAAATCAAGAGACAGCAAGTAGGTATATATATATTAAAATATCCCGCTACGCACAAGCAGCAGGCAACAAGCAGGAGAATGAGAAATTGAATGCCTTTGCATTTGCTTCATTTGGAAAGCAACAGTTGTGCAGTAAACTTCGACTCCCAAATATTTCTTCGAAAAAAAAAAAAAAACAGTTTAGTGCAAAATTATTCTCAGGGTGAAAATTACAATTACCAAACGTTTTAATTTACCTACCAGTGATTCTTCCTTTATTTCTATCAAACCAAGGTAATTATTATAATTTCTACAGAATAGTTGTGATTGGCTTCACGGCATTTTTTTTTTGTGCTTTGTGAATTAGTGTTTGGTGTTTTTTTTGTCGTTTTTATTATTTTCTTTTGTGCGTTCTCCTGACAAGAGCGTTGCTGCTGTGCTGTCGCTGTGTAGATATATCTTTTATTTATTTTGTGTGTTCCCTTTTCTGCTCTGTGCATTTATTGTGTGCCTTTGATCTCGACACAAGCAGGAAAGCAGGAGATGCTGAGCGCATGCGTCAGTCGTCACAAAATTTAGAAAAGAGAGATCATGTGTCGAGGCATTTTCCCTTCTATTTTTAATTGAGCATGGGCATGGGATGGAGTAGCTCAAGGCATGTATGTGCGAGTTACAAACTCTACAGAGCTGGTGTGCAGGAAAGAGCTCAAAGTATTTTTATACGAGCTTCTTAGAGATGGAATATGGCATGTATGTGCGAGTTACAAACTCTACAGAGCTGGTGTGCAGGAAAGAGCTCAAAGTATTTTTATACGAGCTTCTTAGAGATGGAATATGGCATGTATGTGCGAGTTACAAACTCTACAGAGCTGGTGTGCAGGAAAGAGCTCAAAGTATTTTTATACGAGCTTCTTAGAGATGGAATATTAATATTTCTATAGCAGGATAGCAGGAATACTATAAGCAGACAAATGCAACTGTCTAATTTTCTACAGCACGCAGCAACGAGGTTTTTCTTCTCTTTCCACTTAGGTCTTATTTTTTCAGCGTTATAATATTTTTGCCTATATATTTTTTTTTCCTGGTGCATGACGTAATTTATATATGGTTAAATTTTAAATCTGACCTTATTTTTATTTTTTTTATGCACCCGTACAGAACATCAAACAAGAGAATGGAGCAGGAAGCCAATATGGAATATGTGCTGGAAGCAGGAATTTTTGCAATTAGCAGGATGATATCCTTCATAAACTCAGAAGGATTTCAACGCTGCACGGGGGCTGCAGCAAAGGTCAGGTTGGAGGCTCTGCAGGATGCGTGGTCTCAGATTCGAGCAAGCGAACGCAGGTTGGCAGTCACCAATGGACTGCTTGAGAATGCAGCCATGCAACGCAGGGTAGCCGAAGCTGAAGGGAATTATTTCAACGCGCATGCAGCCTTGGAAGAGAAGATAAGGAAGCAGGAAGCAGGAAAGCAGGGAGCTATTGAGGTGCACGTTGACATGCCATTTGCACAGCACGATATAAAAAACACGTGGGGCACGTTCGATGGCGACATAACCAAATGGCAGGGCTTCCGGGACCGATTCGTGGCAGCAATCCACGAGAATGACAGGATTGCGCCGGCCTACAAATTTTCTTATCTGAAGGCATCGTTGACGGGCAGAGCTTCAAGAGCACTTGGCGAGTGGCAACTTACCGATCAGAATTATTGTGCAGCCTGGGCACGTATAAACGAGATGTTTATGAAAAAGTATGCCACTCGTCGGGAGCTGTTGAGGAATTTCTTCAAGCTTCCGACACTGCAGGGACAGCCGCGAGCAGGAGAACTGCAGAAAATGTCGAACACGACCCACGAGACGATCAGGCAGCTGGCTTCACAAGGAGTTCACACGGAGTCGTGGGACATAATTATCATCCACGTCCTCCTGGAGAAGCTTGACCACGAGACAGCCTGTAAGTGGGAAGAAATCCGGAACTCCGAGGAGCCTACCGTGCAGGAATTCTGCAATTTCCTCGATAAGAGAGCAGAAGCCCTAGAAGGAGCAGGAGTCAGGCAGCGAGAGCAGGTCCCAATTCGCCAATCTGGAAGCAAACCTGAGACGAGCAGGGCAGCTACGGCTAATCAACTACGGCAGCAGGAGCAAGCAGGAAAAAGGCAAATGCCTTGTTTTTCCTGTAATTCACCAAATCATCCACTCTGGCGCTGCCCAGAATTCAATGCACTGAATTTACGCGCAAGACAGGAGCTAGTGAAGAAGAAGAGGCTATGTACCGATTGCCTTAAGAAAGGACATGACCCTACCAACTGCTTCCAAGGGCCATGTTTGCGTTGTCCAGGAAAACAATACCACAACAGCGTCATCTGCCCGCTAAAAGAATTTAGCAAGGCCGAAGCTACGGTTCTTCAAGTGCAGGAACATGGAAAAAGGAGGAGCAATATGCAGGGAAAAGAGAAGAAAGAATGACTAGGACCCTCTTTGGCAAAACGTCGTCGCTTGAATTCAAGCAGGGAAGCAGGAACGGCAGGAACAGCAGGACAAGGGAGAAGGGAATCGCAGGGTAGTGAGTCTTGGGGGGATTTCAAACGTCGTAATAAAGATGAGTTTGAAACTTACGTAAGGATACTAATAGATAGCAGGACGTATGGACCGATCAGGGCAATCTTCGATACTGGAGCACAGCCAAACCTGATCAGTTATCAGCTTCATCAAAGGTTGGCTTTGCCAAGAGAGCAGATAGCAAGGCGAATAGTGGGGATAGATGGTGCATCTTTACAAATCAGGTATAAGACAACTTTCAAATTAATTCCATGGTTCAACTCAAGAGATGGAATAGAGCAGGATTTCTGGATTTTACCAAAGGAGAGCAACTGGCATCCAACAGTTCCTACTCGCAATTTAGAACTACAGCAAATCAGTAGATCTTCTGAACTGCCACTGGCTGATCCAGAATTATGGAAGGCTGGTCCTATTGATTTGTTGTTAGGGTGTAAGGCAGTGGCACGATCGTTTGTTTCGGTTGTTGGGAACCACAAGGATAGTATTCTGGAGATAGAAAGTGTTTTTGGGCGGATCATACTCGGGGAGTATAGAGATGGGCAGGAAAGGATAGAGCAGGAGCAGGTATCACAAATCGTTTGTGTGGACAATGATAAACTTCATGAGCTACTTCAGCGATTATGGCAATTAGATGACATAGCATCATCATCGAGCAGGACAATAGAACAAGAGCAAGTAGAGCAGAATTTCATGAACACATTCTCACGAGATGATTCTGGAAGGTTTATTGTGACAATTCCTATTAAGGATACAAAGATGGACATTGGAAGCTCTGAATTGATAGCGAGGCGCAGATTCTTTGCTCTAGAAAGGAGACTCAATGGAGATGCAGAGCTCAGGCAAAGGTATGTCAACTTTATGCGAGAATATCAAAGCATGGGACACATGAAACCAGTGTCTGGCGTTGTCAGAGCGACAAATGTGTATCACATTCCGCACCACTGCGTAACAAAGAAATTCAGAGTTGTATTCGATGCAAGCTGCAAAACAATGAAAGGTATTTCACTCAACGACGTTCAAATGCTGGGGGAAAAACTTCAGAGAGATCTTCACGAAATTTTAATGCGCTTTAGGCGATATAAAATTGCTATTAGTGCAGATATTAAAATGATGTTTCGCATGGTGAAGGTCGCAAGAGAGCAGTGGGACCTACAGAGAATTTTTTGGCGAGAAGGGCCTCATGAGAGCTTGAAGGAATACTGGCTTACTGTCGTAACTTACGGTATGACATCATCAGCTTATCTAGCAGTGCGTGCAATGATTCAATGTGCGAGAGAAAAAGAGCAGGAATTTCCTACTGCTGCAAGGGCAATAAAGGAAGATTTTTATATGGACGACTGCACTACTGGTGCTGACTCCATAGAGCAGGCCATAAAATTATCTGAAGATATTAATCACATTTTAATGGGAGCAGGGTTTGAATTAAGGAAATGGAAATCAAATTCCAGAGTGCTGATGAGAAATATGAATTATGAAGAGCAGGAATCGATATTGTTTGAAGATGATGAAAAGGCGTCCATTCTTGGGCTGAAATGGCTACTTAAGCAGGATCAGTTAACGTTTGTCGTGAAAACACCCGTTACGCAATTTGCAATGACGAAAAGGAAAATTGTGAGCTGTGTCGCCCAACTGTATGACCCAAATGGGTTAATAGCCCCTGTGACAATTATTGGAAAAATCATTATTCAAGATATCTGGCGTTTGAATCTTGATTGGGATGAGCAACTTCCGCAGGAGATGAACAAGAGATGGGAAGACTTTTGGAAGGAAATAGTATTACTAGAGGATATGAGGATAGAAAGATGGCTAGGGACATCAGCAGGTATAAGGAAGGAAATTCATGGATTTTCGGATGCTTCCGAAAGAGCGTATGGAGCAGTGATTTACGTTCGAGCAATCTTTCCGGATGGAAGAATACAAGTAAACCTGCTCACAGCAAAAACTCGTGTAACACCATTAAAAGTGGTAACGATACCACGTCTGGAGCTGGCAGCAGCTGAGATTTTGGGGCGGCTCTTAGTAGCTATCACCAAGACAATGGAATGGGAAGGAGTAGATTATAATCTGTGGACAGATTCGCTTGTCACGCTGCATTGGATAAACAAACAACCATGCAATTTAAAGACATTTGTTGCTAACCGTGTGTCATCTATACAGACGAATACCGAAGTGAAGAGATGGAGGTACGTTGGTACCAAAGAAAACCCGGCTGACTTACTGAGCAGGGGATTAAGAGCATCGGCACTCTTAGGCAACAAGCTTTGGCTTCATGGTCCTGAATGGTTGTCTAGTCCGCGATCGACATGGTTATCTGAAAATTTTGTTCCAAATGTTTCAGATGGGGGGAGGGAAGAGATTAAGGTTTTCGTGGCCACAATGTGGACGGAACCTTTATCTCTGGTATGTAATGCAAGAGAGAAGGTAAGGCAGCGAAAAGAAGACGAGCAAAGGCAGGGCAAGAGACAAAGATATTCTACGCGTCAAATACAAAGAAGAGCAGGCACCCTACAAAAAACAAGGACATTCTATCAACCAACTTCTGATGAGAAGATGGAAGCACTGGATTATCTATTGAGAAAAGAGCAGGAAATGTTTTATGGTAAGGAAATAGGGTGTATAGAGAAGGAACGGCATTTGCCGGACAAAAGCAGGATAGAATCCTTGAAACCAATCCTAGATCGCAAGCGATTGTTAAGAGTTGGTGGAAGGTTAAGCAGGGCAGAGATGGAGTATAGCAGGAAGCATCCAGTAATCGTTCCAAATGGATCGAGGTTAGCCTGGTTGATCATGGATAGTGCTCACAGAGCGACCAGGCATGGTGCTGTGCAGGTAATGATGCAACATATTCGCGAAAAATTTTGGATCCCAAGGTTGAGAAGTGAGCTAAGACGTTACCTTCACAAATGTTTAGTTTGTGTGAGATACAATCATCGTTTTGAGATGCAATTGATGGCTGATTTGCCATCAGAAAGGATTACTCCCGGGAAGGCTTTTCTGCACACAGGTGTTGACTATGCAGGACCATTTGAGATCAAAATGATCGACAGAGCAGGTGAGCAGATAATAAAACAAAAATGTTGGGTGTCCATCTTCGTTTGTCTCAAGACAAGAGCAGTGCATATTGATCTTATATCAAGTCTTTCGTCAGTTGCGTTCATCGCTTGTTACGAAAGGTTTATAGCTCGGAGAGGCAGGTGTGCAAGGTTATACAGCGATAATGGTACAGCATTCGTGGGAGCCGAAAAAGAGCTCCGCAGGGCAGAGAGGTTTTGGCTTGCGAAGGACACTTTAGAGCATTTGAACTTAAAGGGGACGGAATGGAAGTTTATGACTCCTGCGGCTCCTCACCAAGGTGGGATATATGAAGCCGCAGTAAAGTCAATGAAGTACCATTTAACGAGAATTGTTGGAACGAAGGTTTTAGCATATGAACAGTTCTTGACACTTCTCACTGGGATAGAGGCTATTTTAAACTCAAGGCCGTTGCATCAGCTGAGTGACGACCCAAACGATCTGCAGGCGCTAACGCCGGGACATTTTTTGGTGGGTGAGCCACTAGTGCTACCACTTCCATTTGTCACGAGTGAGCTACCCAATACAAAGGGAGCAAGGTTATGGAAGGAACGCAGGGCTATGCTTACACATTTTTGGGCAAGATGGAAGGAAGAGTACCTATCTACTTTATTCGAACGGAAGAAATGGCGAAGGGAAGGACATAATCTGAAGGAAGGACAGCTGTGCATTATCAAGAGTGAAAATTATCCACCATCGGTTTGGGCAATGGCGCGCATCCTGAAGCTCATACGCAGCAAGGATGGACTGGTGAGGAACGTTCTACTACAGACTGCAACGAATCAACTCTTGAGACCAGTTCAGAAAATTTGCATCTTGCCAGTTGAGGAGCGGGACAACCAAGAAGTTTTGTAATGATGTATATTATTTACTTATTTAGTATTAGAGCAGGTTTAATAAAATGCGAAAGGGTGGAAAACCGTAGGTTTTCGCCGGGACTGTATCGAATTGCGTGAGTTTGGTAACTCTGCATTCGATGTTAAGGAGAAGGAGATTTATACATGTGAGCGTTCTTGTGACGCTTCGTTAAACTTTAAATATACATAAGAAAAACTTAACGATAAGCAGGTTTATGTGAAGAGTCTTTTCTAACAAGATGAATTCCAAGCAGGCTATCATAGGAGCAGGACGTGCCGGTCACCAATAAAAATAAGTGGTTTTTTTCCTATATTTTTTCCACTCAAAACGCGTGTTTTATTTTCTACAACTATTTGATTTTGCTTCATTTTTTGGTTTTGTAAAAAACATTATCTATGAAAAAATGCCTTAAGCATTTTCCTGTTAAATTAACCCTTTTCGGATTAGATTTGTTTATTCTTCTTTAATATGAACATCTTCAGTCTCGATTTCATTAACAGTGTCTGACGCATCGAAATCTTCGTTATTGGTTGACTTTGTGGTTAAGTATGATTGGCTACGTCACTGTTTATAAATTATTATTATTTATTATTTATTGAGACAAAGAAACAGCTGTACAAGTAAATGAAAGACGACTTCAGTCTTTGAATTTGAGTTTATAACTGGTGTTTTATTTTTAATCCAACTTATAACTAAACATTTTTGTTAATGACTTATAGTTGTAATACAACACTTCCTGCACATGCCAAAACCGTACACTTAAATAATATTCACAGTCAGCAACAATAGAATTACTTAAAGAACAACAGAATCATTTAAAACCAATAAACTGCAAAGCTAAGCAAATCATTCATTGCATTTTATTGTAATCTGAATATCTGTTTTGAATTGTCAATGCCCATAAAAATATTGTCGTATTAATTTGCTTGGCAAGCAAAGTTAAAGTCATTAACTCCTCCCCTCCTTAAATTTGAACGTCCTCGTTCATAATATTAAGAACACTCATTCTGATTGCCTCTTTATCCAACTTTGATTTCTCGGGTTCTGCATTGGTTGTTATTGTAATCTTTTTTGGTTTTATCTTTGCATACAATAGAACAAGAATGAGTATGGCAAGTATTCCCGTGATAGCGTACCACATCCACTTACTTGTTTCCAAGGTTGCTTTAAATTCGTTAATTTTTTGATTATTCAAGAAGTGCAACTTGTGCAAGTAAGGTAGAGATATCTTATGATTGTATGTGACTTCGTCCAACATTGTTTTCTTTGGTGCTGTTAGGTGAACCATGTCGAAGGACTGATTAGTGTAGTATTCCTTTCCGTTGACCTTTATCTTAGACCTAAATGTAATTAGGAAAGACCCATTCAGTACGATGTGTTGAGCATTGTCTTCAATTGTGATATTCTCGCCTCTGGCTATGATAATTCCATTCTGGATTGCTTCAATCATTGTTACTTCATCGGCATGGGTGGTTGGACATTTAGCTGTGTTATTATTAAGCAGTTGAGCAAGGCAAGAGTTCTCGGGGTCTTTTTTGCAATAGGAATAGAGGGGAGCTTTCTTGCACATACTTAGTGGATAATTAATTATTTTACAGTTTGCAGAACGGTTTGAACTTAAATCTAAAATTTTATTGTCATGAACAACTGGACTAATTTGGAAAAGTCTACATATTTCTTGGACTTTAGGAATTTTAATTAAGTATACAAGTGAATCGTTTTGGTAATACATTTTTACATCGGCAACGTTTAACAAATCGGTTATTTCGGTAGCAAAGTTTTCTCTTATTTCAATTAATTCTATTTCTTCTGAATTTAAAATTAAAGGATTCACAATATTATTTTTTGCTAATATTAGAGAGTAGATATTATTGCTTAAATGATTAATTACTATTCTATTTCTCCTAGACATTATAGAAATTAGTTGTCTGTAATCATCAGCCGGCTCTTGTTTGTCTATAGAGTTTTGGTTTATACTATTAATTGCATCTGTAATTTCATCTATTTTGTTCTGAATCTGAGTGTTTATGTCAATCTGCCTATTGTTGGATCTTGTTAGCTCGTCTTCCTGCATTTTTAACAGTTCCATATCTTGATGATCAGGTGTACCTGTAATAAACTTTATTGCAGAACCTATAAAATCTATGGATCGTATTTTTCTAATGGCAGGCCTAAGCATTCTTAATAAACGCTCTATTTCATCTATATCCTGCAGAAGAACTTCTTTGAGTTTTTCATCTTTAATTTGCTTCAATATGTTTTTGTTATCAGATAGAATAGTTACAATGGTGGAAAAATTTGTAAAATGCTTTAGGTACACATAGTCTTCATAGATGGCCACTTCACCTGTTGGTATAGGGATATATAGCGCTGAAGAGTAGTCGACAATATTGTTTTTTAAGTATACTTTATCGCCTGTCTTATATTCTTTCGGTTTGGTATTACTATTGTGAAATTCTAAGTCTTTTTGTTGTTTTTTCTTAAGTTTTGTAATTATTTCGATTTTTAATTTTTTGGAAATGTTGTGAAAAATATCTGAAGGCTTATAACCTGTAACTGAATGTATTGAGTTGTTATATTTGAAGGTTGAAAGGAGCATTATTTCAATAATATCTTGGGAACTTTCCTTAGTACACCTTGCTATTTCGGCAAGGGTCGAATGAAATCGTTCGACTTGTCCGTTGCTTTGACTATGTACTGCTGGTACAGAATGTGTTGAGATATTGAATTCATTTTTTAATAGTGCTTGAGTTGAATTTGATGTAAAAGCACCTTCATTATCTATGACTATTAATTTCGGATTTCGAAATTGTGAAATAATTTCAATCAAGGGATTTCTTATGTCCACAGAATTTCTAGAGGGAATATGTTTTATGATGGCGAATTTTGAAAATTTATCAATACACGTTATAAAATATTGTTTACCGGTGTTGTAAATATCTAAGTGGAGAATCTCTCCTACGTATGTTGGGATTGGTGTTGCACCGATGGGATGTTGCACTGGTCTACGCTGATACTTATTTTCCTTACAAATCTTACATTTAGATGCATATGCCTTACAAAGCTTCATCATATTCGGGAAATAGTATTCTGAGAGTATTTGTTTGAAGTTTTCTCTTGGACCTCTATGTGCTCTGTTATGCTCGGCAACGATGATTTCTTCTTGATCGTGTGTGTTAAACACGTCTTGAACAAGTGGTCTAGCATATTTAATTTTTACTTTGGGAAATGCGATAATGAGAACATTTTGTACTTTACCTAAGGTTTCTATGTCACAGTAGATTCCATTTACTACGTCCGTATGAAGGACATCACGCATTATATCTATAAGTTCTTCGGTGGATCGAAATGATATAATATGTCTAACCTGTTTTTTAAAAAGAATCTTAACTTTCTTGCTTTTCTCGGAACCTTGAGTAATAAAGATTTGATTCTTGAAGCAGTTTATGGGATTGTCTACTGAGGGAATAACTTTCGTAAGGGATTCCTCACTGTGAACGGTTTGATCTGAGGAAGACAGCGCGTTAATATACTGACGAGATAGTGCGTCTGCTACTTTATTTTCTTTACCGGGTTCGTAATGAAAGGTTGGAGAATATTCCTCAATGAAAGCTCTCCATCTCTTCAATTTAGTGTTAGGATTTTTTTCGGAAATGGCAAACGTGAGAGGTTGGTGATCTGTGTATAAAAAATTAATTTCATCTTCATGTTCGTTAGTCATGTTTTGATATTCGCCTTCGCATTTGTTTTCAAACACGTACTCGAAATTATTTTTTTCATATTCGTCTTCGTAGTCTTCGTATGTGTTTTTATTGTCGACGTCATATTCGTAGCTTTGGTTTGGGTCCTCGTTTATACCTTGAGACTGTGCGAAGTTTATTCGCTGATTTTTAGCTATAGGTACTCTATCTGATTCACGCAACCGTTTGAATGTTTTATTATTTTCGTAATTTTGGGGTTGAGGTCTAACAATTTGGTTGCTGTAAGACTCTTCACGTCTTTGACGGAATTTTGAGGAATTATCGATACTCATTTGGTCGTTTGGGTCAACCAATTGTTCATATCGAGGTTGTAATTGACGGATTCTAGATGAGTTTCTTACACTGATATGATTGTTTCGTTCACCTGGCTGTTGGTTTTGAAATGGGAGCGCCCTCGTTACGAGTTTGTAGTTAGGGTTGCTCCGAGGAGGGGCGTTACTTGAATTATTACCAATATTTGGGTTTTTATCAAAAGCTCTTGCGAAGTTGTACCTATGTTGGTTTGCTTCGAGCTCTTGGGCTTTGGCTAATGCGGTAGGCAAGTCTTCGCAACCGGCAGAAAACAGAATATTACAAAATGGCTTGTTAAGGCCTGATATAAATACACGCAATGCATCTGCTCGGAATTTTGTGGCTAATGAATTTATTAAATTGTTATTACCTGAATACTCCATTGAAATTTTGTTTGTAATAGCAGTGAGATGTTTTTCTATCCTGTCGTAAAAATCTGAAATGGACATTTGTCCTTGGCACAAAATGCTCAATTGATTTTCAAGTACATGAAGTGGGCGTTTGTCTGCGTATGAATGATCTAACCGTGCAATTATAGCATCGAAATTAAGGACCGTATTGAAAGAAGATAAGATTAAATCTGCTGATCCCACAATTTTATTTCTTATGATGGCAACAGCTTGGTAGTACCTTTCAGAACCTTCATAAGGGATAAAAAGTTGTATGGCTGTTTTTGCCGCTTGCCGCCACGAAATATATCTGGATCGATCACCAGAAAATTCTGGTATTGATTTTATCACATCAAGTGATATTTGACATTGAATGTCGGGTGTTGTTACGGTAATAGGCTCATATGCCACGGCCGTACTTGAAGGAATTTGGCAGGAATTTAATTTTTCCGTTAACTGCGTAATTTGCATGTTCACTTTTTCGTTAACCTCTCTGTTTTCTAAAGTTATTTCCTGCATTCTCCTAACCAATGTTTCGCATGCTGTTTCTACAGCTACCTGCACGGCTGATGAAATCACATTAGCTATTTCCGACATTATTTATAAATTACAAAATATTATATTTATAAAAATATGAAAAAAGGTTTTAATATTTTTTTTAAAAAAATTTTCTTACACTAGAATAATTACAAACAGCATCTCTTGTTGATTGTTAATGATAGATTATTTTTATTTTTGTTGTTGTTGCTTCTTTGTAAGCGGTTGTTGTTTTTCTTAAACGTTTAATGTTTTTTTGTTTATGTTTTTTCTCTCTATGGAGATTTTTCACACTTTAATGTTTTTTGTTTGTTTAATTGTTAATCTTTTTAAACAAAGTTCGCGTTTTTTGTGTTGGTCTTGCCTTGTTTCTCTTTTTATAAAGATTTTTATAGGCACACGGTACTAAGCGGGAAAGGAAAGAAAAAAAATGTTAGTGGGTTTCCGCGGTTTTGTGATTAATTGGCTTATCTCTTTATATAAAGATTTGTAAAAGCACACACGATACTACGCGGACAAAGTTGGGCGCCAGTAAATGAAAGACGACTTCAGTCTTTGAATTTGAGTTTATAACTGGTGTTTTATTTTTAATCCAACTTATAACTAAACATTTTTGTTAATGACTTATAGTTGTAATACAACACTTCCTGCACATGCCAAAACCGTACACTTAAATAATATTCACAGTCAGCAACAATAGAATTACTTAAAGAACAACAGAATCATTTAAAACCAATAAACTGTAAAGCTAAGCAAATCATTCATTGCATTTTATTGTAATCTGAATATCTGTTTTGAATTGTCAATGCCCATAAAAATATTGTCGTATTAATTTGCTTGGCAAGCAAAGTTAAAGTCATTAACTTACATTAAGTAAAACTTATTAAAGTACAGGATATAATACAATACAATAATATAATATTAATTGTTAAATCAAAATTTACATAATAAACTATTTTACAAATTAAAATTTAAAAGTTAAAAACTTAAAAGCAATCCCAACTTCAATGGAAAACCAAAAGTGAAGAGTAAAGAGTATCAGTTCAAATTAGCGATATTTTCAAATCAAATTTCATGAAACCTTCTGTGTTCGACTCTAGACCTCATATGACTGGGAAGATTACTCCACAGTCTGACAACATTTTCGAAAAATTGCCTGCGAGATGTCAGCGAAGTAAACATAGAGGAGCTGAAAAGAATAAAACGATTTGTTGAACAGAAATTAATTTTATTAAATAGGTAGCAGGTAGCTTGGGGTCTTGTTAACAATTAATCTGAAGACAAAAGAACAACATCGATACTAGTAAAAAGCTTCTAGGTTACATCCAAAAAGTTGACGAGAAAAAGACGAAATATGATCGTATCTGCGAACCTTGAAAACTAATCTGGCAATTGCGTTAAAGCCTACTTTCAACTTATGAAGTGACTGAGATGTCTGCGAAAAGTTTACAATCGTTAAATAAAATAAGCAGGAAAAGGAAAATTCAATGGGGCAATTATTTAAAAATATAGTTGGGAACATAGTTGAAAATCTCAATCCAATAATATTTGCATCCAGCTTTGCTGCCACAACATTTTGTACAATTTCAACAAATTTTGTTGTACATCATCGTGTGATTTGGCCTCTTTGGACTTTTTCCGTGCGGCTTACTTACTTCGCAGGTCTACTCGAATAAGTCGCAAACCACTGCGGCTTTCAACAAAAACGGTCAAATTTAGTCTGACGTATGCACCAATGTCATCGAAAACTGGACCTTTCGAATGCAAACATATAAAGATAAAACCTAATTGATATCTTGTTTTATTCCGTTTTAAAATCAACCCTCCAATATCCATTGCAAAACACCCGAGTTTCGTGACCTTTTGACCACCATAATTTTTTAACTTTTTTAGCCGGCACGGTACCAATGTCGATTTTTCACATTTTCATAACAACACCGTAATAAAGGTCAAGAAAAATCAAATGATTTAGCTGTTGTGGTATCGAATCGGAAGGAATAATGATTATTTGAGTTTATTGATAACTTTAATAATTCCATAATCCACCTATCAAAATTTAGTAATTCTAAATAGTTTATACTTCTACCTTATTAGCCCTCCAACCGCGCACTCATTTTTTCTAACTCACACCACACACTGGGGTGCAACGTTTCATATCATTAATAATAACGCTCAAGTTTTTCTAAATTAAAAACTAAAAATAATAATTTGAGAAACATCATGAAACAAGAACGTCTACATATCAGCCTTAAAAATTTTATCCATAGAAGCAAAATAAGCTTCTAAATAAATTACACTTCTCTTTTAGAAGATTTCAGCAGAGCAAAGAGTCGGAAAAATTTGGTTTTGTGAAATTGCAAATAAAAATAAATTTTTCTTTCCCCCATAGACCCCGCTTTCACTTTTTTCTGTAGGTATTATACCCTAATGCAAAACAAAATATTCATTGAAAAGAATTTTGAGAACATTAATATTATATCAATAAAGCTCAAGGTAACTATTATTATAATATCCAGATGAGACTTTGCCCACGCCTATATTCGGGCTTGCTACGCCACTGATTGGTAGATTTGTTAAATTGCTGGCATTTGAACGGTCGAGGTTGAAAAGAGTTATAATTTAAATGAGTTTTTGGCGGATTTTGGTTTCATTGTTAGAACGAACATATAAGCAAATAGATCAGAGAAAACAAAGTAAAAGAAATTTTATCAGCAATTATTAAGAATGATAACAGATTAAGTTGGCATTTAGGAGAGAATGGTGGCTGCTGAAATCCGTAAAACGTGTTTAACATTTACAAAAAAAAAAGGAAGACAGGTCTAGTCACCCTCTCTCATTCTGAACTTATCATTATTCTTATAACACTTAAACATGTAAGCCAACGAAAATCCAATGCAACATCTCAATACGTCTAGAATGGCAAAAGTTCCACCATAAGGGATGAGTGTCCAATGGTCAACAAGAAATCATTGGAAGCATTTATTAGAACAATGAAAGAATTATATACGTGGAAATCAACAATTGTTTGCTAGTGCTTTGACACTTTTGGCAGAAAATTTCAGAAAAACTTAATCTGATCATCCTCGATCTACACTTGATCGAGAAATTAACGCGAGTTTGAAGTTTTCAAGTTTGTGTAGATATGTAAAAACATTGACACTAATGACACATACGGGAGTTCAAATACAAAACGACCATTCCGTAGTTATGTAGGATAAATAATACTATCAAAATATTTTTGCAAAATAATTTTGCCATGGGCCAAATAATAAAACCTTAACATGTTCGGTAAGGGGTCGGGTATAGAAGATGTTGAGATAAAAGATATTTGTGCACAAGATATTGGGACAGAAGATATTTGGACAAAAGATATTTACAGACAGAAGATGCTTGGACAAAAGATACTGAGCAACATTTTTTGCTAGCAACATTTTCGTCTCAACATCTTTTGCGATGACACCTTCGGTAAGACATTTTATCCTTTCGAAAGTTTTTTTTTTTAATATGCAACAAAAATTAATCGGTAGAAAATACGTAAGTGGATGATTGCAACTTGAGATCTAAAACCTACAATTCTACAAGTCTCTTGACAAAAACATTGGAGGGCACATACACAGAGGAAGATATGCAATTCAGATTCAATTAATTAAAATAGATTAGAAGTTTTTTTTACCTCAAAACTATTATTTTGATCTTTAGGATCGTAAAATATGCATTCGATTATGTGGTGATCTTTTTGTATCAGGCAAATCTACAGCTACAAATCTTTCTATTTTGTGTGACTCTGTTGTCAGAGGATTTGAAAGTGGTCTTCAGACTGACATCATCTTTACTGATTTCGCCAAAGCATTCGACAGGGTCAGCCATGAAATATTATTGCACAAGTTGTCTAAGCTCGGTTTCCACTACTTACTTACGTTTGTATCTCATTGATCGAACCCAATTCGTAAAGTTAGATAGATTTGTATCTAGGTGTATAAAGGTAACTTCGGGCGTCCCTCAAGGAAGACACATTGGTCCATTACTTTTTAATTTGTTTATTAATGATATTCCGGATATTTTCCAGTTTTTTAGGTGTCTTTTATATGCGGATGACGTTAAAATATTCAGAACTATACACTCTGTATGTGACTGTCATTTATTACAAGTCGATTTGTGTAAACTTGCATCATGGTGCGATAGAAATCTCCTCTTTTTAAATGTAGCCAAATGTCAAAGTTTTACGTGCTCAAGAAAAATTGAACCGATTGCATTTGATTATAGTATCAATAACATAATATTAGCTAAAGTAACGCAAAAGAAGGATTTAGGAGTTGTATTAGATCGGAAGTTGACTTTTAATAATCACATAGATTTTACAGTAAATAAAGCAAATAAAATGTCGGGTTTCTTGAGAAGGAACACAAGAGAGTTCCCCGACCCATATGCTCTTAAATCTCTTTATATGGCATTTGTGAGATCGAATCTGGAATACTGTTGCGTGGTTTGGAATCCTTACTATGTAAATCATTCTTTGAGAATTGAAAGGATTCAAAGAAGTTTCACGAGATATTGTTTTAAAAATCTAAATTGGAACATTGTTATGCCTGCTTACAATGTAAGATGTCTTCTTTTTGGTATGCAAACGCATGAAGTCAGAAGAAGGTACTTTTCTATTATGTTGATTAAGGATTTAATTTATGGTCACATTACTTGTCCTGCTTGAGAAAATAAACTTCTATTTTCCGAGCAGAGGCCTCCGTATGGGCTTTCATTTTCGGGAGACTTTTTCGAATTACAATTATGGTAAAAATGTACCAATTTAATTTTTTTTTTGCATTGCATCAGAGAAACCAATGCTGTGACTGATAAAGTTGATATTTTTATGTACTGTGTGCGTGATACTTTTAAGAAAAATTTAATGTTATTATTACATTTGCATTAATTTGTATACTATATTTTAATTTTTATGTTTTCTGTATATTTTATCACTTTTAAAATTACATATATTATTTCTTGTCAACCATCGACCAAATTTTCACGTTGCGGCAGATCCTGGAAAAGACCTATGAACTCCAGATCGATATCCACCACCTTTTCATCGATTTTAAGGCCGCGTATGACAGCATCTACAGAGACGAACTGTACAAAGCTATGTCTAGTTTTGGCGTCCCTACCAAGCTCGTTCGCTTGTGCAAAATGACGATGGAGAACTCACGCTGCTCCATATAGGTTGGCAACGAGCTTACGGAATCTTTCGACGTCAAAAAAGGATTCAGACAAGGCGATGCACTGTCATGCGATTTCTTTAACATCGTTCTTGAGAAGATAGTGCAGAACTCCAACGTCAACACCAGAGGCACTATCTTCCAAAAATCTGTTCAACTTCTCGCGTACGCCGATGATATTGATATAATGGGAAGAACACAGCGTGATGTCAATGGTGCCTTTGTGAGAATTGAAACAGAAGCGGCAAAAATGGGTTTAGCGGTAAATGAGGGAAAAACGAAGTATATGCTGTCTTCGAGGAAGGACACCCAACACCGACGACTCGGGCAGAACGTCACAATAGACGCGTATAACTTCGAGGTAGTAGAGGAGTTTGTCTACCTAGGCTCCGCTATAAACACGGGCAATAACACCAGACGAAGAATAACTCTTGCTAACCGCTGTTTCTTTGGGCTAAGAAAGCAATTGAGTGCAAAAGCCCTCTCTCGAGAAAAAAAGATAAAACTGTACAACACACTCATCATCCCAGTCCTGCTGTATGGTGCAGAAGCATGGACCCTGACAAAATCGGATGAAAGTGCCTTAGGCTGTTTCGAGAGGAAAGTTCTTCGGGTTATCTTTGGCCCCGTGTGCATTGAAGGGGAATGGCGAAGAAGATTCAACAGCGAACTTTACGGGTTGTACAACGACATGGACCTAGCCAGAAGGGTCAAGGTCCAGAGACTCAGATGGCTCGGTCATTTAGAGCGAATGGACACCAATTCTCCGGTCCGGAAAGCCTTCGACACTATTCCCGAGGGACGTAGGAGGAGAGGAAGACCGCGACTCAGGTGGCGCACTCAAGTGGAAGAGGACCTCAATCAACTTGGAGTGCAAAACTGGAGACGACTAGCTAAGCATCGAGCTAGCTGGCGGAGCCTGTTGATTGAGGCCCAAGTCCACAACGGACTGTAGCGCCACCTTAAGTAAGTAAGTATATTATTTCTTGTTAATTATTTATATATTTTGTGTAATCTAAAAGAGAATTTAATCTCAAATTGATGAATAAACCTTACTACTAAACAATTGTAAAAGACACCACATAATAATCACATATTATATTGTAATATTCGGCTTGGTCCGACAATTAAAACTTATTCAGTTTTCAAATAAACACAAATTCACTTTATTTAAATCACTCACAAACTTATTTATTCAACAACTTCAATTATTACTTTCAAACACAGTGTCTTTACTTCATAGCAGTTCACATTCAATTGATTTCGCTTCGCCACCATCGGGGTATTTATATAACTCAAAAAGGTTCGAGAAACTACTAGGTTCTTGTAGGCGCTGAAACTTCTCGATGCTTAACGAAGTTCTCCTCTTAACCACTAGAGTTTAGGGGAAACTCTAAAGAGTGTTTTCACAATTACTTACAACTACAAATAAAACTTTTGCTACATAACTATTCAGTAATTATACAATATTAGAGTGACAGAGATAAATAGTGTATACACATTTAAGCATAGGGATATAGAGGGGCGGAGTTACAAAGTGTGTACACATTACAATAGATTGACATACAGAGATATAGAGAGGTAGGGATATAAAGTGTATACATATTACAATATACATGCAATAATCATCTACTTCTGGAACTATTTGGAATAGTGAAGACGAAATTCAATAATGAATACAAACCCGGAACAGCTTCATGTCTTGACATTTGTCTTTAAAAAACACATTCAACAGTGCTTCAGAATTAATTTCTTATTTTCTTATTCATTCATTTCCACTTTCATAAGCAAATACTAGAAGCTATTTAGCAAAAATCGTTTTAAATTTTAACAGACCATTAAAACTTTTGAGTTTCACCAACTTAAAATGTGAAAATTGTGTTAGAATAAATGAAAAGCGTTCTATTCAGGTTGTAAAATATTCAGTGACACTTTTAAAATTTAATGAGCCAAAAATGGACATTTTTAAAAGGAGTTTAAAAGCTTTATTATTTAAAAAAACGCCCGGTGAAACAAAAAATCTAATTTCACGATTTAAAAGCCTGTTAAATGTTTAAAAGTCGGTTATGAAATTGGGCTTAGTAATAATAATAAATTGGGATAATAAAAAGAAAAAATTGCGACATTTATTACAGCTGTCATCAAAGAATGCACATATTTGGATGCGGATTCGTCATGGGGAATCGGCTTAGATCGAAAGTTATGGATTTCAAACCAATTAGTGATCACCTGTAATCCGCATCAAGGCCACACTACAAAACATCAGTATAATATGTGCACACGTCCCTACCGATGATGCCGAGGAGTCCAGCAAGGATGATTTTTACGACCTCCTGGATAGAGCCTACGGAGCCTCTCTAGAGTACGACGTCAAAATCGAACTCGGAGATTTCAATGCAAAAATCGGGAAGGAAGACATCTTTGGCGGATAA
This sequence comes from Sphaerophoria rueppellii, assembly GCA_920937365.1. Lineage (NCBI taxonomy): Eukaryota > Metazoa > Arthropoda > Insecta > Diptera > Syrphidae > Sphaerophoria > Sphaerophoria rueppellii. The sequence continues at coordinate 57,628,131 of CAKKXW010000002.1, forward strand.
TCGACTTTTCTGCAGCTCGTAATACGGTGATAAGTAGCACTGGGTTTCCAAGACGAAAGATCTACAAAACAACCTGGCGATCTCCGGATGGTCAAACCACCAACCAAATCGACCATGTGCTACTCGGTGCAAGGCACGCATCCAATATCTTGAACGTGCGCATTTTCCGAGGAGCAAATGTCGACTCTGACCACTTTCTGGTAGTGGCTAAGTTTAGAAATCGACTACCAAACGATAAAAAAAACACGTTCGGCCCCTAGGAAGAAGTTCAACATCGGTTTCCTTGGCACTCCGGATAATGCCAGAGACTACAGTGAGCGACTCTCCGCCATCCTCCAAAAAAATACAGATGCCAACAACTTGTGGAACCAATATCGGGAAATAATATAAAATTTAGCCGAGGCCACCATAGGTTACCAGCCACTTCCGAAAAAGAACCCGTGTTATAACGATGAGTCTTCTACTCGGGCTCCGAACTTGTCGAGTTGAAGAAGCTGAGTAAGGTCAAAGATTCTAGAGAATTTTCTCCAGATGAGTCCTGAAAGTAAAGGGCAAGCCATATTCTTCTACCCATCCCCAATCCTTTTCCACTCCAACAAAGGTATGGCGCAAAAGCTAGCATATGTCACCAGTCACCACTCCGCTCCCACCTACCACGTTGGTACAGCGAAAAAGCTGTTCGACGCTCCTTATCCATACACTTCAGCGCGATCTCAAGGTTGTCTGTCGTTTCCTTTAATCTCTCTGTAGCACAGTTCCTAATCCTACTCCTTCCTGTCAGACCGATGTCTAACATTGTCCGACTACTTACCCCCACCTATTCCTTCCTAAATCACAACTTCTCAAATTGGGCTGGATCTAAGGTGTTACACGACCCCTGCCGATGATTAGCCTGGCAGAGGGCCCAATTCAAAAATAGCTCAGTCTCTAACGGAGTATCCGGATACCTGGCGACCTCCAGACAAAAAACAAAACAAACAAATCAAAAATGAGACCGGTACTCTTTCAAAACCGGGCGGCAGCACGGCTTCAAAGCTGTTTGCCGTTCCTTCTGCGGCAGGCACAAAAGAGGTGGTTCTGGTTACTCATGATCCCTCTTCTGTTGCAAGTTGCAGCGAGAGAAGGCAGGTAATACCTAATTCGAGCAGTGGCGAGGTTGTGAATAACGGTCCCACTGCTTCAGGGAGTAAACCTCCCGCTACGCAAGGAGACAAAAAACTGAGACCGTCTAAGGCCATCTATAATAAAAGGCGTCAGGCTGCGAGAATCCTGAAAACATCTGGTGCATCACTGGATGCTGGAGGGACCTCGAAGCTTGAGCCCCAACTTAGATGGGCCAAAAACGTCCTATCAACACCCAGGACGAATGACTCAACGTCAAAACGCGAACGGTCTCTGGAGGGGGCCACTTCGACACCAAAACCGCCTTGTGTGCAAAATACCAGCACTCCCCTCAATCCTGCTCCCACTGCTAGGATGCCATATAGCGATGTGGCAAAAGGTAAGATGGTTGTTGCTGTTATCGATAGGAGCGATACAGATGGTACGATTTCATCTCATTGGTGGCAGGTGACTATCAGAGGTCTTGCGATCTGTATAAGCTTGCTGTTAGCAGGTTAGGCGAAATCTGGCCAGGTGCGAAGCTCGAAGTTGTTGCTAAGGAGGACGTCCCTAGCAGAGCTAGATCCCGCACATGGATTCCAGCTGAACCTTCCTGCATGGAGGACATCCTCCAGATAATGCAGATCAGCAATCCATCCTTGCCTACGCAAAATTGGAAGATCGCTTAGTTGGAAGAAGTCCTTAAAGGAGCGCCATTGTGTTGATCAATAAGGAATCCTTGGCTCCGCTAGCGCTTACAAAAGGCTTTATAAGATACGGCTTTGAGACCGTCACTTTATAAGTCTCTAAAAAAGATGAGGTACCTGCTAACTGCGAGCCTCCACACCAACTCGAAAGTTAGCCTGTGGCCGAGAAACCTGAAGCATCGTCACCCCTACCATCGGCAGTTGACGTTGTAACCTTGTCTTCAACAGTCAAACCTTAATGGAGGCTGAGCACTGCGGAGAAGCTCTTATGTATGAGGATGAACTTTTGGCCTCATCTTCTGATTCGGAAGACACAAACAAAACTGTGGTGGAGGTTGATCTGCCTAATTGTATCCAGAATAATGCAGTTAGTGCAGATTAGTCTCCAACACTCCATCAAAGCTTCGGCCTCTCTCCTACTTCGACTGGCCAGAAGTGGAGAAGGCTTAGTCCTGATCCAGGAACCATGGATTATTAAATCCATTATTCGTAGACTCAGGACTCCCGAGTACTACCTATTGTGATGTGCTTTTTGTTTTCCAGCCGAGGTTTCGCTCGTCGTCGCCAAGGTCTATTGAAGAAAACACGAAATTTCAATGATAGGTCTTTCTAACCTAATGACAAATTCTTTATTAGAAACACTAAATGACTACAATTATTGAGATCAAAATAAATTCAACAGATTTGACTCGGTTCTTCTTAAATTTTATGCGTCACTTCCGGTATGCGATCGGAACTAGATCTAGCTTCCGCCTGCAGGGTGTCCGGCTTCCTTGCTGTCTTGGTCGGCGAGCGGGAGGGCTTTCACTACTGGGCTTCCTGTTCCTGTTTCCGTTTGAGCGTCTGGCAGTTATTACGCGACCGGTTTATTTCCGGGGGATCAGCAGGTACATTTAAGGCCCCTGGTGGCACTACACGGCAGGCAATAGCTCTGGTGGATCAGCAGGTATATTTAAGGCCCCTGGTGGCACTACACGGCAGGCAATAGCTCTGGTGGATAAGCAGGTATGTTTAAGGCCCCTGGTGGCACTACACGGCAGGCAATAGCTCTGGTGGATCAGCAGGTATATTTAAGGCCCCTGGTGGCACTACACGGCAGGCAATAGCTCTGAAGTGCGTTTTTGCGCTGACGATAGTTGACTATAGTTTTTATGTCAAAAAGAAAATGGTTGATGTGTCATAGTTGAAATAGTTAGAAATACTTGAAATCATCCAAAAACGCTTTTTAGTTAGGTTTGGTTGATCTGTCAAACAAGAAAAAAAAAAACAAATCTTTTGAGGTTACATTTTTCTTTTCTTTTGATCATAACAATTTTTGTTGCTCTAAATTTATTTGTAAGATTTTAAAGCCAATTGAGATGAGAAAATATTTATTTATTTTTGAACAACCCACAGCAAGAAAAGAAAAGAGAAAGAGGCTGAAGACCACCCTCCATAAAGAAATCTTCAAGCTGTTCCAAGTAAGCCAGCTCCTGATATTCTCCTAATTGCGGCTCCCAGATTCAGTGAAAAACTCTCAATACCAATATCTACGTGATTTTATATAAATAAACGAAAAAGTCTTTATTCTCCGAAACTAATTAAACATTTTTTATTGCTGACCGACAAACATAAAAACAATGAATTCAAATATGTATGCCGATTTCGTCCTTCAATCATTGATTTGGGTTTCCTTATGCTTGGTTTCTGCGGGAGCGTCATTGAGCTTCCTCTCCAAATTGTCCTTTTCTCCTGTGATCTTCGTAATTTTCTCCTCAGTCAGCTCAATTCACCGCTGCGTCAATTTCTTCTCATGCAGAGTAACTTCCATTTGCCGTTCCTGCGGACTGACGTTCGACAATCATTATGCTCATGGGCAGTGGCCAACTTATCCTCCAAAACCATGTCCATGTCCTCGAGTTTTTCGATGACTTTTTGTAAACTAACCGAACGTAGACGCTGACTGTTTTGGCCATCTTTGGCAGCCTGCAAGTCGCCACGCAGTTGCAGTTGCGGATTGTAGTGTAGCCAATTCGATTGGAAGGGTTTGTGACCGGTAAGAGAATGATTCTTGAAATTGGTGCTGAATTTTAAGCCACTTGGAAATGCGATCATTTCCTTGGTGTGTATCTCCTCGTAGTGACTGAGGATTTTCAGTTTGACTCGTGAAGCTTTAAAATTTGTAAGGGGAATCTTATTTTCTTTATATTTTTGAAATTAAATATTTTTAATTGAAGACGAACAGAAATCTTTTGATTGAATTAAATTTGCGGCGGCACGGATACGGACAACTACGACGGTAAAAAATGCACGAACAGAATGTTTTTTTTTTTTTTGAGTCATTAAAAACACCATTAAACAGAAAAAAAAAGACTTTGACACATCAACCATTTTCAACTCACCTCCTGAGTAGAGTTGGGAATAGTTAGAAATAGTTACAATTTGACACTTTAACACTGACCGCAAAAACGACAATTGTGGTTACGAAACGTAACTATTGGCGTGCAAAAACGAGAAATAGTCGACTATAGTTGACTATAGTCAACTATAGTCAGCGCAAAAACGCACTTCTGGTGGATCAGCATGTATGTTTAAGGCCCCTGGTGGCACTACACGGCAGGCAATAGCTCTGGTCGATCAGCAGGTATATTTAAGGCCTCTTGTGGCACTACACGGCAGGAAATAGCTCTGGTCGATCAGCAGGTTTATTTACAGCCCCTGGTGGCACGCAGCACGGCAGGCAATAGCTCTGGTCGATTAGCAGGTTTTGTTTTTTTTTTTTATAATGAGCACACTCAAGTGGTTTTTATACCCTTTTTATGCCATAGACACAGTGAGTACTTTAGGAAAGAAGGAAGGGGCTAGAGAGGAGGTGTCGGTGTACATTGGTTTTAAATTCCTGAACATTGCAATGATCGGGAAAAACAGAGTGTGGAAGAGAGTTCCACATTCGCGTAGTACGGCTAAAGAACGATTCTCTATTCTTGAGCGTACGACCGAATTTGGGCTCGAGTGTAAACTGATGGGCATTCCTGGAAGCGCGGGTATTACGGTTGAATTGTTTAAGGGGTGGAATGCAACTGGCTATTTCTCTAGAGCACTTACCGTAGAAGTAACGATAAAACAGAGAGAGACACGAAACGTTACGACGGTGGTCTAAAGTGGTGAATGCATCAGTGATCTCTCTATCACAATCACTCTTACAGCTCTTTTTTGAATTCCATCCAAGAGGCTTAAGTAAGTAGCTGGAGCACCAGCCCAGATATGTGAATTGTACTCAAGCTTTGGACGGATATAGGTTTTATAGATGATAGCCAGATCAGACGGGGAGAAACATCGCGTATGTGCTCGGACCACAAGAGGTGGTCAGTGATGCACATACCGAGAATCTCGAGATGTTCGGTCTCATTGATGCAAGTGCCACTCATGGACAGTGGCAGGGGGGCATATCTCGCTTCAACGATACCAGACAGCATTGAGTTTTCGCAGCATTAAACAGCATTAATGAGCTTATCATATTTTACCGTTGCAGTTCCACATCCGAAGAGGAGGGATGTGCATCTGGAAACGAATATGAGAAGCTTAGGGTGCTATCGTCAGCGAAACAATTTATTGGATTAGTAGTAACAGACAAGAGATCATTAATAAAAATGATAAAGAGGGTTGGAGACAAAACGGAGCCCTGGGGCACACCAGCATTTATATTGTGGGTTTCAGACTTGAATCCGTCCAATACAACTTGTATTGAACGATTCGAAAGAAAGTTTCGAATCCAACGAAGTAGGGATTCATCGATTCCGAAGGCACGCATTTTCGATAAAAGAGCAAGATGCCAGACTCTATCAAATGCCTTTGAAATATCAAGTGCAACAATCTTACTTTCTCCAAAACGATGTAAAGATCTGTTCCACTGTTCGGTGAGATAAACCATCAAATCACCAGTGGACCTGTTGCTGCGAAAGCCGTACTGCCGGTCATTAAGAAGCTTTCGGTCTTCGAGATATTTCTTAAGCTGATAGTTTATCAGCGTTTCCATGACCTTAGAAAGAAGGGACGTAAGTGCAATCGGACGATAGTTGGAGGGAGAAGAAGATTCGCCTTTTTTTGGAATAGGCTGGACAAATGCTGTTTTCCAACTGCTCGGAACGAGCCCAGAAGAATAGGATAGATGGAAAAGCTTACGCAAGGGCTTTGCCAGCGTAAAAGACCACCTCTTCAGAATAATAGCGGGGATACCATCCGGACCAGCGGATTTATGTATGTTGAGATCCTTTAGGACTCTCGCCACAGCTCGAGTGCGGAAGAAGATTTGTCCCATGGAATCATTGACGCGCTCAAGAATAGGCGGAGTCAAGACACTCTCTGGAAGGGAGGAGTTGGCAGCGAACTGCCTAGCAAAAAGGTTAGCTTTCGCGAGAGAGCTAACAACTGGAGTGTCATTGTCAACGAGCGTAGGGACTGAGGAAGAAGAAGAGTTCTTCATATTTTTTACAAATGACCAAAAATTCTTACTGCCTTTGGACATTGCAGTATTTTTTGCCTTAATTTTTGGTCATGTAAAAATTTGGTCCGCCGAATATGGGCATTGCAGGCCTTCCTGGCTTGTTTAAACTTGTTCCGATTTTCCTCAGTTGGGTTGGCTCTAAAACACCGGAACTTTACTTCTTTTTCCCTGATAACCTCTTTACAGCTTGAATCAAACCATGACTTTTTCTTGGGTTTGATGCTTTTAACCCTATTCGGGATAAAAGTTATCATTCCCAAAACAATCATATTAGTAATCATATCTGCGCTGGAGTCTACGTCACTATCGAGGAAGCATAGTGACCAGTTAAAGATCCGGAAAAAGTTGTTGAGTCCGTCCCAGTTGTCTTTCTCGTATTGCCACACGGCTCTCTTCGGAGCTCTTTCTCTAACTGGATTAGCTTGACTCGAGAAATTTGCAGATATTATACTATGATCTGATCTGCCTAGAGGCGTTAATACACTAATAGTGTATTTATCAGGGTCAGACGTAAGAAACAAGTCAAGAGTATTTTCCGCTTGGCCATTAATGTCCGATATTCGAGTGGGCTTGGTGACAAGCTGAGTTAGGTGGTTAAACTCAGCAAAAATCTCAGCACACATTCCTTCGGGTGTTGTCTGGCCCGAATGGAGAAGCCACGAAGAATTGTGTACATTGAAATCGCCCGTAATAACGATTTCAGTGTGAGGATACAGGGAAACAATTCTTTGGATGGAGTCAGACAGAGCATCAAATTCACGAGAAGTTGAAGTTGTCCAAATTTGGGCTTCGATAAAGAAAACAATAGTGAATGATGTGCTTATTTATGGTGAACTTAAACCACATAAAATTGAAAACAGGGTTGGAGCAGCGTCCATATTTTGGAATGAATTGATAAGCTACATCATTCCTAATGTGAACGGCGAGACCATGGTGGAGGAAGAATAATGGCACTAAGCTATACCCATGAATGAGAAATTCCGTAGGATCGGAATTCTCACCTACTTGGGTTTCACTCAGCGGCAAAACAGCTGGCCTGTTAGAAACAGTATGGATGTACGTAGCAAGAAAATTCGTACGTAGCCCACGAACATTACAATAGTCAACTCTGAAATTTTCGATCATTGCAATATATAAACAAATTTAAAACCAAAACAGAGGAATTCTAAGAGAAGCTGCCAAATAAATAACAGGTTTATTTTCGAATCAACGTCCCCGCTAGTGTTATGCCTTAGCGGTGGCGTGAGTCGATCTGACCCTGGAACTCAAATAGCAACTTCTCTATTCATCCGTTGTTGCTAACATAACATATGCATACATACATACATTGCGCGAGCAAAAAAAGCTCACTACAATATGATGCATATGCTAAGCCATGCAACTGTCGTTGATCGGAGGAGGAAAGGTCTTGCGGTCTTTTTGATTTCCTCGCACAGGTTTTGAGTGGACTTTCTCTGTCTGGCTTCTTTAATGTAGGCGCTGAACCGCGCTCTTAAGGCATCCAACGTGCCATTGGTGTCTAATCCTAGGCGATCCATTTTGTCTATTAGTTCCTGCTTCTTGAGGAGGTACATGGCTCCTAGACTATCAATGTAGTCAAATCCTTCATCTGTTTCTGACATGGCGGTGTTTTCGGTTGTGTTTCCGGTTAAGTGTTTCCTGAATTTGACTTTTGCGATGTGGACCCGTAGGTTCCTGCTCGGGCACCAATTTGTGATGTGCTTTTTGTTTTCCAGCCGAGGTATCGTAGGTACCAAGGTCTATTGAAGAAAACACGAAACTTCAATGATAAATTTTTCTAACCTAATGACAAATTCAAATTCTTTATTAGAAACACTAAATAACTACAATTATTGAGATCAAAATAAATTCAATAGATTTGACTCGGTTCTTCTTAAATTTAATGCGTTACTTCCGGTATGCGATCGGAACTAGATCAAGCTTCCGCCTATAGGGTGTCCGGCTTCCATGCTGTCTTTGCCGGCGCGGCTGTAGGGCTTTCACTACTGGGCTTCCTGTTCCTGTTTCCGTTTGAGCATCTGGCAGTTATTACGCGACCGGTTTATTTCCGGGGGATCAGTAGGTATATTTAAGGCCCCTGGTGGCACTACACGGCAGGCAATAGCTCTGGTGGATCAGCAGGTATATTTAAGGCCCCTGGTGGCACTACACGGCAGGCAATAGCTCTGGTGGATCAGATGGTATGTTTTAGGCCCATGGTGGCACTACACGGCAGGCAATAGCTCTGGTGGATCAGCAGGTATATTTAAGGCCCCTGGTGGCACTACACAGCAGGCAATAGCTCTGGTGGATCAGCAGGTATGTTTAAGGCCCCTGGTGGCACTACACGGCAGGCAATAGCTCTGGCGGATCAGCAGGTATATTTAAGGCCCCTAGGGCACTACACGGAAGGCAATAGCTCTGGTGGATCAGCAGGTATATTTAAGGCCCCTGGTGGCACTCAGGACAAATTTCCTTCGATGTTTAAAAATATGAACTTTATTACTAAAACCAAGTGTGAATTGTACGAACATGAAAGTTAAACTTTCATGTGTTTCGGTGTTACTTGCTGCCATGAAATAAGAATGTTATCGATGATGAATGTAAACACACCATGTGTTAATGGGTCATACGAGATGCTTTGTTTATGCATTTTTTGGTGTAAATTCAAGGCCAAATAAAATGTATGCAATATATGCTCGAATTAGTTTTGCCTGCATATGGGATTTTTAAAGCAAGCGTGAATCATATGAATTCGAAATGCAAAATTGGCCTGTATATTTAGGATTTGATGGAAAAATTCATGTTGTTGTATGCGAGTGATAAAGGTGAACCTAGATCTTGCATATTAGTCAAACGTAGCATAAATATAATTTTACTCCATAATTTCAGTGATAGAGATACCACCGTAGCCAGACTAGAAACGGCCAACGGAGCTTTCTGGCTAGTGTCGGCATATCTCGACCATGACCACCTTAGCCCTCTCCCTGGTCAGACACTGGAGAATATTATCACTGAAGCAAAACGGCAGAAAATCAGCCTCGCAATTGGAAGCGATGTTAATGCTCATCATACTGTGTGGGGGAGCACTTACATAAACGAAAGAGGTGAGTCACTTTTTGATTATATTATGTAGCGAAACTACTTTTGTCACTAAAACCAGACAAAAAGTTCTTGATATAACTCTAGTCTCCGACTCAATTCATCATATGATTCGGGACTGGAAGGTATCCAGAGAACACTCATTCTCTGACCACAGATACATCCAATTCAGAATCAACGTTGATGAAAAATCTAGTCCAATTAAATTTCGTAATTACCGAAAAACCCATTGGACCACTTATAAAACTATACTTCAAAGTTTAATTAAACCAGGACTCCTAAGTCCCTATATTAATGCTAGTGAACTTGACAACAAAGTCAAGGACTTAACCTTAGCTATGAACAGATCGTCATACAGAGATTGCCTGTCCACCTGTATGTGTAAGAGGAAAAAAGAAACGGACCTCGGGTCTCGATTCGCTCAGAAAAGAGTGTAGAAAACTCTTTAACAGAGCTAAATATACAAGACAGGGTTCTGACTGGGACTCATACAAAAGCTCCCTATATAAATAGAAAATGGAGCTAAGAAGATGTAAACGATCGTCCTGGCGATCCTTTTGTGACAGAATAGATGAAACCTCTGATGTCTCTAGGCTACGAAAAATTCTTTCAACAAATCCAGTTATGCCCAGCTGTCTGAAAAGGGCAGATGGCTCCTGGACAACGTCAAGTGAACCTGTAACAATCAGTTGCACTTAATTACTACTACATCATTTCCACAAGGTCTTATCACAAGGGATAAACTGCGATGGGCTATCAAAACTTTCGAACCGTACGAATCGGCAGGACAAGACGGCAAGACAGTATGAAGCCTCAGATATAATAACACCAATCCTTGAGGTATTGTACAATTGCTGCCTGCATCTGGTCCATATTCCCTCAGTATGGAGAGAAGTGAGAGTTGTTTTCATACTCAAGGCAGGAAAATGCTCGCAAGTTAACCCTAAAGATCTCAGACCCATAAGTCTATCATCGTTCCTTCTTAAGACATTACAAATTCTGATAGATATACACCTCAGGGCAAACATTGATTCAAGACTCATGTCTAAGTCTCAACATGCCTTCTGTAAGGGAAAATCGGTTGAAACGGCGCTACACACTTAAATACGCACTATCGAATACTCCCTCCATCATAAAGAGTATACTATGGTTGCATTCCTTGATATTGAAGGCGCTTTTAACAACGTGGACACATCTGCAATCACATCTGCACTGTCAACTGTGAATGTGGAGAGTTCGCTTGGTGAGTTAATTCATTTAATGCTGAATAGCAGAATAATTAACTCAGAACTTGGCGGCTTTTCCGCAAGAAGATCTGTCAGCATGCTGATGACGTTGCTATAGCTGTTTCAGGGAAGCATCTTAATACCTTAAAAGAACTCTTACAAAACGCTCTAAATAAGGTATCACACTGGGTTTTATCTTAGACAGAAAACTGAATTGGAAGAGCAATATACACGAAAGAATAAGAAAATCTACGGTAGCTCTTTTCACCTGCAAGAAAGCCATTGCATTGGTAGCAAATGGGGTCTGCAACCCAGAGTCACTCACTGGCTTTACACATCGGTAATCAGACCGATTATTCTTTATGGTGTGTCAGTATGGTGGACTGTCTTGGACGTAAAAATGAACTGCAATAAGCTTAGTAAAGTGCAACGCCTAGCATGCCTAAGTATAAGCGGATCACTTCGTACGACCCCATCTGCGTCACTAGACACCCTACTCTATCTAACACCTCTGGATATAATCAGCAAACAAATAGCTGCTAGTTCTGCTATTCGGCTGAATGCCTCTTCACAGTGGACTAACAATAACATTGGCCACTCTTTTATTCTTAATTATTTAGAATCAATTCCAAAGCACACAGACTACACCCTTCCTCAACCACAGTTCGACAGAAACTTTCAAACTTCTATCCCTTCCCGATTCTTCTGGGAAAATAAAACATTCCTGGAAGACAAGGCAATCCACTTCTATATAGATGGATCGAAAACTATTGATGGGGTTGGTGGAGGTGTGTACTCCGAACGACTAAAACTAAGTCTCTCATTCAGCCTTGCAAATCATTGTTGCGTGTTTCAGGCAGAACTTTTGGCGATTAAGGAGGTCACCTGTCCTGGCTCAGAGAAAACTTGGTATCCACATCTGATATTCGGATTTTCTCAGATAGTCAAGCAGTAATAAAATCCCTGGACTCTATCTCTACAAACGCGATTACGGTCCAAAACATGTCGATCGTCTCTTATGGAGATGGCACAACATTTTAATGTGGCTTTTCTTACAACCACGAAGAATTGCTACTAAAATTGAATGTTTTTTGATGTGTTAGAAATGTGCAAAAACGAATCAATCCCTTTTTTGAATGTCTGTGTTGTCTGGTCAGCTGTAAAATCGTTTTGTGCATGATAATCACAACAACAGAAAACTCAGCTGTAGTATATGTGTAAAATCCGTGTACAAGTATGTGTAAATCCGTCTCCAAAAAGAGATTCAAGAGAAATCAATCCTTCGAGAAATAAATTCAATGTCTTTGTGAAAGAAATGCGTTTAAGGGAAAAAAAATTGCCACTTTTACGTCACGGATCAATTCTTGGGTTGTAAGAAAAGCCACAAAACATTCACCTTCACTGGGTGCCGGGTCATAGAGACATTCCAGGAAACTGCAAAGCCGACGGACTCGCCAAACATGGTACAACATTACCCATTAAACCAAAAATGGCTTATATTAGAATACCAATCGCTATATGTAAACTTTTGCTACAACAAGATGCTATTAAGAGAACTAACATCAGGTGAAATAACATAACCACCTGTCAGGCAACGAAAAACATTTGGCCTAATTTGGACTTAAAGAGATCTAGATGTCTGATATCTCTAAGCAGGTTGCATATAAGCTCCTTAATTGGTGTTATTACTGGACACTGTCTAATTGGAAGACACTTCACGACTGGGCGTATTTTCTAATGATTTCTGCAGAAGCTGCATGGATGAGGAGGAGGAGGAAACAGTTCTTCACCTTCTCTGTACCTGTCCTGCTCTTGCTCATAAACGTATAATTCACTTAGGAGAATACTTCTACAATGATCTAATCGATCTCGAACATATTATTATAGTTAATCTTCTACGTTTCGTAAAGAACATTAATTGGTTTCAATGAGCTTTCGAAGAAAAGCCTTTTTAGATTCATGTGGTATCACAATGGGCCTTTGATTGGCCTAAGTGAGTCTTTTAACATCCATGACAGCCACTTTAACCTAACCTTACCTACATATTACATAGATATGACTCCATATTTGTAACTTTTTAATTCTTTACTCAACTTTACAATTTATTTCCTACAAAACTGTTGTACTGACTGAGTTGAAAGTTGGCCAGTATAACGTGTTTAGTAGAAATACAATCATATTTTTTTAATCTTTTTTAGACAACTAGTTTTGAAGTTATTTAAGAAAATATGAAAAATAGGCAAATATGTCAAAAATAGGGCATTCCCTCCCCCATCCCCCTTAATCACCGAAACTACTGGACCTAAAATTCTTTAAAAAAATTTAATTATAGCTCTATAACATGAATATTACCGGAAAAATAATAAGTCGCACAGTTATTTATTTAACATAGAACATGTTTCAAAATACTAATATCCAATGTCATTAAATTTTAATTATTTATTTAACATAGAACATGTTTCAAAATACTAATATCCAATGTCATTAAATTTTAAAACCATTCTTTGAAGAGGTGGTAACCCTATTGACTTCAAATTAAGAACAGTCATGCATAAAATGCCCACAATGACAAACATATTTTTTTGTATTTTTAAGACTAACAGTTTTGAAATTATTCAAGAAAACACAACAAAAAAGGTCGAAAATGCAAAAAACTAAACTTTACCCCGAAAGGGTGGGCTGGGAATTTCGAAAAAATTTCAAAAAATAGTTCCATATGTTAGGAGCCAGGATTCCACGGTGGAGTTCTTTGATACCTTGGAAGAAGGCAGCGGCACGCTTGTGGTCGCACGGACTAGCTCGTCGGATGGGGTAGGTTCTTGCCACTCCCAAAGGTATCTCTCGCCCAACTAAGCAAAAAAACCGTGCCAGGAGAAAAAGAAAGAAAAATGGAAAAAGAATGGGAGAAGGATACGGAAATCTAAGTTAAAAGGAGGGAAAGGGTAAGAAAAGAAGACACAAACCGAGGTACGTGAGCATCATCTAAGGACAGGTAAGATCAGTGCTTCATTTGGTTAACAAAGAAAACTATCCTTATTCCTAATAACCTAACTAACCTACCTTGCCCAACACCAAAATACCCTATACTAACCTATTAGCTAAGTCCCTACACCAATTGAAATTTGTTTCACCTAAACTAAAGCACTTCACTTTTTGTCCCCAGATGACGCTCTGCTAGAATCTCGAAACGCTCATCCGGTGTTGTCGATGATGGTCTGGCCAACCCACCCTTGTATCCGTCCGATACATCCAAATGCTACCTTCGTGACCGATGTTGTAGAAGGTAGCCCCTAAAATGACCAACCAGCTACTTAACTATGGATATGAAATGACGTCATCCTGACGAGCGATGACAAAACCAACCCTCTACCTCGGACGGCTTTGTACAGCCTCACCACACCACAGCACAGCTTGAAAACTTAGCACTTCATGTTATTTAAATAATTCATTTCAAGGAATTTCAAAATTCATGCCACAGTTTATTTAACTTAAAAAAACTACAAACTAAGTATCTATTTATTATATATGTACAAAAAATTGTTAATTCAATATAGTATATCAAGTAATTCAAAATTGTGTAATTCTTGATTTTGATTTGATTTGATTTGATATCTATTTATTATGCTTGCTTACACTTATTACATAATTTAAAATATAGACATAAAGAACTTATACATTAATACATAATAATATAGAATTGGATTATAGTGGCATTTTTTATTATGAATTTTTAATAGTACTAAAAGCCACTCTAGCAAATATTACATAAAAGTCTTAAGCGAACGTTAATGTATGGGGTGAGATATGTTTAAAGAATATGTTTTTAATTTAATAATGGAAATTTAAACAGAATACAAAAACACATTGAACATTAGTGGACGTAGGTTAACAAAACTTCGATTTGCCTATGATCGCAATCAAAAAGCCAAATTTTAACTTTCTTCAAGTATAGCGGTAAAGAACGAATACAGCGAATACAAAAGGGTAACGTATTAAACAGTTTACAGGACACAATGGAGTAGAAGTTTCTTAAATGCGTGGTACGGAAATGTGGGACAGATACAAGACATTCACGAGAGCTTCTTGTATTGAGCATATCAGAAATTGGGCTCTGCAAGTAACCACCTCTCATACAAAAAATCTTAGAGGTCTTAAAATAGTAAAGGTGTCTGACAGGCAAGATGTTTAGGGTTCTAAATAGCTCAATAGTGGATGTTAACCGCGTAGCGCCACAAATCATTCTTACTGCACTTTTTTGTAGTATGAGAAGGGGTTGAATTTTCGAGTGATATGTTCCACCCCAGCAGCTTATGCCGTATTGAAGCTTGGAATGAAATATACCAAAGTAGGTAGATTTTAAGGTACCGTTATAGCAGTGTTTTCTGAGGTGGTATAGATTGCGAAGTGTAAAGCGTAAATATATCTTTAAAGCAGCAATATGACTAGACCAGCTCATACCAGTATCAAAGAGGACACCGAGGTATTTGAATTCATCTACTTCATCTACTTTGAAACAACTATCACAGCAATTTTTTTCTGAATCGTATGTTAAATGATTATCATTGCATAAACAATTAGTGATCTTATATTTTAAACAGTTTTGAGTATGAAAAACAATTTGCAAGTCAGGGGAATCTCTCGTTTTTAAGCTGAAATACATAACTTTCGTCTTGTTGCTGATGTTAAGCTTGTGTTTAGAAAACCAGATACGCAAAAGATGAATATCATGGTTCAGATCAGCTACTAGATCAAGAGCACTTTTAGAATTATAGGCTAACCCTAAGTCATCTGCAAAAGCTGTTATTTTAGCTGTAAATTCAAGTTTGAACAGAGAATTTATATAAATAAGAAACAAAATGGGACCTAAAACGGACCCTTGGGCAACACCGATGTTCGAGATCCTAATGTCACTCAGTTTATCCTCAATTTTAACTCTTTGAGTTCTATCCTTAAGGTAGGACTCAAACCAATAGAAAACAAAACCTCGAAAGCCCGCCATATATAGTTTATGAAGGAGAACCTCATGATCAACGGTATCAAACGCTTTGCTTATATCAACAAATAAACCGGCACAATATAATTTGTCATCAAGGCCCTTGTTAATGAACGAACAAAAGTCAAGAAGTGCATCTTCGGTAGAAAGACCTTCTCTAAAGCCGAATTGCGACGCATTGAAAAAATTCCTACGGTTCAAAAAACAAAGCATTCTGTTTTTAACTGCTTTTTCGAAGACTTTAGAAATCGAGGACAGCAGAGATATAGGTCTATAATTATTAGCCTCCTTCTTACAACCTTTTTTATAAACTGGAACTACAACAGCACATTTTAAAACCGCAGGGAATTCACCAGAAGAAATGCTTAAGTTGAACAAATGAGCTAGGATGTCAGATACATTATATGCAATCATTTTCAAAATATAATTGGAAATTCCATCATCCCCACACGCATGCGATTTTCTAAGCGAGTTAATTAGGCTGTTAACCTCAGAACTAGTAATGGGGTCGAAGTAAAAACTTCCCTGAAAAGTATCTTCCACGAATCCAAGGTCACAACATTGAGCCAAGCAAACAATAGGTTCAGATATACTTGGGTCGCCAACTGAACCAAAAAAATCATTAAATATGTTGGCAACATCAAAAGGCTCATCAAACTGAACTCCATTTCTGTTCAAGACAATGTGACTCGACTTATTAGAATTGTTAGGATTGATTATACTGTTAATAGCCTTCCACTCTTTTCTAGGATTACCAACAGAATTATTTAATAAGGTTTGATAATATCTATCACGGCAGGATTTTATTTGCTTGTTGACGATTTTACACTTTTTTCTATATAGTTCCTTCAGGATATGGTTAGATGGATGCTTCAAACACTTAATACGCAATTTATTTTTATATTTAATTATATTAACTAAGTGATTGCTTATCCAAGGCTTCAATTTCCTTTCAGATTTTTTCGGTAAGTATGTATAGCTGTTGTTGTTTATATAAGATTGTAAGGTGAGCAAAAAAGTACTATATGCATTAAAAACATTGTCAGCAGCAAGAACTGCTATCCCAATTTTCACAACGGAGGGACATATTAAGAAGATCAAACTTTATCTTTTTAATGATAGATGGTGTTGTGTTTTTTTTTCGACTTCAATGCCGTTAAGCCTTTCAACAATATTCCTGTCATATTATGATCCGATGTGTGCATTGTGCAGATCAAAATTAGTACCGAAAAAATTATTAGGACAAAGTTCTTTGAAGCGGCAAAAAACATGATCAAGGCAAGACTGTGATATACATAAGTCTCGTAGGTTCATTTATTATGGAAGACAACCCATTTTCGGCAATCAAAGTGAGATAAGAATCACAATTAGCATTCGAAGTTAAAATGTCAATGTTTAAGTCATCAAGGATAACAAGGTTAGCTGACGTAAGATTTTTTAAAAATGTCGCAAATTCGTCTAAAAACAATTCTACACTATGGGCATGCAATCTATATACACAAACAAAGATGAACACCTGGTTACATATTCGACAACGAAGCTCTAAAACATCAGCAGACAGTAAACAATGACAAACAATATCAACATCCAATGAATCACGTACAAAAACTCCTACTCCACCTGCAGAATACGTTTCATTAGCTTTCGTATGGAAGTTGAAACCTTCTATACGGTAATTAATATTTTCATTCTGGTAAATCCAAATTTCTGACACAAAAATTAAACCGGGCAAACAAGGAAGTGCTTCGAGATTACATACAAGCAAATCGAAATTTTGTCGAAGACTACGTATATTTTGATGGACAACAAAAAAAGGAATAGTTTTATCGGAAGTATTGCAAAAAATTTCATCATTTACGGACTTAATAATACTAATGGTCGGGTTGTTGCTTGTTAGATCATTATTTAAGAGTGAATTTAACATGTTAAATAATTTAAAAAAAACAAAAACGAAAGAAACAAAAACGAAAACGAAAGTCTTTCAAAGACCTCAAAACATCAAATGATCTAACATTAACAATCCTACCCTTATGCCAGTGGCGAGGCGTCATATTGTTCAAGTCGTGCATGAACGACTAGCATTTCCACCTTCCACGCACCGTACTCAAATCTCACACATTGTTTTGTTTTGTTTTTTTATTCCAAATACGATATACATACATACAATACATATCTAATGTGCCTGCGTCCTACATATAATATATCCACTTCCAGTTCCAACTCGTGCATAGATACCCTTTACCCTTAGTAAACCCTATAAATATGTAAAACAAAACGAACTAGCTACCTCAGGGCTGCCGTTTCGAATTTTCACAGAGGAGTATTTTCAAGTTCTAGAGGGGAGTATTTTGCTATTAAAGGGAGTACATAAACAAACATTTTTTAACAGGGACACTTTTTGATAAGGTAGAAGAGAAAAAAAATCGAGTTTTGACAGCTTTGAATTTAACTTGTGAATGCACATTTTCACTAATGAATCACTAACCATTTTCATCTTGAAAATTTACCAACGGCTTGCTGTCGAAATGCGGAGTCGATGACCACAAATTCATTCGTATTTCTCAGCCTAGTAGTACGGGGTAGAATTGTGTAAGCTGATTTTTGATAGTTGGCAGTCAAATTCAGGAAAAAAAAAGAAGAGATAATTGAGTGTCAACTATCAACTATCAGCTTAAACTATTCCAATCCGGCAATAACAAGTCGAGTTCAAAAAATTGAGTCAGTATATTCGTTCTGTAATGTTGCCTTTCGAAGTGCTTAAAATATGGCTACCGTTAAGACGTCCCTAGCAAATGATCCAAATCAGTCAATTCCCTGGCGTTCTGAATGGCCAGCGTTATCGCATCATGATTACCGATTATTTTTGGCTCGCATTTGAGTTTATAGGTTTATATGGACTTTGGCCACAAGTAGTTTCAACAAGCCACAAAGCACACCTCACAATCCCATTATTGAAGAGTAGGCTTGATGGGCGAGTTATCTCAAGAAATGGGAGTCTATAGCCCGCCTTGTTCGTGCGATTTAACACCACTAGACTAGTTGTGTTCGCTCAAATAATAGTATGATATATGTAAGCCCGGTAGTTAACATAATATAATGTTCCTTTAAGTCTCTAAGGGCCATTTGCTCAATCGGAAAGTAAATTTATGTTCTACTTAAAGTTCTCCTTTTGTATGGGGATCTTATGTCGAACTTAAGAATTCCGGAACGTCCCATATAAAAATGAAAACTTTAAGTTGAACATAAATTTATGTCCCGAATCAGCAAACGGGCCTAAGCGTCTGTTTCACAATGTAAAAGTAAAGTTCTGCCAGTTAAATCCTCCTATGAATGAGTTTTACGTTTCACATTCATCCTTCTAATAAATTTGTGTTTTGTGTAACTAATTGCCAGCTATTCCAACAACGACAACAACAAAGCCAGAAAAAAAAAATAAAAATCAAAAGGATATTTGTTGTTATTTTGGAAATTACTCCGGATAATTTCCTGTAGATTTTGCTCTCAACTTAATAGAGGTCAGAACCACTATTAACTTTTGAGGGCCCTCGGAAATCAGAATTGATCTACGGCAATGACCTAATAGCGTTCAATGAATAAATACCAGCCTTTGGAAATTATAATTCTTTGTTTGACTTGTGGCCATATCTTTAATCAATCAATACACGATTATCAATCGAATCATATTTCGTATTGCGGAATGTAATCGATCGAACCATGCACTATTTTGAATAAACCCGAAAATATTGCGAATATTTCTAATTTGGGAATTCTATGTTGTCCAAGGATTCCAAGATATGCGCTCTAACTCGGAAAACGCGGTTTCGTGGTTACTCACTACTCCACAACGCGAAAAAAAACTCATTAAACTCATCGTGTCGAGAAGAATATCAATTTTATTGAAAAAATTAAAATTAGCGTAAACGGGTACAATGGTTGGCACCCCTAAGCATTTTTTCACTTTAAATTGCGAATTGCTCTCACATTTAAAGAGTGAATTATATGTTTCTTATGTCAAATTAAAGCTTAGAGAATTTCTAACTTGAATATTATCATAAAATAATTTTAAATAAACAAAAAATCTTATAAACTTCAAAATAGGAAAAGACTGCGAAAAGTACAATCATTGGCACCAAGGTACAATTGTTGGCACCCAAGGGTACAATTGTTGGCACTCTAAAAATGAGAGAAATGCTATTGTTTTTCGTGATAGCTAGCTATTTTGATCAAAATTTAGTTTAAAAAAAACTTTTTACTATAACAAAATCACTTCATTTAACGCAAATAAAAAAATTAAAATTATATTTCATTAAAAAATCTCTAACATACATTTTAAATTTTAAGTTTTTTTTTTTTAGTTGCTCCTATAATTTATTTTAAGAATTTCAAAATGTGCTTCAGTCGATGTAGTCTTATGAAACAGGAATACATACAACAAAAACCGGTACTCAAAAAATGGTTATTAACTTTAAAAACTTAAAAATGGATTTTACCTCATCTCAAATTTTGTTAGTAACGTATTTTTTAGTTTTCACTCCTTTTAAAAAACCGCTTAACTAATCTATGTGATAAGTTAAACAAGTGCAGTACCATAAGTGGTTCGCGAGATAATGTAGGCAAAACATACCTGCGTAGGTATGCAGTAAATAAAGAGGCGTTGATTCGATTTGGGGGGCATGGAAATATGCAAAAATTTTAAGTTCACATTAAAATACACCCTTCTGGGAAGTTAAAAATTATAATAAATACAATATTATTTAATTATTAAAGGATGCTGATTGTTTTCTTCTCCTTATTTGTGCCTTTTTTGTCCCATTTTTCAAACTGAAATTAACAACTGATACGGGGTACAATTATTGGCAGTCTTTAAAATACAATTATTGCAGTGCCAATAACTGATGCCCCATAGCACGAATCATTGGCACCCCCCTGCCAATAATTAAACCACAACTTTATATTGGACCAATTATTGGCACCCCTGTTTTAACAATTAAAACATTTTTTTTACAAAACAACAATTGAAAATATTTAATATAAATTTAATTTCCACATTTAAAAAAATAAATATTCATCAATAAACTTTAAAAAAATTGAAAAACGGACAGTTACAAATTTAGTTTAAAATTTAGCTAGTAAATTTAGCGGGAACACTGATATTTTTAGCGCTTTTTTACGAATTTAGAACGACTTTACTTTTTTACTGATAAAATAAAATGAGATTGAGAAATAATTCTCAATAAAAATGCAGAATTGTAGAAAATTGATACATCTTATGTAAAAATATGATTTTAAGTTCCTAGGTATAGTAGTTTTTCGTAAATTCTTAATTTCATGAGGGGTGCCAATAATTAGTACAAAAATTAGGGGTGCTAACCATTGTACCCGTTACGCTATTTACGAATCCTTGCTTTGTGAGAAATTTAATTTTATATTAATTGAAAAAAAGACAAATCTTGTTTTTTTTTCAGACTTTTAATTCTGTTAACTGCCAGTTAACTACTTTATAGGACACTTCATCCTCTTGACACTTTAACTACTAGTTATAAGCTCTACTCAGATATTGTGAAACGCTTTTTTGAATCTTAACTGCTAGTTAGCTTTAGCTTCCAAGTAGCTTAACTGGAACTTTACTTGTATATTGTGAAACAGGCGCTAAGGGGAGTATTTTCGAGAATAGCGGAGTATGGGAGTACACTGAACGCAAAGGGAGTACAAATACTCCTATGGTAGTAGTTCCGGCAGCGCTGAGCTACCTGCTACTGTTTATTTTACTCAACTGATGTGTATCTATCAAAGTCGTTTGAACGATCTGGCAACGACTTGAACCCATAGAGAGCATGTCAGAAAAAAAAAACAAATCGCTCGTAGCAGGGATCTTGATGTGCAGTGCAGTTGCGGACGAGTAGAGCTTTTTTTGAATGAATACACAGAATTTTGGAAATGACAAAAGTGGGTAGTTTTTGAATATGATAAATGAAACAGACGGACGATCATGTTCATGATTGTGTTCAAATCGGTTTGGAAAGAGGAAAGCTTTTATTCCTGTTTGAATAATGGAATGAAGGAAATGAGACTAGCCCAGCATAGTTTTTGAATTTTGGAATGTGTATTTGCGTTGAGCTGAGTTAAGTTTTCACTTTTGTTAATAGAGTGAATAAAAAAAAAAAAAAAAAATAAAATAAAAAAATAAAAAAAAAAAAATAAAAAACAAAAAAAAAAAAATACAAGACCGAAGGAAACTGTTCGAAGTTTTCATGAAGAAACTAATAAAAGATACGTTCACATTACCGGTTGCAAGAAAATGAACAGGCTTAGAAGCGATAAGGACAAAAATCAATGGAAATTTTTTGGGTTTTCGGACTTGAATCATTTGAGCGATAGCTTTGGTAAGCATTTGAAAGAAGCAATGTGGGTACACTATTTCAAATAGTGTACCCACACTATTTCAAATAGTGTACCCACATTGCTTCTCTCTATGCATTCAAGACCTTTGGTGCAGTATATCATAAGTCAAATTAATTATTTGGATTGTAACCAAAAGTTAATTAGTTAAACTTATGATAGAGCAGCAGTAATGTCGGGGCATTTTGGGTTTGAACGACTACATTTTACAGGCACGCGTCACCGCTGCCCTTATCAGTTTTTCTCAATAGAATTTGAGAATCTTGGAACCATAAGTATTTATAATTTTTTTCCATTTTAACCTTCTTAGCTTCATTATAAAGAGCGCGAGTGTAGCTAGTAAAACAATTATTTATATAAATTGGCTGTATGTTCTCCGTATCGAATACTGAAGAGTTAAGCTTCTTTCCCACTTTCCTCTTCTTAATCATAATCGACTGTTTAACATCTTGAGACGCGAGATGTACGCAAATGACATCGGTAAACTTTTTGGTGTTGTTTTTGTTAAGACTTGAAGGTCCAGTAGAATGACGATGCAAAATTCGCTTCACAAAACATATTTTTATATCCACTGCAGGTATGGTGACGTCTAATCCGCATTGAAAAACTTTTTGAGCACATTCAGTTGCATTGTTATTGTTAGCCCCAGGTACCCCAGTAATTTCAATAACATTCTCATTAAGTTTTTGTTCTCTCCAATTTAACTTGCTCTCGAGAGTGTTTATTTTTTTCTTAAGCAAATTATTTTCGTCTTCCAGCTTATGAAGAGTGCTGAGGAAGTTGTTATTAATTTTTTTAGGGAAATAATTTCATCATACAGCAGATCCAAAGTTATCACGCCCTTTATTTGATCAACAGGCACTGACTCAGTCAACGCATGATGGTTTAGTTCGTCATCACTTTCAGATGACAAAGACGCATCACTTTTAGGTGTTGCATTGAGAGGTGCACCCAATTGTTGTTGTTTGGGTTGCATTCCCGCTTCTTCTCTTGTTGTCGATCGAGAAGATTTTACTTTTTTATTTGCAGATGTTGTTGCAGCTATATCGCTGTTATAGAGATAGGCAAACTTATCACAACGAAAGAAAGAGTTTTTTGATTCAATTAAAAATTCAAGATAAGATTCGGTTAAGTTAGCACAAGAAGCGTGAGTGTATAGTTTACATTGAATACACTTAATTTTTGCAGTATCGTTACGAATGTTTTTATTGCAAACTAGGCAAAGCATTTTGATAAAGAGTGTGAGTTCTTTTTCTTTCTTTTATCCTTCTTTCTTTGTACTTGTATAAATTTTGTTTGTTTCTTGATGTTTCTTTTCTTTTGTCTAATATCGACTTCTATTAGGCCTTTGTGCCAACAAAATATATGTTTGTAATAACTTTGGTTACTCAAAGTTTCCGTTTGTTTGGTCCCTCGTTGTCCTGCCGGCACTACTTTGAAGAGACGATAACCGTGCACTTTTCTACTTATGTATTATATCTATATCGATTTTAGTTCGAAGATCAGAAACAAAACAAAAATTCTCAAAACTTCACAATGTAGGATTTTTAAACACAAAATTTTGTTAAATTTTAACTATAAAATAAATAGAGTGGCGCGACAGCTCTAGAAGAGCCAAAGCCTAAGTGGCTTACTCTCATCAACAATTCTCTAGGTGCGTGCGAAGAATTGAGGGGACCTACAATTTTACGCCGATTCCGAACGGCAAAGTTGAGAAGCACTTTTTCATGACAGATGATACTCTTGGAAGTTTTGTCAGTTCTTCGCAAGAGGCAGTGTCCGTGAAAGATGAAATAAAAACTTTGGGCTCGAGTAGGATTCGAACCCACGACGTTCTGCTTAGCAGCCAACGCACCTAACCACTAAGCTACGGACACTACATTACTACTAAATTTTAACTAACTAATTTATAAAAATTGTATAAAATATTCATTTCACTGTTTTATCTGGCTTAATAGTCCGATTTTATTATGTTAAATTCAATTTCATAAAATTCACTGCACTTTTCCTTTGTGAACTTTTTGTCCTTGGAGATTGTATTCTCGTTGATTAAAGAATGAACAAAAAAACCCCAGTAGCAGAGATTGAATCTTGGTATCCAACCTGCACAATTATCAGGTATTATAATATTGAAGTTTTAACTTTGCATTTTCTTGTGCCGAAGAAATGCTTACCTCTGCTAATTTTTCTTGTCCTTAATATATATAGGATATACCTATGTATCCCTTAATGGCTTCTAGGACGCCTATGGCCGCTAGTTCACCTATGGCTTCTACCACTCTTTCCTATTTAAATTAAAAAAAATTCTTTTGGTTTATTAAATTCGGTATAAACTCTTGTAACGTTTGTCTTCCTTTTAAATGCTGTAAGTGTTAGTATCATTTCCTTTCCTTATCACTAACTAGAAACCCCCTCGTCCATCATTCGAATCCACAAACACATTCATACACTTTCCCATTCCTAACTTTAACATTTATATTTAACTGATTTTAATCGATATAATCAACCCCTATCATATAAATCCTACTTAATCCTAACCACCCTCACTAGTTCCTATTCATTCCTAATTGCCTAATTCGCCTTATTATGTAACTAACAAGATATCTTAATACTATTTAGAATCCGACAGCACTGATTGTGTGTACTAAAGTTGATTTGCACTTACACAACTATCTTTCTCACCCCTTTCCCCTTAGGTAGAGTGAGAAAGCTAGTATGCGCAAACCACTCAATAAAATATTTCGGGAAGTGTCAAATGACATTTATATATCTTTCAATTTTTGTTAAAAACGTGGATAAAATTCTATTAGTTTTGTTAAATTCCTATTTTGCATAAATAAAAATTATAGTTGGTCAACGAAAAATACAATTTGTGTCCTAGGATTGCATTAAGAACATTCGCAGGTAAGTCATAATCGGGTATATTATGGAATTTTGTTGGCAAAAATGCAAGTACGATACACATTTGCAATTTGTAAACAAACTTCCATAGTCGGAATATTTGTTTAAAAAAAGTTATTATTTGTGTTTTTTCTTTAATTTTTCAGGTTTTGGATTACCAGTTCTGGTTCCTAGATGGTTTCCTTGTCGGGTGGATACATTCTAACCGCATCTGAAGGATAGTGTTTGTGGGAATTGGCATTTGCAAATTCCAAATTGAGGGTTACTTAATTTGTGCTTTGCAAGGCTGATTCCTTGGATTTTGTAATTTCTTTTCTTTCCACCAACGTAATTAACTTTTCTTTTCTTTCTTTTTCAGGTTTTCGATTCCCTAATCTACATAGTACGAGGTAAAATCAAAGTTAGTGATGGGTCAACTCGGTTTGTTTTTTTTTCAACTCGAGTTAGCTAACTCGGTTTGCCAACTCGAGTTGAACCGTCCAACTCGGATTGCCAACTCGGTTCGCCAACTCGGTTTGCCAACTCGTTTTGCCAACTCGGTTTGCCAACTCGGTTTGCCAACTCGGTTTGCCAACTCGGTTTGCCAACTCGGTTTGCCAACTCGGTTTGCCAACTCGGTTTGCAACTCGGTTTGGAACTCGGTTTGGAACTCGGTTTGCAACTCGGTTTGAAACTTGGTTTGCAACTCGGTTTGCAACTCAGTTTGCCAACTCGGTTTGAAATTCGGTTCGCCAACTCGGATTGAAAATTCGGTTCGCCAAATCGGTTTGCCAATTAGGTTCAGCAACCCGATTCGCCAACTCGGCAATTGATAAAAAAAACCTAGTTTACTTGCTTCTAATTTTGTATATTTTTTTAGTTTTAAGTTTAAATATTGTACATAAGGGCAATTAATTACCAAGTGGTAGAATTTTATAAAAACCTAATTATTCCATTTTTTATGTGCTTTCTAGACCGGTTTTCGGGAATATCCGGTATTATTCAGAACGAAATATATATATAGCGACCTTGAATCGTACCTTATCTTTCTATTGAGCCATGGACATTCAACTTTTATCAGCGGATGGCAGAGATTTTGACGGATTAAAAACTTGGTATTTTCGTTTTTTTATGTTTTCTAGGGCGATTTTCGGGGCAATCCTGTAACATTTTGAACGGAATATTCCTCTAGCGATCTAGATTCGTACCTTGTCTTTCTATTGAGCCATTGACATTCAACTTTTATCAGCGGATGGCAGAGATTTTGACGGATTAAAAACTTGGTATTTTCGTTTTTTTTATGTTTTCTAGGGCGATTTTCGGGGCAATCCTGTAACCTTTTTAACGAAATATTCCTCTAGCGACCTAGATTCGTACCTTGTCTTTCGATTGAGCCATTAACATTCAACTTTTATCAGCGGATGGCAGAGATTTTGACGGATTAAAAACCTGTTATTTTCCATTTTTTTTTTTAAAGTTTCAAACCGAGTTGGCAAACCGAGTTGCAAACCGAGTTGGCGAACAGAATTCTCAAACCGAGTTGGCAAACCGAGTTGCAAACCGAGTTGGCAAACCGAGTTGGCAAACCGAACCGAGTTGGCAAACCGAGTTGCAAACCGAGTTGCAAACAGAGTTGGCAAACCGAGTTGGCAAACCGAGTTGCAAACCGAGTTGGCAAACCGAGTTGGATTCGTTCAAATCGAGTTGGGCAAACCGAGTTGTAACTCGGTTTGCAAAAAAACCAACTCGAGTTAACTCGGTTTACAAAATTTACGGTTCGGCACATCACTAATCAAAGTATCCTCACCGCTGGATTATGAGATTATGACCCAACAATCAACACATCTCAATGAATGTCAATCGCAGAGCGACAACGACGTCGCGTTGGTCGTTGCTGATAACGACGACGACGACGAAGATGACCTCGACAAGCTCGATGTCACCAGGTAACCCAATGATGTTTAGTTGTCCTTCAGCTATTTGGAATTTATGATTCCAAAGTATGTATACGAAATAAAATAAGTATTTCGTTCAATACCTGGGGGTACATTGTTTTGCTACGTAACACATATGTATAGATTACAGAAAAACTAAAACAAACTACAGTAACAATGAAAATAAGGATAAATGGTTTTAAAGTTATTCGAGAAAACCCAACAAAAAAGGGCTATGAAAAACACTCAATTTTACCCCCTCCTCATCACCGAAAGAGCTGTGCCTGGAATTTCTAAAAAAATTCAAAAACTAGTTAAAATGCATGTCACAGAAAAAATAAAAGTAATTACAGTGATGATGCAAATAAGCACAATTCCGAATACGTATCAGGGTTCCGTGTAAACGAAACCCTATAACATTACTTCGTTTTCTGTTCATTCGTCTTTCACAAGCGATTTCTTCGAAATACTCGGCCAATTGCAATTTGGTACACAAATATAAGGTTACAATAGCAATCTGAAACTGTTGTTTTCATATTTTTAAGATAAATAGTTTCGAAGTTATTGAGGAAAGAGGAAAAAACACGAAATAATTGCCCCCCTCCCTTTCTTTGCGTTATTTTATGTAGTTTTTTTTGTTGTATTAAATTGTTACTTTATGTTTCGGGAATAAAATGTTCGTATCGTTCCAGTTGTTTCGAACCTGGATCACTTCACTTAACTGTCAGGCGTATCTAACCATTTGGCCTCGGGCCTTAGTCCAGTCGGAATACCATTATAAGTTTTTTTTTTTATTTGTATGCTCTCATCCAAAATATAGGGCTTTTGTCACAGGTCAATCTATCTGTGGTGTTAGCTGGATAGTAGAGTACTCGTCTGATGATCTTACTGTCCAAACCGGGCCGTAGGTCAGACTATCGTTTTTTTTTTTTGAATATGTATTACAATGAGGCATAGTTTTTATTGAAAATTCAACTCTTGTTTGATATATAAGAAGAGACAATGTATTTTCGTTATTATAAGTTTTTTTGGTTTTATTAATTTCATAAAAATATTGCAATTAAATCAATTTATATTAAAAAAAAAAAAGTGACGCGACAGCTCTTGAAGATCCAAGGCTTACTCTCATCATCAATTGCCTTATTGCAGCGTGTGAACAATTTAGAGGACCTACTTGCTGAAGAAAAAATGAAGTTCCTTATTTCTTTCTTACTGTTGTGTTTCTTTCACAGGTGAAAACCAAATCTTTATAAGTTCAGTGACATTTTACTTGCGACATAAGAATATTATGGCATGTATGAATTCGTAAAAAAAAAAAAAATTGAGATGAGGGATGAGATATGATATTACGATGATGAGATGTCGAAAAAAAAGTGGGGTCGGCGATTCGTCTGTCTGTCTGTCGGAAAGTTTAACAGGCATACTTCATGCTTAACTATGGTACGATTGACTTCAAATTTGAAAAATTAGAGGTTTGAGCAAAAAATATTATCCATTTTTATATTTTTGTTTTAAGATCAAAATTTAGGGTAGCCACCATACGATTTTTTGGACAAAAATCCAAAACAATTTTTTTTTCTCCCAAAACGGCCCGTTCGATTTTTTTTAAACTTTCTCGAGGTTTAATTTTTTTAAACATTCATGTACTTTATGTAAAATAAAAAATTTTGTATTGCTCCAAAACGGTACTCCCATAGAACCGTTTTTTTTGTTATTAGGGGGGGGATTTCTCGAAAAACTGTTAGTCCGTTCAGCGTAAGTTTTTTTGGAAAGTTCGTATATATTATTCAAATAATATTTTGTTTTCAAAAAAATTTCAATTTTTTTTGGATTTTTAAAAATATTTTTAACTTTTTTTTCAAAATTCTGTATCTCAAAAAGGATCAATTTTAAAAATCCAAATAAGAGTATAATATGTATATTTACATGGTCTTAAAAAACTGCATACACAAATATTTTAAACATTTTTGAAAAATTTTTTATATAAAAAATTAATTTAAAAAAAAAACGGCTCCGACGATTTTCAAAAATAAAAAAATTTAACCAAATCAAGAATAAGTTTGAATTTGTCGGAATTAAATTTGGAATGAAATGTATATGCGAGGTACATTTTCATTATTGTAATTTTTTTTAATAAATTCTAAATTATTTTTATATATACATTTTTTTTTGTGTTAAGTGTATGCTGTAAGTAAGAGTGTAATCAGATGTTAAAAGTATATCTCTTATTTTACACTATTTTTGCATTTAAGTAATCATAAATATTAGTTTTAGCATTCGGCACGGAGCAAGTTCGTAACGACCCAGTCGTGCACATTTTTTTTTTTCATTTGTGTGTTTCCTTATTTTTTAAGATAAAAAGTTTCGAAGTAATTGAAGGAAATGGTAAAAAAGAATATTCAAATCATTGGCCAACGAAACGTTTACTTTCATATCGTAATTCAGGTCGGATAATCCAGTACGGAACCCTCCTCGAGCGAGTTTATCACTGTGGAGGGTTCAAAAATGTCCTTGAATTAATTTGGGTATGGTATGTACTTATTATATTTGAATTTCGATTCTTAATATCCGTTATACAGAATTTAAAAAAAAGTTTAAAAATATTTTTTTTTAAATCCAAACATTTTTAAAAACAAAATATTATTTTGAAAATAAATACGAACTTTGAAAACAAAATACGCTGATCTGACTTTTAACAATTTGATAACAAATAAAGATTCTATGAGAGGTACCGTTTTGAAGCAATAAAGAAATATTTTTTCCACATAGAATACATGTGTTTTGAAAAACAAATTTGCGAGGAAGTTTTAAAAAATCGAACGAGTCGTTTTCTAGAAAATTTAAACTTTTGGTTGTGGAACAAAAAAATTGTATGGTGGCTATGGCTACCCTAAATTTTGATCTTAGGCCGTGTCCGAATTGGGTTAAAAAGTGGTTAAAACTTGACGTTTGGTTAAATTTTGACATTTCGCATTGAATTAAATGTGTTAAAAATTGGACTAGCTGTGGAGCAGGTTAAAATATGACAGTAGTGGTTAAAAATTCATCCATTTTTAACCACAATTCATCGAATTCGGACACGGCCTTAAAAAAAAAAAAAAAAACACTTACTCGAATTCGCTCAATCCTCTGATTTCCAAGTTTGAAGTAAATACATGGTTAAGGCTATAGGTGCGTTTACAGACAGACAAACAGACGGACGGAACTGCCGGATCCTACGAATTCAATACATGCCATACATATGTCACAATCACAAGTAAAAACACATTCTCAGTTTATTTAATTTTTTCTCATTAACAATAAGCGAGACAAACACATATTACATATGATACATCCTTTCCAAGCATATGATGATAACTTGCATATATCGATCCCATAAACAGCGGGTTTCTTGGTCTCTGAAATGAAATAAGAAAATGAATCGTAAAATGTAAGGATATGCTATCTATAACATTCAGACAAAAAAAAAAACATATACATATACATATATTATTTACAGTGTTTGTTTGTAATGAAGCTGACATGTAAAGCATAAAAAAATAAACATGAAACTTTTCAGATTAATTATTATTATTATTAATATAAAATACAAGCAATATTTTGATAATCTTTTTTGTAACTATGTGAGTTTTCCTATACAAGAAAAATTTCAACATCTAACCTCAAAAAATGTAAATCAAGAGGAGGGGAGAGGGGTCGAGTCGTGGGATTTAATTACAATCTACCAATAGATGACGCATAAAATGGAATTCATTCGAGGTTTGTGTCCTTGTTAGATACAAACGGTTTGAAGCAGAAACAGGAACATGAACATAGCTTTCACAAATTACAACTGTCACTGTCTTTTGCATTTTACATCGGCTTCGTTCAATCACATATCGCATAGGCTACCTGGGATACGTGAAGATGGCATATCTGTTTGAACGAACGGATACCTGCACCAAAATAGCTGTCAAAATGGCTTACAAATAAAAGCAACAAATCAAACGCCCGAGAACAGAAAATTGTTTTGCGATTCCGCCAGCTAACTTCTTCCGAGTCAGCTATACAGGGTGATTCACGAGCGTTGTGCCAAATAGCTAGAGCGTGTAGGTTGAGTTGAGATAAGAAAAAATCGTATGGGAGGGGGTGGTCTATTCCCCCCCCCCCTTTAACCGGGAGGGGCAATTTTCTGAAAAATTGACTTATTAAAAAAATATTAAAAATCAACGGTTTCGTTTACAATACCGTGTTGTACATTTTTGGAAAGCCAGAAACAACTTCTTTCATTTTGTTTTTAAATTAAATTGTTTTAACGAATAGTTTAAAAAATATTAATTTTCAAACTCAAAATTTTCAAAAAAAAAAAAAAATAAAAAATAATTTTTGAACAAAGTTTTTTTTTCAAAATTTTATGCAATTAAGACTAATTTTGTTTTAAAAATTCAATGCCATTGTTGATTTTTAGTCGAAAACAGAAAACGGGATGCAAAAATGTCTTTCCGTTTTTGAGAAATAAAAAAAATAAAACCAGAACCAATTTTTTCTAAGAAAATCTTTGTTTTTATTTTTACCTATCTCGACTTTTAGTTTTATTAAATTATGAAACATTAACCTTTCTTTTAATATTTGTTCTGTAATTGGAATTTTATGAGGCCTTAATAAAGTAGAAAAGTATTGAATTTTCCCTGGATTAATCATTTTGTTCATTGATAACGACTGAAAACTGACCTGAAATTTTTTCTTATTATGCCTGAGGGCCGCGGTCACCAAATATGCGATGCCTTTTATTCAACTTTAGGTCTTTTCGTTCAAGAAAAATTGTGGTTCAATCATCTTACGCTCCTAGCGGGTAGAACCCTTCACCGGCAGGTGGCCCCTGGTTGTGGTTACTGATGGGTAGATTGTAGGAGAGCAATCAGTATTGAGTCTGATATAGTGGTGGGTGTATGAGCTCCAGTTTTCCTTGATGTGTGTGTAAAATTTTTGGTTGATGTGTTTAGTTAAGTCTTTTTTGGCAGGTTTGAATTGTGTTATGTGAATGTCAGGGTTTGTTGATATACTCTTCGCTTCTCTGTCAGGAGCATCATTACCTCGTATATTTGTGTGTCATGGAATCCATATAAGTTTTAACTTTTTATTGTGTGATATGAATATATGATACAATTTAATAGGAATAGAACTGATGATGATTATTTATAGAACGTTCCTTATTCTTAAGCAATTATTTAATGATTACTCAAACTCTTTATGTGAAGAATACATTGATAAAATTGAATGTAATCTTAAATCTAATACAGATAATTTCTGGAATTTTGTCAACTCTAAGAAAAAAACTTGTGGGTACCCTAACTCTATTACTAATTTATCGTCATCTAGCCATGAACCTAAAGTTATTGCGAACATGTTTGCAAGCTATTTTAAAGAAGCGTTTGATGAACCTTGTACTAAACACTTATCCTATTCTTCTTCTTCAGTATTGAACTATCAACATTTAAATGACATTGGCGCAAAATTATAGTCAGCTAATGAACAATTTTAAGAGAATTTAGTGTGATACTACCTTAAAATGACGTTTCAGTCAATTTTAGTCAGCTAAAGAACAGTTTTATCGCTAAACACTTGCATTAAAGTTAAAATCATGAAACCCTTACTTTATCTTTTTAAGGCAACATTAGCTGTGGTTCATGTGTCATTATTCTCAAGTTTTGCAAAATGTTTTCCGAAGACGAAGATTTTGATCTGTTTGAAGATTTGGATATTTTTCCAAAACAACGAACAAATTTTTGAAAAAATCTTTTCAGGAAAATATGGTACACACTTTTAGATAACTATAATTCAGAAACTTTTATTTTCAATTTGAAGTTATAAACTAAAAATGTAAAAAATATAAGATATGATCGCTTAATTTATAATTCTTCTTATGCACATAAGTTAGTTAATTATTTTTACTTGCGACATACAGAATATATGGCAAGTATTGAATTCGTAAAAAAAAAAATTTGAGATGAGGATGAGATATGATATTACGATGATAGAGAAGTCGAAAAAAGTGGGTCCGGCGATTCCGTCTGTCTGTCTGTCGGAAAGTTTACAGGCATCTACAGCCTTAACTACTGGTCCGATTGGCTTCAAATTTGAAAATTAGAGGTTTGAGCAAAAAGTCATATCCCAATTTTTTTATTTTTGTTTTAAGATCAAAATTTAGGGTAGCCACCATACGATTTTTTTGGCCAAAAACCAAAACAATTTTTTTTCTCCAAAACGGCCCGATAGATTTTGTTTAAACTTTCTCGAGTTTAATTTTTGTAAACATTCATGTGTTTTATGTGAAAAAAAAAATTTTGTATTGCTCCAAAACGGTACCTCCCATAGAACCGTTTTTTTGTTATTAGATTTTCTCGAAAACTGAAAGTCCGATCAGCGTAAGTTTTTTTTTGAAAGTACGTATATATTGTTCAAATAATATTTTGTTTTCAAAAAAATTTTAATTTTTTTTTTGGATTTTTAAAAAATATTTTTAACTTTTTTTTTCAAAATTCTGTATCTCAAAAACGGATCAATTTTAAAAATCCAAATTGGAGTATAATATGTATATTTACATAGTCTTAAAAACTGCATACCCAAATTAATTTTAAAACATTTTTGAAAAATTTTATATATAAAAAATTATCGATCAGCGTAAGTTTTTTTTCGAAAGTATGTACATATATATTGTTCAAATAATATTTTGTTTGCAAAACAATTTCAAATTTTTTTTGGATTTTTAAAAAATATTTTTAACTTTTTTTTTCAAAATTCTGTATCTCAAAAACGGATCAATTTTAAAAATCCAAATTGGAATATAATATGTATATTTACATGGTCTTGAAAACTGTATACCCAAATTAATTTTAAGATATTTTTGAAAAATTTTATATATAAAAAATTAATTTAAAAAACAAACGGTTCCGACGATTTTCAAAAAAAAAATTCAATAAATCAAGAATAAGGTTTGAATTTGTTCGGCATTTAAATTTTTGGAATGAAATGTATATACGAGGTACATTTCCAAATTTTAATTTTTTTAATAAATTCTAATTATTTTTATATATATTTTTTTTTGAGTTAAGTGTAAGCTGTAAGTAAAAGTGTAATCAGAATTGCTTAAAGTATATCTCTTATTTTAACACTACCTTTTGCAATTTAAGTAATCATAAATATTTAGTTTTAGCATGCAGGAGCAAGTTCGTACGACCCAGTCGTGCACATTTTTTAAGTTTGTCTTTTTCCTATTCACTATCCAGACCCGCTTAACTTGTAAAATTTAATCGCCTGTCCACTATTATTTTCTTTTTCTTGATGGCTTGTTCCAGCGCCCATTGGGCCATGTTTTGTGCATCCTTTCGCTTTGAGACAAAAGCTCTGGAATTCGCAATGAAATTGTTAAAAAACACAATATCCACGAAGTTACAGCAGATAACAGCTGCCGACTAATCGACTTTGCTGCAGCTCGTAATATGGTGATAAGTAGCACTAGGTTTTCAAGATGAAAGATCTTCACAGCAAGCTGCTGGTCTCCTCTCGATATTTACAGCTGTAATCGATTAGTTTTTGAATTTTATTTTTGATTTGGTGGATTGTTTTGATGTGTTCTGGAAAAAAGTTGAGTTTTGTTATTACATATTATATATATTTTTAAACATTTGTTTGTTCTTTACCTCTTTTCCATTTGCAAATGAAATCATCAAATGACATGTTGACATTAATTTGTTTATTTTAAGGAACTGTCAAATTTTAGACGTGTTCACTTAACACTTTCTTTAAAAACAACACTAGCTTCACATTAGATAGCATCGAACTAAAAAGTGTCTATTATTGAATAAAAATAAGAAAACAATTTTTGAGTTAACAATTTGCTAAGTAGTATCACGTTAATGACCTAAACACAGCCCGACTATAATTTTGCGCCTTTAATTTTAGTACAACTGAACATATACTGTATACTGATACATATTGAAATTAGACGAAAGCTTTAGTCCAGGCCCTGATGGTGTACCGTCCTCTATGTTAAAAAAATGTGTTCATTATTTATCATACCCGTTATGTGTTCTCTTCAACATGTCTTTGAGAAATTCTACTTTCCATTTATCTGGAAAAGCTCATTTATTACTCCAGTATACAAGAAAGGTCCTAAAAATGAAGTTATGAACTACCGACCTATTGCTAAACTATCTGTGATACCTAAACTGTTTGAGTCTATCGCATGTAGTGCCCTTTCCTTTCACTGTAGTTCAATTATCTGTGATAACCAGCATGGTTTTGTCAAGAAAAAGTTTACTGTTACTAATCTGTTTAACTTTACGTCCTTTTGCTTAGATGTTTTTGAAAAGCGTAAGCAAGTAGATTGTGTATTTACTGATTTTAGTAAAGTGTTTGACAAATTGTGTCATAAGACACTAATTCTTAAACTATCTCAACAAGATTTTAACGACAATTTCTTACATTGGATTTCATCGTATTTAGAAAATAGACAATATAGTGTAATATTTCGTAATGAGTGTTCGAGTCCATTTGTTGTTAATTCTGCTGTCGTCCCCCAGGGCAGCCACTAAGGCCCAATTTTATTTATTTTATTTATAAATGACCTTGTTGCGATCATAAAAAACTCGTCTGTCCTAATATATGCTGATGACATTAAACTTTTCAGAAGTATAAATTCTACACCTGACTGTCTACTTCTGCAGGAAATTTAATATAATTTAGGGAATGGTGCAATAAAAATCTTGTTTTAAATGTTGACAAATGTAAAACCATGAGTTTTACACGCAAGAAAAATCCAAATATTTTTAATTATGTGTTTGATTCTTGTCCATTAAGTAGAGTATCTATTTTTTCTGACTTGGGAGTAGTTTAAGATTCCAAACTTACATTTACTGAACATATAAATTTTGTAGTTAAAAAAGCAAATAGAGTCCTTGGGTTCATTAAGAGGTTTGGTAGTGATTTCCGTGATCATTACGTACTGAAATTACTTTTTATTTCTTTCGTTAGACCAACTCTGGAATACGCCTGTGTAGTAGTGTGGGCACCTTATTATTCTGTACACATAGTTATAATTGATCCGATTCAGAGGAGATTCATGCGTTTTTGTCTCCGTACTCTTCCTTGGTTTCGTGGAATTACTCTGTGCCGGTATTCTCAAAGACTTTCTTTCATTAACCTGCCTTCCTTGTCAATCCATAGGAAATACCTACAATTTTGTTTCATAGTTAAAATAATAAATGGAGCTATATCATCTCCATCGGTTCTTCTTTATTTCAGTTTCAGTCGGTCAAGCATAGGACTACAAAGACCTGTTAACCAAATTTTTAGCAGATCGAACTATGGTGCGCATAGCCCACTAAATCAACTAATTGATTTATGTAATAAATTTCATTTTCTTATTGACTCACCAAATGACAATTTAAAAAGCCTCAAATTCAAAACATTGTTTTATAACAGTTTAAATTTAATTTAGATTTAAGTTAGTATTTAAGTACTTATTTATTTGTAAGCATGTTAGTATTTAACGAAATTAAATCAATAAATAAAATCACGAATGTTGTTTATAACTGGTGTTCGGTGTTTGATATTCAAGAGAGCTTGTAAAGTGGATAAACTGTCTGTGAGAATAACGGTTTTCTTTTTGGATGTTATTCCAATTTTAGTGGCTTCCCCTTCCAGTATGGCTAGGGCTTCTGCTGAGAAGATGGAGAAGTAGTTTGGGACCTTAGCAGCGGATTTAATTTCACCATGATTGCGAAATCGCAGCCTTCATTGCTCTTGGATCCGTCGGAGTAAAGTATATTCCAAGTGTTTTCAGGATACTTACTGAGGAGTTCCAAAATGAGTTGTGTGTATGTATCATTTGGTGTTGTGTTTTTTTGGTGTTTAGCTCAGGAAGTGTCTATGGTGTTGGTGGTAGTATCCATGGGGGTTGTTTATCTATTTGTATGCGTTTGGCGTTAATTTGGACGTCAAGGTCTCTTGCAGGAGAAACAGCAGCATATAATGTTGAAGGTAGCTTAGGTATTTCAGGATTTTCGACAAATCTGCGTGTATGGGCGAACTATACGTTTCTAAGAGTTTCGGAATCAAGCGGTTGATAAGTAGGTTCTTTCATTCTCCAATACTATTACATCCTCCTTCGGCCATCATATTTTTGATTGGTGTGGTACGAAAGGCTCTAAGGCTAGCTTTTATAGCTGCGTGATAGGTAGGATTTAGGAGTTTCAAGTTAGAAGGAGCACACTTGCCATAAATAGTAAGTCCATATTCAATTTTTGATAGCAAAATTGCTTTTGTTGTATTAATGAGGGTGTTAGAATGAACAAGGCTATTGCGTTATGCTAGGTATTTTATGATGTTGAGTCTGGTAGATTATTTTTTATTTAATTCAGTACAATGCTTTTTGAAGTTAAACTTATCGTCGAATAATATACCTAAGATACTTAAAGAACTAACTGTTTCGATATTTACATTATTCATTACAATATTAAAACTAGAACATTTAAGTTTTTTGCATATATGTAAATGCTTGTTTTTATTTAAAGAAATTTTAGCACCAGAATGCAAGCACCGATTACAGATCTCATTTATGACTTATGTGGACAAAATAATAAATTGATTTACATTATTATTGCATTTGGACATGATATACAGATCATCAGCGTACATTGAGTGATCAATATTTTTAAATTTTACTATAATTTCGCTGATTTCGTTAAAAGCTATAATAAACAGGATAACTGATAGCGGGGATCCTTGTGGGATTCCATTTGGAATTAAATGAATTTTTGAAAGGCAGTTATTTACTTTTGATCGAAAAGATCTGTTGCTTGAAATGAAACATTTTGGGCCCAATATTCCATTTGATGAGTTTAGTCAAAATTATGTGTATGTTAAAAGGCCTTTTCAAAATCAATTGAAACGATGGAGATGTGGTTCTTACATGATATGCCATTTGATATAAACTTGTCTATATGAAGAAGTGAATCTATTGTGCCGCGAGAGTGTTTGAAGGCTACTTGATTTGTTTTAATGTAATCATTTTTCTCAATGAACCAGAGAAGCCTTTTGGCGACTATTTTCTCTAAAACCTTGTGCAGGGAAGAAGGGAAATTGGTCGATAACTGTTTGTATCAGAAGGATGTTTATTCGGTTTTAAGATTGGAACGGTAGTGGCAATTTTTCAGGAGTGTGTTTCGGAATCAAGCGGTTGATAAGTAGGTTCTTTCTTTCTCCAATACTATTAAATCCTCCCTCGGCCATCATATTTTTGATTGGTGTGGTGCAAAAGGCTCTAAGGCTAGCTTTTATAGCTATAGCCAAGGGGAGTACCCCTTGGTTGTAAATCTCATTGAAAAGTAACAGTAGACGCTTTTTATTGTTAATGGCATGAATTTTACCATTGGATATGATACGCAATCATATCCGGGATTTTTTCCTCTGACAGAGCTAAGGCAGCACTCTAATTTAAGTAGATTAAATGGCGATTCTAAATGGTTTGCCGGTGTTGTTAAGTTATTATGTGTAGGCCTCAGATTGAGTGATGCTAGTTTCGCTTCTTGAAATTGTGGCGGAAAATTGGAGTCACTACAATAGGCAGACCAGTGTTTGGAAAAATGTTCGGCGATTCAATGTGGATCCGTTAAGGGCACATCGACAGTTTCAATAACTTTTATTGATTTGGGTGCGTAGTTGCCTGTAAGTGTTCTTATATCTGCCCAAATTTTTTTGATTGATGTGCTTGGGTTTAAGTTTGAGGTGAATTTTTTGAAACTTTCGACCTTTGCAGCTTTCGCATTCTTTCGAAAAATAGCGTAAGACTTGCGGAATTTAATAAGGTTTGTTATGTTTGGATACTTTAGATAGATTTTCCATACGTGCTATTTTTTTCCACGGAAGGCAGCAATTTCAGGGTTCCACCAAGGGAGGAATTTATTGGTTGGGTTATTGTTAGACTGCGGTATAGCCAGGTTGGCAGCGAAACGAAGACCTTTGCCAAGTAATGCTGCTTCCCTATACACATTTGTTGTTTGAGGTTTATTTTCAAAGTATTCGAGAGCTTTAGATTGAAAAAGCTTCCAGTTGGTTGGCTTGCCGGTTTTAGTAGGGTCAAGTTTGAGTTGAGTAAGAAAATTTCAACAATTTTACCTTTATTAAGTAAGATACTTTAAATTTTAAAAACACCTTATTGTTTTCACACTTTTTGTTTTATATTTGTTAAACGACGAAAATTATGATGTTCACGATACACATATATATATATAAACGCACGTAGACATTAAATTAACGAGACGAATAACAATTAAAAACACGAACCTGAATGCATTTCGGACTGCTTGCAGTCCATCATCAGCATCACGACTGGTCCAGATTATGCAGCATCTTGTTGATATGGTGTTAGATGAGAGAAAATAAGTTGGATATAATATTGCCGTTATCAGCATTGATTGCATTATTGTCTTTTTGTATGAAAAAACTTTCATATGCATCTAATTTTCTCTCATCTGATATTTGTTTCTTAACACTGAGATTTTTTATGTTTATTTCTGTGCGATTATGTTTTAATGTATGTTCAGCAATCGCTGAACACTGGGGTTTATTTTGTTTAATATAAGAGTTATGTTCTTTAAATCTTTTTTCAAATGTTCGTTTTGTTTGGCCGTAATAAACTCTGTCACAGTGTTCACATTTTATTGCATAAATCCCGGATTTTTTATATTTATCTACTTTGTCTTTCGTTGAGCCGAGTAGATTTTTAAGTTTGTTTTTGTTCGAGAACACAAGTTCAATGTTGTGGTCATTAAAGTTTTTGGAAATTTTGTTTGTGATTTCCGGCATTTACGATTGAAACAGAACGAAATAGAAAGATCTGTTTTCTAGATCTAGAATTAAAAATAAATTCACATAATAAAATAGATATATCCGTTTACCACAAACCAACAAGTACCCTCCGCTTCATAACAAATGATTCACAATGTCCAATACAACATAAACTCGCAGCCTTCCACTCCCTAACACATAGATTGTGCAAACTTCCTCTATCTGCTTCAAGCTATAAATCAGAATACGAATACATCAAAAAAGTAGCAGATATGAACGGTTATAGCGATAAATTAGTTGACAAACTAATTTTAAAACATTCAAAGAAAATTAAAAAATCGAATTTGTCAACATTATTTTCACAAAACAATGAAAAAAGAGAAGTGAAACGTGCATCGATGTGCTATGTGCCGGAAATCACAAACAAAATTTCCAAAAACTTTAATGACCACAACATTGAACTTGTGTTCTCGAACAAAAACAAACTTAAAAATCTACTCGGCTCAACGAAAGACAAAGTAGATAAATATAAAAAATCCGGGATTTATGCAATAAAATGTGAAGACTGTGACAGAGTTTATTACGGCCAAACAAAACGAACATTTGAAAAAAGATTTAAAGAACATAACTCTTATATTAAACAAAATAAACCCCAGTGTTCAGCGACTGCGGAACATATATTAAAACATAATCGCACAGAAATAAACATAAAAAATCTCAGTGTTAAGAAACAAATATCAGATGAGAGAAAATTAGATGCATATGAAAGTTTTTTCATACAAAAAGACAATAATGCAATCAATGCTGATAACGGCAATATTATATCCAACTTATTTTCTCTCATCTAACACCATATCAACAAGATGCTGCATAATCTGGACCAGTCGTGATGCTGATGATGGACTGCAAGCAGTCCGAAATGCATTCAGGTTCGTGTTTTTAATTGTTATTCGTCTCGTTAATTTAATGTCTACGTGCGTTTATTATATATATGTGTATCGTGAACATCATAATTTTCGTCGTTTAACAAATATAAAACAAAAAGTGTGAAAACAATAAGGTGTTTTTAAAATTTAAAGTATCTTACTTAATTATCGGTTTTCACGTGTTCTCTTTTATTTATTTATTTACCTTTATTGTTTGTTGCGAGAGAACCACACAATTCGTTCCAAGAGTTAAAGTCTCCAGTAACTATGAGTGGATGGTTTATTGTTGTTGTAATGTTCTCTAGGTCAGATGGGGAGAAAGCTTGTTTTGGGTGAATGTAGAGGGATAAGATAGTTTGAAAATTTGTAATATTTTTTACAAATTGATTCTTATTTCGAATCAAAATTTACTTTTAGAATTCGTTTAAAACGACGAGAAAAAGGAGCGACAACGAAAAGAAAAGACCGTGCGGTTCGAATTGTTCGTATGGAATGATTTTATTTAGTTCATTTTC
Organism: Sphaerophoria rueppellii; assembly: GCA_920937365.1. NCBI lineage: Eukaryota > Metazoa > Arthropoda > Insecta > Diptera > Syrphidae > Sphaerophoria > Sphaerophoria rueppellii. The sequence goes on from CAKKXW010000002.1 coordinate 57,669,225, forward strand.
TTCTTCTTCTTTTTCTTAAATTAAATATGGCCGGAAGGGCGCCAAATTCAAATATTATACCAGTTGTATATAATTCAAATACTGGTTTTCTTTTTCTTTTTTTTTTAAATTCATATTTTTATTATTATTTTGTTTTATAATTTTTAAAAATCGACATCTCGTCGAAACACCGGCCACGTTGAATGGCTGCAGACTTCAATCATCATCTTCATTCGGCAAGACGGCCAGTTTGACGATTGGTCGTCTGAGCAGCCCAGTTGCCGTTTTGTTTTGACGTCGGCGACCCTGACCTTTCCGTCCTCCCCTTCTACGACCGCCACTACTCGTCCCATTAGCCATTGCTGTGGAGGCGCGTTGTCCTCGTGGATTAGCACCAATTTGCCAACGACTAGATTGGGCTGGTCGTGTATCCATTTGGAGCGAGCTTGAAGGCCAAGCAGATACTCCTTGGACCACTTCCGCCAGAACTGCTGCTTGAGCCAGCATAGAGTTTGCCAGCTTTTCAAGCAACCCGTTTGCTGTTCCGGTACTCTTTCTGGTGGGAGCGACCGTAAAGTGCTGCCTATCAACAGGTGTGCTGGAGTAAGTGCCTCGCCGTCGTTGGGATCGCTGCTTAGTGGAGCGATTGGTCTTGAATTGAGAATCGCTTCGACCTCGACGAGCACGGTTTGCAGCTCTTCTGTTGTGAGCAGAGCGTTGCCCACGGTACGTTGCAACAGCGTTTTCGCCGACTTCACCGCTGCTTCCCATAGGCCTCCGAAATGCGGTGCCCTGGGCGGTATCAAGGCGAAGCTGAAGCCCTCCTCTGCCGCGTACCTGTGCACTGCTTTCTGTCCGCTTTCGAACTCTTCTCGGACTTCCCTCAGAATTCGTTGAGCTCCCACGAAGTTTGTGCCGTTGTCGCAATGTATCGTCTTCGGAACTCCTCGGCGAGAGATAAACCTTTTAAGGGCGAGAATAAAACATTGTGAAGACAAATTAGAAGCAAGTTCGAAATGGACTGCTTTAGAGGCGAAACAAACAAAAACACAAATATACGTCTTATTGGGTTGCGCTCGCAATCGATCCGGTGGGAGATTACCCATTATTTGTGTGAGCAATTTCGGCTTATATTTGAAGCAATTTATACATTTACGCACAATCTTTTGGCATGCTTCTTTGGCGTTTACTAGCCAAATCTTTTCGCGAAGCAATGCTACCATAGCCTGAGGTCCAGCATGGTAATTTTTCCGATGTAAGTACGTTAAGTACGTTTTTAAAAATGGTGAATTTTTAGAAAACAAAAGAGGAAACTTGGAATCATATTCTATTGGTGCATTTAAGAGGCGACCACCCACACGAATCAGCGAAAATGAAGTATTTTCGTCTTGGAATTCGTGAATAAAGGGATTGAGTTTTTGTAAACTATCTTGTAATACAACTTTCTTTTTAAGTTTCTGAATCTCATCTGGAAATTCATAATTTTGAATAATTTCTACTGTTTTTAGAAAAGCTAAATTAAGTTCTTTTGCAGTTGGCGATTCTTCTAACATTTCTGCTTTATTTTTGAATCTTTTTAAAAAACGCATTAAATATGCAACTGTAATCGTTAGGTCAATATATGACGGTTCTTCTTCAATATACTGCAATAGTTTTGACCGTGGTTTTTTTTACCGCTATAAGAGCCATGTTTGTTTTACGCTTTTCAAGGGCTTCATCTTCTGGAGACAACTCAAAATGCAAATTCACCGGCCACGATGACGGTTCATGCAATAAGAACTGTGGACCGTTGAACCAGATTGATGATAATCTACTTTACAGCCTCTCGAAACAATGTCTGCTGGATTTTGTTTTGTTGGTACATGTTTCCATAATACTTTTGGGGTCCACTCTTGCATGTCGGACACTCTGTTTGCAACGAAGGTTGCAAGTGCAGTTGGATGTGTTTTTATCCAATGCAGGGTAATTTCGGAATCGGTCCAAAATACCACTTGTTTAACGTCCAGATTCAACATTGCCTCTACTCTTGTCCATAACTTTGCAAGAGTATGCGCTGCGCAAAGTTCTAATCGCGGAAGCGATTTGGTTTTCAAAGGGGCCACCTTAGACTTTGCTGTTAATAGCGTCGACTTGATACCGGCCGTGCCTTGGCTTCGGATGTAAATACAACAACCGTAAGCTCTCATGGATGCATCGGCAAACCCATGAACTTGTAGTTCTGCGTTCGAATGAGTTTCGACAAACCTCTGAATTTTTATCTCGCCAAGTTGAGATAAATTGGTTTTAAAATTTTGCCAACTTGTATCAAGGCGCAACGGAATCGACTCATCCCAATCAATTTTTGCAATCCATAGCTCTTGAAGTAAGATTTTTGCTTTGGTTACTATGGGGCATAACAAACCAAGAGGATCAAAAAGACGAGCGGAAACTGAAAGTATATTTCTCTTGGTAGCTCGTAGATCATGGAAATTATCATCCAAATTGAAGCTAAACATATCTTTTTTTGGATGCCAACAAATTCCTAGAGTTTGTGTTGAGTCTGAATCATTGAAATTTATTGATTTTTCAGTAGTACTCTCTATATTGTAAAACTCTGGATGGTTCGAAAACCATTTAGCCAATTGAAACCCTCCTTTTTTAAGGACTTCTTGTGTTTCGTTTTTTATTGTTTTTAAAGTTTCAAAATCATTGGCACCAGTCAAGAGATCATCATGCGGACGCAGAACACACTGATGTGGAATGAAATAGTGCGGGCTTTTTGGAATTTCATTGTTAGTTGGAGACATATGTCCCAACGAAACGTACTCGTTCATGAAATCCATGTACATGGTCCTTAGCTCGCTATTTTTGTATAATTTTCGCTCAAGTGCGAGAAACCTACGTTTTGCATTTTCAAATGATAGTCCAAGCGAGCTTGAGGGTGATTTGAATGGTAGTTTTACCTCAAAACGACCTGTCGGCAAAAGTTGAGTATTTTCAACAAAGTGTTTTTCACATAATTGTTGTTCTGGCGTTAGAAACTTTTTTGTTTCTCCCGGAATTTCTTCAAGAAGCCAGAATTTTTGTACTATTTTTTCTAAGTCTGGTAATGTTTCAGACTGACATACCAAATTGCATTGTTTGGTATGGTTGGATATTGAGGTCCTTGTTTTATTTGACCAACAGACAACAGTTCGAAAAATGGTTCTGCTCCAATTAGCAAGTCAATTTTTTGGGGCTTATAAAAATATGGATCAGCTAGCTGAATATTCGAAGGAATGTTCCACTTCGTAATGTTTATAGCATGATCCGGTTGGTATGACGATATGGAACTCATAACCCAATAATCAGCTGAAAACGAATGATCATTCAGCCTTGATTTTACTACAGCATGCACCTTTTTATGTACGGTAGTGTTCGCTTTTCCAATGCCTGTTAAATTATGAGACCTATCTTCTTTTCGAAGCCTTAACCTCTGGGAAAGTTCTTCGGTTATAAAATTCACTTGGGAGCCAGAATCAAGTAAGGCTCTAGCTGGAATAAAGTCGCCACAACTGCTTTTTATTTGGACAATTGCAGTGGCAAGAAGAACTTGATCAGCCGAAACAGAGGCATGCATCGCTTGAAGGCTTGTTGATTCTTGTGCCGGTGAACTATTGAAAGTTGTTCGGTACTGATGCAGCAAGATGTGGTGCGAACGATTGCAAACTGAGCATTTACTGAGTTTGCATTTTGAAACTGCGTGTCCATTTCGAAGGCAATTGATGCAAACAGGAACACCTTTCGCAAACTCAAATCTTTGCATCACTGGAATGTAACCGTTAGTATTTAACGTATGAAATAAATAAAATCCAATTGCTCTTCCCATTTTGATCTCGTAAGTGAGTCAACTTTTGACATTACTAGATGAATTATGATCGCATTTGTAATGTTCTTTTAATCACCAAGTGAAAGAAGCGAATCATAAACTGCAGAAACTGTATCTATCATACTGCGCAATGCAGAAGCAGATGGCTTTGAAATTTCTTTTAATTCGAAAAGTGTTGATACATTATGGAAAAATATAAGACAATTGTTGTCATAAACTTTCTTAAGACTTGCCAGCGCTTTCGGATAATTTTGTTCAGTGATTTGGAAAGCTTTCACTGTTCCTAATGCTTCACCAGATAAACACGATATCAAATGATTAAATTTTTCAATATCTGGGAGCGTAGAATCATTGTCGATTAAATTTTCGAATAAGCTTATGAAATTTTTATATTCGGAATATTTTCCGCTGAATTTTGGCAAAGACATTTTCGGAAGTCGTGAATGGTGAGGATTGCTAAAAGTAAAATCAGCAATAGCAGTAGAATTTTTTCTTTTATTCACCAATGAAAGCAGAAGTGCTTTTGCACCAACACAAATGTCTTCTTAATCACCGCGAGAGTCTTCATTTTGATCAGCTGATTCGATGTGAGACTGGCAATCCATTAACTGGTCAATATACGATGTAAGGATATCCAATCGACATTCTAATTCAATTGGGTTTAAAGACATTGTTTTTTCTTCAATATCCCTTTTAATACGCATAATATTGTCTTTAATTGTATGGCGTTGATGCCTTAAAGTTTCCAAGTTTTCACCGTGTTTTGGTGATGCCTGCGAAAACTTTGGGAAAAATATTTTTTGGATTTAGTTTATCCACAATTATTCAATTAACACTATAGACTTTGAAAACAAAAGGGAACTTGCTGAAAAATCAGTTTATTTTCATACAAAATTCCACGAAAACGAAAATAAATTCAACGCAACTATGTGTTACTTACACTTACGAGATCGAAAATATTTTAAACGAAAAACGAAGTAATTATTTTTTTTTATTTTTTAAATTGTTGCTGAATACACACTTCGCAAATTATTTTGTAAAATTTATTTGTGTCACTGAACACATTCACTCATGAGAGAAGAGAACTTAACGAAACCTTCGTTCAATAAAGATGAAACGTCAGAACAGCTGAACTGTCAAATCAAAATGTAAACAAAGTAAATTTGCACGAGTTTCGGAGTTTTTTTAATATTATTTATTGATTTGAATTTCAATAATTCGATAAATATCGTAATAAATTAATTGAACATCACTCGCGAATATTAGTTTAAAGTTCCGACACAAATAAATACACATACGAGTGTTTGAATAATTTGAAAGTGTGTACGACGGTGACGTTGGCTACGCGGCGGCAGATCAAAGGATTTAATTTGGAATAAATGTTTGATTTTGAATTTTATAATGATATGAATCAAATTAAATTATTTTTCAATTAAGAAAATAAAAGAAAATTAAATCACGAAATTTGTTTCTGTTTGTTCACCAATTAAATAAATGACAATATAAATGGAAAATGTCAAAGTGACAAAAACTGAAAGTTGTGGTATTATAATTTAATTACAACTTAAATGTTGCAGAATAGCAAAACATTAAAATACTTTCAGTTTTTGTTAAATACCTCTTCCTCAAGAACTTCCCTTGGCGAACTCATTAGGTGCTTTTCGGGGTTGGTCTTGGTATTTGATGTTGCTGTTGACGGCTGCTGCTCGCTGCTGGCTTGAATTGTTTCTGCTGCGGCTGCGTTGTTGGTTTTTGGTGGTGGTTTTTTATTCGTTGTTACTTATGGCTTTTAGCTTAAAGCCTTATAAATTTACAACTCGCGCACGGCAAATGATTCCACGGATTAATAGTTAAATTTATTAAACGTACACTCGCGACTTTATATTTATTATATATGTCTATATGTATATATATATATATATATATACATATATATGCAAATATATATATATATGCAAATGCACAAAACCAAACAATTAAATTAAACAAATTAAATTTAATAGTTATTTAATTTGTCCCTGCTCGGGCGCCATGAAAATTTGTAATATTTTTTACAAATTGATTCTTATTTCGAATCAAAATTTACTTTTAGAATTCGTTTAAAACGACGAGAAAAAGGAGCGAAAACGAAAAGAAAAGACCGTGCGGTTCGAATTGTTCGTATGGAATGATTTTATTTAGTTCATTTTCTTCTTCTTCTTTTTCTTAAATTAAATATGGCCGGAAGGGCGCCAAATTCAAATATTATACCAGTTGTATATAATTCAAGTACTGGTTTTCTTTTTCTTTTTTTTTTTTTAAATTCATATTTTTATTATTATTTTGTTTTATAATTTTTAAAAATCGACATCTCTTCGAAACATAGTTATTTTAAAGTTAAGATTTATTTCTACGGCTATTGCTGAGATGTTAGAATTAATTCGTATTAATGTATTAGGTATTGACTTATGGATAAGGAGGCCAACTCCTAGTTTCGCAGTGTCGATAGAGCTTAGGTTATGGAAATAGGCAGAATATTGCTTGAGAGTTTAAATTGAATGGCTATCGTTAATGTGGGTTTCTTGGAGTGCTACTATTTGTGGATTTTCTTCTTTAATTAGTATTTCAAGTTCCTGAAAGTTGTTCAGGTATCCTTGCTGATTCCATTGTAGAATCGTCAGGAATGTGTGAACTGAATTTGAGTGCGACTTATGTACAGTATAAGGATGTTTATACAGTGAAAAGTTGCGGAGAGAATTGATTTGGTTATTAGACCTCCGGACGACAGAGTCGTTATTCGGGGGGTCGAGAGTATGATTATGTGCTATCATCATTATCGCTTTCGGAGATGATTTCGGTTTCCATTGTTATGCGGGTTGAGTTAATTGTTTCTTTTGAGTATTTATTTGAGTTAAAGCGTATAAGCGTGATACTTTAGGCGTGTTTTTTTGCACGCGTATATACGCTTAAGAAAATATTTGCATGCAAATGCAACAACAATAAATTGCTATATCCGCTTAGTTAGCGGCGATAATTATCCACGCTTATGAAATAAGCGGATATAAAAACAATGCTACCATATACCTCTTTCAATGAATTTTAAACAATTCATTCCGAAATTCATTCGAAATTCATTTCATTTAATAATTACTCAAGCAAGCTATGATTTTGCTGTTGTTATATTTCAAATCAAAGGAAACCATTGGCTACTTTTGTATGTTCCATGCCTTCGTATCCCTTTCTCTATCCTGATCTCTTTTCTTCATTCTCTTGGTTTTCTTCTTTGAGCAAGAGATTTTTCTGTTCTCTGGAGAAAAAATTCCCGCTGAGCTGACGTTGCTCTTCTTTCTCCTCTCGTTTACATATCATCAAGTTGTGATGCCAAATTGCTAAAACAAAAAATTTGTCGTTTTTTTGTGCACTGTTCATTTTAAGCGTATATACGCGTGCAAAAAAACACGCCTTTTGAGTCATAGAGGAGGTATTACCTAAAGTCGCAACTCGTTCTCTTTTTTTGAAAATCACCGTCCAAAAAATTTTGCAATTTACTCTCTTTTCTTGTGTCCGTGAATCTGTGTAACATTTGAAATGCATTGAGAAACCTACACATTCGCATTGATGTGGATATTTTTATTTTATCAAATTTAATTTTTTAGGTCGAAAGAGAGCAAAATGCCTTGAGCTTGAGTTGCGACTCTAGGTATACCTCCTCTGTGCTTTGAGTCAGATTGTTATTGATGCTGATAATTAGTTGAAGAGACTGGGATGGGTTTATTAAGAGAATTGTTTTGGAAAGGAGGGCATTTGGTTTTTGGTGTTTTAGAGGTTGAAGGTGTGTATGAAGTTGTGTTGAGAGTGTAAAGTTAGCAGATTTTGGGAGGAGAGTTTTGTCATAGAGAATATATAATACCTAGAGTAACGACTTCGGGTGTTCGCTCTCTTTTTGCCTACAAGCTGCAATTTGGTCGTTTTGTACTAACCCAGTGAGAATGTGTTAGTTTTCCAATGCTTTTTAAATGAGAAACTGCACCCATACATTCGCACTGAGTTAGATACAATGCTCAGGTTGGAGTCGAGGTGGGTTTCATGGGCTCAGATTTCGAAAATAAGATTCCGTTGAGCTCAGCATTTTCAAAAAAAAACTTAAACATACAAAAAATGCATGTAATATGAAAAATAAATACGTTATATTGTTTCTTTGCACTTTTAACACATAATTGCACTATAATTTACAAATATTTGTATCAAAAATCTTAATAAATCTAAGAAAAAAGTCGTGCGTTTAGTCTCGTATTTCCTGTGGTGGAAGTCTGTCACTTTGGGTTTGTGCATCAGGTAAAAAATTTTGTCATGGCTGAGTGCTCACTCTTTTGTCACCTCTTACACAGGTTCACGGAGACGAAAAAAAGAGAGGATTGTGTGAGTTCACCTCTTACACAGATTCATGGACACGAAAAAAAGAGAGGATTGTGTGAGTTCACCTCAGAAAAATTTTGAGGGTGTTTTCGGCAAGGGAGGAAAAGGTCGCGACTCTAGGTATTATATATTCTCTATGGTTTTGTTTTGATGAGAGATTTGTGTTTTATTTATAATTGAGGATGAAGACGAGGGAGAGGATTCTGGGTTTGAGTTGAGTGTATTTTGTGTTGAAGGTGGAGTAGAGGAACTATTCGGTAATTTTTCTGATTGTGTGGTTGGTTTATTTGTTGGAGTGTTGGCTGTGGGAGTATTTGCAGTAGTGGTGAGAGGCAGCTATTGCGATAGCTGCTATTAATCACTCTGCTATTCCACTGAGCAGTGAGCAGGAGTGATTGCTCCTGAATGTTACTGCTATATTCACTGCTCTTTAAACTGCTCAGTGATTAAATGAGCAGTGAGCAGATTTGCAGTGAGCAGAATAGCAGTGAGCAGAAAAGCAGTGAGCAGAAAAGCAGTGAGCAGAAAAGCAGTGAGCAGAATAGCAATGAACAGAAAAGTAGTGAGCAAGATGGCGGTGAGCAGTAAAATACTGGAAAAATACCTCAATGCTTTATTGAATGATCCATATTCGGTATTGCTTTCAAGTGGAGAGTAGAGTGAAGATTTATTTCTCTGAATTGTGTTTTTTTTTTTGTTGAGAAAATCTTCATTTTTCCCTTCTCTTAAAACCAATACCGAATGTGTACTCATATTATTTCATTACTCAATGTCGCACTGCCACCCTGCTCATTACTTTTCTGTTCATTATCATTGCTATTTTGCTCAATGCTCACTGCTTTTTTGCTCACTGCTTATCTGTTCATTGCTATTCAGCTCACTGCTTTTCTGCTCACTGCTATTCTGCTCACTGCTCATTTAATCACTGAGCAGTTTAAAGAGCAGTGAGCAATATAGCAGTATCATTGAAGAGCAATCACTCCTGCTCACTGCTCAGTGGAATAGCAGAGTGATTAATAGCAGCTGCTTACTGTTTTTCTGCTCAATGCTTTTCTGCTCATCTACGCACTGCTCATTTATAAGAGTAGAAAATAGAGCAGAAAAGCTGTTAGAAAATAAGCAATGACAAATGAGCAGAAAAGCAGTGAGCAGAAAGCCTCTCGCAAGAGGCAGTGACCAGTGAGCACTTGAGCTTGGGGGCTTTCGCAGTACCTTTATAATTTTGCCATAACTTTCCTTAAATAATGAAAAAAATTATGCAGGTATATCTGATAGTGTAAACAAATTTTTGTAAGAATATGTACATTTGTCGGTCCTTTTTCAACATAAACTGCTCATTTAAGAGTGATCAAATAGCAGCTACTTTAAACTGCTCTTTTTGTAAACTGCTCACAGTGGTCACTGCTAATTAAAAATCACTCTTAAGAACATCTCTATGAGAGGAGTCGGGGACGAGTTTGTTGGATTATTCTGATTGTTAGAGGGGGAAACTGTACCGTTTATTACAACTGTGGCCGCGGCCCGCAGGCATAATAAGAAAAATTTCAGGTCAATTTTCAGTCGTTATCAATGAATAAAATGATTAATCCAGGGAAAATCCAATACTTTTCTAATTTATTGAGGCCTCATAAAATTCCAATTACAGAAAAAATATTAAAAGAAAGGTTAATGTTTCATACATTAATAAAACTAAAAGTCGAGATAGGTAAAAATAAAAACAAAGATTTTCTTAGAAAAAAGTGGTCCTGTTTTTTTTTTTTATTTCTCAAAAACGAAGACATTTTTGCATCCGGTTTTCTGTTTTCGACTAAAAATTAACAATGGCATTGAATTTTTAAAACAAAATTAGTACTTAATTACATAAAATTTTGAAAAAACTTGGTTCAAAAATGATTTTTTTGTTTTTTTTTTTTTTTGAAAATTTTGAGTTTGAGAATTAATATTTTTAAAATTATTCGTTAAAACAATTTAATTTAAAAACAAAATGAAAGAAGATATTTCTGGCTCTTCAAAAAGGTACAACACGGTGTTGTAAACGAAGCCGTTGATTTTTAATATTTTTTTTATAAAATAAGTCAATTTTTCAGAAAATTGCCCCTCCCGGCTATACGGGGGGGGGAATAGACCCCCCCCTCCCACACGATTTTTTTCTTGTCTCAACTCAACCTACACGCTCTAGCTTTTTGGCACAACGCTCGTGAATCACTCTGTATATTTTTTTTGCTTCTGCCATGCTGCATTTGTTAACAGTTTTAATTTTCAGAATTTCTTTTGCTTCTTAAAACCGCTTACAGAGTCTGGATGATGCTGGATGACTTTCAGAACAGTTAGCACAAAATGTGCGGGTACAAATTTCAGATTTCACGTAACGCAAGTATTCCTGGGCATTTTTTCATAGTATGTCCGAGTAATTGACATTTTTTGCACCGCATGGGATTGGGGAAATACTCTTCAACTTTAATGTTGTACTAACCTACGTTAATCGATTGAGGGGTCGGAAAAGGTCAAAAGTAAATAACATTAGACCTGTGGCTCTTTCTTCATTATTTTCAGTCTTTTTTTTTGAATGTGAAGACTTCGGTTACACCTTGGCCTCTCATTTCTTCGATTATTTCTTTTTCAGGCACGTTAATAAGGCAGGGGGCATATGCTGTGCCTTTGGAAGCATTAAGTTGGTTGTGTAAAGAAATTGAGACCAGAAAGATTGGTTTTGGATAGGAATAGGTTGGCGATTTGAAGGGATTTCACGAGGATGAGAAGGTTACCGTCGCGGAGTTGGGTTATGTATTCATATGAGGAACTTACGGCATCAATTGCTTTCTTCAATATGAAAACACTTATGGACGAGAGAGGGATTTTGGGATCGGTAGGGGTAATTATTATGAATTTGGGGTTTTTATAGGTTGAGGAGGATGGGATGTCTTCGATTGTTTCACTGTGGGAAACATTGTTTCTTTTTTTTTCTTTCTTTTGTGAGGTGGATCGGGTGGCTGAAAAAGTTCAGCAAACCGATTCCCCTTCAGCACATTAGGCCCGGAGGCCATTTTACACTTTTTACACAGTAAAGATCAGAAATGGAACACTTTTAATTGAAACAGATGGAAGAGAAAAATGGAGAGGTGATGAAAGTGGATAGGAGAAGCGCGATGGAAAAAGTAACCAAACTAAGAAGCGAGCAAAAACACATTCGAGAGAACGATGTTAACGGCTCGGAGATCAGTATCTTATAACAAAAACGGTTCTATGAAAATTACAATCTTTGGAACCATTTACATCAACTAATCCTAGTACGGGGCCATATGTGCTGCAACGGGCTTGGGAGATGGAAAGATGGTCTGTAAGGAGATGAATATAGAGGGACCTGTTGGAGTAGCACAAGGATGTCCCCGACTGCAGCTCTGACACGCCCTCTCCACCTTTGTCAAGTGCCGTGCACGTGACAATTCAGACTACAGGAACGACGACAACGGTGATAGAGAAAAAACAACGCGACTAAGGCAACTCTCACCGAAGACAGATCCTGCAAAGGAAAAAATGTAATACGGAACGGACAATTCGACGCCTGTCTAGCAAAGATCGAAACTCCTTAATGGCCAGGGATAAGATAATGCTTGAAAACGCGACACGCAACTTAAAGACTTTGACGCCATTGTAAATAGCGGGCCACCACCGCTCTTTGGCAATATCAAAACCATCCATGGCTTCAAACTCCTGAAATACGAAGAAGACAATACCCTCGCTCTCCTGCAGCATTTCGTGAAGTTAATGGTAGCTCCATGGCCCAACGCTGATCTCCAACTGAATGGAAAATAGGAAATTTTTGATGATAAGCCCGGAAAACTAATTAGTTTACAAGGAGAAAATTGCATGTAATTGTAGGTGCACTGGTTTTCAAATGGAAAACTGGAAAATTTCACAGTGGGGTTTTGAATGGAAAATAGGAAGTTCTTTATGATAAACTCGGAAAACTCATTGGTTTCCAAGGGGAAAATTGCATGTAATTGTAGGTGCACTGGTTTTAAAATGGAAAACTGGAAAATTTCAAAATGGGTTTTCGAATAGAAAATAGGAAGTTCTTGATGATAAACTCGGAAAACACATTCGTTTGCAAAGGGAAAATTGAATGTAATTGTAGGTGCACTGGTTTACAAATAGAAAACTGGAAAATTTCTAAGTGGGTTTTCGAATGGAAAATAGGAAGTTCTTGATCATAAACTCGGAAAACACATTGGTTTTCTAATTGAAAAAGCTCGGAAATCGACGTAATTTGCGTCCCTTAATGGTTACAATATTTTTCGATCTGACAGAAGCAATCGCGGCGGGGGCGTTGCTATTTATGTTAAATCTAACTTAATTTGTAAAATTAAAAATTACTCGTTGCCAGGCTCTTCTTGTGAGTACATGTTTGTAGAAGTTGGAGGTAGAGAGAGTAGTCTTCTCTTGGGAACGATATATAGGCCTAATAGATACATCGACTTAGAACCTCTTTATTCAGTTATAGAAGAAATCACGGTTAGCTCATCAAACATTATAATCTGCGGCGACTTTAATAGTGATCTTTTAACTGATAGAAGGATGTGTGATAACATGAGTTCTTTTGACCTACACTCAGTGAATTTTTCCAGACCAACACATTTCACCCAGTCTTCATGCACACTACTTGACCATTTTTATGTTAATGAAATCGATCGGGTTCTTCTATATGACCAACTTATAGCTCCGGCTTTTTCAAGACATGACCTTATTTTTTTGACCTACGACTTCAACACTAATAACGACTCCCGTATTTCCAGAATTCAGTTCAGGGACTTCAAAAATATTAACACTGAATCTCTTGTAAGCCATATAAACTCGATAGCATGGAGAAACATCTACCTTATGCCTTCGCCTAAAGAACAAGTCGAATTTTTAAATGCTAATTTGAATCTATTATTCAATCAATATGTTCCTTTAAGAACTAAAAGTAGAAAGTGTGAAGTTAAACCATGGTTTACAAATAGTATCAAAGAATTAATGAACCAACGAGATCTAGCGTATCGACGCTGGCTTCATTTTCGCGCAGAAGAACTACATACAGCGTACAAGTCCCTAAGAAATAAAGTTGTCAAGGAAATAAGACGTGCGAAGATACATTTTTACTTGCGACATATAGAATATATGGCAAGTATTGAATTCGTAAAAAAAAAAAATTTGAGATGAGGATGAGATATGATATTACGATGATAGAGAAGTCGAAAAAAGTGGGTCCGGCGATTCCGTCTGTCTGTCTGTCGGAAAGTTTACAGGCATCTACAGGCTTAACTACTGGTCCGATTGACTTCAAATTTGAAAATTAGAGGTTTGAGCAAAAAGTCATATCCCAATTTTTTTATTTTTGTTTTAAGATCAAAATTTAGGGTAGCCACCATACGATTTTTTTGGCCAAAAACCAAAACTTTTTTTTTCACAAAAACGGCCCGAACGATTTTTTTTAAACTTCCTCGCGTTTGATTTTTTTAAACATTCATGTGTTTTATGTAAAAAAAAAAATTTGTATTGCTCCAAAACGGTACCTCCCATAGAACCGTTTTTTTGTTATTAGATTTTCTCGAAAACTGAAAGTCCGATCAGCGTAAGTTTTTTTTCGAAAGTACGTATATATTGTTCAAATAATATTTTGTTTTCAAAAAAATTTCAATTTTTTTTTTGATTTTTAAAAAATATTTTTAACTTTTTTTTTCAAAATTCTGTATCTCGAAAACGGATCAATTTTAAAAATCCAAATTAGAGTATAATATGTATATTTACATGGTCTTGAAAACTGCATATCCAAATTAATTTTAAGATATTTCTGAAAAATTTTATATATAAAAAATTAATTTAAAAAAAAAAACGGCTCCGACGATTTTCAAAAAAAAAAATTCAATAAATCAAGAATAAGGTTTGAAATGGTTCGGCATCTAAATTTTTGGAATGAAATGTATATACGAGGTACATTTCCAAATTTTAATTTTTTTTAATAAATTCTAATTATTTTTATGTATATATATTTTTTTTTGAGTTAAGTGTAAGCTGTAAGTAAGAGTGTAATCAGAATTGCTTAAAGTATATCTCTTATTTTAACACTACCTTTTTCAATTTAAGTAATCATAAATATTTAGTTTTAGCATGCAGGAGCAAGTTCGTACGACCCAGTCGTGCACATTTTTTCTCTAATCATTTAAACGCCAAATCGGAAGGTCGCAAACTATGGGATAACCTTAGGAAACTAGGAATAGGGAAACAAAGACCGTGCATTCGAAGTGATCTTAACATCAATGATCTTAATCGCAAATTTGCATCTACACCCTATACAACAGCCCCTGAAGTGTACAAACCGCTGAACAACTTTCCAACGCCGTCCACGGATTCGCAGTTTAGTTTCGCCTGTGTGAGCAGTATTGACGTGGTTGAAAGTTTTATTGCAGTGAAATCCTCTGCCGTTGGAGTCGATGAATTGAATCCAATGTTTCTAAAGGTCATATTACCACTGCTTCTGCCCTATTTCACACATGTAATCAATTCGGTGCTTACTACTGGAATTTTTCCAGTTGAGTGGAAAAAAGCCAAAATTATTCCCATTCCCAAAAACTCGCTATGTGATGAATTCAGGCCCATATCTATACTCCCTTTCCTTTCAAAAGTCTGCGAACGCTTTATGCAAAAACAGCTAAATGACTTTATTTCCCGCAACAACCTCTTAGTTGACATCCAATCAGGTTTTCGTTCACACCATAGCTGCACAACCGCACTTCTTAAGGTAATTGAAGACATAAGAGTTGAACTTGACAAAGGCGACGTAACATTCTTAGTCCTTCTAGATTTTTCCAAGGCTTTTGACATGGTAAATCACTCCGTTCTCCTGCATAAATTACGTGAGAGGTTTAATTTATCTTCCGACGCTATTAAACTCATTTCATCTTTTCTCAGCCACAGGAAGCAGGCCGTAAGCGTGAATAACAATATGTCAGAGTTTCTTCTTGTACAACAAGGAGTTCCTCAAGGATCAATTTTGTCCCCACTTTTATTCTCTCTGTACATTAACGAAATAGCGTAAATTATAACTCAGGCCTTTTATGTAGCACTTTTATGCAGATGACATCCAAGTTTATCGCAGCTGTCCTTTAGGTCTTATCGAAGATTGTACTTCAATTCTTAACCTTGAGCAAAGCAGGATACACAATTGGGCTTCGTGCAATGGCCTAGTTCTCAACCCAAATAAATGTAAATGCTTAGTCATTTCTAAGAAAGAATTAGACATCTCATACTTCCCCTCCATTATTCTGAACGGAACTGCACTAGAATTCGTCAACACATCTAGAAATCTCGGAGTAGTATTTAACAGAACCTTAACATGGAATGACCATATCAATTCATTAGTGGGTAAGACTTATGGGACGTTAAGACAACTGTGGACTGCTCAAGAATTTACACCTCTTCAAACCAGAATAATGCTCGCTAAGACCCTGGTTATACCGGTACTTACATATGGTTGCGAAATTTTTTATAACTGCGACTCCATTAGTAAAAATAAATTAAGAGTCGCCTTTAATAGTACCATACGCTACATTTACGGATTGAGAAGGTATGATCACGTCTCACATCTGCAACAGAGCCTCCTTAAAATGCCTTTTGATAATTTCATCAAGCTTCGAACATTAATCCTCTTCTTTAAAATCTTAAAACTACATCAACCAGACTATCTGTTTGAAAAAATCCGGATGTCAACGTCCAATAGGTCTGTAAATGTAATACTACCACGATTTTCTTGTCTGACCTCCGAAAGACAATTCTTTGTAGCTGCATGTCGCCTCTGGAACTCACTCCCCTCGAATTTGCGAGACATTAGTGACCTGCACACATTTCATAGTAACCTTATTATCTTCTTCTCCAATCAAAGCAACTAACTTCCTCAACTTCCATCTGCTATATTCTTTATCTTGAACTCTTTTTTCCTCCTTTTCCGCTGTTTTTCTTTCTCTTTCATATTGTTGGACTATTATTTCTTATTACTGTTTTATGGATATATTCTTAATTATAATTTATTATTTTTCTCACTATTTTATTTTTATTTTTTATGTATTATCAGTGTACTACTTAATTTAAATGTTATCCACAAACTTTCACTAACTTATAAGATTATATTATCTTAATGTGTAAGTGCATACCGAAAATAAATAAACAAATAAACAAATAAATAAACAAATAAACTGGATAATTTTAAAATGGGGTTTTAAATGGAAAATAGAAAGTTTTTGATGAAAAACTGGGAAAGCTCATTGGTTTTCAAAGGTTTTCAGAAAAACGAGAATTTGTTGAATTTTTCAACGAAATTTGCATTTTACTTCAGTAAAAAACTTCATAAATCGATTATGAACTTATAACCCACGTAAGTGAGTCAAAAGTCAGCAAAAAAAAGAGCCATAAGTTCTTAAAAAACAAATTTTAATAGACATGGCAAAAATTAATAATTTTTTTTTCTTTTATGAACTAGACTGAAAAAAAACAATAACTTATGAACTTATCAAAATAGAACTAGAAAAAATATTTCGCTTGCTTTGGCACAATATTGATTTTCTGTTTGAACTGCTCGTTGAATATTAATTTTTTTTCTTTTTGATGGTCAAACAAAAAATGTCCACACTTTTCTGTTATCGACCCTTTTAGTTGGTAAAAGTAATCTATTTAACTTTGAAAAAATAAAACGTTCTTCTTCTCTCTCCGAACTTGGTAGTGAGTGCAAGTGTTTTCCTATTGTCATCCGCAAAAATATTACAATTACTCGTAAAAGAGTTCGTAGTCACTCTGGTGAAGGCGTCGACCGCCCTTCCAGGAAACATATAAATATAACCAAAACTGATAATTATTCCGAAATGTCTAATAGACACAATTATTACCAACCGTTGCAAAGCCTTATGGCTGATACGAATGAAATGGAAAGTGAAAATAATAATGAACGTTTGAACGTCATTAAAGGAAGTGTTCCCCCGATTGTGGTTTTAAAATCTACAAATCAAAAAGTGCATGGCATTCTGAACGACTTAAACATTGAAAAATATTTAATCAAAAATATCTCCCTCTCTCGAAACCTATGAAAAAATCAAAACTGAATTAATAAATAAACAGTGTGAATTCTTTTCTTATACACGCAAAGAAACCAGACCTCTCAAGGTTATTTTGTCAGGCCTTGACTTAATAAACGATAAACTGATCAAAGAAGAACTCATCTCTTCTGGTTTAAAATGCATCGATGTGAAAACAATTTCTACCAAAAATCAATCTAAAAGCTACATTTATATTGTTTACTTTGAACGAGGCACTACTAAATTAAATGAACTAAGGCGATGTTTTCCTAGTATATTTAACACTATTGTTCGCTGGGACTTCAAATAGCATAACCCCGGGAAGGTCACACAGTGCCATAATTGCCAGCTTCATGGGTCTTCAAATTGTCACATTAAAAGTTTTTGTGCAAACTGCTCCGGCTCCCACAAAACTGATGACTGTACTTCGACTAATGTTAGTCGCTGCGCTAATTGCAACGAATTGCAACGGTCCGCACAAATCATTTGATCCCAACTGCATAAGCCGTAAACAATATTTGGATATACGAAATAAAATTTCTTCTCGTCGTCAAATCAATAACACCAACAACATTCAAGCTCCAGCCTTGCCTAAAGTGCAGCACCAAGTCTCACATGATCGTTTTTCTCTTTCACATTTTCCTACGTTGCCTCAACGTTCTAAACATTGCTCTGTTGAACAAGTACCAACAACTACAACGTCATCGTCATCAATAAATAGAGTGAAACCATATGTTCCTCTCGAGAACACTCCATCTATCAACGCTAATGATATCAACAAATTGTTCTCTTTCGAAGAGATCAACTCTCTACTAACAGAAGTCATGACTAAGCTAAGCTCATGCCTCACTAAATCCGACCAATTCAACGTTATTACATCACTAGCTATTAAGTATGTCTATTCAAACTAATATGCTAAATTCCTCTCTTAAAATTATTACTTGGAATGCAAGAAGCATTTTCAAGAAAAAAACTTATATGTTTCAATTTCATTATAAATAAAAAAGTTGATATTGCCCTAGTCACAGTGACGTGGTTAAAAGTTGATAAATCATTTCCACATCCAGATTTCATTTGCTATCGTCTTGACAGGAGGCACGTCGATGGTGGGGGTGTCGCTGTGATAGTAAGAAAAGAAATTGAACACACTGTTCATACTTACTTACACCTACGGTGTATTGAGATAATAGGAGTAGATATATGTTTAGACAACAATTCCAAAGTGAGTGTTTTTTCCGCCTATTTCCCTGGTGGAAATAGAACCGCCGAGAAAATGTACGACTTTAAAAAAATGTTTAGACTTCGAAACAAAGTTATTGTTGGAGGCGATTTAAATTGTCGTCATCAACAATGGAATTGTCTTCGCGCCAATTGCTGTGGCAATCTACTATACGAAGTGAATGAGGTGTATCCTAGCTATTCATTGCTATATCCACCTAACTATACTTATGTCCCCACATCTCGAGGTAAGAGTCCCTCTACCCTCGACTTTTTCGTCACTAACATACCCAACTACTGCACCAGGCCATTTATTTATAATAGGCTTGGTTCCGACCACCTTCCCGTAAATATTACAATAGGCAATATACACCCTGTTCAGCAGAACACATTTATTTACAATTACTCTGCTGCTAACTGGATTCTATTTAAATCTTATGTTAATGCTTACTGTAGAATGAATGATTTTGAATCTAATGTTGACATCAGCTCGCATCAAGTCGATTCCCTATGCGACAATTTTGTATGTCTGGGCTTCCGAAGTTGCAATCCCCAAGCTTTCTACAACAGCTCATAGTCAAAAATTAAAACTACCCGACAACATATTGCTCTTAATTCGTTTGAGAAACTTTGAAAGACGTAAATGGCTCCGCTATCGTTACGACTTTTTCGTCGATAATGTTAAATATTTTAACAAAATAATTGCGAAAGAAATTTCAAATTTCCAAAACAACCGATGGAATGGCTTATTATCTTCATTTGATAAATCTAGTAAACCGTTCTGGAAAGTCACTAAAATACTAAAGAAAAAAGGTACTAATATTCCACCTCCAAGCAGAAAACCAGCTTTTAATTGCTCCAAAAGATAAGGCTAATCTCCTAGCAACAAATTTTGCAAGAAACCACAATATTACTGCTAACTTTAATGATAATAATACAAACAATACAGTTTCTAGCTCTATTACTGCCATAGCCTAAGCTAACATTGTTTTTTCTGACAACTATTTGGTTAATCCTGAAAAAGTACGTATACTTATCAAATCCTTAAAAAACAAGAAATCAGCTGGATTGGACGGCATCAATAACAATTCTAAAAGCCCTCCCTCTCTCTGGTATAAAATACCTAACATCATTATTTAACATATGTTTCAAAATATGTTACTATCCTGAAAGCTGGAAAACAGCATTGGTTATACCAATTGCTAAGCCTGGAAAACCCAAGGATGATGCTAATAGCTACAGACCCATCAGCCTTCTAAGTTGTATAAGTAAGTTATTTGAAAAAATTATTCAAGAAAAACTCAATAATCACTTAACTCAATACAATTTTTTACCTGACTTTCAATTCGGATTTAGGCGCAACCACAACACAATCCAACAAACAGTAAGTATTAAAAAACACGTATCTCAAAAATTTTCCTCAAAAGAATCGACAGGTTTGATACTGTTAGACATTGCTAAAGCTTTTGACACAGTATGGCACAATGGATTGATACACAAGCTTTATGTGTTAAATTTTTCGTTGCCAACAATTAAAATTATTCAAAGCTTTTTAAATGGAAGAAAATTTCTAGTTTAAGTTCAAAACGAAACATCCTCTGTCCAAAATATTGAATTTGGTGTACCTCAAGGTTCAGTGCTAGGTCCCATCCTTTTTAATATTTTCGTGTCTGACTTACCTTTTCTTGGAGAAGAAGTCAAAATTGCTATGTTTGCCGACGATACGGCTATCTTCTGTTCAGGGATAACATATTCAGATGTCCAACAAAAATTACAATCTTCTCTAATTCAATTAGAAAATCATTTTTTTAAATGGAAAATTAAAATCAATCCGGATAAAACACAAGCAATCTGGTTTACCCGTCGACGAAAAGCATGTTTTTTTACCGGGCAATGTTCAACTTCAATTAGGTTCGGTTAACATTGATTGGTCCGAGCATTGTAGATATCTGGGCATTATGATTGATAAAAAATTAAACTTTCATAAACATATGTCTACCACTATTGATAAAATAAATATGTACATTAGAATTCTATATCCTATGATTTGTAGAAACTCTAAGCTCAGTAGAGAAAACAAACTTATTATATTCAAAACAATCTTTCAAGCGATACTCTTGTATGGTGCCCCTGTTTGGTACGACTGCGCCAAAACACATAAATTAAAACTTCAAAGATGTCAAAATAAAATACTTAAGATTATACTTGATCTACCACGTTACTACTCAACCCAGAGACTACATTATTTGGCCAATATCAACTTTTTAGAAACTCTCATTAATCTCTCAAATGAAAAATTCTATCATAATTGTAACTTATTTGATAATATATTAATAAACCAACTTCCAATTTCTAACCCTCTATAATTTATGGTATGGTAAATAATTTCAATAAACGATGTTTGATATGGGAGTGTTGCAATATTAGGTTTAAGTTTTGTATGAGGGTTTTTGTTTGTAGCTTTCCCTTAAATTGTTTAATATATAAAAAAAATATATTTATATCGTTATACACATTATTAAAAAAAAACAAATGTTAAATTGTACAAATATTTGATTACTGCTACTTAATAAATACTGAATTGAAATTGTCCACACTTTTCTGTTATCGACCCTTTTAGTTGGTAAAAGTAATCTATTTAACTTTGAAAAAATAAAACGTTCTGCTGCACTCTGGGATGTCAAAGTTCGGTGGAGTAGGGCATCCTATGAGCAAAAGAATGCGAAGCGAGCGGAAAAAATGTTGCCCAAAAGAGAATCAATTTGGTGTGTGAAAATAAAAAAATTCGCGCGAATTTTTTTATTTTCACACCCCAAATTGATTCTCTTTTTGGCAAAATTTTTTCCGCTCGCTTCGCTCGCAATCAAACCAAATCGATCTTGAATCTTTCTTATCATTATATCCTCATCCTCAATCGAAATAAAAAAAGATGCTCAGAATGAATCATTGAAATGCAGCATCTGCTAATTTTCTATGCATTACTAGATGTGTAATTGTGTAGTGGTTACTTTTTCAAATAGATCGAAACAGCAACAGCTTAAAAAAATTATTTCCTCGACAACTAAAATAAGCTATTAATCAAAAAGATCGGGCGATTTTTCATTATTTTCAGAGTGTTGAGAACTGAATTCGGTATGACTGAGTTTCTGAATGTTTACGGTCATTTGATTTAAAACAAAAAATCACAGTCTTAAAAACTCGATTACTGAATTACTATATATGAAATTTATTTTAATTTTACGAATAACATTGCTCAGTACTTGAATTCTTATTTAAGTTTGTCTCGGTTAAAATGGCAGTTCATTTCACGTTCGAAGATAACTAGAACTAATAAATCATTAATCGATTTCACTCGTAAGCTGGGGTCACAATTCCATGAGAAATTTTGACGTACTTTCGACTCATTTGCGTGGGTTATAAGTTCATAATCGATTTATGAAGTTTTGACCCACCTAAGTGGGTCAAAAGTCCTTTACAGACTTATGACACTGCGCCGTTGCCGCCCACTTTCTTAAAATGGCCGTAGGATGTTGAATTCTGGTCGGTTTATGTTCATAACACTCCCATGAGTAACTTTCTTTAGTGGTTTCACAATAAACCCTTGGGTTCTTAATGAGTTAACAACATCTAACCTACCTATTATTTATTTCGTGCCGAAGAATGAAAGGCGGGGGGATAAACCAGCCATTAACGAGCTTTTTCGGACGCCGTGGTAAGGTCCGTCATATTTCTGCCTTGCCCCGGCAAGCGGCTCTGCCGGGATTGTCAGCCTGCAAATCTTTAGCTTATTGTGGTAACACTGGTATTATAATCTTTAGTTGTGTTGTGTCTGCCCTTTGCAGTTTTTAAATCAATTATTATTTAACAATGGTTTTAAATCTTGTTTTCTTTTAAAGTGTGCATTTTAGTACAAGTGCTTTAGTTTGCATATCATAATCATTTAATATTAGAAATTACATGTGTTAAATTGAATTTAATGATTTTTAGAACTTTGATTTTGCCTTCTTTCTCCAAGTAAGTCTTTGTTTCGTGTTTATTTGGCTTATTTACATCTTGTTATTGTAGCTGACGCGTTTTTCTCAGTGCGCATGCTCTCTTACACATTCTCCAAATTTCAACTTTGTAAACTTTATTATATTCAATAAAAAGGTACTAAGTTATTTGTTGAACCATGGTTTGATAGTGAGTGCCTAAATACAAGGCAGAAATCATTCTCGTGGTTGCGAATTTTCCAGCGCAACGGTAGTAATTTCAACAAAAAACAATACATGGAAGCAAACAAGTTGTTTAGGCCCATTTGCTGATTCAGAACATACATTTATGTTCCACATAAAGTTTTCATTTTTATATGGGAAGTTCTGGAATTCGATAAGTTCTAAATAAAATATTGAACATGTTGAACATAAATTTATGTTTCGAATCAGCAAATGGGTCTTAAAGAGCTATGCAAACACAAAAAGATAAAATATTTTGAAATGGAAGCCCAAAAACTGGCGAGCTGCAGAAATTCGGCTGAATTTTGGCAATTGGCATGGAAACTTAACGGTGTTCAATACACAATTGGTCGACAACTTAATTCTGATGTTTTATCGCGGCACTTCAATATGGTTCTTAATCCAGTTATGAACCGGATTGTCATTCATTATGCTGCTCCACGAGTCGAAAATCAAATCCTTGATCAACGAATAACTCCGGATGAGGTGAAACTGGCAGCTGAGGGCCTTAAAGATAGAAAAGCACCAGGGTCTGATAGAATACCAGCTGAATTTTATAAATATGCGAATAGCGGTCTTTTTGAAAGCTTAGCTCTCTTGTTCAATAATGTTTTTGAAACAGGCGTGATACCTCTTCAGTTCAAGGAAGCACTGATTTTTCTTATATACAAGAAAGGATGTGCATCGGATCCAGCAAACTATCGGGGAATTTCGTTTCTTAATGCATCCTTTAAAGTATTTACCGCAATAATGCAGCGAAGACTGTCAACATGGATAACAGAAAATAAACAATTAAAAGAATTTCAATCCGGTTTTAGACAAGGGTATTCAACTGTTGAATTTCCCAAACGTTGGGGTTTAATTGTCAATTTAGATAAGTCGAAAGTGATGATCTTTAAAAAACATGGAGGGAGAAATTGCGCAAACGAAAAGTGGAAATTCAATGGAGAATTGATTGAAGCGGTTAAAGAGTTAAAGTACTTAGGAGTTACCTTCACGAAGAACTTAAGTATATGGACACTTTAGTGAAAACCTTAATAAAGCAAAAATGGCGATAAACCTCACATGGAAAAGATGTTTCACGAACAAATCTGTGGCTCATAGTAGCAAATACAAAATTTTTGAAACGGTAGCAGAATCCATTATGCTTTGCGCTGCACAAACTTGGGGAAGTAAATATTATGAAATGGTTGAAAAGCTATTGCGATTCTACATTAAACGAGCATTCTATTTGCCCTGCCAACACACCGAACTATGTCATAATGCTAGAAACCGGAATTTCTCCACTTTTTGTGAAAACATTAAAACTGCAATTGGACTGCATAATTAGAAGCTTAAATTTGGCAGACTATCGTTTGCCCAAAATAGCAGCTCTTAAGGCTATCAATTTAAGGAGTGGATGGTATCGCGAATGGCTTGAATTGGCAGAAAATTGTGGAATTAATTTAGTTGGTAATGTTGAGGACCTTTCCAAATTAAAAAAGGGACATGTACCAAATTATTTCCAAGGTACATGAAGCAGCTAGAACCAAATACATGGATGAAGCTTCAAACTCCTTACATCGTACGATCTACTGCCAGCTTAACCACAATTTGCAGCAGTTAAACTACTTCCGTGATGAGCTTAGTGTTAGCCAAATATCAATGATGGTCAGACTACGAGCTGAAATTCTAAACCTGAACTATATAACTCACAGAGCAGATCTTCCAGTCATCTGCAATATATGCAACAGGATGGAGAGGAAAGACGTTGTGCATTTCTTGGGAAGGTGTCCTACTCTCAGAGAAACGAGAAGATGTATCTTTGGAAAAGATTTTCTCACTATTGAGGAAGTCATATTCGTATTAAATCAAATGAATGTTTCTAAACCGTATCAGTTCTGTACAATTGTTTTAAGATATCGAAATAGAATCTTACAAGGACTTTCTTGATGAAACACGTTTTTTTTTATTCTTATTTTTATGTGATAATTGTTAATTAAAATAAATTAAAATCGATAATTATAAAATTTAAAGTCAAATTCAAAAAATTAATAATATTGTAAAAGTATATAAATAGTCAATTCGGCAGATGGCAGAAAGCCATGTCTAATGATTTTGTTTTATATTAAAATGTTATATTAATTAATTTAAGAATTTATTCAATAGTTCATTTCCATTTAAAGTAGCTTTACTCTTAACTTAGGCTATCAAAATTAATTTTTCTAACCCTTACCCCAAAAGTATTCCGTGGCCAAGTTTGTAAGCCAGCAGCCAAAAGTTCAAATCCTAAGTTATCCCAAATCTTTTTTTTTATTATTTTGTTAATTTCATTCTTTTTTTATTTTATCTTACTCCTTTTCTGAATTAATATGACTTGTGGCAATAAAAACGGTGCAGATCGCTCTGACGCATATCCCCTCTACGCGTGCTTCGGTCCGTGTGGAAACTTATTCCATTTTGCATTTTGGTACCGTGATGATTGTATAAAAACCTCGTATGGTAACTTATCTTTCAAATTGTCAACCTTGAAGGAAGGCATTTTAAAGATATCAAAAAGTTTTGAAGAAATAAGTTTCAATTTCTCAATAATGGCTCAAAACGCAAACAACATCCCAGTGTCAAATACTTTCATTGACAAATCCTCCTTCACGGACGACCTTCAAAAGTAACCTACGTTGAGCTCTCAGACCCTTAAATCCACAGCCGAAAATTCCAAAAAAATTAAAAAAAGAGAGGACGAGAACAAGCCCCTTCATCAATTAATGCAGGTCCATCTCCAATAAAGTCTAATTTGAGGAGTAACAATATGTTATGTTTTCAAGCAATAAATGTTGTGTTCGAGT
Source organism: Sphaerophoria rueppellii (assembly GCA_920937365.1). Lineage (NCBI taxonomy): Eukaryota > Metazoa > Arthropoda > Insecta > Diptera > Syrphidae > Sphaerophoria > Sphaerophoria rueppellii. Next base: position 57,694,804 of record CAKKXW010000002.1, read on the forward strand.
CAATGGTACAAACTAGACTGATTTATTTCTTTCCTTTTTTTTTACACTATCAGAATTGGTCGAAGAGAGCTTATAGCAAGCACAGTCTTACGACGAATGGTTTGCCAACATAGTAGACTATGTTATACCACCGGCTCATCACTTAGTGCAGTGTTAGTTGTTAGTAAGCAAACATTACATAACAAACACTCACATGGATGAAACAAAAACAAGACAGTTAACAAAACAAGATTAATACATAATTAAAAATTACAAACATTAAGTAAACAGAGAAACATTTAAAAGTGTATAACACTGGTCTTGAGTAAAGACTTTAATTTATTCTTACCTATATTTAAATCAAATAAGTCTGAGTTGCAGTTTGAAAGCCTACTCATGCGTGTCAAGGGCTCATAGAAACCATAGTTGGTACGATGTTCTGGTTCATGTACCAAGTGCTTCCTACGAAAATTATAACCGCCACCCCGATGGTTGAAAGATATAGCTCCAAGTAATTCCGGTGCATCTGTTACACCAGTAATAACTTGATGGAAGAATACCATGTCATTGTTATTTCGTCTACTTGACAATGTTTCCATTTGGAGAGTTAGCAAACGGTTTTCATAAGAAGGGACATTCAAAGGATCACTCCATAGAATACCTTTCAAGGCAAAACGAGTAAAATTTCGTTGGACAGATTCAAGCCTCTCAATATGAATATTGTAATGAGGTGACCAAACTTGGGAAGCGTATTCTAAGTGAGGACGAACATAGCAATAATATAAAGCGCGGGTTATATTTGGATCGCGGAACTCCTTTGACCAACGCTTTATAAATCCAAGCATTGAGTTTGCTTTATTCACGATGTTGTTAATGTGTACAGAAAAATCTAATTTAGGGTTAAAGAAAACTCCAAGATCTCTAACAGAAGTTACACGGGTTAGAATGTGCTGTGAGATAGCGTAGTCATACGAAGACGGTGCACGCTTCCTTGAAAAGGTCATTGTTTGACATTTTATTGGATTTAGGTTTAAACTATTTTTCTCACACCACAATGCAAAACAATTAATGTCATCCTGTAGGAGAATGTGGTCATTACTAGAACAGATATTTTTGTAAATCTTCATATCATCTGCGAAGATGAGGATTTCGCTATTACGTACACATAACGGGGCATCATTAATAGCTAAATTGAAAAGTAGAGGTCCTAGATGGCTACCCTGAGGAACTCCTGAATTAGCAAAAAATGACTTAGAGATAGAATGCCTGAATTTTACTTGGTAAGACCTATTCTCGAGATAAGAGGATATCCAAGTGATGAAAAATGGGGGGAAGCCATATGCATTTAGTTTGAATTTTATGATGGCGTGAGAGAGTTGGTCGAAGGCTTTCGAAAAATCTGTATAGACGCAATCGATTGTTAAAGTACTAATTTGCTACTTTGCTAATATTCCACTTAGATTTAATTCATTAATTTTATCTGTGAATAATTTCATTAGAAACTTTTTCTCATTATTTTCCTCACTCAATAAAATATTTCGAATCTGTAAACATTCAAATATCTTCGTTATTTTATCAGGTTATGAGCCCAGGAGTTGGTTCGATATTGTTCTTTTAATTTATTGTTTTGCGTTTAAGGGAGATTTTCATTTTAGTAAAAATCGCACGCAATAGAAGAATCGCGAACTCAAGACTCAAGCAATTCAAATTTTTCAAGATTTCAAGTTACATAATTGAACAAGCCAGAAATGGAAAATAATTTGCAAAAAGTGAAGCAATTCGATGGGACAAATTTTTCGAATTGGAAATATCGAATTAAAATTTTGTTAGAAGAGAAATCTTTAGAAATTTTTTTGACGAACTCCTTGCAATCGCTTTTGGAAGCTGTCCCAGCTGATGCAAATTCATCGAAAACTATAGACAGACTAAAATCTGACGAGAAGAAATGTAAATCGATATTAGTCCAATGTATTGGTGATTCTCAATTGGAATACATCAAAGACAAGGAATTTGCGAAGGAAATTTATGATACGTTAATAAGCGTATACGAACGTAAGAGCGTTGCTGGTCAATTGCTGCTGCGAAAACATTTACTGACGATGAGGTACAGAGATAGTGATGATATCAATGAATATTTTCTTCAATTTGATCATACTGTGCGTGAACTCAAATCGATTGGTGCAACATTAGAAGAACTTGACATTGTTTGCCATTTGATTTTAACTTTACCCAAAAGTTTTGATGGCTTAGTTACTGCCCTAGAAACAATGGATACGTCTAAGTTATCCATCGAGTTCGTTAAAAGCCGTCTTTTGGACGAATGTGGAAAACGTGCAGCTGGTACTAGTGCACGTAGTGGAAGATCGAGTGACTCGATGGCTATGCAAGCAGACCGTTCAAAAATAATTTGTCATAGATGCAAAAAGCCAGGACATATTAAGTCAAAATGCAGAGTGAATCTGTCAAAGAAAAATGATGCGAATAGCAAGAAACATGGAGGTGCAAACTGTGCTAAAAATGACGAACCAGAATTTTTGCTTTGTGAAGATGAACATTTTAGTGAAAACTCAAGCATGGGTAACGATGATGTTGCATCTTGCAGTATGGTTGAAAGAACATCGAGTGATGGTTTAAATAAAGTAGTTTTTGTTCTTGATTCTGGAGCAACTCATCATATTGTCAACAGGAAAGCATTTTTCAATAGTGTGTATCGAATGGACCCCATTGTCATTTCGACTGCAAAGGCTGGTGCATCTTTGGTGGCTAAGCAACAAGGTGACATTTCAATTAAGACCTTTTTCAATGGAGATAATTCAACAAAAACCATTAAAAACGTTTTGTTTGTTGAAAATCTTAAATGTAATTTATTGTCAATTCGCCAACTAACAGACAAAGGTTATAAAATCAGTTTCAACGGTGTCGATGCGGTAATCTCCAAGAATGGCAAAGAGATTTTTGTCGCTCGTCGAAATGGCCAACTGTATCAAACTACATTCTACGTTGATCGAAGCGTATTTGCTGGTATTGCTGATGACGAAAAATTGAACAAAGCATCGCAAAATTTATGGCACTTTCGATTAGCTCATTTGAATGTCAATGATATCAAGAAGATGGTTGATAGGGACATGGTGCTTGGATTGGACAAATTAAATGTTAAGATGGATGACAAATTTTGTGAGTCTTGTGTGCTAGGCAAGCAGACGCGTTTATCGTACCCGCCCCGAACATCAAATCGATCAGAACGTATATTGGAACTTGTTCACACAGACGTCAGTGGTCCAATGAGTGAACCGGCATATGATGGTTCTAGATATTTTGTGTCCTTCACTGATGATTTTTCACAAGCATCAATGGTCTATTGTATAAAACTTAAAAGTGAAGTCTTCGATAAGTTTAAGCAATACGTTGCTATGGCTGAAACACAACATGGTCGAAAAATTTCAACACTGCAGCTAGATAACGGTGGTGAGTATTGCTCAAAAGAATTTAAATCTTTTTGTATGCATAAAGGTATTCGAATGATTTTCACCGTACCATACAACCCGGAGATGAATGCTGTATCAGAACGTTTTAATCGTACCGTTATTGAGAAGGCAAGAACTTTATTATTATCGAGTGGTTTGAGTCGTCGGGTTGGTAGTGCGATCCCGGAAATCGACTGACTGGATCACGATTTCCCGGATAACGATTGCCCGGAAAACACTTTCCCGCACTACTTTTTCCAGTGTAACGTTTGCCCGGAGAAAATGCTACCTTTTTTCATAGGAAACTAATCCTTTTTTGTCACTCAAAGTTTTGAGAATTAAGGAGATCGAAATCTGATACCTTTTTGGATTTTTCTAACAACCCTGAATTAGGCCACACCCTTTCTGAAAAACAGAAATTTTATGAGACACCAAGTGCTGAGAATCATGGAGAACGAAGCATTCCAATTTTTCGTTCAAATATTTCTATATAACCAGTTGCTTTTTTGGGAAATCAGTCAGTTCCAGATTGTTCATGCTAGGGGGAGGTCACGCCGGTGCTTTTTTTTTTTTTTTTTAAATAAAATACAAAGTTATAGTTTAAAATTCGCGCGAATTTTAAACTATAACTTTGTATTTTATTTAATTGTTTATAAACAAATTAAATGAAGGTTTAAAGTGCAAAATTCGCGCGAATTTTTCACTTTAAACCTTCATTTAATTTGTTTATAAACAATTAAATAAAATACAAAGTTATAGTTTAAAGTTCGAGCGAATTTTAAACTATAACTTTGTATTTTATTTGATTGTTTATAAAAGATATGTCTTCTTTTCCTCTGAAGGATAAAACGTTCTTTTAAGAATGAAGAATAATTCAAAAAGAGATATGATCTTAAATTGTTAGTAATAATGTTTGAGACAAATGGCTCTGCCATACTCATTCAATTAAATGGCTAAAAAAGTTGAACTTATTCCAGTATTATTCTATGACCTTACGTCAGTTTTTTCGGCGTGCGTCATCCAATTGTTGTTTAAGCTGCATACAATGTTCTAGATATTTGTTAACAACAAAATCCCAAACATTTCTCCCGAACATCATGTATGTCTATTTCTAATTTTTTCATACCAAAATAAAAATTTTAACAAAAAAATCGAAAATTTTTTTCGAAAAATTAAATTTTTTTAATTTTTTCAAGAACATGTACGGTAATGCATAAACAAATGAAAATTTTTTTTATTCTCAACCTAAAATCAAAAAAGAAAAAAATTAAAAACGACCAAAACGCCAAAAAATTCAAGCGACCTTACGTCAGTTTTTGCAGCGTATCTCAGCCAATCGTTGTTTTAGCTGTATACATTGTTCAAGTAATTTGTTAACAACAAAATCCCAAACATTTCTCCCGAACATCATGTATGTCTATTTCTAATTTTTTCATACCAAAATAAAAATTTTAACAAAAAAATCGAAAATTTTTTTCGAAAAATTAAATTTTTTTAATTTTTTCAAGAACATGTACGGTAATGCATAAACAAATGAAAATTTTTTTTATTCTCAACCTAAAATCAAAAAAGAAAAAAATTAAAAACGACCAAAACGCCAAAAAATTCAAGCGACCTTACGTCAGTTTTTGCAGCGTATCTCAGCCAATCGTTGTTTTAGCTGTATACATTGTTCAAGTAATTTGTTAACAACAAAATCCCAAACATTTCTCCCGAACATCATGTATGTCTATTTCTAATTTTTTCATACCAAAATAAAAATTTTAACAAAAAAATCGAAAATTTTTTTCGAAAAATTAAATTTTTTTAATTTTTTCAAGAACATGTACGGTAATGCATAAACAAATGAAAATTTTTTTTATTCTCAACCTAAAATCAAAAAAGAAAAAAATTAAAAACGACCAAAACGCCAAAAAATTCAAGCGACCTTACGTCAATTTTTGCAGCGTATCTCAGCCAATCGCTGTTTTAGCTGTATACATTGTTCAAGTAATTTGTTAACAACAAAATCCCAAACATTTCTCCCGAACATCATGTATGTCTATTTTTAATTTTTTCATACCAAAATAAAAATTTTAACAAAAAAATCAAAAAAAAATGTCGAAAAAGCAACATTTTTTTCCCGTCCAAAGAATTGTTCCTCAAAACATAAGGAATTCTTAGAAAAATATTAGTCTCAACCTAAAATCAAAAATTACAAAATTAAAAAACAACAATTTTCCATATCATACATTCCAATACGAAATGGTAATTTCGGAATAAATTTCCAAAATAGTGCTAAATCCCGGAAAAAAATAGTACCATTTCTTTTCTCAAATAGTAGTAAATCCCGCACCCAAAAATTTTCCGGGCAGTCGTTACCAGGGAAGTTACTTTCCGGGAAGTCGTTATGCACCGGAGTCGTCGATTTTGGAGTGAAGCTGTAATGTATGCGAATTATGTCCTCGCCAACGAGTGCCTTTGGTAAACAGTTTACAAGCAAGACGCCTGCTGAAATTTGGTATGGTAAAAAGCCAAATGTATCTCATCTTCGTGTTTTTGGTTCCATTTGCTACAACTTTATTCCAAACGAAAATCGTACCAAGTTGGATGCAAAATCATATAAATGTTATATGCTGGGGTATGGTTCATCTTCATATACGTACCGCCTATGGGACATCGAAAGTCACAAACTAGTAATGGGTCGAAATGTTACTTTTAACGAGAAAGCCTTCTTTGACCGTCTAAATACTATCGAAGTTTTTGATTCAGAGGCGGAAAACACAAATGATGACCATAACAAAATCCACGGTACTAATTTGGAAAGTATCGGTAACATCAAAGAAGAAAAAGATGTCCGTAAAGTCGATTCGAATCAACCAAGCAACCTTTATGAAAATGATGAATTATACGTTAACGATTCAGCTGACATTGAAGTAAAGTCTAAAGATAAATTGCGTCGTAGTGAACGATTAAAAAAGAAGCCTAATAGATACGGATGTGAACATGAAGCATGTTTTGTAAATTTTGCACTATCAGCAGAAGAATTTGTACAAAATGATCCAATTACGATGAACGAAGCGAAGAAGCGTGATGATTGGCCGAAGTGGGAAAAGGCTATCAATGACGAAATTTCATCTTTAATAAAGAATGAAACTTGGTCATTGTGTAAACTACCAACTGGTCGAAAAGCTGTCACATGCAAATGGGTGTTTAAGGTGAAACATACACCAAATGGTGATGTCGACAAATACAAAGCAAGGCTTGTTGCTCGAGGTTTTTCGCAAGAAAAGGGTTATGATTATAACGAAACTTATTCACCAACAGCCAAGTTGACCACTTTCCGCGTTTTGTTGTCCATTGCCAATCATTTTGGTTACAAGATTCATCAAATGGATGTAAAGTGTGCATTTTTAAATGGACGATTAGATGAAGACATCTATATGACACAACCAGAGGGGTTTGTGAAAGATAAGTCAATGGTTTGTAAGTTAAACAAATCATTGTATGGTTTGAAACAGGCATCACGCATGTGGAACGAACGGTTCAATAGTTTCATTACTAAAATTGGTTTCAAACGTTGCGAATCGGATCCATGTTTGTACATCAAATCCGAAAGTACTATTGTTTGCTACATTTTGTTGTATGTCGATGACCTAGCTATCATTTCGAACAATATACAAGCGATCAACGATATTAAAGCCAAACTCTCAAAAGAATTCGAAATGACGGATATCGGAAAAATTAATTCGTTTCTTGGAATTCATGTTGAACAGAGTGACAGCTCGATTGCCTTGAACCAATCACGTTATTTGAGAAATGTCTTGAAGAAATTTAATATGAACGAATGCAAGTCGGTTGCAACGCCTATTGAAAATGGTTTGAGTTTGCAGAATGGTAATGACAAGAACTTAACTGATCAACCATACAGAGAACTTATAGGGTGTTTGACCTATGCTACTCAAACAACTCGACCAGATTTGTGTGCATCGACAAATTATTTCAGCCGATTTCAGAGTTGTTGCACTGATGAACACTTTATGTATGCCAAGCGAATTTTGAGATACATTCAAGGGACATCAGATTTGAAACTGCTTTATCATCGTAATCCCGAAGCAGACATTTTATCTGGATATGCCGATTCTGATTGGGCTGGTGATAAGAACGATCGGAAATCGACATCGGGTTATGTTTTTAAAGTATTTGGCAATACAGTAAGTTGGCTTTCACAAAAACAACCAACTGTTAGCCTTTCATCAACTGAAGCTGAATACTTGGCTCTGGCAAAAAGCATATGTGAAGCAAAATGGTTGCGTTGCTTATTGAAAGAACTTGGTCATCCTTGCAACTCATCAACAATGATATTTGAAGACAATCAATCGTGCATCAAAGTGGCAGAAGAGCCGCGTCAACACAAGAGAATGAAACACATTGATGTGAAGTACAATTTCATTCGAGAAGCTGTTGCCAACAAGGAAATCAAGTTGAAATATATTTCGAGCAACGATCAAGTAGCTGATATTATGACAAAGGGCCTAGGAAGAATCCTTTTTCAAAAACATCGTTCAAGTTTAAATCTTAAGTAATTTAATATTTTCATTGGACTACAATTACTTCAAATTTTGATATTTAAACTTTAATTTGATTTTTATAAATTTGAAATATTTAATGTAGAGTTAATAATATTTTGTTTATTTCCCTTTACTTTAAATACCTTATGTTATTTCCATCCCATTAACAGTACAAATTAAGAGGCGGTGTTAAAGTACTAATTTGCTACTTTGCTAATATTCCACTTAGATTTAATTCATTAATTTTATCTGTGAATAATTTCATTAGAAACTTTTTCTCATTATTTTCCTCACTCAATAAAATATTTCGAATCTGTAAACATTCAAATATCTTCGTTATTTTATCATCGATTTCCTGACCACATTCCAAAGTGCTATTTCATTCCAATGTTACATTAATATCATATATCATAGCATAGTTAATACAGTGTAGCACATTTCAATATTTACAATAATATGTGCTTATTAAAATACATTACAATTCATCCTTTTCTTAGAAAATAATTACTTATAAATTATTTAGAAATTCATGCATTATTATGTATTTATTTTAAACTTAACTAATATTTTTTTTTTTCATTTATTTTTGATTTGTCAATTTACTTTTTAAAATATTTCTTATTCTTTCAGATGACCTTTTTGGATACATCGATCGTTTTAATTTCTTGTTTTTATTTGTTTTATATACTTGCATTCCAACCTTTTTACTTTCCTTTTCCACACTAGGCAATTTTCCTTTAACGTAGAATTGTTCTGGTGCAAAAGACACTCTTTTGATCATTCGCTTGAGTTGACTTACATGAGCATTTCTCAAACTATCTTTGAAACTTATCAAATATACTTTAGAGGAAACTTGCCTTACAATAATAGCTGGATACCATTTTAAATATTTTTCAAAATTACCTTTATAATAAACTTCTTCTCCTTTTTCAAATTTTTGGTTACAATGTTTTTCGGTTTTATTTCTTAAGTGAGAATTTTCCTTTATAATATCAAGCTTTGTTCTGGGTTTAAAGTCAAACATTAAATTAGCTGAAGTTTCGAATGTAGTGGTGCTTGGTGTGTTCTGGTATCTAATTAAAAAGTTATCAATCCTTTGTTGAGCAGTGAGGTTTTTTGTAATTTGGTCGATTAATGACTTTTTAAAATCGTTTTTAACTACTTGAACTAATCGTTCCGCCTAACCATTTGATTGTGGATGATAAGCTGGAGATTTAACATCCAGAATGCAATGCGATTCGCAAAAGTGTTTGTATTCAAACGAATTGAATGGAGGTCCATTGTCTGTAATACACATTACAGGCAAACCAAAAATAGCATAATTACCACGAAGCTTTTCTATAAGTGAACTGGCATTTGTACTTTTAATTAATTGCACATCGACGAACTTACTAAAACTATCCACTATCAACAGATAAGTTTCATTTTCAAAATAAAAAAAATCCATTAAAATTAAGGGATACATTTAATAAGGATAAGTACACTTAGGCCAATCTCGTAAATGGTAACTTTCTGAAGCACAACCAGCAACAGCACAAATCTTACAACTTTTTACATGTAATTCAATGGAGTCATCTATCTTTGGCCACCACACTAAAGATCGTGCTAGCTCCTTCATACGCACTATACCAATATGACCCTCATGTAGAATTTCTAAGATATCTGACCTCAATAAAAATGGTATAACGATGCGCATGCCATAATAAATAACACTGTCCTCGATTTCTAAAAGATTTCTTTTAAAGTAATATGGTTGCAAATCCACGCTAAATTTGTCTGGCCAACCATTTGAAAGATATTGCTTAAGAAGCTTAAAAGTTTCAACACAATTGGTTTCAGCTTTTATTTTAATTAAATTTAAAGGCACTTTATCTGAATAATTAGAAGAATTTAAAGAAAAACGTTCGTCACCTGTTTTATGTGGCAAAGGAAGCCTTGAGAACTCATCTGCATTGCCGTTATTTTTACCTTTTCTGTATAAAATTTTATAATCATACATTGACAACTCAATTGCCCACCTTTGGAGTCTAGAAGCCGCTATAGGTGGAGTGGGTTTCTTCTCACCAAAAATTTTCAATGGCTTTCAATGGCTGATGATCACTATAAATTGTTACACTTCTACCAAAACTATACTTTCTGAATTTGCGAACAGCAAAAATTATACTTAAGGCTTCTTTGTCAAGCTGCGAATAATGCTTCTCTGAGGCACTTAATGAGCTACTTGCATACATGCAAGGCTTTTCTATGTTTCCATCAACTATGGACAAAACACAACCAATTCCGTAAGGACTTGCATCACAAGAAATAACTGTTTCTTTTGAGGGATCAAAATGTGCAAGCACACTTTTACTTGATAGCAATTTTTTAGTCCGTTCAAAAACCTCGTCACACTTCTCTGATCATTCAAACTTGAATTCTTTTCTCAGTAAATTATATAAAACGTGAAGTTCAGATGAAAGACCTGGTAAGAAATTTGCATAATAGTTTAAAAGCCCTAAATAAGATCGAAGTTGTGATATATTCTGAGGTGCTGGAGCTTTTAAAATTGCTTCGACTTTTGTTTCACTTGGAAAACGCCCTTCAGACGTAATAATGTAGCCTAGATATTCAACCTTTTGTTCCAAAAATTTGCATTTATCAAGGTTCACTTTAACATTATATTTTTTAAATTTTTCTAATACAGTTTCAGTGTTTTGCATGCATTCTAATAAACTCCTACCTTTGATCAAAATATCATCAATATAACCTTCGGCAAAGTCTAGACCCTCTAAAATTTTATCAATTACACCTTGGAAAATTTCACTAGAGGCCTTAGCCCCAATAACTAGCCTTGTAAATCTCAAAAGTCCTTTTGATGTATTTATTGTGAAATACTCTTTACATCTTTCGGACAGCTTCAATTGCTGAAAAGCTCTTTTAAGGTCTAAAATTGAAAAATGGGTGTAACCGGAAATGTTTGAGAAAATATCCTCTGGAAGAGGTAACGGATTATGTTCTGTCTTCATGTGCTTATTTATATTTATGGACACTTTACAGTCCATACAAAGTCTGATATCACCATTCTTTTTCATCACACACACTACGGGACTAGCCCATTCGCTATGCCTTACTTTCTCTAAGATTCCAGCCTTCATTAACCTTTCTAATACTGCATTATATTTGTCTCTAAGACTGAATATGCTTTAAACACTATTGGCCTTGCATTTTTATTCAGAATGACGTCAGCCTCAAATCCACAAATTGGATTTTCTAACTTCTGATCAAAAACTTCAGAAAATTTATTTTTAAGCTTGCAAATCAACTCAGTTCTAAGATCAATTGGTACATTTTCCGTAATATTCAAAATAGAATTTGACTGAGACTTATCGACATGTTCAAAAAATGATTTCCAATCTGGATACAAGGAATCCAGCCAAACACGGCCCAACAAGGGTGTAAATGGCTTCTTGCTCTTAATTACTAACATTTCCAAGTTTAAGGGTTCACCGGTATCAAGCTCAAAGATAATATACTTATCGTTAACTAATAACTTAACTTTCAGCGCTCCTGACGTGACTTTATCAACATAGTTAAGCTTCCCTAACCAAGCTCCCTCGTCCGAACTGCTACCATCGCCACTTTCAACTTCTCCGACCGCATGCACCCATTTGTTTCCCCTTTTGCGCAATTTGAAGCAATCTTTTTTTATGTGCCCACGTTTTTTACAATAAAAGCAAATGAGATCCTTAAAGTCATTGTTTTTGCGGAAATTCTTTTCTCTCGAGCCATTGCGAAAATCTGAAGAGTTCCCAGATCTGTTTTGCGACCTTGATAAAGATCTACCTCTTTGATGGCTCTGCCTCCGAACGTTGTTGATGTCTGTACCACCTGATGTGCCTAGTTGAATACTTTCAACTGATTTTTAGCCATTTCATCTCCTCTAGCTATATCCACAGCCTTTTGAAACTCCAAATTTGAAATTTCTAACAGCTTTGCCCGAACACGATTGTCCATAATCCCCAAAACAAACCTGTCCCTTAAAGCGTCATTTAAAAATGCTCCAAACTCACATGGTTCGGCGAGTTCTTTGATGGCCATAACATACCACCTGCACGCTGATTCCTGCTACCAAACTTATACCGCTCTGCAGTAATATTTTTTTGAGGATTAAAGTGTCCTTTTAACTTCTCAATTTAAGTTTTGTATTCAACTTCTTCTATGCCATCTGGCCTTGAAACGTTGCGAATTACTGTGTAAAATTCTTTTCCTCCTAAGCTTACTAAATAGATTTTCTTGTCTTTGTCTTCAGTAAGCTTGTTAAGGGACATCAAATTTTCAAAACGCTCCATGAAAATATCGAATTCATCAATGCTTGGATTAAAAAACTCAATAGCACCAATAAAATTAATCGAATTCATCTTCAGCGCTAAATCTGGCTTAATATCAGTTTTTACTTTTTGTGAAACAACGCTATCCACCGAACTGTTATCAGAATCAGTCGATTCCGAAGGTCCCATAAAACTTGCTTTCTTAATGTTGTGTTCGAGTCAATGGTACAAACTAGACTGATTTATTTCATTCCAATGTTACATTGATATCATATATCATAGCTTAGTTAATACAGTGTAGCACATTTCAATATTTACAATAATATGTGCCTATTAATATACATTACACAATATAGTAGTTGGGCCTGATAATCCTCCATCAAATGATTTGAACAGTGGAAATAATGATGCCCAATCTCTTTCAATAATTTCTTTTGCTCAAAATGGTGTATCTGACCTTCCTTCAACGAGCCTTGCATCTGTTCAATCTTCAACTACTTCCCAAACATCCCTTGCGTCTGTACCTAGGCCCAAAACAATATTTGTATCACGCTTATTGCCCAATACTGAACCAGACGACGTATTGAATCATCTAGTAGAATGTAAGCACAGATAATATAGTTACATAGATATCGCAGTCAGTGCAAATAAAAATGACCACTTTCTGTATCCCTTATTTTCAAGAGATTTGTTATAATCAAACCTTGCAACCAAAATCAACATTACAAAATCAAACAACAAGAACAAGATCCAGACATTAACGCTAGCTTGCAACTTGCAAGTTGCATTCGAAAGATACAAACATTTTCTTTTTGCCATTCCTTTTCGAGCCAACACAACTTTTAACTGTGCACGTCCAGGTAGTTTTTTTTCTATATAATTTTGGTACGGATAGCCCAAAACCAACCCCTTTTAATTTTTTCTTTTCTCTCTTTTAAAGCGGTTGAGCGAACGACTTATTTCATTGATGGGATGGGGATGGCTGGTGTGCGTACAATACATAATAACATAATGTATGCTTTGTATATGGAATTTATAGTAGTTGCAGCCTCGTGAATCGACGACAGCGACGTCCGGAACGCGATACAGAACTAAAATCTTGTATATAGAAAAACTGACAGCGCCAAGACGGGACGACTGTCCAACCAAAAATTCTCCAGGGTGAAAATACTATAAATTCCATATACCAAGATGTATGTTTGTTTTTTTTTATGTGATTGAGCTATTTTCTTTCTAAATTTTATTGTCAGCGGTAATTTTTTTCAGCGATTTATTTTTAGTGCTATTTTTTTAATGCAATGGGTGATAAGAGATTATCTGGAGTTTCTTGTTGCATTTGTAAGAAAACAAAAAGAGAATATCCTAATTTGAAAATTTTTCAATGCCCTCCAGGGAAAAAAAAAAAAGAAATTTTAAGTACTTTATGGAGGCGACAGGAGCAATTTTTGCCCGGAGTTTTTTGGAAGAAAATATAGAAGGATGCTGTTCCTTCTTTGAATTTAACTTCTGATTAGGATTCAGATTTAAATTTAGAAGATCATAAAGCTCCTCCAACTAAACGAAGAAGAACTTCGAGCAGTTGAAGCATTCCGTGTGCAAGGTGCGATTAATTATTATAGAGATGCGTCAAAGCGGAGAAAAAAAATGCGATTGAAAAAAACTTTATTAAGTTACAAGATTAAAATAAAAAATAAAAACATTCCAAAAAAAAACTAGGGCCCATACGGTCATACTGCTTTAAAACTTTCAAAAAAACGAGAATTATCTTTACCGTCTCAAATACAAAGGCTTAATATTTCTGACCATTCAAAAACATTTTGCGATATGTTGATGGGTTTGTCGAAATATCCAAAATACAACAACAACGAAAAAGAACTTTCCCAAAATATTTTTTATAGGTCGCAAAGTGCCTATAAATTTCTTAGAGATGGGTTGGGCTTTAGGCTTCCTCATGCAATGCAATGCGATATTTCTTGTATTTAAAATGCTTTTGAGGAGTAAACGCTCGAACTGTTCTGAACTTTTCCTGAAAACTGATGAAAAAATAACGTGTCCTTCGGATTTTTTTATTTTCGCTAAAAACTTTTCGCAGAACAGTGACTTTGGAAGTCTGAAGGCACCGAGTGATGAATTGTTCAATACGTGCAAGCTACATTTGAAGGTCTTTAATCGGGTTGGACGATCATAGACCGCCAACCCGGGAGCTCTATTAAGTCTTTTCGAGGTTTTCAAAAGATAGACTGCTCCTGGTTGATAATTTTATTAAAACCTTTTTTAGCGAATGAATTTATGAAGGTCAAACCGAAACTATCTTGGTTTTAAGCGAAAATATGCGAATATTTTTAAGAATAACGAAAAGAAGTGAATTTGAAAGATAGCGAAAAAGAAAGACCAGAATTTCCTCTATGAGATTTTGTACAAGAACGAGATTTATTTCAATGTTTACGCTTCTATTTATACAATAAATTTTGAGAGAACATCTTCGTTAAATTTTATAATTTTTCTCAGGCGAATTCAAATCGTTAGAAAATATGGCGAATGGTATAAATGAAGCGCGATATTTAAATTTGAAATATGCACATAGATTGATTTTCATATGATTTTATATAATTCAAAATAAAATGCAATGTTAAAATAATTGAAATGAACATTTGTAATACTTTATGTTGATGTGCTCCAACACGGGTTTTCCGAGATCCCCCACAAGAAAGAAACATAAGGGAGAAAATGGCTTTGGAATGCATGAGGAAAACAAACGTCAGGAACCCAGGGCTGGTTTGATGAAAAAAATTGTTGCTATGGCCATCGTAAGGACCTACTTTACTTTGCCCTCCTCGTTCTGTTGCGAAAACATTGTTCGTGGAAAATACAAAAAAGAATAATATCTACAAATCAAAAAGTTCAAATATTATCAGGCATAAAACGGAAAAAAAACGCCTAGCAAGAAGAGTGAGAGACGTAGGGTTAAATCAAGCACCCCAAGACTGAGAGGCACGGGGACCTCTTTGCACTTTAAAGATTTTTTTTCATCCAAATATAAAGAAAGAACTGATTTTTGAAGAAGCAAATATCTATCATTTCATTTTCATTCAGAATAAATGTCAATACAAAAATAAACTTTTATTCGTAGGTATTAAACTAAACTGGGGTTTATCTGGCTATTGAAAAATTTGCTCTTAGTAAAAATTAAATCCTGAGTCAATAACTTTTCTTTCGTTGGTTTTAAGTAAACACTTAAAATATCTAATTTGATGGCGTAAAAAATAGACAAGATAAATACCTTATTTTTAATATCAATATGATTCGTGTAAGTTACTTATACTTACTACGCATCCTACAATCAATTATTTAAAAAACAGCTGATATATCTTGAATTTGAAGTCAGCAACTTCAACCTTCAATATCTCGTTTTTCTCATGAATGATTTTGAAAAAAAATTAACACACATAACAACCTCTTTTATTTAATAATTAACTCATCCATGTAGGTATACTCTAGTATCTAGACCTATGAATAAATGCAATCTGAACATGCCTAACTGCATTAATGAAATATAATTTTTTCGCCTCATTTTTGTTTTTAATAATTCAATGCAATTAAGGTCCCGTCACACACTGAAAGGAAATTACTTTCAGAAAGCAAAAAGCTTTTTGAAAGTGAACATTTCATAGTGTGACGACCCGAAAATTACTTTCCTGAAAGCGTTTCTCAAAATGATTTGCTTTCTTGAAAACACTTTCAGAAAAAAACTTTCACAGTGTAACTAGATCCTGAAATCGTTTTGAAGAATGCAAATCACTTTCAGAAAACGCTTTCTACTTTCAGCAACTGTTTGTGAAAGTTTTTTGCTTTCTTGAAAGCGAATAATCTGAAATATCACAACCGTTTACAAACAAAAAGCTTTCAGGAAGCAATCTTAGGAAACGTTTTCGCTTTTATAGTGTGACGACTCAAAAAATGTTTTCAGAAAATTTAATTTCTTGAATGTTTTGATTTCTTAAAATGTTTTCAGAAAGCACTTTCCTTTTATAGTGTGACTGCTCTCTGAAAACAATTTAAAAAAAAATAACAAACTCTCAAATTTGGAAACGCTTTCTGAAAGTCTTTTCCTTTCAGTGTGTGACGGCTCCTTTAACCACACCAAATTTTACTGGAATCCTGTTACGTGTTGAATTTAAAATTTTAAATTATATCTATGTAAACAAATATTCATCTCCGTCCTATATGTGAAACAGTTTATTGCGAACCAAGAAGTTAGAAAAAAAAGAAAACACAACAAGCAACTTGACAATCCAATACAAATAAGAAACGAGATAAGGTCTGAGTATGACTCACGCTAGTTTGATCGAACTGGGACGTAGTGGTACGTCCCATGGAATTGAAAAATGGTAATTTTTTTTCCTCTGCGTGCGATATCTATGTAACTATATTATCTGTGATCTGTAAGGTTTTACCTAACACTCTTCAGGCAAAATGTCAAAAAATAAGTAAACCAAATTGTTTTGTGGCATCTTTCAAAATAACCGCACCAAACTCTCTTTTTGGTAGCATTTTAAACTGTCCATGGCCACCAAACACTCTGGTAAAAGAATTTATTATTCCCAACAGACAGACAAAGGGGTATGCTCATTTTCGGCCCGGAGTGTACACCAATGAGTTTGGTATCAAATTAAAGGTTGTCTTAAGCCGAATATATCTTCAAAAATATTTTGTCGATAACTCATGGAAGATCCGAGATGTTTGAGATTGAAGTTCGAAAAGTGCGAACATTAAAAATCAGCACTTTTTCGACATAAATGCTTATGTCTTTGGATTGAAGAAAGCTAGAAAAATCACAATGGTAATAAATTAAAGGTGTCAAACATATCTTTCAAGTGAATTATCAATTACATTTTTATGATTTATATGTATTGACATATTTTTAATTGAAGCCGTGAAAAACAGCATTTTTTAGGCAAACTTTTGTGCGATAATATCTTTTGAAATACAATGACAACATTTATTTCTTTTAACACCGTTAAGTAGCCTAGTTCACAACCTTTATTTTCATATACAATTTATAGGGATTCCTTTCATAATTTTTGATAATAACCAACAAATCTTTCAAATTATGCCTCAGACGAAAATATTATGATGTTTCTCTTTATTAGTTATTCTTCCTTATTATTCCTTTTTGAAATTAAATAGTTCCTAAAAGCTTAGAAGAAGCTGAGTTGGTTTTGATAATCTTCATCTCTAAAATGTTAAATGTCATTCTGGATAGTTTTTACCACTTTGCAGCACTCACGGTATTATCTAGTCATGAATTATATTCTACCAGATTTTTTTATAGAAAACAATATAGGAGACGAATTTATTTTATAATTAATTATCATGACCATATTTTGTTTAGTTGTGCAACTTATCGATTGAAACAAGCACTTTCTTATTAAGAGATTATCTGAAAAAAATTATGACGTCGCTTTGTATAGGGGCCTTAAAGAATTTGGGTATCCTTATAAGTTATAAGTTATAGCACATACTTAATGGGCTTTCAAAATTAGGTTTTTAAATTGCAAGCGCTCTGGATCTGGATACATATTTTAAAAAAACAAAACTAAAAAATATTTCGTTCATATTTCGAAGAAGTGTTTTTAATCTTTTAGAAAAGATATTTTGTAAAAAAGTCTGGGAAGCTTGTTTTAATTTTTTAATATCAGATTAGTTTTATTATTGATTTGAATGAAAGAAATAATTAATTTTGCTTTTATCCTTCAACAAGTATGGAAAAATTAATGTTACTCATAACACGTGTGTTATGTTTATGATGATGATCAACTGACAGTAGAAGCGGCTGTTCAATGTTACTGCAATTGCCTTGTAGGTCGAAGAACGGTTGGACGCTGCGCTCTTTTTTTGACTATAATATCGTTGTATATGTCTCCATATACACAGATAATATGGTTACTAAGTTGGGAAAGATATGGCAGTTATTTAAGACTACCTTCCCAATTCTTAAATAATCTTTTAATAACTAATGATTCAGATTAGAATTACCCATATTTTGCTAAGCCCATTACCACTAGAATTATTTATTTTTCTTTCAATTTTTCTTCCATTCTCAAAAAAAAAAAAGTATTTACTCATTGTTTTAATTTTTCCACTATTACTATAGGTACTAAATCTCTCGATTTAATCGCATGATTCACTACTTGAACATAATTTGTTGACCATGGGAGATGTTACGTTAGAATTAAAAAAATTCACTTGATTTTGGTCATAACGCCATCGATAATTTTCTTTTTTGTTTTTTGAAAAGAAATGATAGCCATATCCATTTAAAAATATAATTTTTAATCCTTTATTTGATTTTAAAACAATAAAAATAATAAATAATAATTTCATCCATAATGGGTTACTTTTTTCATGAAACACATGAGTTCTCAACTAGAAATACACTTGACATACTGAAACTGCATTCATAATTTTTTATCATGTCATAACGGTAGAAGACGTACCTAAATAAAAGGGATTTGGAGATTTCAAGGAGATTTTGGCAAAACATATTTTTTCTTTGGGGACTTTGTCAATGGGGATTTTCTCGTGGAGATATTGGCAAGTTTTGTTTCTTGGGATTTTGTCCCCATGGTGATTTTGTCTTTAGGGGATTTTGTACGACTCTCACTAATTATTTTAATATTTTATTTTAGTGTCGTAAGATTATTTATGCATTTTGACAGCTTATTTCATATCTATTATTGTCAAAATGAAGAAATTGTTAAAGAAATCTCGATAAATTGTATATGAAAATGTTGTGAACTAGACTACTTAACGGTGTTAAAAGAAATAAATGTTGTCATTGAATTTCAAAAGATATTATCGCACAAAAGTTTGCCTAAAAAATGCTTTTTTTCACGGCTTCAATTAAAAATATGTCAATACATATAAATCATAAAAATGTAATTGATAATTCACTTGAAAGATATGTTTGACACCTTTAATTTAATACCATTGTGATTTTTCTAGCTTTCTTCAATCCAAAGATATAAACAATAATGTCGAAAAAGTGCTCATTTTTAATGTTTGCACTTTTCGAACTTCAATCTCAAATATCTCGGATCTCCCATGAGTTATCGACAAAATATTTTCGAAGATATATCCGACTTAAGACAACCTTCAATTTGATACTAAATTCATTGGTGTACACTCCGGGCCGGATGTCCCTTATAAAATGAGCAATCCCCTTTACTTCCCCTTACTGAAGAGGACCCAAAAAACGGGGTCAACCCAGGTTATCATGGGACAACTTATCATGAGACATCATACGACAACTTATCATGAGCAACAACGTCATGATACGCAACTGATCATGATCATACGGTTTGATTCGAACAAATTCATTTTTAGTTCATTCTATTTGACTCCTCCTTTTTTGGAAGGATTTCTATTTGGTGGTTGTTTTTCTTTATTTTTTTTTTATTTTTGAGGTTTAGTTTTTTTTAGACGGAATTTTGCGTTGATTGATATGTGCGTAAGGTGTTTGGTATTTTGCAATTTTTTTGTGTGTTTTTTTATGAAGGGAATGAGAAGTAGGTAGGGACATAGTTTTTTTTATATTCTATATAGGATGTGAATATGTACCTTACGGCTTTTTTATGAATTTAGGATGTGTGGTCTAGGTGGTTTTCGTGGGAAGGAAAGACGTATGGTGTATTAAGTATAACTATATAGAGCGAGGGAGAAAAAAATGTGTCAAGATCTTTGTTCTTGCTTTTTTTTGCATGAACAAAATGAGAGGTAACATAATGTATATAAGTAGGGATATACTGATTTTTTTCCTTTCTATGTGGGTTATTGCAAATATTTTTTTATGATTTTGGGGTGTGTGGTTTAGAAAAAAAAATCATTCGAGACGTATCTATGGTGTGGTGTCTATTGTGTATATATAGAGCGAGGGAGAGAAAAATAAGCCAAGATCTTTATTCTTGCTTTTTTTTGCATGCAGAAAATTATATGGGTACATAAAACATTATATAGAAAGGGATATACCTACATACCTGTTGTTGATTGGATTATTGCAATTATTTTTTTTATGGATATGGGGTGTGTTTGTTTATGGTTTAGGTTTTTTTTTAATTCGGTGACGTATGGTGGCAAGTGTGTGCGTATATTAGGATAATTAGAAGAGAGGCAGAGAGGGAAAGATAGGTACCTATGTGCAAAGATTTTGATTCAATTGGTTTGGTTGATTGTAGGTAGGTAGGTACACAGCATAGGTAGGTAATTCTTTTCTGTCAACGCGAAAGGGATTTTGTGATTTAATTTTTTTATGCTGAACAGAATGAGATGTAGCATGAAGGTACCTAGCAGAGACTAAAATGAGTCAAGTATTGCTTGTAAGTTTCGGGTATTTACTCAAAAAAAACGAGTTTGATCAAACTGAGTCAACCATCAAACAAGTAATTTCGAGTTTTTTTTATTCATGAGTAAAATTATTTACATGTCATCCCTTATTTCAAATGAGTTTACTGATTGAAAGTAGAATCGCTTACAATCACCAATCCATTATTCATGGCGCTTGTAAGTAAATCGAGAAATATTGTTTGGTTTGTTTGAGATTTGTGTGCTGAGTGGAAATGTAGGTAATTTATGGTCAGGAGGTTTATTTTCATCGTTGATTTTTTTCATTCTCGAATTTTTATACCAGTGTATAATTTTTAGAATAAAATAGAAACAAATAGAAATAAAAAAATCCACATATTTTGATTCTTTTGATTTTTTGTGTTAAAAAAACCATTGTAGAATAACAACAGGACCTTGTGTATGGGTTTCAATATACATTTTGATTTCATGAGCAAATTAATCCGCGTTTTCAGTTGAATTTTCTCCAGCAAAATCGGCGTACTTACATATCACATTCCCTTGAAGAAACTGACGGTTGCATATCCAAAGAGTTCGTATTTGGTTCAATGGTTGGAGCTAGGGACTTTATAAAATCGTAAATTTTAGTCTTCTCTACTGCTTGTAATAATCTTATGTTGTTACATGGCGGATATTAGAACGTAGCGGTCTTGAATGTTAGCTTGATCTCAGGGTAAAATAAAGTCATAAGATAATGTTTCATTTTTCCTTTGAATTCAGTTAAATTGAATGAATCCGTTTCAACCAGGGTTTAGGTCGTCTCTTTAAAGGGAGTCAAGAAAATAACAATTTCATTCAATCAATTATTGTTGATCTCTTGAATTCGTTGCAGCTGTTGTTTCTGCTGTAAGACATGCACAATATGTGGCATATTTTTACTTGCGACATATATGCGAATATATGGCAAGTATTGAATTCGTACAAAAAAAATTTGAGATGAGGATGAGATATGACATTACGATGATAGAGAAGTCGAAAAAAGTGGGTCGGGCGATTCCGTCTGTCTGTCTGTCGGAAAGTTAACAGGCATCTACAGGCTTAACTACTGGTCCGATTGACTTTAAATTTGAAAAATAGAGAAAAATAGAGGCAAAAAGTCATATCCCAATTTTTTTTATTTTTGTTTTAAGATCAAAATTTAGGGTAGCCACCAAAAACCAAAACTTTTTTTTTCACAAAAACGGCCCGAACGATTTTTTTTAAACTTCCTCGAGTTTAATTTTTTTAAACATTCATGTGTTTTATGTAAAAAAAAAAATTTTGTATTGCTCCAAAACGGTACCTCCCATAGAACCGTTTTTTTGTTATTAGATTTTCTCGAAAACTGAAAGTCTGATCAGCGTAAGTTTTTTTTCGAAAGTACGTATATATTGTTCAAATAATATTTTGTTTTCAAAAAAATTTAATTTTTTTTTTGGATTTTTAAAAAATATTTTTAACTTTTTTTTTTCAAAATTCTGTTTCTCAAAAACGGATCAATTTTAAAAATCCAAATTTGAGTATAAAACGTATATTTACATGGTCTTGAAAACTGCATACTCAAATTAATTTTAAGATATTTTTGAAAAATTGTATATATAAAAAATTAATTTAAAAAAAACGACCCAGTCGTGCACATTTTTTTTTGAATCGATTTGCACATTTCATACCTTAAATACCATACATTTTCTCGCTGCCCCTTCTACGACAGGATAACCAAAAACAAAATTTTTCCTTGACTTACGTTCTACATTCTTCTGATTTCACTTGAATCTTAATATTAAAAAATGTACTCATTGAAAAAAAAACCTTTTTTTTTATAAAAAAAATGCGGAAAAACCAAAAATTTTTACTGGAACTAATTCATTCATAGCTTAAACTTAAAACGTTTTTTTATACCTCAATTTTTATTTTATTACTCTAATAACAACGAGTCAACATCCCTCCCTAGAAAAGGATTACAATATTTTATCCAGAAAGTAGTAGGTAGCTTGGTAATAGGTCAGATATGTCATAAAAAGAGTAACAATGTTTAATATATACTTACAAAACTGCATTCTCTACCAACCGGAAACAGGTATTCCCACGACATAATTTCGTCAATTACTATTTTCTATTTAAGTATACAAACATAACATACCTAACCTGCATTTAATGTATGCACTCATTAATAAATCTTTTCTTTAATTAATGTGAAAAATAATGTTTCCAGTGCAGATTATTATATTCATGACTGCAAATCGGGCCTCCTAAATCATTTAAAAATATTTTTATTCATTAAATTATAACCCATACAAAGCCTGCATCTTTCATTTTTTTTCTTCGTAGAGAAAAAAAATTTGAAACATTCAATCAATTTTACCCGAAAACTCGAACATGCTTGAGTAAGTACAAGCAAACAAATTGCTTGTGAATCATTTTGACTTGAAATGATCGAAACCGAAAAATATTTACGAGTTTCCTCTGCTTGCTTGGTTTGACTTATAAGCCTTTTTACTTATGAATCAATTTATTCATAAATAAGGGTTGCAAACAAACGAGTATGAACAAGCACACAAGAAAAAGTTGGACGTGTTCGAACTGTTCAAACATACTCATTTTAATCTCTGGTACCTATTCGTTGCAGCTGTTGTTTATGCTGTAGAACATGCACAATATCTGGCATATTTTCTTAAATCGATTTGCACATCTCATACCTTAAATACCATACGTTCTATATCTCTATGATTTCATTTGAATCTTAATATTTAAAAATGTACTCATTGAAACAAAAAAATCTTATTTTATAAAAAAAAAAATGCGGAAAACCAAAAATTATTACTGAAACTAATTCATTCATAGCTTGACTTCTTCTTTCATACCAAAATTTTTGTTTTAATACTCTAAAAAAGAGCCAACATACCACCCTAGAGAGGGATTACAGTATATTATCCAGAAAATAGTAGATAGCTTGGTAATAGGTAGAAGGTCAGATATGTCATACAAAGATTAACAATATTTAAAATATCCTTACAAAACTGCATTCTCTACCAACCGGTAGCAGGTATTCCCACGACATAATCTTCGTCAATCACTACTTTCTATTTAGGTACCTATGCAAACATATATACCTTGCCTACATTTAATGTATACATTCATTAATAAATCCTTTCTTTAATTAATGTGAAAAATAATGTTTCCAGTGCGGATTATTATATTTATGACTGCAAATCCGGCCACCTAACTCATTTATAAATATTTTTATTCATTAAATTATAACCCATACAAAGCCTACATCTTTCTTTTTTTCTTCGTAGAGAAAAAAAAATTTAAACATCCAATCAATTTTACCCGAAAACTCGAACATGATTGAGTAAGTACAAGCAAACAAATTGCTTGTGAATCAGTTTGACTTGAAATGATCGTAACCGAAAAATATTTACGAGTTTCCTCTGCTTGCTTGATTTGACTTACAAGCCTTTTTACTTATGAATCAATTTATTCATAAATAAGGGTTGCAAACAAACGATTATGAACAAGCACACAAGAAAAAATTGGACGTGTTCGAACTGTTCAAACATACTCATTTTAATCTCTGATAGGTACTGTAGTGTCCACCGACAGGCATCACTGTTCGTTACTTTAATATGTAAACCCATCTACTCATGTGCACAATTGTCACTCTGTATTATTAATATAAAAGGACAGTCAGTTAGAATCTAGACACGGCATTGATCATTCGCTCTCTTACAAATTTATATACCTAGTAAATAAAGATTAACTGTTCAATTTATAAACCGCATTTTACTGATATTTCATTTGGCGACGAGGTTTTTTAAAAGTTAATTTTCTTATGTGTGATTGAAGTATCAATAAAATGGCAAACATCGAGCTTGTAGACGCTTTTTCAAACCTGTTAAGGCAACAGCAATCATGGATGGAGAATATGCTTGCAAATCAGAATGCCGCTATGGCACAAATTTCTCGTCCATCGAAAGACAGTGCAAATTCATCTGGTTCAAATCATATACCCATTTTTCCTCCATTTGATAAACGCAAGCAGTCGTGGTCATCTTTCGTTGATCAGCTAAATCAACATTTTAAAGCTTATAATGTTGAAGAAGAAGGCCAGAAAAAAGCATTTTTCTTATCATGGTGTGGCCCTGAAATGTACGAGCTCATTAGAAATCTATTTGCGCATAAGAAAGTTGAAGATTTAGAGTTTTCCCTAGTCATTGCTAAGCTTACGGTGCATTTTGCTGATAAAACACATGTGCTTGCTGCCCGTTATGCTTTCTTTCAATTGCGAATTTACGGGGTGCTGCTAGAGATTGTGAATTTTTGTGTAACAGAGAAGAATGCAAACAACCGTTTGTAGAAAATCTGATTAGAGACATAATTGTTTTACATACTCCACACGACACAGTCCGCTCAGCTGCTCTGCAAAAATCGAATCCTAGCTTGGACGATGTTGTGAAGATAGCGGAAACATATGAGTCGACACAAAAATCCGTATTGACTATAAAAGGCGATAACAGTGCATCTCAGACAGTTAATCATGTTGAAACCCAATATAAAAAACAACGTGCACGCTCTAGAGGTCGTTCAGGTTCAGACTTTAGGAGTTCAAATTCAAACTCAAAGCCACAGTGGTCTTCAAAGTATCGAAAAGAAACTAAACGATCTTGTCCTGGTTGTGGGGTAAGACACACCCAACTTCAATGTCCAATGCGTGAAGCTGAATGCAGGGTTTGCAAAAGAAAAGGCCATATATCGTCCGTGTGTTGGCAAAGTCTCAGAGGTAAAGAATGCGACAATGAAAAAATCGATCAAATTCTAACTCTTAAAGAAGAAGGCACCGATGTAGCTAGGCATGGAAAGCAATTTTTTGCTAAAATGTTAGTCAATAAGGTCGAGCTAGACTTTCAGATTGACACAGGTGCCACGTGCTCTATGATAGGCTTGCGAGCATATAAACATCTTGGAAATCCAGTTTGTATTAATTCTCATAAGGTGTTGAGGGCTTATGGAAATCATGCGGTTCCCGTGAAAGGTTATGTTCACGTACAGGTTGAGTTCAGAGGCAAAGAACATACACTTGAGTTGTTGGTAGCAGACACACATGAAGGTGGAAACATTTTGGGCATGGATTGGTTTGATGTGCTGGATTTTCAAGTGAGTTGTTGTGATACTATTTATTTTTCGAATGCTAGCAATGAAGATGAATTCGAATTAAAAGCATGTATAGAAAATATTTGTAGCCAGTTCACTGATGTGTTTGATAGTAGTCTAGGTTGTTGTAAGAACTACTCAGCTAAACTATATGTCAAAGACAATGCTAGACCAAGATTTTTCAAAGCTCGCCCTACTCCATTTGCTTTAAAAGCTAAAGTAAAAGAGGAGCTAAGCAGATTAGAAGCGGCAGGAATCATACGCCCGATTGATTCAAGCCAGTGGGCTGCTCCAATAGTTGTTGTTAAGAAGCCGTCTGGTAATGTAAGAATCTGTGGAGATTTTAAGATAACAATAAATCCAGAGCTTGAAGTAGACAGCCATTATATTCCTCGTGTAGAAGAGATTTTCCACAAGCTAGAAGGAGGTGTCTATTTTTCGAAGATTGACCTTAGCAATGCATACTTTCAAATACCCCTCGAGAAGGAATCCAGGAAGTACACTGTAATCAACACAGATTTTGGCTTATTTGAGCATCTCAGGTTACCGAATGGAGTTGCTAGTGCTCCATGCATGTTTCAAAAATTAATGGATCAAATCATTGCTGGAATGGATCATTGTGCCGTTTTTATTGACGATTTTATAGTTACAGGCCGTAACAACAAAGAGCATGCAGAAAACGTCCAGGAACTTTTGGGACGGTTGAGGTTATTTGGTCTACACTGTGAAGTTAAGAAGTGTGAGTTTGCTAAGCAAAGTGTCGAGTATCTTGGTCACAAGATTGATGCTAAAGGTATAAGGCCAACCGACACTGGAATCGAAGCCGTCAGAAACATGGAACCGCCAAAAGACCTAAAGCAATTGCAGGCGTTTTTAGGAAAAGTCACGTATTATGGTAAATTTATTAATAATCTTTCACAACTTGCAGCTCCGCTCAACGAGTTAAGAAAAAACAACACGCCTTTTATTTGGACCGCACGCCAACAAGAAGCTTTCGATAAACTGAAGTGTGAGGTTGTGGAAGCAACTCGTCTTGTGCATTTTTCAAACGAATTACCACTAGTGCTAGCTACGGATGCATCGTTCCATGGCATTGGTGCTGTATTAATGCATCGATTTCCAGATGGCTCTGAACCAAAACCCTGAACGCACAACAAATCAAATATAGCCAAATCGAGAAGGAGGCGTTATCAATAATATTTGGGGTACAGAAATTTCACCAATACATATATGGTCGTAAATTCGAATTGGTTACTGACCACAAGCCGCTCTTGTCCATATTTAGCCCCAATAAGCAGTTACCAACGATGACAGCACACAGACTACAAAGATGGGCCATTATATTGATGGCATATACTTATACCATCAAGTACAAGCCAACACGTCAACATGGCAATGCTGATGGTTTGTCGCGCCTACCCGTAGGGTCCGATCTGAAGTTTGACAAGGAAGTGGAAACAATTTTTGAGATAACCGCCGAGCTGGACAACGAAATTGATTTTCCTGTAAATGCAAAGTTAGTAGCAAAAGAAACAAGCAAGGACCATGTGCTTAGGAAGGTTAATCGACTGCTAGACGTTGGTTGGCCAGAAAGACTAGCAAAAGATGAAGAAGAATTAAAGCCTTACTTCTTGCGGCGATTCGCTTTAACTCGCCAAAATGGAGTTTTACTAGAGCAAGGAAATGATATGTCCAGGGTCATCGTTCCTTTTAAGCTGAGAAAAAAAGTGTTATCCATGTTGCATGCTGGCCATTGGGGAATAGTGAGAACAAAGCAGTTAGCTCGTCGACATTGCTGGTGGCCTGGAATCGACCATGAAATTGAATTGTTGGTACAACGATGCGAAACCTGTCAACAGAATGCTGCTAACCCGCGACAGGAGTTTACAAGCTGGCCGACTCCATCCGAACCATGGCTAAGAGTACATGTGGATTTTGCTGGTCCATTTTTGTCGGGCATGTATCTCATCTGCGTAGATGCTTACTCAAATTTCCCTTATGTGGTTGAAATGTCAAATACGTCAGCCGAATCAACCATTAAAGCCTTGGATAGCATCTTCGGGATCGAAGGCCTACCACAGTTGTTAGTTTCCGACAATGGCCCGCAGTTTACATCGGAACAGTTTCAAAAGTTTTGTGCAGAGCGCAACATACAACATTTGCGATCAGCTCCTTTCCACCCCGTATCCAACGGAGAAGCTGAGCGAATGGTTAGGACTTTTAAGTCTGCTATGAGAAAGCTGTTTCAAGATGGTAATAATAAAAAAAAAGCTTTATTAGACTTTCTAGTTTCTTACAGATCTTTACCAAATGCAAGTGGAAAGTCGCCCGCAGAGCTTCTCCATGGTAGACAGCCCCGTACACTTTTGTCACAGTTAACACCACGTGAGGAAGTGTCACAGCAGCTCCCATTCAAGTCAAAGTTCACAAGGGGAGAAGAAGTTTATATCCGAAACTTTTCAAGAGGACCAAAGTGGATACCTGCCAAAATCACAAATAAAGTTGGCAACCGAATGTTTGAGGCCCAAACTAAGAAAGGCGTCACGAGAAGACATCAAAATCAAATTAGAAAAGCCATTGGAATACCTGAATTTGACGAAGCTCAACGTTTAGCTGCACTTAGTCACTGTGAGCAACATGCACCTCTGCCTACCCCTTCAACAACGATCTTGCAATCAAAGCCCAGTAATGTCAGAACATCGCCACCAATGGAACATCAGCAACGACGCTCACATCGCACCAGAAGACCGGTTGTCAGATTCACACCACCTGTTACCATACGCCACAGAAGACGATAACTTTGGAGGGGAAAGAAATGTAGTGTCCACCGACAGGCATCACTGTTCGTTACTTTAATATGTAAACCCATCTACTCATGTGCACAATTGTCACTCTGTATTATTAATATAAAAGGACAGTCAGTTAGAATCTAGACACGGCATTGATCATTCGCTCTCTTACAAATTTATATACCTAGTAAATAAAGATTAACTGTTCAATTTATAAACCGCATTTTACTGATATTTCAGGTACCTACCAAACAACCCTAACCCTATTACGGATGCCCACTACCTATCATCATTCTTAACGATTAAGGGTCATTTGCTGAATGGTAACTTTAATAATTTATGTTGAACATAAATTCTTATTCTGTACTTTTTCCTCTGCCTAAACTGTCACAGAAAGATTTATGTTGAACTTAAATGCTTAAGTTTCGATTCACTAAAACTTTTATAAAATGATTCATTTTCTAATATTTAATTTGAACTTTTATCAATTTATTTATCAATTGAATCATTAAACAAGAGCATTAACTATATAAATACCTACACACCTACCTAGGTACCTTCATGCTACACCTCATTCTGTTCAGCATAAAGAAATCAAATCACAAAATCCCTTTCGCGTTGACAGAAAAGAATTACCTACCTATGCTATGTACCTACCCACCTACAATCAACCAAACCAATTGAATCAAAATCTTTGCACATAGGTACCTATCTTTCCCTCTCTGCCTCTCTTCTCATTATCCTAATATACCCACACACTTGCCACCATACGTCACCGAATTAAAAAAAAAACCTAAGCCATAAAGAAACACACCCCATATCCATAAAAAAAATAATTGCAATAATCCAATGAACCACAGGTATGTAGGTATATCCCTTTCTATATAATGATTTATGTACCCATATAATTTTCTGCATGCAAAAAAAAGCAAGAATAAAGATCTTGGCACATTTTTCTCTCCCTCGCTCTATATATACACAATAGACACCACACCATACGTCTCGAATGATTTTTTTCTAAACCACACACCCCAAAATCATAAGAAAATATTTGCAATAACCCACATAGGAAGGAAAACAATGCAAAAAAAATCAGTATATCCCTACTTATATACATTATGTTACCTCTTATTTTGTTCATGCAAAAATAAGCAAGAATAAAGATCTTGACACATTTTTTTCTCCCTCGCTCTATAAAGTTATACTTAATACACCATACGTCTTTCCTTCCCACGAAAACCACCTAGACCACACACGACACACCCTAAATTCATAAAAAAGCCGTAAGGTACATATTCACATCCTATATAGAAGATAAAAAAAAACTATGTCCCTACCTACTTCTCATTCCCTTCATAAAAATAAAACACAAAAAAATTGCAAAAAACCAAACACCTTTCGCACATATCAATCAACGCAAAATTCCGTCTAAAAAAAAACTAAACCTCAAAAATATAAAAAAAAAATAAAGAAAAACAACCACCAACAAGAGTCTTTTCTTGAAAGTCACCTCCTCTTTTTTTAGAATGAACTCACAATGAATATTTTGTTGCAATCGAACCTTATGATCAGGTGTCTCATGATAAGTTGCGTGCGATATGTTGTCCCATGATATCTTCTGCCATGATCACTTACACCAAAGACCATATAACAAGCAAAGATGTCGCACGTAGAACAAAAATCTGTGCCTGCTTTTTTCCACCATCCCTTTTTTATAATGGGTCCAAAACATGAGTCTAGGAATTAGAAACATTTCACATGTTGTGGATACACACTGTGTGAAAAAGAGCGTTGCTATTTATACTGAAAAGGTAGAGGGAGAAACAATGTATTTCATGTTTATGAGTAAAAAAAACAACAACAAAACCTATACATTTTCAATGGGTCCAAAACATTGTTGCTAGATTTGTAATAATTTTATGAAGCAGAAGAGAGAAAAATGAATTTTTGTCATATGCACAAGGTTGATCGTTGATGATCGAGTTAAATGAAAGAAGGGTGAGTTGATGTCCTACACATATACATATGTGTATTCATATTGCCTTAGGGACTTTGTTTTTGTTAGCTGCGTAAAAAAATGCAAACCAGTTCTATTTTTTTTGTTTTTTTTTTTTTTTACTTGAAAGTTAAAAAAAAAAACCTTGAAAAGTGAGTTTTGATTATGTTCGTGAATAATGAGTTGTGGTAGTTTGAATATACATATTGGGTATGGGTTTAATTTTTTTTTTTCAAAATTCTGTATCTCAAAAACAGATCAATTTTAAAAAATCCAAATTGAAGTGTAATATGCATTTTTACATGGTCTTGAAAACTGCATACCCAATTTAATTTTAAGACATTTTTGAAAAATTTTATATATAAACAATTAATTTAAAAACAACGGCTCCGACGATTTTCAAAAAAAAAAATTCAATAAATCAAGAATAAGGTTTGAATTTGTTTGGCATTTAAATTTTTGGAATTAAATGTATTAACGAGGTAAATTTTCAAATTTTAGTTTTTTCAATAAATTCTAATTTAATTTTATATATTGAGTTTTTTTCTTGTGAGTTCAGTGTAAGCTGTAAGTAAGAGTGTAATCAGAATTGCTTAAAGTATATCTCTTAGTTTTACACTACTTTTTGCAATTTTTGGAACATAAAAGTAATCATAAATATATAGTCTTAGCATGCAGGAGCAAGTTCGTACGACCCAGCCGTGCACTTTTTTTTTGTTGTAGGCTTCAGCTTTTTTCTCCTTAAAAATATGAAAAATGTTAAAAGTGAGCTTAGAAGGGAATTGAATGTACCTGCATATCCAAGCTATTTTTCGTACTTTTTTTTACTTGTAGGGTTTTAATTTGTATTCTTTTATAGGTTAATTTACGAAAACAGATTTGATGGGTTTTTTTTTTAAACATACCAACATCCGAGGTTAGCCCTTTTTTTGAATCGGCAAAAAGTGATGTCAAAGTTCAAATTCAGGCTTTACTATAGCACAATTTTTTCTTAGAATATGACCAGGAATCAGATCCCAAAGTATGGAAAACGATTAACCATATCGTATTAATACAGGTGAAGGCTGTAAGGACAGGTTGAGGTAGAGACATCCTATCATCAAAATAGCTGCTCGCTTCCTTGCATTAAGCATAAAATCACCACATTAAAAAAAAAATGCCCATTACTGTTTTGTTGTAAAAATTATTTTCTCGGACCACAGGTCATGCATTTTTTACATTTTGAAAATTTAAATCGTCTATTTTCTTGCAACCATTACATACAGATATATATTATGTTGGTTTGTATGTATTTGAAAAATAAAAAGTGAAATAAATAGAATTTAAAATGTACCTACCTACCGAATCACCTGTCTTCCACATTTAATTGATCCATTACCGACTTCTATGGTAGCGAACCAAAAAAAAATCAAATGACCTTATTGAGATCAAAAACATACAAATATATGTACATAGACATACCTACCCACTTAACTTACGTATAAATAAATCCTCACAAATCACAACAATATGTCAATCTTTTTTTGACCTACATTCAAATTATGTGAATGAATATGATTTTCAAATCACAATTCACAACCAACCCCAAGAAGCAAAAAACAAAAAAAAAAAAGCAAAACTACAACAAGTCATTAAGAACATTCATCAATTCAGATTCAGATCAAAACTCACTTTTCAAGTTTTTTTATCCTTCAAGAAAAAAAAAAATAAACAAAATACGTTCGCAATTTTTCTACGAAGCTTACAAAAACAAAATCACCTAGACGCAATATGAAATATGAATACACAATACACATACAGGTGTAGGACATCAACTCACCCTTCTTTCATTTAACTCGATCATCAACGATCAACCTAACTTGTTTATGTATATGACAAAAAAATTATTTTTCTCTCTTCTGCTTCATAAAATTATTACAAATCTAGCAACAATGTTTTGGACCCATTGAAAAGGCATAGGTTTTGTTGTTGTTTTTTTTACTCATAAACATGAAATACATTGTTTCTCCCTCTACCTTTTCAGTATAAATAGCAACGCTCTTTTTCGCACAGTGTGTATCCACAACATGTGAAATGTTTCTAATTCCTAGACTCATGTTTTGGACCCATTGTAAAAAAGGGATGGTGGAAAAAAGCAGGCACAGATTTTTGTTCTACGTGCGACATCTTTGCTTGTTATATGGTCTTTGATCAAACGCTGCCTTGAAGTCGACGAAAAAAAACATATAGCTTCTTTCCTTGTTTCAAAAAGAAGTCGACAATACTCCGCAGAACAAAGATGTTATCTATGGTGGAATAACCCGGTCTGAATCCAGCTTGGAATTCTTGTAAAAGCTTATTTGTCTGTATCCATGATCTGAGTCGGCTTTGCAAAATTGAAGTGAATATCTTATATGACGCATTCAAGAAAGAAATTCCTCTATAATTCGCAAGGTCACTCGTGCTGCCTTTTTTATGAATGGGAAATATCAGCGCTTTCTTGAATTCCTGTGGTATTATTCCGTGATTTAAAATGTTGTTAAATATGACTGTTAATTTGTTGGTCAACTCGTATGTGCCATACTTGTAAAATTCTGCGGGTATTCCATCTGACCCAGCAGCTTTGCCATCTTTGAGTCCATTTATCGCTGAACCTACTTCATCTTTCAAGATTTCTCCGTCTAAGAGATCATTGTTAAAAGAGGGCTGAGCGTATTGTATCCTATCAGCGTTTATATATGATTGATTGAGCAGTTCGCAGAAATGCATTCTCAATGTTTCGCAACTAAGATTCCTATTGATGACATAAACCTTGCCATTTATTTTTTGGGTTGTCTTCCAGAAATCACCAGCGTTCCTACAAAGAGCTAGACTTTTCGCTAAGTTTTCATAGTGAGCAATTTTTATTTCCTTGCATAATGTTTTGAATTTCCGGTTCTGAGCAAGATAATTCTGTTTCTCATGCATTCCATTGTCTCGTCTGTAACGATTTAGCCACACGTAGGAAAGTTTTCTTGCCCTCATGCACTCCAAATCAAACCAGGGGGCCAATTCTGGTTCTATGAATAAGTGAAACGAAAAGCTTTTCATTTGTTCATTTATAAATTTGATTCTCGTTCTGTGAAAAAATGAAAACAAACATCAAAAATATTCATATGAATATTTTTCTTTCACTAAATTATTCGATTGTGAAAATCGAATATTTTAAACATTTAATATGGATAATTTTTTGAAAAAAAAAGTTAAGGAAAGAGCGTCACGCAAGCCCAAAAACATTTTTTAATAAGTTTTTGGGAACAAAATGTGGAAATTGCAGACGACAAATAAGAAAACTATTTTTAAAAATGTGGAATTCCCTTCCATACTCTGTACACCGACACTTACTTTTAAACCCCTTCATCTTTTCTTAATGCGCTCACTGTGTCTCTGGCATAATAAGGGTATACAAAGCCCCTTTAGTGTGTGCAAATTATAAAAAAAAATATTGCGTTTTAATGATTTTCGTAGATTTGTATCGGTAGATGGAGCTCGTCAAAGGGACAATACCTTTGGGAGGAGCTAACAATACCTATATGAACAGTGGGAGAAGACTTGGAGCGACTTAAAGAAAGTAACCGAGCTAGTTTTGTGGTCATTTGAATGAATTTTACATTTTTTGTGTACAAGAAACAGCAATAAAAAATATGCAGACATTAAAGAAGTTCAAAACCGCCTTAGTGTGCGCTTGAAGTGCATGTATCCTTGATGATGATTCAAGAAATGGGATTATTTCATCTATAAGAACTCTGCATAAATGTTTTGGAAAGCGGTATAGCTGTATGAAATGTTCCTTCGTTATCATCGTTTCGTTGTCTCTTACATTTCTTCTGATTAGTCTCATGATTTTTCTAGAAGAAAAATCTATTTGTATGGTAATACAATTTAAAAATTTTATTTTTTTTTTTAATTTAAAAATATTATTTTTCGTTTTGACATTTGAAACAGTTTAAAATCACAATCCCAGTAGAAAAAAATATTCACCAATGTGAAAGTTTTTGAATTCAACACGATGTTTTCATTCGCAGGACGAGAATCGCTTTTTCATTTCAAATGAATCGAAGAAGTGAAAAGAATTTGTGAAAGCGAAAATGAAAAGTTTTTTTTCGATTCACGTGGTCACAGAACCAGAATTGGCCCCCAGGGCTCTTTAAATACATTGATTCGGCGGAAGTTATTGTGGATCGGGGCTGCTTCCTTTATACAATTTACAATGCTTTCAAGATCGTCACTTTCTTGTGACCTCAGACATACATCCAATTGGTTTTTATAGATAGTTGCCATAGAGTTCTTCCAACGCAGTTTAGGAATCAAATTAAGGCTCACGCTTTCCTCATTTTCCGATGCTCCAAAGTTCATAGATATCACAATTGGCATGTGATCCGAAAACGGTACTTGCTCCACCTTAAAGTCAGTAATGACTGAATTCCACATCCCACCTGCTAGCCCGTAATCGATGACAGAACTTCCCTGTTTACCAACAAACGTATATTCACCGAGCTCATCACTAATACTAGTGCCATTAAGAATTCGAAGTCCAATTGAGTTGCATAAATCAAGTATTTGATTTCCTTTGCCATTCTTTACCGTAACTTTTGACTGTCTCGTAAGGTCTCTAATATCATTTTCAGCTCCTCCTGTTGTTCCTACTCTTGCGTTCAGGTCTCCTACCACCAAAAGATTTGAGAAAGTAACACCCATAGCAAATTCTTTTAGTTTAGCGAAATCCGTTTCCCAATGGTTGCAATTGACATAGTAAGGTAGAATACGAAAAACTTGTCCGTCCAATCTTAGGTCAACACATGTTACATCATCAAAGAACTCAAACTTGTATCTGCTGCTCTTCAACTCCTTTTTGACTCCAAATATGTACCCCCCTCTGGCTCTCCCTCTCGCATGATTTCTTTCTGCCGGAACAATTTTTAACTCGTAATCTTGAAATTTACTATTATAAGAGGATAAATGCGTATCGGTTGCATGCGTTTCATATAAAAAAATAATTTCAAACTTGTTAACAAACTTAAAAAAATCAATAAATAAATTCTTATTACTAAGACCACAAATATTATATGATAAAATTTTACATTTTTTATTTATAATTTTACTTATATTAGCTGCGTTTTATTATTACGATGATCTGATCCAGATCAGATCAAGAAAAAAAAACAGCTTCTATCATCAATTTGTTTTTTACTTCAACTTTGGCAGCTGTTTGTAATTTTTTCATTCTGACAATCAGATCGGAGTTGCCCTACGATAATTTTGTTGAACAATTATTATGTTGTTTTTTTAAGGGAAAAGTTTTTGCTATGTAATTGAAAAATATTTCATTACTGGATAGATGAATGTGTGAAAGTTGCAGCACAGTTTTTATTGAAAATATACGCCAACGTTTCAACTTGTGTGCGGAAGAAGAACCAATTTTTGGATCACAAATATTGATCCAAGTAAAAAGCAGGATTTCAGTTTGTTGTTGTTACGCATATAAATCAATGATCTGATCTGGATCATTGTGATAATAAAACGCAGCTATTATTTGCTTGTGTACTTGTTCTTGTTTTATGATTTGATTGGCAGACGGCATTAACATTAAAATAAATTTCGAGGCCCCCTAACAGTTTGAGAACATGTTTGAGAAGTACTGGCCGGTAGATCTCTTTGTAAATAAATTCCCTCATTTCGTACAGCTGATGAGGCTTTTAACAGACGCCCCACATCCTCGGTTTTGTTCAACTTTACGATGACGTTTGCTGTGTTGTTATTGCTGGATCTTAAGACTCTCGTTGTTTCAATGCTGTCTTCGGTGGTCTGCAACAATTCTATGCAACATGCCTTTGCTTTCGCGCCGGCATCTTCATTTGCTTGTAATGGTAGATGCACAAAGACATTTTTTTCATTGGCCTTCGATTGCAACCACTCGACTTGGCGCTCCAATGCGCTGCAGCGGGCCCCATAATGTTTCACCTGTGCCTTCAAGCCCTCATTTCTACACTTTTGCTCCTGGAATTCTTTACGCATTCCCTCCAAATCTGATTTTGTTGGCATGTCTTTGAGTTTTTCGTCCAGCAGTTCCCCAAACATCCGTTTTAAATCCCCGATTTCCATAGTCCCTACTGCTGATCTTTTGGCAGAAAACAAATCGCTACTCAAAGGAGTCGCTGGAGAAATGTGATTATGCGCCCTTTTCTGGGATTGAGTGAAATTATCATTTTGCTGCTGAGCTGTTGGTGGTGTACGATTAATTTTGCCTCCCGTTACGAACATATCGAATTTCGAAGGTATGGTGTTCTATTTTTCTTAATTTTAACAAGTGGAATCAATTGACTCACCACAATTTCAGTGCTAATTGATAGTAGTTGTGTAATTTTTAGTCAGTCTTTCATCGATACTCCCATATCTGTGGATACTGATTTCTTTGATTATCTGCGAAACTGTCCCCAAGAAATTTTCAACAATGTTCTTATCGACTTCGTAAAACTTGTTAATTGTATGAAATAAGAAACTGAGCCCAAAGTTAGTTTGGATGAACATTTCAAGTTCACTTGGCAAGTTTTCGTTTGATGCATGATTACTGACATTTTAAAACTTGAACAGTGACCTTGAAATTTTCATTCAAACTAATTTTGGGCTCAGTTTCTATTTTCGTATCTTCTATGATTTAAAATATTCAGTATAACACTTTTACTTATTAAGAACTTGGCGTTCTTGTAGATCTCATTACTTTTGGTGGCTGACTTGTGTTTTTCGCCCATAAAAGAACTTTGCTCTTTTTTTACATTTTATGTTTTTGTTCTGATCCAAAAATCACAAAAACCGTAACTGACTGACTGACCGTGATAGGTCATGTGGTGGTACCTACATACAAAGGAACAAATTTGAAATTTATCAATCAGGTGGCGTGGTAGCCGCCTACTTTTACATCATTAATTTAAATTATATCTAGCACTTAGAGTACAGTAGAATCATGAAATTTGGCATACAAGTACAGCGAGCAATAGAACAAATAATATATGAAAGGAGAACCGGTAAAACTGTATGGAAGCTGCGGCCTAGAAACCAATAACAACATGATATACATATATCAATGGAAAGGTGTTTTTGTCTACTTTAACTTATACAATGGCAGTAAGTCCCAAATCGCTGTGTGGAACAAGTTATTGCACAATAAAGTCATTCACAAGTAATAGGTGATTTCTTGTTTTAATCTTGACCTTGGGACCAAAACCGACATGATAGTTTTGACCGGGACCGAAATTGAACGAATGTACTGGACGAATCAACCGCGAACGACGCAAGTCTGATTTTGACCCAGACCGAATTGTACCTAATATTCATAATGCGAAATGTACGTGTACATTGGAAACTAAAATCCATCCTTTTTTTTGAGTATCGATAGTAAAAGTTTTTTTGCAGAGAAAATCGTACCCAAGAGTTCGCGTTTAAACATTGCCTTGGTCCAACAGCTTAAGTTGGAGTTTTGCCTTAAATATAATGAAGAAGAATGAATAGGAAATGAAATGAAACGAACTGATAAATAGAGAAAAATTTCAAACAGTTGTCGTCGGCTGTAATTTTACAGAATTTAAACAAAAAATTTGGAGTAGGTAACTTAAAATCAGTGTTTTTTATCAATAATTAATATTTATTTTATTTTCAGAACCTCCTGTTGCACAATCAATGCATATCAGAACAGTTTTGCAACATTTATAAAGTAAGAGTTTTGTTTGTTTATGAGTTTATCGACTTCAAACATACAACCGACAAACAAACAAAAGTCTTACTTTATATATTAGTATAGATATGGGGCACCTCTGATCATCGTAGAATATTGTAATTTGGCAAACTAGCAATTCTGCCAGTCAATATAAAGAAATGAAATTAATTTTTATATTTTTCTGCTAAGAGGGCATGGTACCCGCCCATGTTTTATGAATTAAAAAAAAAGAAATCTTTGCAAAAAATAATGATATCACACCAAAAACATAAGATGTAAAAAAAGACCCAAGTTCGTCTGTACAAAAATTCTGCCTAACAAATCAGCCACGAAAAGTAATGAGATCTAAAAGAAAGCCAAGTTCTAAGATTCAGCAAGTACTCGTAGGTGCATTGCAAATGCACTTACATCGAATCAACTATTAGTTTTGAAAGAAACTTGTAAGCTAATGTAAATTAGTTAATTTTGTTTACCTGGCAGGTTTTGTCTTAGTAACCTTACTATTAAAAAAGTTTGGAAAACTAGCTAGGTAAAAATTCTATTATCTTTGATACAATATTTTTCATTGTACAATAAATACCAAAAAAGTTTTGATTTTCTTCAATAAATTGGACAATGCTTCAACATGAGCCCTAGACTATTAATGATAATTATAAAATTTATTTACATATCTTCGATTTTTTTCCGATTGAAAGCAACTGGGACACTACTATGTCATTCGATATTACTTTTGATTTTTTTCGAAACTCATTTGCAAGTCTACTTTCATATCGTATTATGTATGAAAATAGAATAGAATGCCAATGCCAGTAATGTCAAGCTGTTTGCTAGCAAATTTGCGATTTTCGAACTATCAAAATATTCAAAAATTAAACAATATTTGCTGTGCAAACAATTGTGTCAACTGTAAAATAAATGAGTTTCGCTGTGTAGAGCGCATTCGAAAGATAAAAAAGGCGGAATATTCTTTTTGCTTCCTTCAAGTGTGAAGCACACAAATCAATAAAAAGTAGCTAGCTGTTACGTGTTAACGCTTCAAGTAACCTACATTTATAATAGCCGACATATATCTTATCACAAAATGAATTCTTTGTTATATTTTTTCGCATTTTTATCATGCACACGTAAATAAATGTAGCTAAATAAACTGCTTAAACAATTTAAAAGTGAACACTTCAAAACACTTTCAATTTCAAGCACTTTGTTCTCCTTTAATTCGTCCACTATCATGAGGTATAACATCCAAAAATATCATCAATGCCTTGCCGAAGGGGACATGGGCTGAGTTCGTAAATGTAAAACTTCCGCAATACTGCCAAAATTGTGTTCGTAAATGTAATCAAACAGCAATATTTCTGCATGTGCATGGCAACATTTGTGTTCATAAAAGTATTACAACTGTCATATTGCGGTCAAGTCGGCATTTATTTTTATTTTGTTGCTGAATTTGCAGGAAAATGGCAGGGAGCAAATGTGATGTTTGTTGGTCAATAACTCCAGAAGTACTAAACGGATCTGGATGAAATTTAGCACACAAACAGATTATAGTCTAGAATATCACATAGGTTACTTATATAAAGTAAAAATCTATAGTGGGTGTGGGAAAAATTTGCTTTAAGTTTACAAAGGGCATATATGTGATTGACATGATTTTCTGCATAGGAAGTGGTGGTTAAGGGGTCAGAAAATGACAAAGGCTACTTTTTAACCCGTTTTTGGCGAGTTACACCGCGGGCATAGCTAGTTTTAGTTTTCTTTTGATCGTAATGTTACTGAAGTGAAAACATTTTAAGCTGCGACTGACCCTTTATTAAATCATTAGATAACAATGATTTCGAGTAACGGAAATTGCGCCATGCTTACATATATCATACGAAGAGTCCAAGGGTTTTCCTCTTTCTTAACTTTTCAGTTTTCTTTTCTTTTTCCTCATTTTGTCAACGTTTGCTTTTGTAAACTCATTTTAAATAAAGTATTATGACCGTATACATGCAGTTGTTATTGAGTTCATAGAAGTCTTTGAGCATATTTAAGGCAGGGCATGGGAAACAAAGCCTGCAATTACGAACTCGGCCATGGTTCGAATATCAAAAAATAAGAACCGGCCACAATTTCTCTAAGATTAATGACATTAATGTATTTGAAATAATTTGAAAAATATTGCTTCAACAATTAACTCATAACACCTATTTACTTACATTTTGACAAAATTAACTTCTTAAGCCGATCTGCTCAAAAGCAAATTTGATGTAGTGATTACTTAATTGCGATTTTGCCTTGTTTTGAATTCTACTTTAAAGTTACGTAGTTCCACTATTATGCGAAAGAACAAAGAAATATACTTTGCACTACTAGAACTGTTCGACATCGCATATTAATACATTCTTAAATTACAGCGTATGGAATTTGCGGATTCGAATTTTTTTTATATAATCGAATTGCTATGTTAGGGCCCTGGCTTAATTGCTCGGTTCAATGGATTCCAAGCGTTAAAACTAGAGCTCTTGATTCTGACCGGGTACCCGAAACAATACCCGGGTACCCGGGTACTCGAATTATTCCAAAT
The DNA here is from genome assembly GCA_920937365.1 of Sphaerophoria rueppellii. Lineage (NCBI taxonomy): Eukaryota > Metazoa > Arthropoda > Insecta > Diptera > Syrphidae > Sphaerophoria > Sphaerophoria rueppellii. Next base: position 57,735,714 of record CAKKXW010000002.1, read on the forward strand.
TACCCGGGTACCCGGGTATTTGCATGGTATTCAGATACCCGGGTACCCGGGTACTCGAAACATAACGATCGTGAATCCGAGTACCCGGGTACCCGGGTACTCGGTACTCTTACACAAATGGATGCTATTATGAAGGATTTGCATGTTGGGGGTGGATTAATATGTTTTTGTAGTTTATAAGGATGGTTTTGCTTTATTTGTGTTGTTTATTTGTAATTCATAAAAAATGCCATTTGTTAGATGGGTTGTGATTTTATTAGTGGTTGAAAAATGAAAAGTTATAAACCGATCTTGGCCGTCGTCGTCGTCGTCGTCGTCGTCGTCGTGGTGGTCGTCGTCGTGTCGTGTTCGTCGTGGTCGTGGTCGTGGTCGTGGTCGTCGTAGTCGTAAATAAAGAAGGAAACCAAGCTGTTGGCAAGTGTTTGTTGATTTTATTATTGTTGTAATGTACGAAAAAGAAATGCAAGTTGTGTGTGGATAGTGATAATTGAAAGGGATGATTTTATTATGTTGGTTAATCACTGTCCTGCATTTTCCTATGTATGGCCTTCGTCAAACAGGTAGTTGGTGCGATTTCCTTTGTTTTGGTGATTCATAAAATATGTTGAAAATATTTGTTGTATTATTGTTTTATTAGGGGTTGAAAATTAAGATAACCGATTTGGTGTGTTGTCGTCGGTTATCTTTTTATGATGGGTTATTGGTCTTTTTCTTAATCACAGGTCAATAAAAAAAAAGAAAACAATCATTTGGCAAGTGTTTGTAAGGACGAAATAAATAGTAGCTCGGAGACTGTTCTATTTTGTACTCGAATTATCTTTTAATATTCAGGTTGGACGATCATAGCAATATTTTTATTTGTTTCCTTAAAATCTCAAAAAAGAAAAAAATATAAAACACAAAAATAGCAATAAAAATCCCATCCAAGTACATTATGCGTTACCATTCATCGTTATTGTTGAAAATGCGCTAGTTTCTACAAGCGGGACATGTAGAGAAACCCAAACATTAATTTTTATGACATTCAAAAACCCAAATTAACAATCATACAAATGAGGTCTGTCTCCGAACTACTATTTATATCGTCCTTACAAACACTTACCAAATGATTGTTTTCTTTTTTTTATTGACCTGTGGTCAAGAAAAAGACCAATAACCCATCATAAAAAGATAACCGACGACAACACACCAAACACACCAAATCGGTTATCTTAATTTTCAACCCCTAATAAAACAATAATCCAACTAATATTTTCAACCAAATATTTTTTATATGAATCACCAAAACAAAGGAAATCGCACCAACTACCTGTTTGACGAAGGCCATACATAGGAAAATGCAGGACAGCGATTAACCAACATAATAAAATCATCCCTTTCAATTATCACTATCCACACACAACTTGCATTTCTTTTTCGTACATTACAACAATAATAAAATCAAAAAACACTTGCCAACAGCTTTGTTTCCTTCTTTATTTACGACTACGACGACCACGACCACGACCACGACGAACACGACACGACGACGACCACCACCACGACGACCACGACAACGACGACGACGACGGCCAAGATCGGTTTATAACTTTTCATTTTTCAACCACTAATTAAATGAAAATCCATCCAACAAATTGCATTTTTTTTATGAATTACAAATAATCAAAACCATCCTTATAATTACATTATCATAGTAATCCACCCTCAACCTGCAAATCCTTCATGAAAGCATCCATTTTTTCAAACAACTTCAGCTTCATTGTGTAAGAGTTCCAAATACCCGGGTACCCGGGTACTCGGATATACGATCGTTATGTTTCGAGTACCCGGGTACCCGAACACCATGCAAATACCCGGGTATTTGCTACCCGGGTAATTCCCGAAATTCCCGGGTACCCGGTCCATGGACCACGGGTATCAAGAGTTCTAGGTAAAACTACAGTTGGTGATACTTAAAATACAAATATGTATTATATGCAATAATTGCACTGTGATTGAGAAACAAAAAATGTTGAATAAAATCGGTTGCATGTGGGGATATTTGCAAAAGCACGCACGAAAATAGAGGAGTTATAGAAGCCTTTTTCTTAAAATTACTGATTGATTGGGTACCCGTCATAATATATCAAGTAGTAAGTTAATTCCACTCGCTATTCTATTATCTTAATATGGATTTCCGCAAAATTAGCTATAAGTAAAATGTGGTTTTGGTACCTTGAAATCTCTAGTTCCAAAATACTGTTGGAGACTGCTTCCAGAAATTGCTTTACTTGCTCAAGACACCAATTGTTTTGTTTCCATGGGTCAATCAGCTTTTCACTTAAATCAACAAATAGAGCTCTGAGTTCTCGATTTCTATGTAAGTTGATAGCAATATTAATAATTGATCTCCAATAAGACCTAAAAAGAGAAAAGTAAATATTATTATGAAACTCGTATTAACAAAATAAAAAGAAATCGAGATTTTTTGTTAAACTTTTCTCAAAAAAAAGGAATGTCTTTCACAATGAATGACAGATCGGCTGACTTATCAATAGATCCACTGATCCGATGGCTTATTTTACCGATGTAACATAAATTTATATAATCGTTTAGGAGAGACCAGATCCCGGTGCACACAAGCGATGGCGTCACTATTCAGAGAATTTTTTCGAAGGTTTCAATCTGTAGTTTGAGTTTGAGCCTACAAAAGAAACGAATGAGGTATTTCTGGTAGATAATGGTAGAAAGTGCATAAGAACATTTTTTCACTAGGTTCAGAGATCAAAATGACTACGTTCAAATATATTAAAACACAACAAAAAATTACTCAATGATCGCCCAGACTTGAGCGTTTTCCACCACGGTTGCCGTTTTAGCGACATTGTCGCTATATCTAGAGGAGTTTTCATAAGTTCAGCGACAAAAAATTATTTTTTGTCGCTAGATAATTCTAGCTACTTTTTCTAGCGACTTTTTTCAAAAACCACATTTTGTGCAAACATCACGTCCCTGGTGATATTACATCCCTGGCATTCGAGTTTGTCACTTTATGAAATTATATTCTAGATGACGCTAGTATTTTAGAACTTCTTTCTGAAAGAAGAACGAACCGAGTGTGATACTATTATAGTGATTGCGAGTGAGTCGGATATATTTACAAAAAAATAGAGACTATCAATGCCTATCTATGCTGTATTGTTATTTGGTTTTTTGTTTGTATAGAATTTTGAAACTGTAAATGTTTTTGTTTGGTTTTGTCAGTCCAGTCAGCTTGAGTGAACGCAAAATTATATATTTTTGTAAGTACATACAAATGCGTTTTAAATACTTTTGGAGTTTACTCCTTTAGAATCGATTCATATATAGACCCCGGTATGGAAAAAAAAATGGATAGGAAAATCAATCATTGAAAAAAGCGTTATAAAAAAGTGTCTACTAACGCTTTTTTTTAACTCTTAATAACTTTTAACCTACTGGATCGATTTAGATGAAATTTGGTAGTAAGACAGACTAACGCAATAAAAGGGGTCGAAAAGGTCACAAGGGGTTGAAATGTTAGGTCAAAGTTTGTATGGAGGTCGATTAGGTTAGAAGTTTAAAACTCATTTTTATGGCTTTTGACTAAACATAAATAAGTATGACATTCAAAGTTAAAAAAAAAAACCGAGGGGGGGTGAAAATAGGGGGTGAAAGTTTTAGTGCCACGTCGAATCTATTTTATTGAACAGAGATTTCAACGTAGAACGGTGAAATTTTCACACATGATACAGAATTTCATGCTCTTCAATTTATTATATGTACTTTAACCCTAGTTTACAAATTGGGGTTCGCACGAACCCCAGCGCATGTTTGAGTGCTCATAACTTTTTTTGAAATCATTTTTTCGACCTAGGACAAAAACTCAGTTAACAAAACTAATTTTTCTTTATTTTTTTCGCTTTTTTTTCCATCACAGTGGTTTTAGAAAAATTTCTGGAATTTTTTTCTGAAAAAAAGTCACAAAAAAAACTTGGGGTTCGTACGAACCCCAGTGATGAAAATGGTATGCAAACAATTTAAAAATTGAACACGTATTTTATTTGAGAATAAATATATTAACATAAATGAAAATATTAATGATGAAAAGCTTATAAATAATATACGATATTATCATTCAATCATTCTGGAATCGGTGGCAGTTCCGGGAGGCATTTGACAAAGACAATATTTTGGTGGCGAAGACAACAACTTTTTGCACAAACATCGCATGCTGTTTTGCTTTTCTTGTCATCCGCTCTTGGAAAAATGTGACATCTGGTCTGAAAATAAAGAATTTGTATTTCAAAAAACGAATTATTATTGGGTTCACATTATAAAGTACCTGTTTACGAGGAAGTCTCTCGTCAACTTCTCGAATTACTGGCAAATTTCTTCCCATAGTACGAAGGGCATCCAAGCTTGATTTAGGGATTTTTTTTCCATCGAAGGCTGTGAGCGGTTATCTAATTCAAGTTCCATGAGCTCCTGTCAACTCACTTAAGAACAAAAAACAAAAAAATGCATCGCCTTCTTAACAATATAAAATGTTTAACTGATTTAAACCTGTGGGGTTCGCGCGAACCCCAAGTTTTTTTTCGCATATTTTGCGTGTCGTAAACTAGGGTTAATTATAATTTATAACGGCAACTCATTAATATGGCCAATTAAGACATTTTAACATAAATTGGTATTAAATAAAACTACACGCTTGAGCTTAACTTTAAGAAAAAATTTATTGATGTGAAGTGGTCAGCTTCCAACCAGAGACAGACTTAACAAAAAATCAACTGTACCAATCACTAATCGATAACAAGAGCAAATTGAATAAAAAATGTTTCCCTCTTTGAAATAACAGTTTAAACAGATAACTTCATGCAAATGAGTATGTATGTAATGTGATTAGATTAACAATGTTTCGTCGATGAAATAATAGAGTAAGAAGAATGAGCTTTGCATTAGGGGTACCAGATGTCATAACTCTTCCCCTTCTACAACTATGACGTCCTCGTCTTTCTCATGAACCTTATTTACATTATTTTCTTAAATTTGCTTGAACATTTATTAAATACTGAATAATAAAGTAAAACATGTGGGAATACATTTTTCCGTAAATTTAATAACTAAAAACAAAATAATTACATGATATTTAACTCATTGCTCATCGCATAACAATATCAATTACAACTCCATAGAGATAACAAGATTATCTTTTACATTATTATATTTTTTGCATATCTAATTTTATTATTTTTGAAGTACAAAAATAAGAGCAGAGATACTAACATTTCGCAAATCTCAGCAATACATTTGATCAACATGAGTTATTGGAAAACAATTATCTTAAATTTGCTTTATGAACTTCTTTTCCATCAATTAGAACCTTCGTTCCCAAATCTTTTTGGATAGTTTTTTTTATATAGAGTTTTCGAAATTTATTGCCGATTCGTTTATTCGTTTTTACGAAAACTTCATCACCAGGACTATATGTCAAAAAAATTCGTTTTTTATTATGATAAGCGAGGTCCTTTCTCTGAGTTTTAGCAATTCGTTCCTTTATTTCTTCTTGTAAACAAGAAGGAATAGAATGAATAATGTCAATCGGTCGGTAATTAGTTACAGAATGAATCGTGTTATTATACTTAATTGTGGCAAGCAAAAGGAGATCCGAAGTATCCGTTATATTCTTTTCAAGTTTAATACACCTTGATATCTCAGATAAAGTATAATGAAATCGCTCCACCTGACCGTTTGTAACACTATGAAAAGGTGGTGTGTTATACATTGTTACCCCAAAATGGTCCCTTAAAAGTGATGTTATACTTTGAGATGTGAATGACTTTTCGTTGTCACAGACAATCGTTTTTGTGTCCTTAAAGAAATTTAGTAGTTCCAAGAAAGGCTCTTTAACATATATTATTGCTCGGGATCTTATTCGTTTTATGAGTGCAAATTTCGAGAATTTATCTGCACAAGTCAAAAAATGATCTCCTGCTGTTGAGTAGATGTCAATATGAATTATTTCACCTGAATAGGTCGGTAGAGGAGTTTTTCCAATTTCTGGTTTAGGTGGGTGCCTTTTGTACTTTGCTTCATGACAAATTGTGCAACTGGAAATAATTTCTTTCAATCTTTTGCGTATATTTGGGAAGAAATAGTCATGCTCGATTATGTTCTGTTGCTAGAATTTCTGCCTGGTCATCAAGATTGAAAATGCCACTAACAATTTTCTTTGTGTGTATAAACTTTAACGACGGAAACATAAAAATTAGTTTGTCTTGTATTTGAGCAAGTACATGGAGGTCGCAAAAAATAGCATTAACACATTTGGGGTTTATAACTTCCTTTAATGAAAAGATAAGGTTATCCATAGTGTCAAATGTGATTGTATGCCTTAGTTGCGTTTTGAAAATAATTTTGGTTTTTTTCTGGTGCTCTGCGCCATTATTTAAAATGATTTGATTTCGAAAGCAGTTCAAAGGGTTTTTGACACTGGGTATTGTTTGAGAATAAGAGACTTCGCTATGAGCTGTAGAACGATCTTCATTAGAAAACTGTTCTTCAAGCGAGTTTAGATATTGCCTCGACAATGCGTCTGCAACGAAATTTTCTCTACCTGGCTTGTAGTGGAATGTTGGAGAAAATTCATCTACAAATGCCCTCCATCTCTTAATCTTTGCATTCGGATTTTTGTCCGATATAGCAAAGGTCAAGGGCTGGTGGTCAGTGTAAATGTTAAGCCGATTGAATCCGTATAGATAGTTTCGCAGTTTCTGCAATGACCAAACAATGGCTAACAGTTCTCGCTCATTAGTAGCGAATCCTTCTTCTGTAGACGAGAGCGTTCTAGATATCATTGTGATTGGCCTGCCATCCTGCGAAAGGACAGCTCCAATCGCATGGGAAGAAGCGTCAGTGGTCAAATCGAACGGTTTTTTAAAGTCGGGATATAAAAGTAAAACGTCTTCTGAGGCCAAAATTCGTTTAACTCTGTCAAAAGCATCAAGTGCTTCTATGTCCAATTCTACCTTCTTATTTTTCGACTGATATTTGCTCACGTTTCCATTCTCGCCTCTTAAGTACCTAGTAAGAGGTTTCGTGATTTGGACATAGTCACGAATAAACCTTCGATAATACCCAGAAAGCCCAAGGAATGAACGCAAGCTTCGAAGGGTTCGAGGAATTTCGTATCCAATAATATCTTTGACCTTATCAGGACATGTTTTTATACCTTTACTAGACACAACGAAACCTAAAAACTCTACCTCGTCTTTCAAAAATTTGGATTTTGTTGGTTCAACTCTCATGTTGGCGTCATATAACAATTGAAGAATATTATCTATGTCTAGAAGATGTTGCTCTTTGCTCTTTGAAAAAATTATGACGTCATACAGAACTCATATTTGCCATTATTTATAGAGAAAGCTGTTTTCTCTCTATCTTTCTCTGACAACTTTATTTGATGAAATCCAGATTTCAAGTCAAGTGTTGTAAAAAAAGAAGCTTTGCCGAGATTAGCTAGAATGACTGAGGTATTGGGTATAGGATATTTATCGCTGACTGTTTTTAAGTTCAATTTTTGAAAATCGATGACTAGCCGCATTTTTCGTTTCCCGTTCATATCAGTCCCTTTCTTGTCTACAACCCACACAGGATTGTTGTATGGGGATCGCGAAGGTCTAATGATGCCATTGTCTAACAAATTTATAATTTCATTATTTACAAACTCGGATGCTGACATGGGATAGGGATAAGCTTTAGAATAAACAGGATCATTATCGGTTGTTCGGATGGTGGCAACAACTCTTGTGTTGAATGGTAGAGCTTCATTGGGATCCGCAAAAACCTTTGAATTTTGGGTTAATAATAAGGAAAGCTGGCGATTGTCATCCGGAGGAATGTCATTGTTTTGAGCATTATTTACGTCCCTACAGTAGAAATATAATAATCTTTCTTCTCCTCCCTTATAGAGTAAAATACCTTTAGAAACGTTTAGTTTGGCATTTATTTCGTGCACAAAATCAAAGCCAATTATACCATCAAAAGTTTTTAAGGTGGAAAGCACATAAAAATTTGCATTCCTATTAAAAATATTGATCATACACTTTGACGTCACTTGACTTGCTCCATGGATGGATTTTACCGCGAAAGGTTTTGCAATAGGTGTAATGGATTTAAGCGAGTCGAAATGTTTTATGTAATTTTTTGAAGCACCAGTTTCTATTAATAGCTTTATTTCTCTACCTGCGAGGGTGCGACCTACATACGGCAGGAGAGATTTTCCTTTAAAAAATTTATTTCGTCGGACGGTTCCTGATTCGAAGTTTCACTTTGTCTAGTAACCTCCTCGTCATCAACATCGTTTTCGCAGTCATAATCAAAGAGATCATCATGATGTTGATGCGAAGCCTAATCGTAGACACATGCAGAAGCTTGGCTTTCTTCTCTAGTGGTTGGCAAGCACAAGTTTTGTTGGTGGATGTGATTCACTCTTTGCAGCTTTGGTTGAGTTCGTCTGTCGGAACTACGATGTCTCTTTAGCTGGTTATTGTCATTTAACATATTTCGAACTTGATTTGATTGTTGAGATTGGTTTCTGAACGCCATATGGTTCTGATAGAGAGGTTGATTTTGTATGGGAAATTGTTGAGGAAAACAAAATGTCACACATCGGCTTTGCTAAGCCTGAAATAAAAATTCGCAATGCGTCTTGACGATATTTCTGGCTGAGCGCATCGATTAGGCTCTTATTTCCCTCGTGAATCATTATAATTTTATTTATTATCAACGTTAATTTCTTTTCTACCTCGTCATAGAATTCTGTTATAGATAATCTTCCCTGACGTAAGGTAGACATCTCCTGCTCTATAAGGTATACGGGTCTCTTATCAGCACATGTGAAATCAAGCCGAGAAATAATTGCCTTGAAGTTTAAAACTGTATTGAATGAGGATAAAACCTGATCCGCAGAACCAACGATTTTATTCCTCAGTATGGCAACTGCCTGGTAGTGCTTTGAGCTACCCTCATGTCCCTCAAACAACTTATATGCTGCAAAAGCAGCTTGACGCCAAGAAATATATCGTACCTGTTCACCGGTGAACTCGGGTAATGACTTTACAAGATCTAACGACTCGTTACATATTTTGTCAGCCTCAATAACTACAGGCTGATAAACCTCTACTGCTTTCGGCATTTCAAGTTGTCTAAGTCTTGTTGTCAGTTCATCAATTGTAACGTGAAAACTTTGCCTTGTTTGCTCTGCAGCAGCCTGGGCGGCTGCAGTTATAATTGCACTTATTTGTTCGTTATTCATTTTAAGAAAATTAGATATTAAGTATTTCTAAAAAAGAAATGTTGTTATTTATATTATTTATGTAATTTTTAATCGTATGTTAAGTTCAATTTAAAGAAATGAATCAAATGAATGGCAGAATGAGTAACTAAACATGAATTCATAAACATAAAGAATAAGTTATATATATTTTTAGAATTATAAGTTTTTAAATAATACGTAATTTGGTTGGAATACGTTTTTTACAAATTAATTTCTATATATATCTATCATAAGTTATTAAATAATTTAAATTTTTGTCTTCTTGTTGCTTGATGCTCAAAGGTCTTCTCTTTGTATTTTTGCGTTGGTTTCTTTTGCGGGACTTGATTTTCAATGTGCTTTGTTTTTTGTTTTTATAATTGCGGGACTTGATTGTCAAGGTCTTTTTTCTTTACTTGCGGGACTGATTTTCGATATGAGAGACTTGATTTTCAAGTTTTTTTTTTTTTTTTTTACTTGCGGAACTTGATTTTCCGGTTTTTTTTTAAGTCACTTTTTTCCTTGCGCAGGATTTATTTTTAATTAAATCAGAGTTTTTGTTTCTTAATAAAAGTTTTATTTACTTTTAATTGTTTTTTTTAGTACTGAACTTTGTAGGCACTTTATGGGCATAAACACATGGCTTCCTTTAGAGGCACAAACACATGATTTTTTTCATAAAAGAATCAGAAATTTAATTTCTTTTTTAACTATTTGTTGGTAATTGTTTGTTCCTTTAAGGACTTTATCGATTACTTTATTTGGGTTTTTGATATTTGTTTTCTGTTAAGTTCATAAGCTTTTTCACATTTAAGAATTTTCTGTAGTAGACTTTATTACTTTTTTTTATAATTTAGTGTGGGGGCAGAATGGGTTTCGATAGAAATAGGCCGAATTAGTTGATTAAATTGAAATTTTTTTAACAATAAATCAACGCGACACTAAAAATCAACTGTACCAATCACTAATCGATAACAAGAGCAAATTGAATAAAAAATGTTTCTCTCTTTGAAATAACAGTTTAAACAGATAACTTCATGCAAGTGAGTATGTATGTAATGTGATTAGATTAACAATGTTTCGTCGATGAAATAAGAGAGTAAGAAGAATGAGCTTTGCATTAGGGTTACCAGATGTCATAACTTATATAAGTTTTAATCCTATAGACTGGTTTTTGATATTTCCATATGTCTAATCTACATGAAATGATACCTCATTTGTAAGGATACGTTTCGTACAAGCCTCACAATCTCGATTTTAAAATAAATATAATTGCACATAAACGACCTGCTTGGTTCTTACGAAATCACACATCACCTGTGGGAGAATCCCGCTATGGCCAAAATTCGATCGTTGTTTTTGGATTAAAAACATCCTAGCGTGCGTTCTAAAAATCGGATCTTCAAGATTAAGATCTCTAAAGAAGCACAAGGCTTCAGGCTTTAATTCAGTTCAGTTTAGCAACATTCAATACCATTCTTTATGCAATAATGCATGGTAAATGTGAGCCCAATTGAATTTTCATCATTAATTAATGAAAAGTTAATAAGAAATGTAACTGTTCTGAAAATGTAATGATGCAATTTTGTTTTTCACCATGACAAAAATTTCAATTGTTATTACATAGATTAATTCAAAAAGACGGTAAAACGCTTTCAATACAGTTATTGACATTTATAGATTATTTCAAAATTTATTTGCAAGGGTTTGGTAACAACGTCACTAAATTCTGTATTAGTTATTTCATTCTAGTGGCAGAGGAAAAATAGCATCTTATTTCTTATAGCAGTCGCCGCCGCCGCTCTTCAGTCCCAAGTCCCAAGTACACATTTACTCTCTCTCTCTTTCTGTCTCATCCCACTCTTTAGTCCGAAGTCTCTCGCTACCTCTCTCTATCTCTCTCTCTCTCTCTCACTATCTTTCTTTCTCACTCTAGCATTCAGTATATATCTTAAATAATCAAACTTCAAGTTGTCCATTGCTTATGATTTGTCGACGATTTAGAGTTTTATTTTCATTACTTATTATTTAAACTTGCACATAAAGTTTTTTCCTTCATTCTTATTGAGTAAACTCCAGTCGCGCGTCGGAGCTGACACGCACAAGTTTTTTTTTTTCGGTATAAATTGTGGATTTTATAACTATTTTGCAGACTTTAGTGCGATAAGTCCAGTCTAGATCAAGTATGGATCTTCCACTTAAAAAGAAAACATACGCGCAAAAATACAGACAAACCTGGGAAGCTGAATCGGAGTTTAAATCATGGATAAAACCTGTTGCTGATGACACGACAAAAGCTTTTTGTTCCTTCTGTCACATCTAGATCATCGCCAAGCTATCGGATTTGAAGAAGCACTGCTCCACAAAAAAGCACAGGAAACATTAGGAGCTTATTTCGACGAATCAGCAGATCCAATTCACCAAGAAAAATAATGATCTTTCAACACAACGAGCAGAAGGTATGCTTGCACTTTTCATTGCTGAACATCCATCAATTTTACAAGTTGACCACCTTAGTGATTTATGTAAAAAAGCATTTAAAGATTCAAAAGCAGCATCTTTGAAACTGCATCGCACTAAATGTACAAAGTTAACCAATGAAGCCTTGGCTCCACATTATCGTAATGAAATCGTAATTGAGATAAATAATGCAGAAAAATATAGTAATATAGTAAAATAGTAATAATATATATTATCGATGAATCAACTGATGCAAGCATCAACAAATATTTAGGAGTTATAGTTAGGTATTTCAGTTCCCAAAAACTGCTATTGTTTCTGCCTTTTTAGATTTAGAAACTTTTAATAGCAGCGATGCGCAAGGAATTGTTTCCTCTTTGATAGATTGTTTGACATCTCATGGAATACCCATACAAAATATGGTTGGCATCGGAACGGAGAGGAAAAAAGTGTGTAAACTATTTTAAAACAAAATCATAATTTGCCAAACTTTTTTTGTTTATTCTAGCGATATCAAGCGACTTTTTTTCTCTGAAATTTTAGCCAATCTAGCGACTTTTACAGGTGAGTCTAGCGACTTTTTATTTCAGCTTGCGGCAACACTGTTTTCCACCCCTATTCACAAGCAAATTGTTCACAGACATTTTTACTCACAAACACAAATGTTTTCGAGCAAGCAAAATAAGTATTCTATGTTCACAAGTAATTTTTTTGTTTTTTTTCACTCACAAACAAAATGACTTGTGAGCGGATGCTTTGTTTGAACTTACTTGAACATATTCAAACTGACTGAGTACTCAAACTGTCTTGAGTATATTTAAACTGACTGAGTACCTATTCAAACTGATCGAATGTTCAATCACAACAAATGTTCAAACGGATTGAATAATTGTGAACTTGGATGAATATTTTTGAAAAATAGGTTGATTATGTAATTTTTATTGTTAGTTTTTTTTGTTTGTTACAATGGACATAATAATACAAAGGATTTATCAATGAATGAGCTTAGGTAAGGTATTTCTATCTCTATATATATAAATCTCTATCTCTATATATATATATAATATATAATATATAAAAATGGATGTGTGTTTGTTTGTATGTCTCTTATGGACTCCGAAATGGCCCAACAGATATTTGTGAAATTTTCATGGTTGATACTGTTGTATTCAGTGATGATTTCTGTGAAAAAAAAAATGAAAAAACATCTTGGAAGGGTGGGAAAACTGGAAAAAACAAATAGAGGTCGGAAATTAGATATTTTTTGCTTGGAATTTTTTGGTTCAAAATGGGTTTTCGAATGGAAAAATAGAAAGTTCTTGATGTTAAACTCGGAAAACTCATTGATTTTCAAATGGGAAATTGCATGAAATCCTGGATGCATTGGTTTTCAAGTGGAAAAATGGAAAATTTCAAATGAAAAACTGGAAAATTTCAAAATGGGTTTTCGAATGAAACTCGGTAAACTCATGCAAAAGATTGCATGAAATTGTTGATGCATTGGTTTTCAAATGGAAAACTGGAAAATTTTAAATGGAAAACTTTAAAATTTTAAATGGAAAACACCGACAAGTAATTATACAGATGTCTCATCCATATGAAAAAAAGTGTCCTATGAAATCTAAATTCGCTAAAAAAAGCTTTTTTTCAAAGCTTGCACGAAAATCTTTCTTTTTCTTTTGTTTATGAACACGAAAAGACATCTGCCTGTTTTTTTTTTTTTTTTATTTCTTTCTTTCTTCATTCTTTTTCAACCCTTATATTTCTCGCACACGAAAACCATACAATGGGCCTGCACACACGGGATGAATAATTTTTGGACTAAAACGGGTTTGACTCTTTAGTCCAAGCACACACGAGATGATTTCAGACTGGGGAAGAAATGTATACATGAAACTCTTATAAATGTGTGAGTATTTATATCGTACCAAAACTGACAGCTTTTGTATATGTGTTAGTTTTAGTCTTCGTTCATCCAGCAAATTTCGGGTTGAAAATTTCAGTCCGTTTCATGCTGCACACTTCGATTCCCTTGCCAACTAAACTGATTTTAGTCCGGATGAATTAGTCTCGTGTGGGCCAATCTGATGAATAATAAGTATGTTCAGCGACACTGTTCTGCACAGTTTGGAACAGAAAAGTACAGCTTCTTCGTGTTCATTGACATATTACTGTTCCAGACTGTTCTGATATGAATTTCATTAAGTCTGTCTAGAACAGTTTGGAACAGTTTAGGACAGTATTTTCTGTTCCATCTTTTTAGACACACATTTAACAATTGTGATGATAACGAAAATGAACTCTTCAATCAAGATGGTGCTTAGAGTTTCTATTCTGCTATACAGTAATCTCTGGAACTTGTTTCTATTTATTTTTTTTTCTTATTTTCAGCCCTTCATTGGTGGCTGGAGGAAGCCAAACATCTCTATAATGGAATCCCAGCCTGATATTTGGCTAACTGTGGGTCATCAATTAATACCAGTGTTACAGGAGCTACGAGCCAAAACAAAGCGAAGAAAGAGGAACACAGCTACAACTACAACCCCAGCTGGTTGTGCAGCTGATGAATTTGCACCCAAAAGTCAAGGGCCGAAGTGAGTGGAATTAGTACGGCTAGTGTCAGCATCACAACACCTGCTTAACAACATACTTCATAGTTGCCAAGCAATAGAAAAAGTGCAATTCCGATTTTGCTGCGAAAAAATTCGATTCACGTGATGCAAACTCAGCTTCGGATGCCACTGATCCCGCAGTCGAGTTAAATGCTCTAAATGATGAGTAGCACTCGCATAGTTTGTAAATTAGTTTTATAAATTTTGAATTTGTTTTGAAACTCAAGACAACGCTGAAGAAGAGTCTCGTCTCTCCTATCACAAGCCCTAATGGTGCAACAGGTACGTAGTCGAGGATTCACTTCGTTTGTCTTCTATAAAATCATTTCTCTCAGAATCGGAAGCTGTTGAGGACGAAAGTGGCTATGATTCTAACTCAGATTATCAGAAAATAGATAATCATCAACATGGCCGATAAAACCGACATTACCCGCACCGATGGCAAACTTATTAGCAGACAACAATACCTTACTAATAAAGAGACAAGAAGGAAGTGCAAACAACCCAACAATAAAGTGTAATAAACCCAAGTACGGGTATTGTTACATAAAAGCAAATCGGCTATTGTAGGTTTTCTTTTAAATGCATTTTTTCGGATGCGGTTATACTTATGCAAGGCACTGTATTATCGTCTATTTCTCGTATACGTGAGACTTAACGGCATCCAAAAATGTAAACAAAAATGAACCACGTGGAGAGCGTCCCTACTAGAGATTAAAATGAATACGTTCAAATATATTCAAATACATCACAAAATTACTCAATGATCGCTCAGACTTGATCGTTTTCCACCCCTATTCACAAGCAAATTGCTCAAAAGTATTTTTGCTCATTCAAATGTTTTCGAGCAAGCAGAATGAGTATATTATTTATTCACAAGTCATTTTTGTTTTTTTTTACTCACAAATAAAATGACTTATGAGCGGATGATTTGCTTGAACTTACTTGAACATATTCAAACAGTTTGAATACTCAAACTGACTGAGTACTCAAACTGTCTGAGTATATTCAAACCAGAAAAATTCACCTGTTGATTCACACATATGAGAAACTTGTAGGAAGGAAAGGGAAACAAAATAATGTTTTTTGACAGACACACCCGGTTTTTATTTTATCGAATATTTTTTCACAATTTATGACAATCAAGTCGGACCGCCTTTGAAAATCTATTGGTGAAAAAGGGAAAGAAACAAGTGATGAACGTGTAGTCATTTCTTCTTGCGCAGGCAGTTTTACATAAGGAATTGATTTGACTATTTTCACTTATGGCATTTTTGTTGTGTGTTTTTTCGAAAATTAGTGATTGTAATAGTGCCAACTACATTTACAAAAGAGTTTCCATACTCATTATTAGATATACTCTGATTCAAACTGACTGAGTATATTCAAACTGACTTAGTATATTCAAACTGACTGAGTTCTCAAACTTATCTGAATAATTGTGAACTTGGATGAATATTTTTTTACTTGATTCTAGAAAAAAAAAATTAGGTGGATTATGTAATGAGGAAATGTATATTGTTATTTTTTTGGTTTTGTTTTTTGTTACGATGTACATAATAATATAATGACTGAGTGCAGGTAGGTATATAATTTAATGGTATGAATATGAACATAAAAAAAATGTGCACGACTGGGTCGTACGAACTTGCTCCTGCATGCCAAAACTAAATATGTACATGTTTTGATTACTTTTATGTTCCAAAAATTGTTGTTATTGTTTTTTTTTTTTTTTATTTAAAAACGCAGTTTTTTTTTCAAACGAAAAACTTTTCCAATAGCCCAACTCAAAGTTCAATTGCAAACTAAAATCAGTGAGAGGAGTGACATCTGGCAAGGGAGTTAGATGTTGCATATAGCATATAAATGCAAGCTAGTTGAAAATAAAATCAAAAATAATAACATACTTTGAGGAGCTTTTAAAAACGCATGTCTACTCATTGCAATTGATAAAAAACAATAAAAAGTCCACATTTGCTACCAAAATATAAGCGGAGTTGTTAGCGCAATGCGTAGTGCATTGGTTTCTCAACTGGCTGTTCTAAGGTTCAAAATCCAAAGATGAGAACTCAAAAATTGTTTCAATTAACAATGAAAAAAATAGACAGCACCGCACTAATGAAAGGAGTCTGAAGATCAGCTTTGCAACCGTGAAATAGCTATAACTCCAGCCAAAAAACGGAATTGACGAAAAAAGCCATTGGTGGAAGCACCTCTAGAAAAAGTTGTTTTTATTCACATACTAAAAATTGAAGTTCTATTCGATCTTTAAGAATATGCACATATATATTATAGGCGTTTATCTCTTTTAGTTCGGAGCTCTGAGCTCAGAGTCTTCAGAGCTTGCTGAACAGACTCTGAACAAAGTTAGCTCTGAACAATTTTCTGAACGTTCTGATGTAATTTTGAAATACAATTGAGCACTTAATATTCAAGATTTTTTTATTTGTATAACTGTATTAATAAATGATATAATAGACTATTATTTATCACAAAATTGATATTTTCTGCCATATCAACTTGTTTCCTTCACCATTTTAATTATTTTAAATATTTCTTTTCGTTTTACCACATCTCATATGCTTGACATTTGTTCAGGCATTTTTCTCACAATGCTCGGTCTCTTTTTTCCGAGCGCGTCGGTCGAACTCTGAACACTCAGAATCAGTGCTCTGAACGAAAAAAGTAACACAACTTTGATGCTCTGAACATACTGAACTAAAAAAGAAACACAATTTTTAGTTTGTAAAAAAGAAAAACGCCTTATGTGAGTCGAACTATGTCTGTTGTCAACAGACCCTTACCAGGCCTACAACCTTACAAAAATATATGATCACACCATCTCTTCTATTTTTAGTCACATATGAGTACCTAACGCAAACTTTACTCTATATTTGCCATCCAACAACCAACACCCCACCAAATAAAATTATATATTCTTTCCCTCCTCATACATGATGCTCTTCAAGCGTCAATCATCTATGTGCCAACGACATGGCTGTGTCCAACTACATATACATTCCCAACAAAAACAATACAGTTTTTCGCCTGATCATCTAATGTCCTAAGTATCCTCCATCCGACTTTATTTATGACCTGTGAGCCTATTTATTGTTCATTGCTTATTGGGATGGTTTCCCTTTAAACACCTGTGAATTTTCCATACTAATAGGAACTAATTCTGGATAAATGGGTTGGTGATTTGTACCATCTTCAGTGTTACCGCAGTTTGAATTTTAAACAAGTCCTTATTGCCGAAAAAAAAATTGCCTTAGCTAAATGCAAAATACCAGTTGATTCAGTTAACAAGCAAAAATAAAAAAAAAACACTTAAAGAGATTATTTTTATAAACTTTAAAAAATGATCCAGATTAGAAGTGCATATAAACAAATCCATTCAGATATTAATTTTTGTAAAAGGTTTAAGTAATTATAGAGATGTCTCATCCCCATAGTAAAAAGTGGCTCATATTTTTTTCATTGACGATCGACTATGAACAGGCAAAAAAGTTCTTTGCCTGTTCATAGAAAAGCCATAGAGAATATATAATACCTAGAGTCGCGACCTTTTCCTCCCTTGCCGAAAACACCCTCAAAATTTTTCTGAGGTGAACTCACACAATCCTCTCTTTTTTTCGTGTCCATGAATCTGTGTAAGAGGTGAACTCACACAATCCTCTCTTTTTTTCGTCTCCGTGAACCTGTGTAAGAGGTGACAAAAGAGTGAGCACTCAGCCATGACAAAATTTTTTACCTGATGCACAAACCCAAAGTGACAGACTTCCACCACAGGAAATACGAGACTAAACGCACGACTTTTTTCTTAGATTTATTAAGATTTTTGATACAAATATTTGTAAATTATAGTGCAATTATGTGTTAAAAGTGCAAAGAAACAATATAACGTATTTATTTTTCATATTACATGCATTTTTTGTATGTTTAAGTTTTTTTTTTGAAAATGCTGAGCTCAACGGAATCTTATTTTCGAAATCTGAGCCCATGAAACCCACCTCGACTCCAACCTGAGCATTGTATCTAACTCAGTGCGAATGTATGGGTGCAGTTTCTCATTTAAAAAGCATTGGAAAACTAACACATTCTCACTGGGTTAGTACAAAACGACCAAATTGCAGCTTGTAGGCAAAAAGAGAGCGAACACCCGAAGTCGTTACTCTAGGTATTATATATTCTCTATGGAAAAGCTCCATGCCTGTTCTTACAGCTTTTAAAGCTCTCTTGATTAATTGAAAAATAGAAATGTTCTCTCTGTTTCCTCTTTCTCTCAAATCTTTTCGTTTTCTTTTCCGAGGTCCGACCGATGAGAATATAATAATTTATAATGAGTAAAGTAGATACAAATGTATCTGTTTTGTCTTCCCCAGTGGCAAATTTCATCCTTGGTGAACAGTTTTGGTGAAAAGAGCAAGGAATTCATTCCGCACTTTTAAGAGGAAAAATAAAGATATGATTTCATAGGAATAAAGTAATGCCCTTTTTCCTCTGTACAATTTCTCTGTTCTATTAACGCTTTCATTTCTTCGCATACCTAAACCAAAGATTAAATAAGTAACAAGATGGGAAACAAGGCTGTCAAAGTGACAGTTGCCTACAAGCTTCGGACCATAGTTACTGTGAAAGTATGCGTGGTTTTACCAATACTATCACAGTTTGGACCATAGTTTTTGTGAAAGTATGCGTGTTTTTACACACAAAATATGGTCCTACCATATTGTTTTTGTTTTTATATTATTCATGTACAAGGAAAGAAAATAAAATGAAAGAAAATGAAAATTGCGGGATCTAGGGAGTGAAACGTAAGTCAGTTTCCCATCTTGTTACTTATTTAATCTTTGACCTAAACGTTGTGATTTCAGTAAGGAAAAGTCCTGCACAGCTTCACGAGTTCGCAATTGGCATTGAGGACTGTGTGTTGTATTCATAAGAAGAATAAACGAACAAAAAAGAAACAAAAATATTGTCTAGCTACAAGCGCAGCTGATAGTTTTTTATTTTCTTTAAGGGTGGAAATGACCTGCAAGAATCCGTGTACATAAACATTAAGGGTATTCACGTAAAGAGATAATTTTCTACTTTGCGGAAAAATAGAAAATTCCGCAAACGATTTAAATGAACACCCCAGCAGAAAATAGTTGCGTAAACAAGGGAAACAAACAGCTGTTTGTTAAACGTCAAAGTGAATCTGTTCACTTCACGTCATTCAATAATTTATTGTGGCTTTTCTTACAACCACGAAGAATTGCTACTAAAATTCAATGTTTTTTGGCGTGTAAGAAATGTGCAAAAACGAATCAATCCCTTTTTTGAATGTCTGTGTTGTCTAGTCAGCTGTGAAAGCGTTTTGCACATGATAATCACAACAACAGAAAACTCAGCTGTAGTATATGTGTAAAATCAGTGTACAAGTATGTGTAAATCCGTCTCCAAAAAGAGATTCGAGAGAAATCAATCCTTCGAGAAATAAATTCAATGTCTTTGTGAAAGAAGTGCGTTTAAGGGGAAAAAATTGCCACTTTTGCCTCACGGATCAATTCTTTGGTTGTAAGAAAAGCCACATATGTTAAAGTGATTCTTTTTTTTTTATTCTAATTACATTTAAATTTTTGCTCTTCAAGTTGCCAAGAAGTTATTTTAAAACAAAATTCATTCTTTCATTCATTTGTTTGTTGATTCTGATTGATTTGTTTTTTTTGTTTTTTTTTTATTTAATTTGACGAGAACTTCCCGCTTATGTCAGTTCAGTTGGAGAAAAGATGAAATGAACGCTAAATTAAACGTCAAAAATTTTATCAGGTTTTTTTCTGCAGTTTCTGCTTCAAATTTGTGAGATAAAATTCTATGATTTGCAGAAAATTTTTCCCATACAAATTTTGACAGCTCATTTCAACCGATAGAAAATTCTACAGTTTCTACGGTTTCTATGGGTTTTCCGCGTTTACGTGAATACCCCTATTATGTACTTTCAACTTTTATTGCTCGAGGACGACGCGACTACGACCGGTGACGACGCAATGGGTTTGGTTTTTTCCACTATTTTTGTCTGTGATCGAAAAAAAAATGTTTTTTTCTATGTTCAATCAGTGCATTCGAAATCTTACTTAAAGACAGTTGACGTGAATTCTTCACATCAGTGTAAGTTATTTTAAAAGGTGAATTAATAATAATTAAACAGCACCACAGGAGAAAACATGAGTGTAAATAGGTATTTATTTTCGATATATATAGAAATGAAATTAAACTAAATATCTAAACATTTTTAAAGGTATTCTGGAATCTGGAGTGTGGAGCAAATTAAAAGGAGTCGGTTAGCGGCAAACAATTGAAAGAAACAGTAGAAGATCCAGATTATAAACAATATTGTGTTCTTTTCGAAATATTAATTAATACATTTGTTTTGATATTTACTCCTTACTTTTGTATCTGTGTGCGATTTTTTTTCCTATTGCTTTTTATTCTTATGTCTATTTAATATAGATTGGTTTTAGTATTCTTTTTATTAATTGCAGTTTGAAGTAAATTAAAGATTGAATTGTGATTTGTGATTTAATAAAATAAGAGTAGCTCGTGGCTCTGAAGGTGAGAAAAGTGAGAGCAGGTTGGTTAAAAAGCAAAGTGCGTTTTGGTGCTTTTTTGCTTTAGTTTTTTTCAATGTTATTTTAATGATATTTTCATTTGAAATTGCAGTTTGACAGTTTACAGCATAACAATTGCCTGTATTTATTGAAATAAAAACTACGGCTTATCAGAACATGTAGGTACATATTTCTAATTATCAACAAAAAATGCTGTCCCTAAAGCAATCATCTTGAGAAAAAAGTTTTGTAAAATTTTTAAAATACTTGGTTCGTTACAAATGCTTCAATGCTCATTTAAAAGTTTTAACTTAAACTATGTACTACATACATAATACCCGAACATTATGAATCAAAACAAAACAGGTTTTTTTGTTTGTGTATAGTTATAAAAATAAAACCATAAGAAGATTACTTACGTACGTACGTATACAGTTTTTTTTTTTACTTCAAATTCACCTTTTTACAAATCTATTTCACCCTTTTACAAATCAAATTCAACCTTTTACAATTCAAATTCACCCTTTTACAAATCAAATTCACCCGTTTGCAAATCAAATTCACCCAGTATTTGTTAAAATAAAATCACAAATGATCGTTTTTATGTAAGATAAAAAATATAAACTTATTGTATTCTTTTTTATTGTTAATAGTATTACAAATCTTCCCCCGGAAGCTGCAGTGGGTAGCTCTGCATACATATTCATGAAATAATTGTGACAATTTTCGTAAGTTACCGTCTCCTCAGAAGTGTCTACTATCTCAACCAAACTTCGGTTATTGGTTCGGTTAGTAAGTTTCTTGTATGAAGTCTAATTTTCGAAAAACAAGTACGGTGGTAAAAAATGAAGTGAATGACTTGGTTGGTCAACAAGGTTGAGAGCTTCGTCCGTTTTGTGAATACTAGCATTATCAAGTATTAACCTTATATAGCTTAAATTTTGTCTCTATAGCTATTCAAATAGTTCACTTACAAATACCGGGTGAATTTGATTTGTAAAAGGGTGAATTTGAAGTAAAAAAACTGTAATAAGTTGTTCTTCTAATGGTTTTGAAACTTCATTATTTTTAAGGGGAAGTAATTGTAATGGGGTGATTGTGAATCGCTAGTTTGTGCATATATCCATGTTTCGAGGTCACTAGAATTCGAATCAACTTTTTTTATGCGTGTGTGTGTATGTGCGTAGTATGTTCGTGGGTGCGTATTGGCGTATGTGCGTGTGTTCTGCTTAGCAGCCAACGCATCTAACCAATAAGCCAAGGACACAAAGGTGTGTTTTGACTATTTCACAAAAATCGGAATTCCAAACAGCTTACAATTGTCTCTTTATTTGCTGAATTTCCCGTAAGATTGTCCCAAAATATTATAAAAATACATTGAGGATTGAGCGCATAATAAGAGTCCCTACCAAACATACAAACAAAACAATGCACCTTAAATCCCATGCAAAAACTTGATTTTAGGTCCTGAAGTTCCTCATGCTCTAGCAGAGTTTTCCGAATTCCCAATCATTTTTCCATTTGAAAAACAGTGCACCTAAAATAGCAATTTTCCTTTTGAACACCAGTAAGTTTTCCGAGTTTTTCATCAGGAACTTTAATTTTTCCATTTGAAAACCCATTTTGAAACAAACAAATTTGTTCGCATGTTAACCCACCTGACAAGATTTTTCAAATCTGCCTTTTTTTGTAAGTCAATTTTTAGCAGAGATATTAGGGTCCAAAATCAAAATTGTGTTTTTTCATTCAAACCCATTTTTTGATAAGAAAAAAAATTGTAGCGATCTTAAACAAACTGGGAATTAATGCCAACAAAATTCTCAAATTGAATCTTAAATCGGTTGGATTGAAAATAAAAAATTCCGCTCACTTTATAACAAACCAAACTTTATTTTTTTTTTTTTAATTTGGAATTGAGCAAACATTTTTTAAGCTCCAGCGAAAACGACTAACGGTATTTTCTTAACTCAAAATAATTTGAAAATAAAAATTATAAACTTTGAAAAACTTTTTATTTAACTTCAATCCGACTTTTTTCTACTGATATACAGCCCTATAAAAAACCATTCAATTTGTGAGCTTTTCAAGTGTTCCTTTAATTTTTTTGACTAGCGTAAGTTTAAAATTATACACATTTGTAAGTTTATTTTTTATTTTATAAATAATGCACCTAAAGAGTTTTGAATTCAAAAAATAATTACATACATATCCACATTTTCCAAAAAAAAAAAATAAAATCATAATAAAACAAAGAATCTGCAAACGAATATCAGAAAAAGTAAAATTGTTTTTACTCTACCAATTCTGTATTCGCTTCAAATAGTTTTTGTTTTCCTATCTCAAGTATGTATAGGCAGGTAGATGCATTTTTTCCTTGAGCTTGAGTGATCAATTATAAGCAGACCATCAGGAAGACATATTATTCATCAGATAGTATGGTTTTCGTGTGCGGGAAATATAAGGGTTGAAAAAGAATAAAGAAAGAAAGGAAACGAAAAAAACAGGCAGGTTGTCTTTTCGTGTTCATAAACAAAAGAAAAAGAAAGATTTTCATGCAAGCTTTGAAAAAAATCTTTTTTTAGCAAATTTAGATTTCATAGGACATTTTTTTCCATATGAATGAGACATCTGTATAATTACTTGTCTGTGGTTTAAGCACAGACAAGTAATTATAAAAATGTCTCATCCCCATAGGAAAAAGTTCTTTGGCTGTTCATAGAAAAGCTCCATGCCCGTTCTTACGAAAGCTCTTAAAGCTCTCTTGATTTATTGAATTCTTCTCTCTGTTTCCTCTTTCTCTCAAATCTTTTCGTTTCCTTTGCCGAGGTCCGACCGATGAGAATATAATAATTTATAATGAGTAAAGTAGATATATACAAATGTATCTGTTTTTCTTGTTTAATTTTGCATCTGTGTGCGATTTTTTTTTCCTATTACTTTTTTTTATTCATTTTCTCTTAATACTACTTATTACTAGACAAAGAATTCAACCCAGCTTATTTTCTAAAATCTTATATTTAACTTACTGGCCCCAATCGGGCGCTCGGTTCTCCTGCTTCACCCTATCGATTCGGTCCCGTTTGGACATAGCCTCATTGTATAGAGCCTCGTTAAAAATTTACATGAGAAGATTCCTGCCTCTCAAACACCCGAATCTTCTCCATTTGAGGTGCAACGTTGAACAACACGATCATCGCCCGTATGAGGGCCATGTAACAAATTACCTTCACTCTGGGGTCAAGCCGACTGCTGTAAAACAGCCGTTTTTTCAGAGCGAATGCTCGTCTAACTCTAGTCAGAGCAGCATCTATAAGTCTGTCGAAATACAGATACTGGTCCAACGAAACACCAAGGTACTTTACTTCACTTTTGCTCGTTAATATAAGGATAAGCTTTCAAACTATGTAAGCTAAGTGACGTGTTTCTCTTTGGCGGGCACTTACTATCTAGTTTCTTACCATTTAAAAGTTTCCAAAAGTTACCTACATAGTGTGAATCGATACTTTATCGGTAGGTCGGCATTAATAGTACACATTTTTAGTTAATTTGTGAAAAAAACACTAAATAATTCTGAAAACAAATCATGACTCTGTCTATCAAAAAATACATATATCTGTTCGTGATTATTAAAAACGTTTAAGCCAAAACTGTTTATTCGAACCTATAAAGTGAGTGGTCAAAACAACAACCGAGCGAACTCAAAATTCGAATCCACTTTCTCGCCTCGAATCCCTTTTAACACGAATAAACCAAAAATTATCGATGAAAGCTCTTTAATAAGCAAAATTGAACACAAACTAAAAATCCAAAGTGAGTTAATTTTTTCAAACTTAACAAAGCAAATCAAAGAAGAAACTGAGACACTTGCACAAAAACTTCAAAATCAACTTGTCGAAGTCAATAACAATTTGTCTATCGTCACCAAGAGGGTTTCTAAGCTTGAAACTATAATCGATGCCTATGAGAAGGATTTCGATCACCTGAAATCTAACATCGATAAAGTCGAAACTTCAGTTAAGCTTATGCACAACGAGCAAACAAAATATGAAATTACTAACACCCAGGACGAATTGGATATCAAAAGGGTGGCAGCTGACGCGGTATTGTTTGGCATTCCTAATACCCCAAACGAAAACTAAAGAGCACTTTTTTTTTATGAATACTCTTTATTATTCATAATTAAGCATACAGACAATGAGTATCTGCGAAGGCATGGCCACAGAGGAGGTATACCTAGAGTCGCAACTCAAGGCATTTTACTCTCTTTCGACTAAAAAAATTAAATTTGATAAAATATACTACCCAATGTAAATGTATAGGCTTTCCAATGCATTTCAAATGAAAGGCCGAACCAATACATTTGCAATGGGTAGGCCTGTGTGCTGGGCTCAATAAGGTGAAAAGCCTAGGCTCAATTTTAAAAGCCTGCGCTCAAAATTCAAAAATAAGAGTCAGTTAAATTCAAAAATTAAAAAAATTAAAAATAATTGTATGAAATTCATTTTTTAAGTATTTAAATAACAGTACAAAGTGCAGTGCATAGTATTTTTTGCTTTTTAAATGGAATTCAACTATGATTTACGAATAAATAACTAAAAAAACACATTTAAACACGTTGGCAGAGTTTATTTCACCCTTAAAACAGTGCGGTCATGTCCTTATTGAATTTTTTTTCACCTCTTTCACAAATTCACGGACACGAAAAATAAGAGTAAATTGAGAGACTCACCACAACATTTTTTGGACAGTGATTTTTTAAAAAAGAGAGCGAGTTGCGACTCTAGGTAAATAGATTCTCTATGGGCATGGCCATAGAGAATATATAATACCTAGAGTCACGACTTCGGGTGTTCGCTCTCTTTTTGCCTACAAGCTGCAATTTGGTCGTTTTCTACTAACCCAGTGAGAATGTGTTAGTTTTCCAATGCTTTTTAAATGAGAAACTGCACCCATACATTCGCACTGAGTTAGATACAATGCTCAGGTTGGAGTCGAGGTGGATTTCATGGGCTCAGATTTCGAAAATAAGATTCCGTTGAGCTCAGCATTTTCAAAAAAAACTTAAACACACAAAAAATGCATGTAATATGAAAAATAAATACGTTATATTGTTTCTTTGCACTTTTAACATATAATTGCACTATAATTTACCAATATTTGTATCAAAAATCTTAATAAATCTTTAAAAAAAGTCGTGCGTTTAGTCTCGTATTTGCTGTGGTGGAAGTCTGTCACTTTGGGTTTGTGCATCAGGAAAAAAATTTTGTCACGGCTGAGTGCTCACTCTTTTGTCACCTCTTACACAGGTTCACGGACACGAAAAAAAGAGAGGATTGTCAGAGTTCACCTCTTACACAGATTCACGGACACGAAAAAAAGAGAGGATTGTGCGAGTTCACCTCAGAAAAATGTTGAGGGTGTTTTCGGCAAGGGAGGAAAAGGTCGCGACTCTAGGTATTATATATTCTCTATGGGCATGGCCTTGTCTGCAGATTATTGAATTTCAAATTTGTCAAATAATATAAATGTGAGTATTGATCAATTTCAAAATGGTAATGATAAAAATAATAGCAATTTTAATTTTCAATTATTACAAGATTTAAATTTATGTTTCAATATTTTATACGTTTTTTTTAAAAGAAAGGAAATTTACATATTTTCATTATTTTCAGTACTCGAATTCCAAAGAAATTTTTTTATTTGTTTTTTTCTTGTTTTGAAGTTTTGAATATTTACTGAATCTCGAGGTAATTTATTAATTATTGTCGGCACTGTGCACAGAAGTTTCCGTCTACCATAGGTGTTGTAGTTTCTGGATACTTGAAGCATTCCTTGGGCTCTTTGTCTGGTGTTAACTCCATGTTGAATTGGATGTATGAAGCGGTTATCGGCGTAGTACTCGAGGATGGTAGTCATTTTGAAAATGTCATCAACACGGAGGACATTAAAAATTCCATCACTACTTCGATAACTGCTATTTTTTATTAGTTTTAGGGCTGAGTTTTGGAGTTTTTGTTTTTTTCAATGTGGGTGTTTTGAAATCAAACTAAAACCAATTGAACTAATATGTAATTGTTAAATTCACATATCCAACTCACTGTATGCATACCCTATAAAATTAAATTGTAGTCGCTCTAATAATTCTTAATCTCTCGCAACATTTGTTACATGATTTAACTCATTTCTCAATAGTTATTGCTTTTTCTTTTGAACTTTATTCGCTAAAGCCTATTGAAATTATTGTAAGCTAAGCTCTGGCTCTTTCGATTGCGGACAGCCAAACCACACAGATCGATTATTGGTAACATTGGAATTAATAAAAATTATACTGAATTATAATACGAACATAATACACTTTTCATATATTTCTTACACAATTTTACTGAATAATTACAAATTCAAAATAATTAAACAAAAACATATTGGTCCTTCTGCTCGCCGGATGAATTTGATCAGTGCTAAATCGCAAACAATAACTTTTCTTGATTAATCAATGTGTATTCATATAATGATTATATGCTTAAAAAGTGCTCCTCGTGTTCGGGTCGATGCAATACATTTTTTTTGATGACTTACATAATTGCATGAACCTTTTATTCGCATGAACATTTTATTTTAATATTAATTCTGGTTTGAGAACATCTTTTCTCGTAGGTTGATTATGTACATATATGTAAATATCATAATTCAACGGGAAACTTACATTAACACGTGCTGTGCATTGTAAAGGCATTCGATTGTACATTATATATTATATATGTTTGTACGTATTATAAGCTAGTTCAAAGGCAAGATTATCGTCGGTATACGATTTAACTTTAACAAATACAAAACATTTTGCTTTGAAAGCTAGATGCGGTCGAGCTAAGGGTTCCATCACAAGAGCCCTTACCTTTTCAGAATCCGTCGGTGCCACTCTTGACATGCTGGAAATTCAATTAAAAAAGCTTGATGACACTTGGTCGGAATTTGTTTCTCTTCAAAACTCTTTATACGAATTCTGCGAAACTGAAGGCTTTGTAGATCCTCAAGCTGAATACATTGAATATGAAACCAAGTACATGCAAGCGTTTTCAGTTCTCTCCAGGTACATTCGAAAGCACCCTGATAAACCTTCTAATTCTGATGATGTGCAAAAACAAAACATTAGTATAGTAGACAATTCGCAACAATCAAATTCGTGTAAATCGGTCGTGTTACCCAAACTAGTGATTCCAATCTTTAACGGGGATTATAAAGACTGGCCAGTGTTTAAGGATTTGTTCATCGGATCCGTAGACTGTAACCCCAACCTGACCTCAACACAAAAGTTTCAGTATTTAAAATCATTCCTAGGTGGGGAAGCTTCAAATCTTTTAAAGCACATCATGTGTACCGATGAAAACTATCTCCAAGCGTGGGACAAACTTGAAGCACGGTATGATAAGAAACATTTAATTGTTCACTCGTTCATTAAGTGCTTTATGAATTTACCCTCATCGACTGGCTCCAGTTCAAGTCTCGGATCTCTACGAAAAATAACAAATGAAGCTGATGAAAACATTCGAGGCTTAAACGCAATTGACATAAATTCGCGAGATACTTGGTTGATCTATATTCTCCTTCAAAAGGTCGATTATGAAACAAAACAAGCTTGGTCGGAAAAGGTGGAGTCTCGGAATGATTGCACCATCGATGAATTTCTCACCTTTTTACAAGTCCGTTGTACTTGTCTCGAATCATGCAATTCATTTAATCGTTCGCTAAAAACGTCAGTTAAAGGGCAATATAATATTCGTACTCACGTCGTACAATCAGAGCCAAGTTGCCCAAAGTGTAAAGAACATCATCTTCTACCCTTTTGTAAAAACTTTCTTACTCTAGACATTAATGCGCGTCGTGATTTCGTTAAAAATAACTCAATTTGTTTCAACTGCCTTCGGTTTGGGCACGAATCGCAAAAATGTATCTCGAAATTCCGCTGTAAGTCATGTAACTCACGCCATCATTCTCTAGTGCATGACCCATATAACACCTCGCTCAAAACCCACACCAATGAAAATTCACCGTCATCTTCAACACAAAGCAACACGAATTCATCCGTCGTCAGTCATCATTCGGTCGAATCCATTCTTCATTCAACAACGATTCTTCCAACCGCTGTGGTCAAGGTTCAAGATAAGGTTGGTTCGTTTCAAAATATTCGCGTTTTACTTGATTCTGGGTCTCAAATATCGTTTATTACGGAGAGAGCTGTCCAGCGTTTGGGACTCCCAAGGAAAACTTCTCGCATTCCTATTCTCGGAGTTGGATCGACCTCTGCTGGCACAACAAATGGAATCGTTTCTCTAAATTTACTCTCTCGATTTAATTCAAACAGTATCATTATCGTTTTTCATGTTATTTCGAAACTAACATCTATGCTTCCGGCGTCCATTGGCATTGGATCTGGCAGACCCAAACTTCAACCAACCAGGCCCTATTGATATGCTCATTGGAGCAGACAATCTCTTCAACATAATTGTTGAAGCTTCGAAACCAAGAATCGGCACACCTAACGCCTTCTTAACTATTTTTGGATGGGTTATAGCTGGCTGCTGTACTCACTCAATTTTGAGCGATTCACCCAACAAGGCTAGCTCATTTTGCGCACAACTTGACTACAGCCAAGAATTCGATTTGGAGCGTTTTTGGAGATTAGAAGAAGTTAGTTGTGAACCTATTTTATCGGTTGAGGCACAAAAGGCGGAAGACAATTTTATTGAAACCCATCGTCGTCACACGGATGGCAAATTTATGGTGAATCTGCCATTCAAAAATTCTTTGCATCCTAATTTTGGAAATTCATTTAGAATAGCACTAAATAGGCTTCATTCAATGGAAAGACGATTTCTTCGTGATCCAAAATTGAAATTGCAATATTCAGTCTTTATGAACGAATACATAACGTTGGGCCATATGGAAGAAATTCCGAAAGATGAGATAAATAACCCAGATTCTTACTACCTTCCTCATCACGCTGTATTTAAGGAAGACAGCAGTACAACTAAGTTAAGAGTTGTATTTGATGGCTCTGCCAAATCATCACCCGATTCCAAATCCTCAAATGAAATTTTTATCGGCCCGGAAATTCAACGTGATATCTTCACCATATGTCTGCGATCTCGTCGTCACATTTACACCTTGTCTGCGGACGTTGAAAAAATGTATCGACAAATTTGGATTTCACCAAAGCATACAAATTTTCAACGAATTCTATGGCGCGAGAATCCTGAATCCATTATAAAACATTACAGACTGCTCACAGTCACCTACGGAACTTCGGCTGCGTCATTTTTAGCCAAGCGCGCTCTAAAACAACTCGCTTTAGAAAAAACGAAATCGCATCCTCGAGCCTCTTCAATAATACTCTCTGATTTTTACGTTGATGACTTAGTCACAGGCGCCGATACAATTGATGATGTCATCTCCATTCAAAGGGAACTTGTAGAGCTGCTATCGTCTGCAGGTTTCAATCTTCCTGAGTGGACAACTAATTGCTGGCCACTCCTTCTTAGCCTCCCTGAGGATCAAAGAGAATTATCTCCTGTCGACTTCGAGAATTCTATAACTGTCAAGGTGCTCGGACTACAATGGTGTCCATCAAAGGATAGTTTCTCGTACAGAGTAAATCTCGACAAAATATCATCGTACACAAAACGTCGCATTCTTTCCGAGGCATCTAGGATTTTTGATCCTCTAGGCTTTCTTTCTCCAGTCGTAGTTGCAGTTAAGATTTTCTTTCAGGACTTATGGAGACATTCTATTGAGTGGGATGATCAAATACCAGAAAATCTTGCCCATGTTTGGATCACTATTCGAGAGGAACTTCACCTAATAGAAGAGATTCAGATTCCTAGAATTTTGTGGACGAATAAAGTCAAATCCGAATTTCATGCATTTTGTGATGCTTCTTTGGACGCGTATGCAGCCGTCATCTACTGCCGAAGCGAAAATATAGACGGGAGCATCTCAGTCTCATTAGTAGCTGCTAAAAGCAAGGTTGCTCCAATCAAGGTGCTTTCACTACCCAGGCTAGAACTCTGTGGAGCTCTTTTGCTAACAAGGCTTATCAACAAGGTTAAAAACTCCTTACAATTGAAACAGATGCAAACTTTCGCTTGGACAGACTCGTCCATTGTTTTGCATTGGATCTCAGCACCTCCAAAAAAATGGTCAGTCTTTATCGGGAATCGAACATCTGAAATCAGCCGATAATCCAGCTGATTTGGCCACAAGAGGAATTCTGCCATCTCAACTTTCGTCAATTGGCATCTGGTGGAATGGTCCACCGTGGCTTAAAATGGAAAGATCGTACTGGCCTGAGTCCCAATATAAACTAGAAGACGTTTCCAGTGAACAGTTGGAGGAAAGAAAACCGAACATGGCCCAGTGTCTACTATCAAACATAAATGAGGACAACGTTCTGAGACAAATAATAAACAAATCATCGAGTTGGATAAAAACCATTCGCGTAACAGCATATATTTTTCGTTACCTAAAAAATCGTTCCCTATCTCCCGAACTTCGTAATCTTCACGCTCTAACGACACAAGAGCTTAATAATGCTAAAATAAGCCTCATAAAGGCCTCGCAATCCATCTCATTTCCCAATGAAATCGAAATACTTCGCAAAAACAAATTCTTGCCCTCGCGAAACAAATTATCGTCTCTTGCCCCCTTCCTTGATAATCAAAATGTGCTTCGCGTTGGTGGTCGTATACAAAACTCCGAATTATCATTTAATGAAAAACATCCAATTATTATCTGTAAATCGAATCCAATAGCAAAGCTTATAGTAAATTACACACATGAGCATCATTTACATGCTGGTGTTTCTTTAATGGTAACATTATTAAAGCAACATTATTTCATTCTAGGCAGTCGAAACATTATAAGAAAAACGGTCAACGATTGCATCGTATGCTTCAAGCAACGAAAATTTTATTCGGAGCAGATTATGAGCAATCTTCCAATCGAAAGGGTTACATTCTCAAGACCCTTTAGCAAGGTCGGTTGTGATTATGCTGGGCCCATCTCCTTGCGTTTGGCTCGCGGAAGAAATCCTAAATTTGTCAAAGGCTACATAGCCCTATTCGTTTGCTTCGTGACAAAAGGGATTCATATCGAACTCGTTGGAGATTTATCTTCTAGCTCCTTTATCCTGGCCTTGGATCGCTTCGTATCCCGACGAGGAAAACCAATTGAAATATGGAGTGACAATGCCACTAATTTTCAAGGCGCTAAGAGATTGCTGGGAGAAATGCATGATATTTTAATGAACCAGCAGAGATATAACATCATCGCAGATCACTTGTCCAAGGAAGCTATAGCTTGGAAGTTCATACCCCCATCTGCTCCCCACTTTGGAGGATTGTGGGAAGCTGGTGTGAAATCTGTAAAGCAGCATATAAAACGTGTTATTGGTGAACACATACTCACATACGAGGAGATGTATACTCTTCTCTGCAAGATCGAATGTTTGCTCAATTCACGACCTATGTGGCAGACTTCCGATTTTGAGCCTATTGCTCTAACCCCATCTCATTTCATGATTGGGGAGTCTTATTCAACAATTCCTCAACCTGATATAGATATTTCAAATTTTTCAATAAGCACTAACTGGTATCTTTTGCAGAGTCTAATGCAAGGCTTCTGGAAGCCACTGCTAAGGAATACTTAACATCCCTACAAAATCGACCTAAGTGGCAGAGGACTACGAGAAACATCCAAAAGAATGATATGGTAATAGTCAAGGAACCAAATCTTCCACCATCGAAATGGATTCTGGGACGGATAATAGATGTGCATCCTGGAAAAGACGGAAAGTGTCGTGTCGTCACCGTTCAAACTAGCACCGGTGTTTATGTTCGGCCCATTGTTAAGGTGGTCCCCTTGCCTTTCTCTGAAAGACCGGAGTCTTCCAGGGGGGGGAATGTTTTGAAATCAAACTAAAACCAATTGAACTAATATGTAATTGTTAAATTCACATATCCAACTCACTGTATGCATACCCTATAAAATTAAATTGTAGTCGCTCTAATAATTCTTAATCTTTCGCAACATTTGTGACATGATTTAACTCATTTCTCAATAGTTATTGCTTTTTCTTTTGAACTTTATTCGCTAAAGCCTATTGAAATTATTGTAAGCTAAGCTCTGGCTCTTTCGATTGCGGACAGCCAAACCACACAGATCGATTATTGGTAACATTGGAATTAATAAAAATTATACTGAATTATAATACGAACATATACACTTTTCATATATTTCTTACACAATTTTACTGAATAATTACAAATTCAAAATAATTAAACAAAAACAGTGGGTTTTAGCTGCATCACCCCAAGCGAGTATTCCATATCTTATTCTCGACTCAAATAAGGCATAATACACTTGTTTTAAAACATCTTGTGTAGCATGGAACCGCAAATGGGAAATTGCGAATAACGCTTTCTTCAGATCTGCTCGTAATTTGTTGAAGTGCTCAGTCCATAAAAAGTTACTCTCAATTACAACTCCAAGGTATTTATAAGTTTTAACTAACTCGATGCACTGTTTTGTAGTTGAGGGACATGCACAATTTTCCAAATATATTCGTTTTTCTGTTGCTTTGAAATGAGGACTTCGGATGTGCATCATTTTAGTTTTTCATTTTAGTTGATGATTAGTCCGTTGTCGTGACACCATCTAACTGCTGCGTTGAATTCTTCTTGCATGATTGTTAATGCCGTGTCCAGAAACCTATGACGTACTACAATGGCAGTATCATCAGCAAAAGCAAAAGGTGTGCCTTGTTTAAATACCCGCAGTAACTCGTTGGTGTAGAGTATGAACAGCAGCGGACCCAATTTTGACCCTTGTGGAACTCCGTACTTCATTTTCTTTTTCTCGCTTATCACATCTTCGATTTTTACACTAAACGTTCTATTAGAAAGGTATTCAACTAACCAGTCTGCCGATACGTTGTAGCGCATTTATCAGTTTTGCGTGATCAAGAGTATCGAAAGCCTTACTAAAGTCCATGAAAACTAATAGCACGTGATGACATTTATCCAGACTCTCATTTACACAGTTTGCAAATTCTCCCATTAATTTCCCGGTGCTTTTGTTTTTCTGGAACCCGTATTGGCTGTGATGAATCAGAGAATGCTTTTCAATGAAATCTTGCAGTCTTCTAAAAATTACTTCTTCCATGCACTTTTCTAAAACTGGAAGTATAGAAATTGGTCTATACTTGTTGAGTTGACTTTTTATGCCACCCTTATAAATAGGTGTTACAACAGCTGTTTTAAGTACTGAAGGAATTAATGAATTCGTGAGTTTTATTGATTAACTTGCTCAAAATAGGAGCATGGACTTGGGGATGGTTCTTGATATCAATTGCTCTTATTCCATCTATTCCCGGCGATTTATCTGCACTAAGAGATTTTATGACGTCTGTTGTCTCATTGATATTTGTAGCATGGACGAAGATTGAATTATCTACAATGATGTTCGCGTTGCTAGATGTCGTTTCGTTACATATATGTATTATTTTCGCTGTCTGGGAAGAAAAGAAAATTCATCGGCAAACAAATCAATGTCAGTTCTGAAATTTTTGATGATTGTTTCATCCATATTCGATTTATTTTTACTTTTAGTTTCAAATTTTTCCAAGTACAGTGTCGGGTAATGATCTGATATATCACTTTCAATCACAAATGAATTCAATTGGTTCTTCACTCAGCTAACTAGAATGTGATCGATTAATGTCTTAGTTTCCCTTTTAGGATCTACTCGTAGTCTAAGAGCCGCTGAAGGGCGACCTTCACCCAACTGTTAACCGGCTGAAACTTTTTTTTATGAAATTTAGTTTGAAAACATATATGAATATGATAGCTTGCCTAACGAAAAGTGTGCCAGGCTATATTAAATTTGACTTTATATTTTAATCAATAACTAACTCCTCCTTCACCCATATGTTAAAATAAAACGTTGTGTCAAATAGCCATATCGTGTAAGTAGGCTTGAGACAAGAAAAAAATTGTATGGGAGAGGGGGGCCTATTCCCCCCCTTTAGCCAGGAGGGGCAGTTTTCTGAAAAATTTGCTTATTTTAAAAAAAAAATATTAAAAATCAACGGCTTCATCTACAACAACGTGTTATACCTTTCTGCAAAGCCAAAAACTTAGGCTTTCATTTTGTATTTAAATTTAATTGTTTTAAATAATAGGTTTAGAAAAATTAATTTTCAAACTTAAAATTTTGAAAAAAAAAATTTCTTAAATTTCGAACTAAATTTTTCAAAATTTTATGTTATTAAGTACCAATTTTGTTTTCAACATTCAATGCTGTTTTTAATTTTTAGTCGAACACAGTAAACCGGATTGAAAAATACCTTGCCATTGTCGAGAAATTAAGGAAAAAACCAAAATCACTTTTTGCTTTAAAAAAAAACTTTTTTATTTTTACGTTACTGTTTTTTATATTCAAAATTATTGACAGTATGCAAAATAAGTACTTAATCACATAAAATTTTGAAAAAAATTAACTAAAAATTAACAATTTTTTTTTTTTGCAAAATTTTGAGTTTGAAAAGTATTTTTTCTAAAACTATTATTTAAAACAAATAAATTAAAATGCAAAATGAAAGCCTATGTTTTTGGCTTTGCAGAAAGGTATAACACGTTGTTGTAGATGAAGCCGTTGAATTTTAATATTTTTTAGAAAAAAATTATCCAGTTTTTCAGAAAACTGCCCCTCCTGGCTAAACGGGGGGAATAGGCCCCCCTCTCCTGTACAATTTTTTTCTTGTCTCAACCCTACTTACACATATGGCTATGTGGTACAACGTTTTATTTTAATGTATGGGTGAAGGAGGAGTTAGTAATTGATTAAAATAAAGTTAAATTTAATATAGCCTGGCACACTTTTCGTTAGGCAAGCTATCATATTCATATATGTTTTCAAACTAAATTTCATAAAAAAAAGTTTCAGCCGGTTAACAGTTGGGTGAAGGTCGGCCTTCAGCGGCTCTCCTACTATCGGGTGTATTCTGTTATGACATTAATCAATCCCATCGATGCTAACATTTCTTGATACAGAATTGAGCAGGAATCTTTCATATCAATATTTATATCATATATATTTTTTTCGAATTCTCTCATAAATGCGGCTTTGCTGAATCCCGGCGGTCTGTAAACTGCAACGATATTTGTTTTTTCCTTACCCTCGGTTAAAAGAATTTTAATATTTTCGAAAGATACTGTCGACTAATGTATCCGTTGATAAGACAAATCACTTGGTATAAACATCATAATTCCTCCACCCCTTTGATTGTTTCGATTTATAAACTCTTGTTCGAAACCATCGAGCTTATAAAATTCCTTTTCATCATCATATATGTTTGTCTCAACTAGAATAATTATTTTTAATTCATTAATAAAGTGATTTATATTTAGGCAGAATGTGTTGCAATGTAAGTGTAGAGATCTTATATTAAAACATAAGTAACCACGGTTCCTAAATTTTAATTCAATTCATTACAATCTAAGTTGATCATAAATTCAGTGCTTTTATGTGTGTTATTCATTTTTATTTAACAGCTTTAAACTTCTTTTCGAATGCAACAACAAAAGTTATTGAGTGCGGTTAATATTGTCCACGTCTCGAACTGTGTTGATCATGATTGATTGCGTGTTTTCGTCTTTTCGAGCCAATATCTTACCAGCACTCTCCCACACATATTTCCAGCTTTCTTGCTTCGCCTTTTCCTTCGTCATCCACAAGAGATGCTTATTCTGCTTCGTAAGCTGATTATTGACATAAACTTTAGAGTTAAACTCAGTTGGCATCGTGTTTGCATTGTAGTTGTTGGTGTTTTGTCTAACTACACTTAGTTTAATGGGGCGAGTGGCACGCGCTCTTTTCATGAATTGTGTCTTGGTGGCGTTTGATAAGAATGATACCACAATGGTGGATTTCTCAGGATTTTTTGAGTTTGTTCCATAGATGTCAACAATATCGGTGTCACTAATTTCATTATTAATTGTTTTACCGATGCCTTTGACTATCTCCACTAACTGTTGTTCCGTGGAGTTTATTTGTGCTTGCATGTTTTCAGTGATTAGTTTTCTTTTTTTTTCTTCTTTTAGTGTATTTACTTCTTTGGCGGAATTCTCCAACAAGAGACTGTTGTTTTTTATCATCTTGATATTAATCTCATCGTATTTACAGCTAAGGAAGTCACAACTCGCAGAGATTTCCTTAAGTTGGTCTCTTAGTTGACGAATCTCTATCAGCACAGCTTGGTTGTCGTTGCCGTTGGTCTTAAGTGCTTCATTGTTTGTCATATCTGGGCTATCTGTTGCTCTTGTCCTCTTTGCTTGCGATTCGGGTATTTGTGATGTGGGTGCTTCTGAACTGCAACCTTTTTTGCTATCGGTATTGTTTCTGCAGAACTGGCATCTCCACGCTTCTTTCCTTACAGCAGTCATGTTTCGCCATGTTCTTTCTGAGAAAACTGTGCAGTTAAAATGTAGCTTACGCTGGCATATTGAACATTCAACAAAATTGCTTTCCACTGGGAGAGAATCACCGCAAGAAGAACAGATATGCATTTTGGAAAATGTTTTCAGTTTATTAAAAAAGAAAAATAAATTAAAAAATTAATTAAAATAATAAATCTGTATTATAAGGATTTAACGATTTTTTAATTTAAACTTTCCAAGACTTTAATTAAAGCAACAATAAATATTAAAATTGGGATCGCAAAAAAAGACGTCTTATCACTTTGACTCACACTTTGACTTTTTTCAATCTTTTGTGCCATAATATGGACATTAAACCACCGGCACTAAATGACGTCTTCCGCATTCGATCGAGTGCGCAACACAATGGAAATTCGGCAATTATAATAAAGTTTAGATCGGCTTACGACAAAAACTTTGTACTCTCTTCTATTGCCAGAACCCGTAGAGCAAGGAACGCACAAATTTCTCTGAACGACGTTGGACTCAACTCGTCTTTTACAATATATCTTCGTAAATGTTTATCTAAAAAAAAAAAAACAATTTAATTCTTAAAAAGGCATTTCAACTTAAAAAACAAAAACTAATTGCGTCAGTATACACGATAAGAGGACTTGTTCACATCAAACGTCAGCTGTCAGATGAAAGAGGTATAAACATAGAAAACATAGAAACACTGGACGGAATTGCCAGCCTTACATTATCATTTCATTATATTAAGAAAAATTTAAACTTGTTAAACTTTATACATAGATTATCTTGTTTATTTTTTGTTCTTAATTTTATCATTCTTATTATGTTTGTATTTTACAAACCTCTTTATTTTCTTAACTTCATAACTATTTTTCCGCTTTTCTCTCTAATAATTCTATACATATATCTCTTCCTTTTATTTCATTTCCTCATTTTCTTGTTCCACAATCTTCTTCCAAAAATGTTGTATATCTCCGCAACGCTGACTGTACCTTTTCTTATCTTTTCTTATCCTTGTTGCTGATTTTGTTATTATACGATGGTACCAGCCCCTGATAACAATAATAATACAGTGTCATCAACAGGGGGTGCTGATGGAATTTTTCGCGCGATGGTAGCTATTTTATGTAAACAAAAAAACTGGTCTTCAGATTTGTCATCTGAATGCACAAAGCTTATTTTGTAAAATTGATGAGTTTAGAGACGTGTTCCAGAAATCAAATGTTGACGTAGTATGTGTTTTAGAAACTTGGTTTTCAGACAAAATAAACGATACCTTGTATAGTTTACCCGGCTACAAAATATTTCGCGCCGATAGAATTGACAGAAGAGGGGTCGCCATGTACGTAAAAAACGGTATTACTTGCATGCTCAACTGTAAGTCAGGATCGGTTCACGAGATGGATTATGTATTCATCGATATTATTCTCTAAAAATGATCTGATCTATCTGACATTCAACTTCATCATTAATTGGACTCCAACAACATTCGAATACAGAGACTTTAGAAACATTGACTACATAGGACTAGAACAAGCCACTCGAAGATTGATTGGGAACAAATCTACGAAATGCCTTCGCCGGAGAACCAAGTTGATTTTTAAACGATAACGTGTTATGCTTGTTCAATAATTTTGTTCCATTAAAAATCAAAACTTCAAGAAAATACGACTGATTTAATAATGATATCCGAGCCGTATTATTGCAACGAGATCAAGCATACAAAGTCTGGAAACGGTACAAATTGGAAATTCACCATCAAATTTATCGTAACCTACGTAATCTTGGGATAAAAAAATACGTACTGCAAAAACTAATTTCTATAAACAGAGATTTAGCAGCTCAATGAACGGACGAACTCTTTAAAGAACCAGGGGGTAGGTTAACAATTCAACATACCAGAAAATCTCGACGTTGAAACCATAAATCAAAACTTCGTTTCGTTTCCTCTCCCTACTCTTTCAAGAGTATATGAAATCCCTGAAAACATTGCTCACCATTACTCTGCATCATCAGAATCGTTTTGCTTCTAATGCGTTGGTAGTACCGACATAGTAGAAAGCTTGTTGTCTATCAAATCGAATGCAGTGGGCATTGATGGAATCCACCCTGTATTTCTGATAGCAATTTTACATATAATATTACCGTTTATATCACATGTTTTCAATTCTGTCCTCATGACAGGCTGGTATCCTCAACAGTGGAAACTTGCCAAGGTTCTACCTATCCCCAAAGGAGGTAGTAGCAATGAATTTAGGCCCATATCAGTGCTTCCATTCTTATGGAAAGTCTTTGAAAGAGTTCTACAAAAACAAATAAGTGCTTTCCTCAGTTCTCGACATATCTTGTCAAATAAGCAATGCGGTTTTCGCGAAAAGCATAGTTGCACCACAGCCGTCATAAATATCGTCGAACACATTGACGAGGATAAAATTACATTTATTGTTCTTCTAGATTTTTCCAAAGCATTTGACACAGTCGATCATAACAATTTATGTCACAAACTTTCACATCTTTACGACTTCGCACCCACTGCAGTGAACCTTATTTTATCTTAACAGGAAACAATTTGTAAGTACTGGTAATCAATCCTCTAACATCCTTTCAATAACTAGAGGTGTCCCGCAAGGCTCAATATTAGCACCTTTACTCTTCTCCTTATACATAAACGAGCATCCAAGAGCAGACACCGCATCCTCAATTCAAATGAAAGCCGACGATGTACAGCTTCAAAGAAGTTGTGCACTTGGTTTGCCTGGATAAGGCTGTCTATCAGATCGCTGGTGTAAATGCTGAAGAGGATCGGCGAATTAACCGCTCCCTGTTGAAGACCGTTTTTAATATCAAATGTAATGTTGGAAATTACATTGCCACTTTTGACAACAAACATTCTACCGTTGAGCATATCATAAAGCATAAACAATAATGGTTTACTAATGCCTAGTCTGGTGAGTTTTAGGTACAAACCTTCTAACCATACGGTGTCGAAGGCCTTCTCTAAATCAACCAGAACAGCACCCCATTGTTTCTTGGACTTGTTCCATTGGATATCACAAACGAGCTTAGACGCGGCATGAATAGTGTCATGTCCTGCCTTGAACACGAACTGATTATCCGGAATTATTGTTTTGTCCGCAGCCCACTCAGCCAGAGCTCTATTATTACCTTTTCGGATACCTTGCTGATGCTTGGAAGAAGACTTATCGACCGAAGATTTGACGGATTGGAGTTGTCCTTTCCCTTCTTCGGGAGAGGATGAACCACAGCTGTCTTCCCACGCACTGGATAATATGCATTATTCAGCGCGTTGTTGAACAGAGTGGTGTAGATGTCTATTGCCTCAATTGATAAGTGCCTTAGTACAATGTTGGATATACCATCGACACCTGCTGACTTGTTATTCTTTATTGAATCGAAGATGAGCTGGAGTTCTACCTTCGTGATGAGCAAGGGACTTGGGCCCGTTCGATCGCCGATTATAGCGTTTGCTAAGAAGTCGTCATCAAACCGGGTAAAACCACGGTTCTCGGATAGCCAGTGTGTAATATCATTCTTCAGGTAGAAGTGATGAGGTAGAGCTCTGTTTTCCAGGTCGTGGTTCGGGCAAGTGCAAGCATTCATCTTATACACTTACTGGACCAATTGCCTCCACTTTCTCCTGCGGATCTTCAATCACAAAGAAGTCATCGTCCAAGACGGCTTCCTCAGGACCAATTTGCGCTGTCGGAAATACGTCTCTGTTCTGTCTGTCCTCTGGAGCATAAGACACGGAAAGTCGTTCTGATTCTTGGACCTAAATATCTTATTAATTTGAGGGAACATACTGGGGTCGCTAGTATTAACGGCCCGAATTTTCTTGTCCCAGTACAAATTATTAGATAACCTGTAGTTTTCCTTGATCAGGGTATTGACGTTCTTAATCGACGACTTCAGTGTCTTAATCTCCAGATCGTTCGGGTCTGTAAATCGTCTGTACAAGTCTAAAAGTCTTGTCAGTAGTTCACTTTTTCGTCTGTGCAGTGCGTCTATAGTTGCGTTACTGTAGACGTTGTTTTGGTCGCGTTCCTTGTACTTCGGTATTGTCCCTTCTATTGTCTGTTTTATTATGTTATCCATCTTTTCAAGGTATTGGTTGATTTCTGTATTTGCCAAGTTTCTGTTGTTTGGTGGGGCTATGTCACTCGAACGAAGTTCTCTCGCTAGGACTTGGGTGAAACGAGGCCAGCACATCTTACTATAATTGTAAGAGTGCGTTGGAACGTATTCATCCAACTCCACGCGCTCGTTCGGAATCTGAATTACAGCATCGAGTCCGCAGTGATCACTGCCGTACTCGACTGTCAGTAAGCAGTTTCGAGGGTGATTACCCATATTGTCAGTTATTGTCGGTCTGGTATCGTACAACAAAAGGTCCAGGAAGGAACCGCTCCGGTCGACACCATATTTAACACTGCAAGGATTCATCAAATTAAAAAGATGATTACCTCTTGGATTATTTGTTTGATTTTCCCAATCTTCATGTCTTGCGTTCAAATCTCCGGCCACAACGAAGTAGTTTTCTTCCAAGCTCAGTTTTAGTACTTTGAGATGAATCTCGAGCTCTGAAATAAAGATAGTAGCCTGCCGAGCTTCAGCCGCATAAGCCGCAATCATATACATCCGCTTCCCTTGAGTGAGAGAGATGCATATGACGAAGACTTCTAGCGTCCTGAGCTTTTGCAAATCACTATTGTATATATCCTTATAGTTAATTCCCTTACTTATGAAGATTGCAGGCCAGGTCGATCCCTTCTTACGATATTGTAATTGTTATTAGTCAGTTTATGTTTCCGGTTTAGCTTGGTTTCGCTAGCCATGAATTCATCGGGTCTGTGGTCTTTCAACAACTGGAACAATTTAGCTCGGCGTTCAATCCTAATCAATGAATTTACATTCACAGTTAGGATAATTAGGCGCGTCTCCGGCAGCGCGCCCTTGACCGTGACGTTGCGCTTGGCCAGTCATCAAAGAGTAGAGGTGATCCACTCTTGAGGCTTGCTCCCAGATCTGACTTTGCAGTCCTGCTAGTTTGCTTTGAATGGCAACCAACAAGGCCACAATTTCTGGCTGCACCATCGGCTCCTGGGGCGCTGGGGCCTTTGGGGCAACCTTTGGTGGAGCCTGTATGGTCTCTCCCATTCCTTTCGTAGAGTTGTCGTAAGAAAGATTGGGTCTCACGAACGAGTTTGCTGTCGGATCTTGTCGTACTGGTCGACTATCTACGGTCTTCTGACTGGCCTGTTTTTCTTTGATTTGTTGGATCTTAGGGCAGCCCCTTTAATTGGTGCCTCACGTTCCTAACTGACATTCCCCCCTATTGTGGTTTCTGCAGTTGGCTGCGACATGGCCGAACCTCTGGCTGCGCATGCATTGCAGCATGTCGTCGTGCCTCATTAATTTTTCCCATCTTATAACTTGTAAGTCAAGGAAATAAAAATAAATGAAATTGTTGATTTTCTTATCAAGAAAAAATCAATTTCGCTAAATTTTACATACTGTAATATTCGGCTTGGTCCGATAATTAAAACTTATTCACTTTTTAAATAAAACACAAATTCACTTTATTCAAATCACTCACAAACTTATTTATTCAACACTTTCAATTATTACTTTCAAACACAGTGTCTTTACTTTATAGCAGTTCACATTCAATTAAATTATGCTTCGACAACGAGCGGGTATTTATATAACTCAAATAAGTTCGAGAAACTACTAGGTTCTAGTAGGCGCTGAAACTTCTCGATGCTTAACGAAGTTCTTCTCTTAACCACTAGAGTGTATACACAATTACTTACAACTACAAATAAAACTTTTGCTACATAACTATTCAGCAATTAGACAATATTAGAGTGACAGAGATAGATAGTGTTTACACATTTAAGTATAGAGATATAAAGAGGCGGAGTTACAAAGTGTGTACACATTACAATAGATTGACATATAGAGATATAGAGGTGTATACATATTACATTGCCCCCTCCTTAGGATTGATCGTCCCGAACAAATCCATCATTCTCATCACCACTGTAGCGATGTAGCCGGTCGCGATGTACAACTTTAGGTTTTCCTCTGACTCCCTTTTGTATCCGGTACACGACGTCGTTGATTTTTGTAATGACTGTATATGGACCTTCCCAGTTCCGTTGAAGTTTCGGTGACAACCCTTTTTGCCGATGGGGATTGTAAAGCCACACTCGATCTCCTGCTTGGAACTCTGTTGTTGTCGCTCGTATATCGTAGCGTGTCTTCATTCGGTCACTGAACATCTTTATTTTCAACCTGGTAT
The DNA here is from genome assembly GCA_920937365.1 of Sphaerophoria rueppellii. Lineage (NCBI taxonomy): Eukaryota > Metazoa > Arthropoda > Insecta > Diptera > Syrphidae > Sphaerophoria > Sphaerophoria rueppellii. Next base: position 57,779,519 of record CAKKXW010000002.1, read on the forward strand.
CGTCGTGGATCTGAAGGAGTCTTTCTTTAAGTTCATCCATGTAGTCGTCCTCGGCTCTCGGCTCCGATGTGGGACACCCAAATTTTATTTCGCTCGGCAGTCTGATGTTCTTTCCCATCAAAATCTCAGACGGCGTATGGCCAGTTGAGCTATGCCTTGCACTTCGATACGCCATCAAAAACAGCGGAATGTGCCGATCCCAATCTCGCTGGTTGTCGTCCACGACTTTGCAAAGGTGTTCCTTCAGGGTTCGGTTGAATCGTTCGACCATGCCATCAGATTGTGGGTGGAGTGATGTTGTTTTTGTCTTCTTGATGTGAAGAAGCCCACAAACTTCCTGGAATATGTTTGATTCAAAGTTCCTTCCCTGGTCAGAGTGCAGCTCTAATGGAACACCGAATCTGCTAACCCAGTTGAACACAATTTGGTCTGCGACTGTTTTGGCTTCTTGATTTGGAATGGCGTATGCTTCAGGCCACTTGCTGAAGTAATCCATGACGACCAGAATATAACGATTTCCATTATTTGTTTCCGGAAATGGACCCGCCACGTCTACTGCAATTCTTTCGAAGGGTGCTCCGACATTATACTGCTGCATTTGGCTGTGATTCCTTTTGTTCGGGCCTTTGGTGGCAGCACATGTAATGCATTTTCGGCACCACTTCTCGACATCTTCCCTTGCATGTAGCCAGTAGAATCGTTGTCGAACCTTTTCTAACGTCTTGTTTACTCCTAGATGGCCTCCCGAAATTCCATCATGCATCTCTCGCAGAACGTCCATAACCTTTGATTTCGGTAAGACTAGCTGCATTACATAGGACTTTCCGTCAGCTGATTCCCACTTACGCCGAAGGACACCCTCTTGGACATGAAGCGAGTCCCACTGTGCCCAATAGGCCTTCAGAGCAGGACTTCTGTCGGAGATGTCAGCCCATTCTGGTTTCTCCTGGTGTTCCTTCCATGCGAGGATGGGTTCGATATCTGGGTCCTCTTGTTGAGCCTTCCTCAACTCGTCGTTGCTCCAGCCACATATGAGATCCGCTCTGGTTCGTTGGACTGTAACCACTTCTTTTTCTTCTTGGCGTCTGCAATGCTTACAGTCTTGTCTGCATGGTCTCCGAGACAGTGCATCAGCATTTGAGTGCAGCTTCCCCTTCCGATGTTGGATTTCGTAATCGTACGTCTGCAGCCTCTCAATCCATCTCGGCACTTGCCCCTCTGGATTCTTGAAATTCAAAAGCCAGTTCAGTGCTCCATGGTCGGTTCGAAGAAGGAACTTCTGTCCATAGAGATACTTATGGAAATGCTTTGTTGCCAAAACCAGTGCAAGAAGTTCTCTTCTGGTCACACAATAGTTTCTTTCCGACTTCGAGAGTACCTTGCTGTAATAGGCAACCACCTTTTCTTCACCTTCATGTACCTGTGACAATACAGCACCAATCCCGACATTGCTGGCATCAGCATCAATGATGAACGGTTTTCCGGGAGTCAGGTAGGTCAGCACTGGTGCATTACACAAGCGTTGCTTGAGCTCTTGAAAGCTGCGCTCGCACTCACCTGACCATTTAAACTGCTTTCCCTTTTCCGTTAGCTGATATAGACTCTTTGCGATCTCAGCAAAGTTCTTGACAAAGCGCCTATAGTAGGTGGCTAGACCTAGAAAGCTTCTGAGTTGATGCTTGTCCTGTGGTGTTGGCCAATTCTTCACGGTGTCAACCTTATCAGGATCCGTCTTCACTCCTTGGGATGAGATGATATGTCCCAGATATTTCACTTCGGTTTTGAAGAGTGAACACTTTTCTGGGTTGAGCTTGAGGTGGGCTTCTCGAAGTCTTTGAAACACGGCTCTCAGATTCGCACAGTGTTCGTCAAAGGTTTTCCCGTATACAATGACGTCATCCAAATAGACCAGGCAAGATTTCCATGTTAGTCCTTGCAGGACGCATTCCATAAGGCGCTCAAAAGTCGCTGGAGCATTGCATAGTCCAAAAGGCATCACTTTGAACTGCCACAACCCGTTTCCTGTTGAGAACGCTGTCTTCTCTTTATCTTCAGGATGGATTTCTACTTGCCAGTATCCACTCTTCAGGTCCAAAGTTGAGAACCACTTTGCTCCTTCCATTGCGTCCAGAGTATCGCTGATCCTAGGCAGAGGGTAGCTATCCTTCTTGGTCACATCAGTCAACCTTCGATAGTCCACGCAAAAGCGGGTTGATCCGTCTTTCTTCTTTACCAGGACCACTGGAGACGCCCAAGGGCTTTTAGAGTTTTCGATCAGACCCTCTTCCTTCATGGTGGTTATCAGTTCTTCAACCTCACCTTGTTTGGCTAGTGGGAGGCGTCTTGCAGGTTGACGGATCGGCTTTGCATCCCCTGTGTTGATCCGATGTTGAACCAGTTGTGCTCTGCCATATTTCCCTTGCGAGGACGAAAAGATGTCTGCAAATTCTTCGAGGAGACCTTCTGCCATTCTTCGTTGTTGGTGACCAAGATTAGATGACTTGAGAATGTTGGTCTTTATGGAACTCAGCTCTTCGTACTTCAAGATTTGCCTTGACTCTTCTTCGTTGATCCTTGTTATCGCTGATACTGATTCGCATTGTCCGATAATCTCACCTTTTCTAAGCTTTACTTCGTACGGCTTGATGTTCAGTATTCGTACGGGAACCATGTTCTTTACAGGTCTAACAAGAGTCTTCCCAATGGTGACGTTTTGGGAGGACTTTACAGATGCTGGTTCGACCATGAGGTATCGATGGCTGCCAGGCTTACCCTTCAACTTTGTCCACACGAATACTTCTGAAGAAGCAGGCAAAGTCAGATCTTCTTTGATGATGGTTTTCACAGATAGCGAGGTCTCATACGAGTGGATCCCATAGATCATCGGAATCTCGATGTTTCGATATTTCAGGACTTGGTTCCCGATGTCGAGGTCCTGCCGTACAATGGAAGCCGTGGCACCGGTGTCGATGGTAGCCACACATTTGTTGCCGTTTATACTTGATTCCACGGTCAGGCTCTTGTTGTCGCGTTTGGTTTGGGAAACCTGAATGGAGACAGCTTCGGAAGCAACGTTGTTGGTGTTACTTTGAACACTTGAATTATTTCTGTTTCCACAGTGTTGACATGTGGTTCCTCTTCGCGGTAATCTGCACTGTCGCTGTAGATGCCCAGTCTTATTGCAGTTCCAGCATCGTGCTGGTCTGTCTCGCTGACTCCTTTCTACAGTAGCTTTTTGACAAGAGCATTCTTGGACCTCTAATTCTCTTACGCGATGCACATTTTGGGAAGCTTGTTCCGCGGCTTCCATAGTCAGAGCGAAAGCCAATGCTTCTGGTAGTGTTCTCTTTCCGGCAGTGCGAATAGCCCTTTGGAGATTTATATCGCTAACAGCTCTCACAAAGGCTTCAACAGCAAGTTGATTTATTATCTCGTTGCCAGCTGTTGGATATGCCAGGTGAACCAATCGCTCGATATCTGCCTGAAGCTGCTGCAGACTTTCACCTCTTTTCTGTGCCCTGTTGTTTAGCTGAACTCGGAAGACTTCTGTCATGTGACTATCTCCAAACCGCTGTTCAATTGCGTTAACAAGGACTGTGAAGTCACCACTCTTCTCTGCTGGGATAGTTTGTAGCAGCTCAGCAGCTGCTCCTCTTAAAGCAAGCGTAAGAGCAATGTATTTTTCATCATCGTCCCAGCCGTTTGTTAACGCTGCTGCTTCAAACTGTTTCTTGTAGATTGACCACGGAATCTGGCCATCAAAACTTGGAGGATTCACTTCTCTCTTCCTTGAGCAATCACTAGAAGGTTCTCGAGCTTTGATCTTACGCACTTTTTCCAATTCGTTTGTGATGGTTTCGATTTGCTCGTCAATTTTTTCGATACGTGCATTTTGTTTTTCGACGCGCTCGTCGAGAGTATTAATTTTCTCTTCGAAATCCGCAAACCTGCCTTCTAGAAAATTTTTCTGTTCGTCAAACCGCTCCCGAACATCATTTCTTTGATCTTCTAGTTGTTTGAGAACATTTCCTTCTAGTTGTTTGAGAACATGCTCTTGCTCCTGCTTCTGCTCATTTCTTTGAGCTTCAAGTTGTTTGAGAACATGCTCTTGCTCTTGCTTCTGTTCATTCCTTTGAGCTTTTAGCTGTTCGACAACATCATTCTTTTGAGTTTGTAGTTGCTGCAGAACATTTTTGTTCTGAGTTTGTAGTTGCTCCCGGACATCATTCTTATTCTCTTCAAACTTTGCTAGAAGAAGAGACATCATGTTAGATAAGGCGTCATTTGCATTTACCTCTTCCACTTTTGCTTCAAATTCGAAAGCAAATGTATTCGGGCCTTCATTTTGCTGCTCCAGATATTCCTGCAGCCGTTTAACGAGTTCGTTTTTCACTCCTGCCCCAATTAAGCCACGTTTGCTTAGTTCGGCCTTTAGCTCAGGGACAGTTAAGTCTTTCAACACTTTACTCATTTTTCTCTTTTTGTTTTTTTTTTTTTTTTTGTTTTATTTTAAACTTCACTTCCTTACACAAACAATTTAATCACTATTCACTGTTTTATTTTCAATAAGTCTTAATCCCTTATTCTGACACCAATGTAATATTCGGCTTGGTCCGATAATTAAAACTTATTCACTTTTTAAATAAAACACAAATTCACTTTATTCAAATCACTCACAAACTTATTTATTCAACACTTTCAATTATTACTTTCAAACACAGTGTCTTTACTTTATAGCAGTTCACATTCAATTAAATTATGCTTCGACAACGAGCGGGTATTTATATAACTCAAATAAGTTCGAGAAACTACTAGGTTCTAGTAGGCGCTGAAACTTCTCGATGCTTAACGAAGTTCTCCTCTTAACCACTAGAGTGTATACACAATTACTTACAACTACAAATAAAACTTTTGCTACATAACTATTCAGCAATTAGACAATATTAGAATGACAGAGATAGATAGTGTTTACACATTTAAGTATAGAGATATAAAGAGGCGGAGTTACAAAGTGTGTACACATTACAATAGATTGACATATAGAGATATAGAGGTGTATACATATTACAATACATACATAAATATTTGAAAGTTTTTACTATCACGAGCCTACTTTATTGGTAGTGAAGGTGGCTAGGAAGTAGGGATGTCGAAATGAAAAAACTATCGACATATTAGTACAGTTATTGAAGCGAAAAATACGGTCTTACCTCCGAATTTTTTTACTGTAAACCGATTTGCATGAAATTTTGGAATTACGCTCATCTTAACTTCAAAAGTGAAAATGATCTGAACTCCGCCTATTTTTTTTAAGGGGTGTAAGCAACCCCTTAATGGAAAAATTGACATTGAGCCATTTAATCGCTTTTGAAATATAATTTTTTGACAAGGCAGGTATTTTAGTTCGTAGTTTTCGAGACATTAGGAGTTCTGAAGGAGAAGGACATATAAGGATCTGAACCCGATTCTTTACATTTCATAAACAGTTTTTTAATCGTTTGTATTTAGCGTTCTGCTAACCCGTTGGAACGAGGAAGATACGGACTTGAAGTTATGTATTCTATTTGCCACTTGTGGCAAAAAGTTTTGAAATCGTCGGAATTATATGGCGGGCCATTATCCGAAATTAAAATTTGTGGAATCCCGTGGCGGGAAAAAATACTTTTAAGTTTATTTATGACGAATTGACTCTTATAACCGGAACTTAAATTTTCAACTTCTATATATTTAGACCAGTAGTCTACAACAAGCAAATATATTTGTTTATTAAATTCAAACAAATCTGTACCGACTTTAAACCAAGGAATTGGTTGGATTTCATGTGGTTGTGAAGGTTCTTTACACTGAAATGAACGATAACGCATGCATGTTTCACAATCGGAAACCATATTCTGAATGTGATTGTTAATATTTGGCCAATAAACGAGATCTTTTGCTAGGTTTTGACATCTTTGAATACCTAAGTGCCCTTCATGAATACGTTTTAAGACATCGTATCTAATTGAAGAAGGAATCACAATACGGTTTGACATAAATATTTAAAATATGATCAATAACATGCAACTCATCTTTAAGCTTAAAATAAGGCATGCAATCTTACATGATAGATTTCTTATCATTTGGCCATCCGTCTTTAATGTATGTTTTTATTTTTGTAATAACCGTGTCGTTTTTGCTAGCGGTTTTGATTTGTTGTAACCTTTCAGGCGAGACAGATAACATAGAAATTAATAAATTACAATGCAGCGTTAAGTCATTGTCAAACTCAGCTAGAGTTTCTTCCGGCAATGGTGCTCTGGAAAGAGTGTCTGCTGTATACATATCTTTGTCGGGCTTGTAATTTACATCAAGATCATATGACTGAAACCGAAACAATGGAACAAACGGTTTATGATCAGTCTCGACGTAGATACGTTTTCCATAAACATATTGATGGAATTTGGTACATCCAAAGAGAATGGCAAACAGTTCCTTCTCGATTTGGGCAGATTTGCAGACTGGATGTCAAAGTCGCAGAAGCATAAGCTATTGGATTCTTATCATGCAAAATAACAGCACCTACCGCCGCTTTTGACGCATCGACTGATAAGGTTATATTTCTGTTTGGATTGAAAAATGTTAGTATTGGAGCACTTGAAATGGGACGGGTCATTTCACAAATTGCTTTGACTTTTGAGTCATCTGGACGGACTCCATGCATATTAAAAACAAAGCCGATGAACTTGACTTCATTTAGACAAATTTTTGATTTTTCTTTATTAAATTTCAAACCAATTTCGCAAGCTCTTTGTTAAACATTTTCTAAAATTGTATTATGTTCTTCCAACGTAGCGGCATGCAAGAAAAAATCATCGATATAAATTTCGACACCTTCAATATAGTTAAAATGTTGCACCATCTCCGCATGAAAGATTTCCGGTGCTGCGTTAATTCCAAAAGGAAAAAGCAAAAATCGATATCTTCCAAACGGAGTAATGAACGTGCACAATTTCAAAGATTGCTTATCTAATGGAATAACCCAGAAACCGGAATTTGCGTCTAACATACTATAATATTTTGAACCACTTAATTTTGATTTAATCTCGTCAATCGTTGGAAAAAGATAATGTGCTCTGAGTATAGCCTTATTCAAATAACGCGGGTCTAGAAAAATTCTTAATTTTCCGTTAGCTTTTTTGACCAAAACTATAGAATTAACCCATTCGGTGGGCTCCACAACTTTAATTATAACCTTTAAATTTTCCATTCGATCTAACTCATCTTTAATAAAGAACTGGAGAGTAATCGAGGACTATACAGGCAGTGACCACCAATACATCGTTTTTGATCTGGATTACTACCAACGGACCTTAAACCATAGTCACCAACCACGAGCTCCAAGGTGGAATGTGAACAGGCTCAATGCAGATCTTTTTAAGAGAACAATTGAGGGCGGGGCGGATACCGTGCTTCAAGTGCAAGGATCTTCCGAAACAAAAGCTGAAGCCACGATGCAACTAATTCGGCTTGCTTGCGATTCATCAATGCCCCGAACGAGAAGTGCCAATAGAAACAGGAACCCTGTGTACTGGTGGACAGAAGAGATTGCTGCGCTTCGCCGGAGATGCTTACAACTTCGACGCAGAGTCACCAGGGGTAGAAGAAGAAGAAATACTGAACATATGGAAGACACATTAGCGGAGTTTAGAACCAAGAGATCCGAACTCAAGAGAGCCATCAATTCGAGTAAGAGAGAGAAGTGGGAAGATCTCCGCTCTGATGTTAACAGCAACCCCTGGGGACTAGGCTACAAGATTGTAACGCGTAAATTCGGAGCCCAGATGACACCCCCAGTTCTTAGTGAAGAAAATATGGAACGCATTGTGGAAACACTGTTCCCAACTCACCTCCTAAGACCATCCGACAACACACCGGTCCAAAGACAGGATATTCCACCTTTCAGCGAGGAGGATCTTAACACAGCTGTGCAATCCCTGCAAAACAGAAAAGCCCCTGGTCCTGATGGAATTCCCACAGAAGCCCTGAAAGCGACCGCCCAAGCATGTCCTAACTTGCTACTGAACATGTATAATAGTCTCCTTGAAGAAGGGGTCTTCCCAAAGAACTGGAAGAAGCAACGACTGGTGCTCATCAGCAAAGGCAAAGGAGACACGTTTTCTCCATCGTCATACAGACCCCTGTGTATGCTAGACACCGCGGGGAAGCTCCTGGAAAAGCTATTAAAACCTCGGCTTACAGCGGCAATACAGGCGTCGGGCGATCTATCAGAGAGGCAGTACGGCTTTCGGAGAGACCGTTCTACCATCGGAGCAATAAAAGAAGTAGTGCATGCCACCCAAATCGCCCAACAAGGAAACCACTACTCAAAGAAGATCGTCTTGCTGGCAACGCTGGATGTACGAAATGCTTTCAACTCGGCCAGGTGGAGCGATATACTTAGTGCGCTCGAACGTAGATTCCACGTACCAGCATACCTCCTGCGGATGGTGAAAAACTATCTCAGGGATCGAGAGCTGCTTTACGAGACCACAGAAGGCCCACGAAGGAAGGAAGTCACATCTGGTGCAGCGCAAGGATCAATATTAGGACCAGACCTCTGGAACATATCCTATGATGATATCCTCCGCATGGAGATGCCGAACGATGCCTTTCTTGTCGGGTACGCTGACGACATTGCCGCGGTAATCACGGCACGAGACACCGATAGTGCGCAGATAAAACTGAACCAGGTCATGCGACGAGCAAACTCGTGGATGGAAGACCATGGACTATGCCTTGCGACGGAGAAAACCGAAATAGTCCTTTTAACAAGGAAGAGGATCCCCACACAAATAGACTTCCATATCGGGACCGAACTTATAAAAAGCAGCGCGGCGGTGAAGTACTTGGGATTGAGGCTCGATACAAAGCTAACCTACTGGACACAAATAAAGACAGCATCGGAAAGAGCCTCCAAAATTACAGCATCATTGAGCAGACTTATGGCGAACGTCGGTGGACCAACAGCTAGTAAGCGGAGATTATTGATGGCGACAATACACTCCATACTGTTATACGGCAGCGAAATATGGGCGGATGCACTTAAACAGGAGAAGTACAGGAAGCAGATGGCTGCAGTGCAAAGATGCGGAGCTCTACGTGTAGCCAGCTCCTACCGAACGGTATCGGAACCAGCCGTCTTGGTAGTCGCTGGAGTGACCCCTATCGATCTCCTAGCGATAGAAAGGAAGAACGTGTACGACATGAAGGCGGAAATGGGAAAGGAAGCGGCAACCGAGGTAGCTAAGCAACTGACAAAACAGAAATGGCAAGAGCGTTGGAGCTCAGAGAGCAGAGGACGATGGACAGCAAGACTGATCAGCAATCTGGCGGAGTGGCAAGATCGAAAACACGGTGAGGTTAACTATTATATCACCCAGTTTCTCACCGGGCATGGATATTTCAATGCCTTTTTATACAAGATCGGCAAAACAAGCAATCCCGCATGCCAGTACGGGGACTCAGAGGTAGATGACGCACAGCATACTTTCTTTGACTGCAACAGATGGGAGTATGAAAGAGAAGACCTGGAGAGAAGCATCGGTGTCATTACACCAGAAAATATTGTCGGAAAAATGTTGACAAGTGAACAGTACTGGAACAAGATCTGCACCTTCGTCAATTACGTTCTCAGAAGGAAGAAAGAAGAGGAACAACAGTTCCGCGAAACAGCGTAAGCTAAAATGGCTCTACACAGCCCCCCCTTGAAGTAATACGAAAGTGGTCCCGAGGGGGAGATCTACGAGACACTTTTGGAGGTTTAGCCGGTATGCCAATAAATTTTATTGGAGAGTCCGGCACACGGGGAGGTATGGATACCTCCTTATGGTGCGTAACGCATTCCTCCAAAAGTAAAAAAAAAAAAAAAAACTCATCTTTAAGTAAATCTCTTAACGCGAATGGAATTTTACGAGGACAATCAATTGAAGGCGACACATCTGGACGAAGCTTAAGATGACATGCATTTTTTAAAAGTCCGAGACCATGAAAAACATCACTATATTTATCTGAAATTGATTTGCAACTATTTTTACTTTGAATAGAATTAATATCTGGATCATTTTTAGAATAAGCTGTAACTTTAAAATTAGAATTAGTATGCAAGTTTTATATTATCTACCTTATTAATTAATTTAAGCTTTACGCATGTTTCCAGTCCTATGACTACATGACACTTCAGGTTCAAAATATGAAAAAGAATCGAAAAATGCTGATCGTTGAATTTACATTCCAATTTTGCGCAGCCGATGGAAGGTAACGATTCTCCACTAAATGTCATTATTCGAGTTGATGATGGATTTAACTGTGTAGATGAGCAGCGAATTTGTTTAAATCGATATAGTTAGCGACTTAACGTTTGCTTGGGCCCCTGTGTCAATTTGGCAATCGATGACGTGGTCTTGAATCTTAAGAGAGGCTATACAAATGTTCTTCGGTGTGCGAGTGCTTTGGTCTAGTGATCCCAAGAGCAAAGTTTGATCATCGTCGTCATCATCATCATCTTCGGCATCAACAGCATCGACGTGGCGTACGAACGCACGTTTAGAATTTGTTGTTTTGTTCAAACGGCACATTTTTGAGAAATGATTTTTCTTGCAAAAATTACATATGACTCCAATTTCAGGGCATCGGTAACGGTGAACTTCTCCGCAACGAGAGCAAGTTTTTTGCATATTATACTGGGTGTTTGAAGAATGCCTGTTATACTTTTTATTGTGCGCATTTGGTTTGGGTTTGTCTGTATTGTGAGAGCGACTTTTATGATTTGCATTATTGATTGAGTGACGGTACGACTGTTTTTTTAACCGGAATACGCTTCATAACATTAATTACATTATTTGTATCGTTTTGTTGCAATTCTTTTGCATGACCTTTTGTAACTTCTATTGACTTCGCAATATCAAGGAAAACATCAAAGTCTTCATCACCTTCACTTAAGAGGCGTTCCTTTATGCTATTCCAATTAATTATTATTTAGACAACACACAAAAATGTCCCTTACCAGTTATTCTCTAAGAAGCCCGAGTTCACAAGAAAGGCTTAAATTCTTAAGTGCTGTTACGAATTCATCGATAGACTCATCAACACGTTGAGTTCTTGTAAAAAACTTGTGTCTCTCGATGGCAATATTAACTTTCGGCAAGAAATAAGATTGTAGTTTCACCACGAGGTCATCGAATTTTACTGTATCGATATCCAGGTTGAACGAATTAAAGATTTCTAGAGACTCCGGTCCCATGTGGTGTAGCAGCAGAGCCACCTTTCTTTGATCTAGTTGAGAGTCTAGACAGGAAGCACGAAAATATAACTGGGCAAACCAGTTTTTCCAAGTTAACGGCATATTCGTTGACTTGAGGTCCAGATGATGAATCGACGGTGTGAATGTTGATATAGACGGGGTGATTTGTGATTCCTCCGATTTATTGGTCATCATTTTGATTTTTTTTTTCACAGACGATTGAATTTTTATATATTTTAATTGACTTTTAGACTTAGACCTGGGCCTTATTTCATAAAACTACAAGACTAATAATTATTTGTGAATTTACTTGTAGCTTGTAAATTATCAGCAAATTTCTGTTTCATAAAAAATTTCAATATACTAATTATTACAAGTAAGTAGACTTGTAGCTACAAGTGAAATTTACAAGTGCGGCGAATATTTCTGTTTCATAAAAGTATTTGTAAAATTTTTATTAGTGATAGACTTGTAGCTACAAGCGATTTTTTTACAAGAGTAGGACTAATAAAAACAAAATATGATGGCTAATTTTGGTTCCTTTGGGTTTTTATTGTAATTCATGGATAACGTTGTATCACTAAAATGGATCTTAAATTATCAAGCATTATAATCAAGAATTTACAACAATTTTTGGGTGTCATTGATAGAAAAAAATATACTAGTTTTGTTGTCCCTTTAAGGAGCGTTAATGGACGTCGTCGTTTGGCAGTTAAAGTGCAATAACAATGCAGCCTTTTAAATTTTTATGATATCAAAAATTAGTTGGCACTCAAATCAATTTTCCATTCCTAGTTACAAAAAGTCTTGCCTTTTAAATCATTATGCATTCATCTTCCAGCAATATGCACTCAAAATAGAAGCTTTTGATTGTAAGTAATTGCGGTTTAAGGATATAAATTAAGCGACTTGAATTTAACTTTTTGATATAGTAAGAAGGATTTGTATTGGTACCGGGCATTTGTGTGGTACTTAAAAAAAATTGCATTGTTATAGCATTGAATTTTCATATGCTCTTGTGGTAGGGATTTCAACATTCATACATACAATTCAAAATGGTTATAAATGAAAACGATCTGTATAACATAACTTTCCTCAATATAAGAACGGGTCAAAGTTGGCGTAAATTCTTTATAAGACAGTAGATTGACTTATACAATAAATTGGTTCAATATCACAGAGTAGCTGATATTTATTTTTTTCAATTTCCTCCAAAATAAGAACTTTGATTTCCTTTGAACACATTTTAATTAAACAGCAAATAAAAGTGATAATCTCTATCCTATCGTAGCAAAAATCGTATTAAATTTTAAATTAATATATCTAGCACCGATAAATTAAACAATTTTCTTGAATATATTTTGTCTTTCACTGCTGCTACAGAAAGTTCAAATGTTTGTTTATTATTTGTTTATTTTCGTTACTCCTAGTTACACTTGTAGTTTTTTAGAAGCAAAATAATTTGAATTCACCCGAATACAAATAAATGAAAATTTTTTTGAAACAGAAAACTACAACTCCATACTTTATTTGTGCTTGTAGCTACAAGTCTACAAGTACAACACTAATAGTTTTATGAAACAGGGCCCTGTTGTTTTTTTTCAAAGACTTTTTATTTTAAAACTAGGTGACCCTGCAGACTTCGTACTACCTCAATCGATAATCGATTAGGATAACCCTCTACCACACTACCCAACCCACTACCCCCCTGTGCTACCCATTACGTCTTCCCATATTCGCTACCCAGTTACGAAACTACTCTGTTACCCGCTACCAATTATTTCTACACGCTTACCGTTACACCATTAGCCAGAAACCCGCTACTTATTACCCGCACCCGCAACCAATTTTTTTTTTTTTCATTTCAATTTTTCCATTTTTCCAATAATTTTTTACTTTTTCTTGCTTACCAGTTGCCCATCACAAATTTTCCAGTTTCCCTTTGAAAACCAGTGAGTTTTCCCAGATCCTTTCTAAAACCCATTTTTAAATTTTCCAGTTTTTCATTTGAAAACCAATGCATCCACAATTGCATGCAATTTTTAATTTGAAAGCCAATGAGTTTTCCGAGTTTTACATCAAGAACTTTCTATTTTTTCATTCGAAAACCCATTTTGAACCAAAAAATTCCAAGCAAAAAAAATCTAATTTCCGACCTTTGTTCGGTTTTTCCAGTTATCCCACTCTCCCATGAGGTTTTTCCAATTTTTTACTTGCGACATATAGAATATATGGCAAGTATTGAATTCGTAAAAAAAAAAAAATTTGAGATGAGGATGAGATATGACATTACGATGATAGAGAAGTCGAAAAAAGTGGGTCCGGCGATTCCGTCTGTCTGTCTGTCGGAAAGTTTACAGGCATCTACAGCCTTAACTACTGGTCCGATTGACTTCAAATTTGAAAATTAGAGGTTTGAGCAAAAAGTCATATCCCAATTTTTTTATTTTTGTTTTAAGATCAAAATTTAGGGTAGCCACCATACGATTTTTTTGGCCAAAAACCAAAACATTTTTTTTTCTCCAAAACGGCCCGATAGATTTTTTTTAAACTTTCTTGAGTTTAATTTTTTTAAACATTCATGTATTTTATGTAAAAAAAAAATTTTTGTATTGCTCCAAAACGGTACCTCCCATAGAACCGTTTTTTTGTTATTAGATTTTCTCGAAAACTGAAAGTCCGATCAGCGTAAGTTTTTTTTTGAAAGTACGTATATATTGTTCAAATAATATTGTGTTTTCAAAAAAATTTAAAATTTTTTTTTGGATTTTTAAAAAATATTTTTAACTTTTTTTTTCAAAATTCTGTATCTCAAAAACGGATCAATTTTAAGAATCCAAGTTTGAGTATAATATGTATATTTACATGGTCTTAAAAACTGCATACTCAAATTAATTTTAAAACATTTTTGAAAAATTTTATATATAAAAAATTAATTTAAAAAAAACGGCTCCGACGATTTTCAAAAAAAAAATTCAATAAATCAAGAATAAGGTTTGAATTTGTTTGGAATTAAAATTTTTGGAATGAAATGTTTATACAAGGTTCATTTTCAAATTTTAATTTTCTTAATGAATTCTAATTATTTTTATATATTGAGTTTTTTTTTTGTGAGTTACGTGTAAGCTGTAAGTAAGAGTGTAATCAGAATTGCTTATAGTATATCTCTTATTTTAACACTACTTTTTGCAATTTAACTAATCATAAATATTTAGTTTTAGCATGCAGGAGCAAGTTCGTACGACCCAGTCGTGCACATTTTTTTTTTCACAGAAATCATCACTGAATGCAACAGTATCTACCATGAAAATTTCATAAATATCTGTTGGGCCATTTCGGAGTCTATAAGAGACATACAAAGAAACACACATCCATTTTTATATATATAGAGATTTAATTTAAACTTATTTTTCACACTAATTAACAAAGAACAAAGAGATAAAGGAGAGAGATTTACGGTTCATACTACCGTTACCACTTCAAAAGTAAGATTGCGCAGTGAAACAGTTGAAAAAATGCAGTAAATCAAACATTTTCGCAGTAGATTTCTTATTTCACAAAAAAACTAAAACATAAACATAAATATGCATACAATTTTATAGAATTTATTTTTTTTCACAAATTCCCCATTTGTAAAATTAAAATTTGGAAACGTTTGATATATCCAGGAGAATCTGATAGTTTCGAGCATTTATCTGTAATATTTATCATAATATCCATGCAAAACATTTTTATGTTTACAAGTGGAGTAAAATTCAATTTATTTCCTGTTTTTGCTATTATTTGGAGGGTCATTCCGGATCTCCATTGTCGTCAAAAGATAACGTTTCGCTCGCTTCACGTTACTCTGAAAATCACTATCGTCTTGACGATGTTGTTTTTTCAGATCGAGATTTGCTTTCTGGAACTCGATTAGCGTCAAAACGATATCATCAAAACTATGGAAATTGAACGGTAGTTAAATAGGTATCATCTATAATAAACATTTCAAAGCAATTTCTTTTTTAATTCAAAACACGGTTGAAACTTATGAAACATTTTATGCTATACCATTAATTTTATGATTTTTGTCAAGAACCGGGGAATCTTTCTTTGAGTGGAAGTTCATTTCAACCGTTGGAAAGTTAATTACAATAAAATCATATCTATGTGTAAGCAAAATCTCTGAGGTAATCAAAAAGTAAATATGTAAAAAGCCTAATTTCAACTGTCATCTTTGATGATACATGGTATTTTTATTAAAGAGTACTACATTCGAATCAAAAAAAGGAAGCGACATCTGTATTATAAGGTACTCTCAATATCTTCCTTGCAAATGAGTCATATCGATCAAGTACACAAACACAAAACATGAGCTGTCTACAGTTTGAAAGTATCTGTAGCCCTCAAATACATTTGAAAAAAAAACCCTTAAACGAGACGAGGATGATCAATTTACGTGAAGCAAATTTGAGACAATATTGGGTGCTTTCATAAATGCATCTTTGCTTACATGCGAACAATTGCAATCATATTAACGTCACACAAAAATACTTGCGCATGCGTTTTATGCTGCATTTATGAACACTTTTTTATGATTTGCGTCATATGTCAAAACACTGTCAGAATTTGAAGTTTTACTTACTTTCTTATATACCTCCCTCTTTTATTCAGAAAGAAATTCAGTGTGCATGTGATTTTTATAGTTGCGCATTCGTCAGACTTTCGCAACCATGCATCCATGATAGCACCCATCGTTGACGATGATTGTTTGGATGATTATCGTTTTGAATGTTACGGAATGACCCTCCTTGTAACTTGTGAATATTTTCTCTCCGGAGCAGCACTACTATGCGAGAGTTAGCATAATTGATACCCACATTTTATAAGTAGTTTTGTACAGAGAGGACCAAACCAAAAGAACATACTATTATTCATAAACAAAAGAAGGAAACGTGCACGAAAACTATGATGAATCGTTGAATGATTTATTTCTGTGATCAGATTTTCACGTGAGTGAAATCGTTCAAGCAATTTCACGAATGCCTGTTACAAATTAAGGATGCTGAAGTTATATCTGATTTTCATTTCTGTCACAGAAGCAAATTAAATTATAATAACTAAAGAAGAAAAAGTGCAGTAGATTGGATTAAGTGGCAGTAGATTTGTTTTTTGGAAAAATCGCAGTAGATCTACTGCAATTGCAGTAAAGTGGTATCGCTATCATACAACACAATAGACATCATTTTAAGATAAATTAAGCAGCAGAGGCCACTCTCTCTGAGGAAACCGAGGATGCAGGCAAGGGCGGATTCAGCGGGGGGGCGATAGGGGCGATCGCATTAATTCCAGTTGAAAAATTGCTAAACTATCGCTGAAAACTTAAAAAAAAACAATAGAGTGGCTCGACAGCTCTTGAAGAGCCAAGGCCTAAGTGGCTTACTCTCATCAACAATTCTCGAGGTGCGTGTGAAGAATTGAGGGGACCTACAGTTTAACGCCGATTCCGTGCTGATGGGGACCAAAAAATACCTACTTATGTTAAGATAAATTAAGAACTGCGATACAGCATATGAATAATTTATTTATCAAACCCATATTTATCGGTCATTAAAAAAAAACTCTTTGGTTCACATGTTCGGCTCTAAGTCGACTTTTATTATTTGGTACTGTGAGATTTGCAGCAGAGGCCACTCTCTCTGAGGAAACCGAGGATGCAGGCAAGGGTGGATTCAGCGGGGGGCGATCGCCCCCCCCCCCAAGCCGCCTAAAATCTGGTGATATGACAAGCAGAATATAGTTCTAAAATAATGTTAAACATAAATCATCAACATCATCATCAAGACCTTGGCACGTGGTAACATATTCAGGTGAAAATAAAATTATAAAACATGAGTGCGACCCCTGTGGTCCACACGACTTATTTCCCAGAGGGAAAAAATAACAAAACAATATTCAATTGTTTATAAGAAATCAAACTGTAGTCAATCTCACAACAACCACAAAAATATATCCGCTTAAACTCATTTTCAATTGTTTATAACAAATTATTGTAAGATAATATATTTTCTAACATTGATGAATAACATTTTTCGAACTATTGTTGCATTTTATGCTGAAATCATCATAATTTTCATGAATAAATGATGAATGCTATCAGATTTTGTTAAATGTTTTCAGTTTTTTTTTTTTCAATCCTCACAAAAACCGCTAAGCCGATTTCGCTGAAAACTTATTCAGTTCTCAATCAAGTTATTTTGCGCCAAACAAGACCAATTTGATATCAGCACCATGAGCGGTTCGCGAGATAACCATAATTTTCATGCAAAAATGACAAATTTTTACTTCTTTCAAATGTTTAATGCCAGTTGAAAAATAGCTTAACTATCGCTGAAAACTTAAAAAAAAAAACAAAAAAGAGTGGCTAAGTGGCTTATAGCGTTTTTGTTTTAGTAATCCGGAATTGGTACACAGATCTGTCCGATTCCGGATAGCAAACGGAACATGCAAACACAATTTTTTGCTACTAATGGTTGAATGTCTATGTATTTGTAAAACCTCATATGAAGAATTGCAGATAACATGACTTTATATTTTTATTTTCTTTATTTGTAAACGTGTACGTACTCGGACGTGCAGAATGTGCGAGGATGTGCATGTATGCGTGATTTTTTTTTTTTGATTCCGACTTCAAATTCGGAATCGTTTTTCTGTTCTATCCAGAACAAGAACTGTCATCTTGTGCCAAGTGAACGAATTCAGAATCGTTCGGAACAGTTCCGGCCGACCAAAAAAAAACACTATTACTCTCATCAACAATTCTCGAGGTGCGTGTGAAGAATTGAGGGGACCTACAGTTTAACGCCGATTCCGAAAGGAAAAGTTGAAAAGCACTTTTTCATGACAGATAATACACTTGGAAGTTTTGTCAGTTCTACGACGTTCTGCTGAAAACTTAATCAAAACATAATAACGCAATTCCGCATCGAATGAGTCCAATTTCATGTGAGTAGTTCTCGAGATAATTGTAGAAAAAAACGTAACGCCAATACGCATATACACACGCTGACATGATGATAAAATGGTTTGATGCAAAAATTGTAGATTCACAAAATCGGACCTTTACAATAACTTCCTCTGGGAAATTAAAAATATCAAAATTTTGCTTACATAATATCTTTAATAAAATCAACTTCAATTCATAAGGCGAGTTCAACCTAACACTAAATCACTGAGATCTCAAAGGTCTCAGAGATTTTATAAGTGGAACAAAAAAATCTCAGCTGAGCTGAGAACTGATGAACTGAAATGAAATTATTTTAGATTTAGATTTCTCACTCAGCTATTTTGACGTGACTGACATATGCAGAACAACAATTTGTAAGGTAACCACTTTATCTCAATGAGAACTGAGAATTATGTTCCTACAAATGATTTTGGCTCAGTCAAAGTGACATTGAGATCACAGTGAGATATTTTTACGTGGAACTGGCCTACCGACCGAATTTACGTTGCATTGTCATTGTTTACCAGCTTGGTTTCCTATCTCCAAAAATGTTCTTGAGATATTAATAAAAATAGAGTTGCTTGAAAGATCGTGAAGAGCCAAGGCCTAAGTGGCTTATATCTGGATTTTTTTGTCTAGATATAATCAAGTTGATCCGCTTCAGTTCGCTGGGCATACCATCACTGATTGAAAGTTCACTGTGATTCGCTGAAGCTGCAGCAATATCCACTATAATTTTTTCAGGTCCGAACCACAACGTCTTCGAAGTAATTTCCGAGATTGAAGCGTCGGTTCTAAACACTCAGAATCAGTGCTCTGAACGAAAAAAAAATGTAACAGAACTTTGATGCTCTGAAACCTCTTACAAAAAAAGAAGCACAATTTTGAATTTGGCAGTTTAGGCTCTGTTCAGTTGTAAAGAACAAAAACACCTAAAGATAGGAAACGAAGCTATCAACATGTTTAGGAACTTTAATCAAACTATGAGAACGCAAAATATAATCTCCACCTCGATAATTGAAGAGGATAGAATTTAGAATATCTGGAGCATCAGTGACACCAGTAATAATTTGATGAAGAAAAACAATATCATTATTTGTTCTCCTTTGACAAAGTTTTTGCATCTGGAAAAATGCAAGTCGATCAACATAAGAAGGGATATTATTGGGGTCAATCCATTGACGCCCTTTAAAGGCGAAATTTGTAAAATTGCGTTGAACTGATTCTAGTCTCTCAATATGTATCTCATAATGAGGAGACCAAACTTGTGATGCATATTCGAGATGGGGTCGAACCAAACTGTTATACAAACTAAAGGTAACGTTAGGGTCAAGAAATCCCTTGGACCAACGCTTAATAAATCCTAACATTGAGTTAGCTTTGTTGACGATGTTGATAAAGTGTTCTGAAAAATCTAAATTGGATGTGAAAAGAACTCCTAAGTCCCTTACCTTAAAAACACGGGATAAGATGTGTGGGAGATAACATAATCAAATGATGAAGGATTTCGCTTTTTTGAAATTGTCATTGTCTGACATTTTCGTGGATTAAGATTTAAATTTTTCTTTTCACACCAGACAACAAACCTACATATTAATATCATCTTGCAGTTGAACGCGATCTTCATCGTATGAAATATTTTTGAAGATCTTCATGTCATCAGCAAAGATAAGAATTTTACTATTTCGAACACTTAACGGAGCATCGTTAATAGCTAAAATAAATAAAAGGGGCCCTAGATGACTACCTTGTGGTACACCCGACTTGGCGATAAAAGGTTTTGAGTAAGAGTTTCTGAACTTTACTTGGTAAGATCTATTATCAAGATAAGAAGAAATCCATTTGACGAATCCTGAAGGAAAGCCATATGAATTCAATTTAAATTTGATAATAGTATGAGAAAGTTGATCAAACGCTTTGGAAAAATCAGTGTAAACGCAATCAACTTCCTTTCCACTTTCTACAGAATTTAAACATTTATACAAAAATTCAAGAAGGTTTGTCACCGTTGAACGTTTCTGCATAAAGCCATGTTGTTCAAGGCATATGATATTTTTGGTGTAGAAGACTAGATTATCACAAACAACTTGCTCAAAAAGCTTTGGCATGCAAGACAGTTTAGATATAGGCCTATAATTTGTAATATCAGACTTGTCTCCTTTCTTGAAAACAGGTGTTATGTAAGCAGTTTTCCACATGCTAGGGAATTTTCCTAGTTTTAATGACAATTCAAAAATATTACGTAAAGGCAAGGCCAAAACCATCCTACATTTTTTTAAAACAATGGGTGGAATACCATCCGGACCAAAAGAATAATCTTTCTTAAGGAGGCACATACAATTAACAAGTTTTTCAAAGTCGATAAGAATATTGTTGAAAGTTACTTGGGAACAGTTTCGCAGATAATCAAAGAAATCAGTATCCACAGATATGGGAGTATCGATTAAAGACTGACTAAAATTACTTGCAAAAGCATCACTGATTTCAAAGTTACAGTTCAAAACAATATTATTGTATTTGAAGTTTAACGGATAAACATCACATTTCTTTTTAGAATTGACCAAATTTCAAAAACTTTTAGGGCCCTCTTGAAGTGAATTTCCCATATTTATGAGATATTCATTGTAAAGATCAAAGGACAGTCTTTTGAACTCTTCGAAAAGGGACCTATGAACTACTTGGTTTTCCAATATCTTTAATAAAATCAACTTCAATTCATAAGGCGAGTTCCACCTAACACTAAATCACTGAGATCTCAAAGGTCTCAGAGATTTTATAAGTGGAACAAAAAAATCTCAGCTGAGAACTGATGAACTGAGATGAAATTATTTTAGATTTAGATTTCTCACTCAGCTATTTTGACGTGACTGACATATGCAGAACAACAATTTGTAAGGTAACCACTTTATCTCAATGAGAACTGAGAATTATGTTCCTACAAATGATTTTGGCTCAGTCAAATTGAGATCTCAGTGAGATATTTTTAGGTGGAACTGGCCTACCGACCGAATTTACGTAGCATTGTCATTGTTTACCAGCTTGGTTTCTTATCTCCAAAAATCTTCTTGAGATATTAATAAAAATAGAGTTGCTTGACAGTTTTTCAATTTGTACGCAAAATGCAAATTCATTTTGATAGCTTCGTTTATTAAATTTAAATACAAAATGAAAGTCTAAGTTTTTGGCTTTGCAGAAAGGTATAACACGTTGTTGTAGATGAATTAATTTTTTTTTTTAAATAATAATATTTTTTTTTAAATAAACCAATTTTTCAGAAAACTGCCCCTCCTGGCTAAACGAGGGGAATAGGCCCCCCTGTCCCATACAATTTTTTTCTTGTCTCAAGCCTACTTACACGATATGGCTATTTGACACAACGTTTTATTTTAACATATGGGTGAAGGAGGAGTTAGTTATTGATTAAAATATAAAGTCAAATTTAATATAGCCTGGCACACTTTTCGTTAGGCAAGCTATCATATTCATATACACTCCTAATCATCAGGTTAGCACACCTGTTATAAGTTTTATATATTGGATTGTGTTTTTATTCTTGTAAAAGTGTAGCTTATTTTATGAACGCTATTTTTCTCATCTTTGTATACACTATCACTGGACAAAAGAACTTGCACCGGAAAGATCTCTTTGAACTATTTTTAACCCTTTTTTTAAATTTTTTACTTAAAAGCATACTTTTTTTGAATCATCAGGTTAGCACATGCCAATTGTTTTTGGTTTATCTTCAAAATTTGAGGGCGAATGACAGTTTAAATTGATTTATTTGTTCATACGGTCTTTAAAAATCAATATGGGCAAAGGAAAATCCTTATCCGTGGCAGAAAAATCAAAAATTGAGGCTTTTCGCGAATTAAGTCTTTCTATAAGTGCAATATCGAAAAAAATCGGTAGAAGTCGAAAAGTAATATCCGCGTTTTTGGCCAATAAGTCGGGATATGGTAAAAATTATAAAGGCGGAAACAACAAAGTTATTTCGAGTGCCGACAGAAGAGCAATACTAAGAGAAGCATCAAATTCGCATCAGTCGGCTGCAAAAATAAGGGATAATGTTGGTCTACAGGCGAGTTTACCCACAATTAGAAGAGTAATTAAAAGTGCCGCACATTTAAAAAGATTAAAATTGAAGAAAAAACCTCCCCTCAACGAAGTTCGTAAAGAAAAACGCTTGAGTTTTGCGCGAGAGCACATGACATGGAACTCTGAGTGGCGATACGTGGTCTTTTCGGATGAAAAGAAATTTAATTTGGAAGGCCCAGATGGATTTAACTACTATTTCCATGATGTTCGTAAAGAGGAACACTATTTGGATAGGCTTCACAGTCGGGTAGGAGGTGTAATGGTGTGGGGAGCCATCTCCTACTACGGAACTTGCGAGTTACAGTTTTTAACAACAACAATGAACGCAAATACTTACAAAAATGTACTGGAAACTGCATTTCCCCATTTTCAAAATTTGTTCGGTAACTTGCCATGGCATTTTCAACATGACAATGCTCCGATCCACACTGCGAGGGTGGTAAAATCATGGATTGAAGGCCAAAATATAGACTTAATACAGTGGCCGCCCTACTCACCTGACATCAACATAATAGAAAATGTGTGGGGATGGCTGGTTCGTAAGGTCTACGAGTCTGGGAAGCAATATTCTACCAAAGAGGAACTGATTGAAGCCATCAAATGCGCTTGGTCTACCATTTCCTTGGATTATATTGGAAAACTATACGCATCACTTCCAAATCGAATTTTTGAGGTCATTCTTAAAAAGGGTGGGCCGACACATTATTAAATTATTTTCAAAAATGAATAAACTTCTTGGTTTCCAAGATTTGATATGAATTTTTTGACTATAAAGGTTAAAATAAACTTTAAAAAACGAAATGTGCTAACCTGATGATTCATTTTTTGTGTATGCTTTTAGTAAATTAATTAATCAAACAAATAAAAAAGAATGGTAAAAAAAAATGTTTTCTTTTATTTTACTTAGAATTGCATCAGATATTTATTTAAAAACCGGTAGCTCATTTAGTTTTGCAGGAATAACGTACTCGAGGGGGTGTGCTAACCTGATGATTGGCAGTGTATGTTTTCAAACTAAATTTCATAAAAAAAAGTTTCAGCCGGTTAACAGTTCGGTGAAGGTCGTCCTTCAGCGGCTCTTAGACTATAAAGTGTCGCAATCATTTTCAATTAGAATACTTTTCGAACTTGAAGTATCACGTGTACGTTCAATAGAAAACTTGTCTTGTTTGGTCAGCAACAATCTTGTATATTTGAGTTTTAATGCATTTGTTGTTCATTAGTTTAGCTTTTTTTGGTGAATAAGACGTGTGTAGTGAATAAGAGTTTGTTTAAAAAACATTAATTGCTTAACAAATAGATACGAAACAACACCAGCACCAGAAATGTAATTTCTAAGGTAAGCTTTTGTTTTATTGTATTATTAAACAATAAATTAACACGGAACTCTGAAACTCTATAGTATCTTCGTCGTCCCCATACGAACAATTTTGTTAAAATTCATAAAACGAAATAAATCAAGTCTTAATCTAGTCCGACATTATTATGTTATTTATGCAGGACTTAAATTATGGTGTTCCGTGCTAATTTTCATCGATATGCTAATCGTTCCGAATTTGAAAAGTAAAAAAAGGTTATTAATGTACTTCATTTCTTAACTATATTTCTTAAACAGAAAATAATTTGTTCCACCTCCAAGAGGATCAGAAGTGAATCAATCAGAAGATAGCAGGTTCTTCAATTCTGAAAAAAGGTGCAGAAGCGTTGATATCTTTCACAAGATGAAGAGTTTTAAGCATCTGAAGGTAAGCGGTTTCTTATACTATAGTTTCATGTTTTTTTTTTGCTTATCGACTCATCAACATTATGTTTATGTTTTCAAAGCTTTCTTGCTGAAAATAATGGCTTCAACTTATGAATGAACCGCGGAACGAGGTTATACTGAGGAGAGGAGTAAGAACATTTTTATGACCTAAGAAGACAAGATGTTAATTTATTGGCCCCTTTTTAAACGCTCTGTCGGGAAAACATTGGTAAATCTTGCATTCTTTATTTGTTAAAAAAGTAGTTTTTCCTTTATGTATTTCATTATTATATCTCAAAGAGTATCACATTTCATCATCAAATTAATATATTTCCGAAACACATTTTACAAAGTATCTAGCTGATGAATATATATGTACAAATATCTATTCCAAACACAAACATTAAACGCGTTAAATTTTGTAATATTATATAAGTTTTTTTTTAATATTATTTCAATAAAATATGTTTAAGGAAAATTAATTGTAGTGGTTTTTCATTTCCTTGGACTTCTCTGGTGGAAAAAAAAAACTGTAAGTATTCTTATATCGAAAAAGAAAATATTTGTTTACCCACTTTCATTGATAACATAATTGTTTTTTTAATATCACAAGCGATATGTATCAATAAAGATCACCCTATTACTCGTTTTAATTTAGCAGAATAATTTCCAACCAAAAGTTTTGAACATTTAAGGAAACAATTTTTAGATGTTCATACAACTATTAACGTTTTTGATCAACAACGAGTTTTGCCAAATTCGTATTAAATCAAGCACAAAAATTGTAACACTATAATATCTCATAGTTAAAGAAACACTAAATCGTTGTTCATCAACAACGATATTGATTATTTTCGCACAATGATTGTCAGTCAAGAATGCTTATAATATTTAAGTGAACACCATTTTCATGTTTGTTTTACTACAAACGTGATTGGTGAACAATGAAATTGACAATGACGTTATTGTTTTGAACAATGAACATTGTATCATTTAAATAAAAAAATAACAATGCCAGCATGTTCAAATTAAACATATTCGTGCTTGACGCAAAAACAAACAAGATTATTGTTTGATTTTACCAAGGTTTTTTTTTCGGTGTAAGCGTTGGTCCAAGGAAATTCTTGACCCTAACGCTACCTTTAGTTTGTATAACAGTTTGGTTCGACCCCATCTCGAATATGCATCACAAGTTTGGTCTCCTCATTATGAGATACATATTGAGAGACTAGAATCAGTTCAACGCAATTTTACAAATTTCGCCTTTAAAGGGCGTCAATGGATTGACCCCAATAATATCCCTTCTTATGTTGATCGACTTGCATTTTTCCAGATGCAAAAACTTTGTCAAAGGAGAACAAATAATGATATTGTTTTTCTTCATCAAATTATTACTGGTGTAACTGATGCTCCAGATATTCTAAATTCTATCCTCTTCAATTATCGAGGTGGAGATTATATTTTGCGTTCTCATAGTTTGATTAAAGTTCCTAAACATAGAACAAACTACGGAATGCATGAGCCACTGACAAGAATGAGTAAGCTTTTGAATGCGAAAGAAAACTAATTTGATTTTCATATCAATAAATACATTTTAAAACAAATTCTTAAGACCAGTGTACCACGTTCTTAAATGTTTTCTGTATTTGTTTGTATTTTGTTGATTTTGTAAAATTGTTTGTTATCTATTCATGACTCTTTTTTATTTTTTACGAACTTGACAAGTGTCTTCTACACGCGTATTTACTTTTTTTTTTGTTTCTTTTTTTATGTCTTGCAATATTTTTTTTTTGATACACTATCAGAATTGGTCGAAGAGAGCTTATAGCAAGCACAGTCTTACGACCAATGGTTTGCCAACATAGTAGACTATGTTATACCACCGGCTCATCACTTAGTGCAGTGTTAGTTGTTAGTAAGCAAACATTACATAACAAACACTCACATGGATGAAACAAAAAGAAGACAGTTAACAAAACAAGATTAATACATAACTAATAATTACAAACATTAAGTAAACAGAGAGACATTTAAAAGTGTATAACACTGGTCTTGAGTAAAGACTTTAATTTATTCTTACTTATATTTAAATCAAATAAGTCTGAGTTGCAGTTTGAAAGCCTACTCATGCGTGTCAAGGGCTCATAGAAACCATAGTTGGTACGATGTTTTGGTTCATGTACCAAGTGCTTCCTACGAAAATTATAACCGCCACCCCGATGGTTGAAAGATATAGCTCCAAGTAATTCCGGTGCATCTGTTACACCAGTAATAACTTGATGGAAGAATACCATGTCATTGTTATTTCGTCTACTTGACAATGTTTCCATTTGGAGAGTTAGCAAACGGTTTTCATAAGAAGGGACATTCAAAGGACCACTCCATAGAATACCTTTCAAGGCAAAACGAGTAAAATTTCGTTGAACAGATTCTAGCCTCTCAATGACCAAGTGACCAAACTTGGGAAGCGTATTCTAAGTGAGGACGAACATAGCAATAATATGAAGCGCGGGTTATATTTGGATCGCGGAACTCCTTTGACCAACGCTTTATAAATCCAAGCATTGAGTTTGCTTTATTCACGATGTTGTTAATGTGCACAGAAAAATCTAATTTAGGGTTAAAGAAAACTCCAAGATCTCTTACAGAAGTTACACGGGTTAGAATGTGTTGTGAGATAGCTTAGTCATATGAAGACGGTGCACGCTTCCTTGAAAAGGTCATTGTTTTGTCCTCAGTCGATCTTTGACTTTCGAGCAAGAAAGACTTCATCAGTGGGATATTTTCAAGTGTTGTGCAAAGTAGAAAACTTTTAAGTAGCTTATTAGTCACTACGTTTTTAACTAGTTCGACAGGGCAGTGATAGCGCATCGGCTCATTAATCAGAAGGACGTGAGTTCGAAACCAGGTCGAAACAAAAGTTTTTTTATTTCGGTTTATGCTTCGTTTTCACCGAATGGTGAAGGGGAAGTCGGCAGCGGCTTCGACAGATGCTGCAGCAAAACAATCGGATGATGGGACAGCGGTTAAAACCACCGCAACCGAGATAGCAGTGAAAAGGAGGCGGAGCTTGAAACCTACGCCGAATTTGGATTGCAAAAGGCCAGCCACCACCTCAGCCCAGCTGCAAGCTGGGGTGGTTGACACCAGAGCAGCTAAAACAACAGCAAACCAAAAAATCAACAAGCAATTATCGAATATGGACTCGTCATCAGATGAGGAGGTAGAATATGTGTCCGACGAAGGAGAAGGTTTGTACAGGTCCGGAGGCAGCAACAAGTTCGCTCCCCTGTCGTCAGACCTCTCGGACGAAGAAGTTGAGGAGGCCCTCCAAGTAAAGCAAAGTAAAATCAGCGAGTGTGAGGAGCTGCTGAAGAAGCTTAAAGAAGACATGAAGCCCCTACTTGACATCCTCAAAAAAAAAACAGGAGGCGCGCCGGCAAACGGAGGCAGCCGAAAAATTAAAAATGCAGCAACAAAAACAGCAGCAACAGAAGCAGCAGCAGCAAGTACTTGCTCAAACAAAAAAGCAACAAAATCCAAATTCGGCGCAGGTTTCGAAGAAACAGCAACAACAACCACAGCAGCAAAATATTAAGGAGAAACAAAGTACAGGAGCGGTGCTGTCAGGAAAATCTGCAGCGGTGAAAGCAGGCCGTTATGCAGAGGGCCCATCGACGTCGTCTGCAGCAATGAAGCAGCAACAACAGCAACAACAAAAACAACAACAACAACAACAACAGCAACAACAACAACAACACAACAACAACAACAACAACAACAACAACAGCAACACCAGAAGCGGCCACAGCCAAAAAATGACAAAAATGTGCCACCAATCAGGACCCACAAAATAGACCTGGACGACATAAAACAGGTATGTAAGTCGGCCACGAGTGGTAATTTCTACATAAAAATTATTAACGAGAAAGAAAAAAGGTATTCGGTGCAATGCTTCACATTGCCCGAATATAATATGGTTAAAGAGTGCTTGAGGGAGGCCACAGCTGAGTTCTTCAGCTTCACGCCTCGAAGCGAAAAATTGAAGACGGTCCTTTTAAAGGGCATCAGTTCCTGCACGGAACCTGAGGCGCTCTTAGATGAGCTCCGTCAAAAAGCGGGTGACGATCTCGAGTTTATCGGGGTCAAGCCGTTTTCCACGGTCAAGTCCAGGCGTGGGGGTTACAAACTTCTATGTTCCTGGTCACGTTATCGCCCCAAAGTAAATTGGACAGTTTAAGGAGTATTTCAGTCCTCGACTTCCAAGTTATAAGATGGGAGAAATTAATGAGGCACGACGACATGCTACAATGCATGCGGTGCCAGAGGTTCGGCCATGCCGCAGCCAACTGCGAAATGCAGATGCGCTGCGTCAAGTGCGCAGAAACCCACATAAGAGGGGAATGCAGGTTAGGAACGGAGCGGGTTGAAGACTTAACCCAGCTCAAGTGCATTATCTGTGGGAACGAGGGGCACCCTGCCAATTATAGGGGCTGCCCTAAGGTCCAACAAATCAAAGAAAAACAGGCCAGTCAGAAGGCCGTAGAAAGTCGACCAGTACGACAAGCTCCGACAGCAAATTCGCTCGTTCGACCCAATCTTTCTTACGCCAACTCTGCGAAAGGAATGGGAAAGACGATACAGGCTCCACCAAAGGTTGCCCCTCAGGCCCCAGCGCCTAAGGAGCCGATGGTGCAGCCAGACATTGTGGCCCTGTTGGTAGCCATTCAAGGCCAACTGGCAGGACTGCAAAGTAAGATCTGGGAACAAGCCTCAAGAGTGGATCATCTCCACTCTTTGATGACTGGCCAAGCGCAACGTCATGGTTAAGGGCGCGCTGCCGGAGACGCGCCTAAGGATCCTAGCTGTGAATGTAAATTCACTGATTAGGATTGAACGCCGAGCTAACTTATTCCAGTTGTTGAAAGACCTCAGTCCCGATGTGTTCATGGCTAGCGAAACCAAGCTAAACCAGAAACATAAAATGACTAATAACAATTACAATATCGTAAGAAGGGATCGACCCGGCTCTACTCAAGGAGGCGGTGTTGCAATCTTCATACGAAAGGGCATTAATTATAAAGTCATATACAATAATGATTTGCGAAAGTTCAAGACGCTAGAAGTCTGTGTCATATGCATCTCTCTCACTCAAGGGAAGAGGATGCATATGATTGCGGCTTATGCGGCTGAAGCTCCGCAGGCTACTATCTTTATTTCAGAGCTCGAGATTCTTTTTAGGGTACTAAAACTGAGCTTGGAAGAAAACTACTTCGTCATGGCCGGAGATTTGAACGCAAGACATGAAGTTTGGGGAAATCAAACTAACAATCCAAGAGGTAATCATCTTTTTAATTTGATGAATCTTTGTAGTGTTGAATATGGTGTCGACCTGCTGGCTACAGAAAGGCCATCGTTCCCAAGGAGCGGTTCCTTCCTGGATCTTTTGCTGTACGATACCAGACTGACAATAACGGACAAAGTGGGTAATCACCCTCGAAACTGCTTACAGACAGTCGAGTACGACAGTGACCACTGCGGACTCGCTGCTGTAATTCAGATTCCGAACGAGCGCGTGCAGTTGGATGAATACGTTCCAACGCATTCTTACAATTACAGTAAGATGCGCTGGCCTCGTTTCACCCAAGTCCTAGCGAGAGAACTTCGTTCGAGTGACATAACCCCACCAAACAACAGAAACTTGACAAATACAGAAATCGACCAACACCTTGAACAGATGGACAACATAATAAAACAGACAATGGAACGGACAATACCCAAGTACAAGGAACACGACCAAAACAACGTCTACAGTAACGCGACCATAGACGCACTGCACAGACAGAAAAGCGGACTACTGACAAGACTTAAAAACTTGTACAGACGATTTACAGACCCGAACGACCTGGAGATTAGGACACTGAAGTCGTCGATTAAGAACGTCAACACCCTGATCAAGGAAAACTACAGGTTATCTATTAATTTGTACTGGGACAAGAAAATTCGGGCCGTTAATTCTAGCGACCCGAGTATGTTCCCTCAAATTAATAAGATATTTAGGTCCAAGAATCAGAACGACCTTCCGTTTCTTAAGCTCCAGAGGACAGTAGCGAACAGAGACGTACTTCTGACAGCGCAAATCGATCCCGAGGAAGCCGTCTTGGACGATGACTTCTTTGTGATTGAAGATCCGCAGGAGAAAGTGGAGACAGTTGGTGCTGCTTTCCAGCAAGTGTATAAGGTGAATGCTTGCACTCGCCCGAACGACGACCTGGAAAACAGAGCCTTACTTCATCACTTCTACCTAAGGAATGACATTACGCAATGGCGATCCGAGAACCGTGGTTTTACCCGGTTTGATGACGATTTCTTAGCAAATGCTATAATCGCCGATCGAACGGGCTCAAGTCCCTTGCTCATCACGACGGTAGAGCTCCAGCTCATCTTCGATTCAATAAAGAACAAGAAGTCAGCAGGTGTCGATGGTATATCCAACATTGTACTAAGACACTTACCGATTGAGGCAATAGACATCTACACCACTCTGTTCAACAACGCGCTGAATAATGCATATTATCCAGTGCGTTGGAAGACAGCTGTGGTTCATCCTCTCCCGAAAAAGGGAAAGGACAACTCCAATCCGTCAAATCTTCGGTCGATAAGTCTTCTTCCAAGTATCAGTAAGGTATTCGAAAAGATCATCAATAGAGCTCTGATTCAGTGGGCTGCGGACAACACAATAATTCCGGATAATCAGTTCGGGTTCAAGGCGGGACATGACACCATTCATGCCGCGTCTAAGCTCGTTTCTGATATCCAATGGAATAAGTCCAAGAAACAATGCACGGGTGCTGTTCTGGTTGATTTAGAGAAGGCCTTCGACACCGTATGGTTAGAAGGCTTGTACCTAAAACTCACCAGACTAGGCATCAGTAAACCATTGTTGTATATGCTTTATGATATGCTCAACGGTAGAAAGTTTGTTGTTAAAAGTGGCAATGTAACTTCTACCACCACCTTCGAAATCAAAAACGGTCTTCAACAGGGAGCGGTTAATTCGCCGATCCTCTTCAGTATTTACACCAGCGATCTGATAGGTAGCCTTATCCAGGCAATTGCGTACGCCGACGACCTGATTGCGTACAGAACTGCCCCAAAGGTCGAAGTCATTAGAATTCTCTTGCAACGTGACTTCGAGAAGATTCAGCGATATTGCGATGACTGGAAACTGAAAATAAATGTCCAGAAATGTGAAACAATTCTGTTCCGGACCCCGCTGGCTAGGGCCACGAGGGATACGCGCAAGAATTGGCGCAAGATGGTCATCGTTGGGCCTCACGGACAACGATTAACGAGCAAAAGTGAAGTGAAGTACCTCGGTATCTGGTTGGACCGGTATCTATATTTCGACAGACATATGGATGCTGCTCTGACTAAGGCCAGAGGAGCCTTCGCTCTGACGAAACGGCTGTTTTACAGCAGTCGGCTTGACCCCAGAGTGAAGGTAATTTGCTACATGGCCCTCATACGGCCGATGATCGTTTATGGCTGTCCAGTGTGGTTCAACGTTGCACCATCTCAAATGGAGAAGCTTCGGGTGTTCGAGAGGCAGTGTCTTCGGCGCTGTCTCGGTTCGTATCGGACACCGGAATCTTCTTATGTACATTACTATTCTAACGAGGTTCTATACAACGAGGCTCGGATCAACAGAATTGACAATTTCGTGATAAAACTTGTTCGAGGTCACATTGCGAGAGCTATGACTTCGACGAATAATTTGATCTTTGGGGCGTTCTATCCGAACGACGAATATTTTGAGAGTGCACGTTTGAGCGGCTTCATTCCACCAGAGGCATTCCTCTATTTAGATAGATGCGGTCTGATACAGGACAGATTGGCGGTGCCGCTAATCTACCACGTCAGGCGGAGAACCGTCGATCGGCGGCTCCTTTACAGTCGAGACGTCCTCGCACAAGACGGAGCAGAGCTCCTTCGGTTCAGTAGGGCTGTGTCCGAACGGGACCGAATCGATAGGGTGAAGCAGGAGAACCAGTTCTGGTGGCTTCAGTCAGCACTTGACAATGAGTAGTCGGGGTGGGGTTTTGAGCCTTGGCCGGCTTGCATACATGTTTTAGTTTAAGGGTTTTGGGTTTAGGTTTAAGTAGAGTAGGCATGCATGGTGGCACATACATTGACAAGGATAACAAATATAAAATACAAAAAAAAAGATATGGAAAAAAAAGAGAAAAAAAACGAAATTAAAAAAAAAAAAAAACAAAAAAAAAGGAAAAAAAAATACAAAAAAAAATACAAAAAAATGAAATAAAAATGATAGAGATTTGCTGCTGTGGTTGTTCTAGTTCGTAAGTAGTTGTTAGGTAGAATAGGTATAGTTTTAGTTAATTTTAAGTTTTATTTTTAAGGACCTAATTTTAAGTAGCATGTAAGCAAAAAAATAATAAATGACATAATGTTAGTTTTTCTAAATTTTCTAACAAGAAACAATAAAACATATGTAATAAAATAGTTCATAGGCCGAAAGGCATTACTTTTAAGAAAATCATGAAGTACTTAGAGCGCCCGGTTGGGGCCAGTATGTTAAATATAAGATTTTAGATAATAAGCTAGTTTGAATTCTTTGCCTAGTACTAAGTAGTTTTAAGTGATAATGAATAAAAATGAATTTTAGAAAAAAAAAAAAAAAAAAGGTCATTGTTTGACATTTTATTGGATTTAGGTTTAAACTATTTTTCTCACACCACAATGCAAAACTATTAATGTCATCCTGTAGAAGAATGTGGTCATTACTAGAACAGATGTTTTTGTAAATTTTCATATCATCTGCGAAGATGAGGATTTCGCTATTACGTACACATAACGGGGCATCATTAAGAGCTAAAAATTAAAAAGTAGAGGTCCTAGATGGCTACCCTGAGGAACTCCCGAATTAGCAAAAAATGACTTAGAGATAGAATGCCTGAATTTTACTTGGTAAGACCTATTCTCGAGATAAGAGGATATCTAAGTGATGAAAAATGGGGGGAAGCCATATGCATTTAGTTTGAATTTTATGATGGCGTGAGAGAGTTGGTTGAAAAATCTGTATAGACGCAATCGATTTTCTGACCACATTCCAAAGTGCTTACACATTGATTTATAAAAACAAGACGATTTGTGACAGTAGAACGTTTCTGCATTAAACCATGCTGTTGGTGACAGATGATATTCCTGCAATGAAATGCCAAACTTTCACAAATAACTTGTTCAAATACCTTAGGAATGCAGGAGAGCTTAGAT
The DNA here is from genome assembly GCA_920937365.1 of Sphaerophoria rueppellii. NCBI lineage: Eukaryota > Metazoa > Arthropoda > Insecta > Diptera > Syrphidae > Sphaerophoria > Sphaerophoria rueppellii. The sequence continues at coordinate 57,812,918 of CAKKXW010000002.1, forward strand.
ATTGGTCTATAATTGGTGATGTTGGCCTTATCTCTCTTCTTATAGACTGGTATAATATAAGCGTTTTTCCAAATTGATGGAAATTTTCCTAATTTTAAAGACAGTTCAAAAATATAACGGAGGGGAGAAAATTTAAAACTTTAAATTACTTTGTTTTTCCTTTTATATCTACTTGCATTAAGCAGTCCCAAACTCTTATCTTCCTTAAATTCGTAGGGCCATCACTTTTTTTTAATTTTATTTATTCCAAATAATTTCTAATTAAAGCTCGCTTTACACGATATGGATTTTCCATATGGACTGTCACTTCTTATTTCCAAATGTATTTTCATATGTATGTCAAATTGATTTTTTTTTTTTGAAAATCAGATAAGCATTTAGACGATTTGGATTTTCCGTTTGTAGTTTCAAAACATTTTTTTCCTTCAAAGCACCTTAATGTATAACACATTTTCTTTTCAAATGAAAAAAACACAAAATAACATTAAATCTCTTCATTTTCGCGCTCCCGTGTATTAATATAAACTTTGTTTGTCGTTTAAAAAATTCAATTTCGTTTGTATACAGATGAAATTTAGAAACAGTTCTAAATGAAAAAATTCCATATGGAATTTCCATCTGTAATTTCCCTATGGATTTTTAATACGTTTACACGATTTGTATAATATTCCATATGGAAAATCCATATCGTGTAAAGCACGCTTAAGTGCCGATACGATTAACAACCGTAACTGTAATCGTACTCGGTGAAAATGGACTCCAGCGCGTGCGGTATCCCCCCAGATACGTGGCGTGGGATTAAAAAAAAAAAAATGTGCACGACTGGGTCGTACGAACTTGCTCCTGCATGCTAAAACTAAATATTTATGATTACTTAAATTGCAAAAGGTAGTGTTAAAATAAGAGATATACTATAAGCAATTCTGATTACACTCTTACTTACAGCTTACACGTAACTCACAAAAAAAACTCAATATATAAAAATAATTAGAATTCATTAAGAAAATTAAAATTTGAAAATGAACCTCGTAAAAACATTTCATTCCAAAAATTTAAATTGCAAACAAATTCAAACCTTATTCTTGATTTATTGAATTTTTTTTTTGAAAATCGTCGGAGCCGTTTTTTTTTTAAATTAATTTTTTATATATAAAATTTTTCAAAAATGTTTTAAAATAAATTTGAGTATGCAGTTTTTAAGACCATGTAAATATACATATTATACTCCAACTTGGATTCGTAAAATTGATCCGTTTTTGAGATACAGAATTTTGAAAAAAAAAGTTAAAAATAATTTTAAAAATCCAAAAAAAAAATTTAAATTTTTATGAAAACACAATATTATTTGAACAATATATACGTACTTTCAAAAAAAAACTTACGCTGATCGGACTTTCAGTTTTCGAGAAAATCTAATACCAAAAAAATGGTTCTATGGGAGGTACCGTTTTGGAGCAATACAAAAATTTTTTTTTGCATAAAATACATGAATGTTTAAAAAAATTAAACTCAAGAAAGTTTAAAAAAAATCTATCGGGCCGTTTTGGAGAAAAAAAAATGTTTTGGTTTTTGGCCAAAAAAATCGTATGGTGGCTACCCTAAATTTTGATCTTAAAACAAAAATAAAAAAATTGGGATATGACTTTTTGCTCAAACCTCTAATTTTCAAATTTGAAGTCAATCGGACCAGTAGTTAAGGCTGTAGATGCCTGTAAACTTTCCGACAGACAGACAGACGGAATCGCCGGACCCACTTTTTTCGACTTCTCTATCATCGTAATGTCATATCTCATCCTCATCTCAAATTTTTTTTTTTGTACGAATTCAATACTTGCCATATATTCTATATGTCGCAAGTAAAAAAGAAAGTGATACCATGTTCAATTTCTGGCATTCTGGAACATGTGTAACTTATATATAAAATAGATTTGTATAATTTGTATGATAAAAGTTTTTTTTTTATCCTATAACAAAAGATTTAGTGCTAGGCTGATTTTCATTACATAAATGTAAGGTATGATTTTGCTATGTCAATTTCGCTTACCGAAAATTAACATCCATTTCCTGGTATACTTTTTCCAAAAATAACGGCTTCAGACGCAGGCTCACTAAACTGCAAAAAAAAAAAATATTAATAACAGACCATGACGATTGAAAATTTAATTTAAATGAAGTCGAATTTTGAATTTGCTTCGTTTTTTTTTTATATTTAACTAGCAAAACCACCGCCCGCTTCACAGGGCTGTACATTTTTATTTTATATGTGCTTTATTGAGTACTTTTTATTAAAATACATTTTTTTTACCGTAGAAGTAACGGTAAAACAAAGAGAGACACGAAACGTAACGACGGTGTTCCAATGAGGTGAATGAGTTAGTGATGTCTCTGTCGCCAATCATTCTTACAGTTCTTTTTTGTATACTATCAACGAGGCTTAAGTAAGTAGCTGGAGCACCAGCCCAAAGATGGGAATTGTACTCAAGCTTTGGACGGATATAAATCTTGTAGATAATAGCCAGATCAGACGGGGAGAAAAATTTCTTGCACCGTCTTAAGAAAACCAAACATCTTGCGGCATTTTTGGCGACATCGCGTATGTGTTCGGTCCACAAGAGGTGGTCAGTAATGCACATACCGAGAATCTCGAGATGTTTGGTCTCATTGATGCAAGTGCCACTCATGGACAGTGGCAAGGGGGGTATATCTCGCTTCAACGATACCAGACAGCATTGAGTTTTCGAAGCATTAAAACCTACACGGTTCTTAATTCCCCATTGGACAATGCTGGTTAAGTCAGAGTTTAATGAACTTATCATATTTTGCCGTTACAGTTTGTTACCGATTTTATTTCAAAAATGAAATAAATTAAAATTTGATTTCAAAATCAAAAAAAATTTCAAACTATTTTGTTTGTTGACATTTTAAAATAATTGAGCTGTCAAGTTGACATTTGAGGAGTTGGGTTTTCGGAATAGGGATGAGTAAGTTAGAAATGTAGTAGAGTTAAAGAAGGAATCTCAGCGACCAACTCAGCAGAATTGTGAGAATGTTGTCAAGTTAACAATCTTAGTTCTCAGAGCGGATGGCGTTGGGAAGATTTCATTTCATTTCATTTCATTTATTTGGTCTTTTAAAATTGACAATATACTTCGAGAAAAATCTCATAAATAGTATTAAATTTAAACAATATTCAATTTCTTTTAACTAATAGATAACCTTAATATTGTAAATAGAATTATTAAAAATAGTTATTACAAATCAACAAGTTAATTGTTATTATTAAAGAAAACAACTAAAAAGAATGTATTATATATTAAAGAATCATATTTCCATACATTTCAGCCCAACATGTGTTTCATTACATCCCCTCGAAAGCCCCGTGATGAAGTATTTCTCTGCAATTTGTGTGGGAGATTATTCCACAACCTTATTGCATTGACAAAATAAGATCGCTCTCCAATGGTATGTGTAAACCTCGGTAATAAAATCTTAAGACCTCTAGGTGACTGTAGAAAACATAGATATTCCTTCAAATGCTCGGGACACTTGTCATGAATTATGTCATGTAATTTCAGAAGCGATCTAAACTCGTAATATCTATCAAGGGCCATGCCTAGAACATCGGTTTTAAAGTGAGAAAAAGATGTTAACTCGAAGACTTTCTCTCAGCAGAAAAGTCAAGAGTTAAGAAAACTCACACTAAGTTGGAATACCGATCTAACTGAAAATACTATTTTTTTATGAGCCTGGAAAACAAAGACTTTTCTAAGTATTGGGCAAGAACAAAGAACTACCAGCGAGCTTGCGAGGCTTCAGAGGTAGTCCATTGTTCAAAATCTTGGTATAGTCTTTTATCTGCATTGGACCATCGCAACGACAAGTCGACTGATAACAAAATTTATAGCCAAGTGTTAATTTTCTGAGCGAACATTTTAAATATACATATATATATGAACAAAATATAAGTTAAATTAAAATCAAAGAACAAAAAAACTGAAAACATCTATCAAATAGACGGAAATAGACAAAAGGTTATAGAGAAGAAAGTGAGGTAAGAGGACGAAAGGGGAAAATTATTAGTTTTTTTTTGTTCAGACAATCTTTTTTAATACAGGCATTATCCCTCGTGGCAGCTTTGAAAGCCTTAAATCCACGCAATAAGTCCTTAGGGACTTATATTTTCACATTAAGTATCAGGCGATCAGCAAATTTAGTTGCTGTCGACTAAATCCGGATTACCAGGTTATAAAGTAACCTGGTAGAAATCTGCTGAAATCTACGAAAAACCTATCAGACGAAATAGCTAAATCGGTTAATACGCCGTTGGCAGTGGTCGACAAGCACGAAGTCCCCAGTTCGAATCCAGCTGGCTGCAAATTCAATTTTTATGATATTTTTTTATTATTCCTATTGATTAACTTTTTTTTTATTGTTCGAATTGAAGTAGAGTTCTAGTGAACGTAAGAAAAATTATAGTTTTGTAGTTTAAAAGGTTTAAAAGAAAAAAAAAAGTGTTTGCAAGGAATCTTGCGTGAGTTAAAAGGAAGTTGGTATTAGAACGCTACGATAAATTCAACACCGATCAACAAGCAGCAGTGGCCACTCCTACTTCGTTTCCGGTGAGTCTTTGAATATTTATTACTATAATAATTCTTACTAAGTGAATTTTAACTTACGCTTAGTACTTTAGCCTAAAACAATACTTATTTAAAAGAATTGAAATTAACGTACTGATTATCTCGTACTAGAACCCATTCGGAACAATTTATCCGAGACATAAACTGTAGTTTCCTTTTTACCTTTTTTTAAACGTTTACTTCATTTTTTTTTAATTTTAAATAAGCCTTTTCAAAACAAATTTCATGAATGAAACTTAACTTTAAACAAAAGAACTAAGCAAAAAAAATGAAATTGAATAAAATCAACAATATGTAAGTTTGAATTTGAAATGATGTGTTAAGATCTTTTCTTAAGAGATGAGTGTGATGAAAGTTGAAGGATGAGGTGAGGGCGACGAAGGGACACCAGTATAAAGGGTCGTCTAGGCGAGTATGACGACAAGGAAGGGAGGGTAGAGACGTATTACTCGCGTACCGCGTAACATCTAATGGTACTACAGCCTGGTATGATTTTTTTTTGTGACGATTAGGAGGTCAAAGAACCACCCCAACCGACGAGCTACAGTGGTACAAGCATACCAGCACCGACCTAAAGCCCAACAAAGATCGTTACAAGTCCACATCCGAAGAGGAGGGATGTGAATCTGGAAACGAATACGAGAAGCTAAGGGTACTATCGTCAGCGAAACAATTTATTGGATTAGAAGAAACAGACAAGAGATCATTAATAAAAATGATAAAGAGGGTCGGAGACAAAACGGAGCCCTGGGGTACACCAGCATTTATATTGTGGGTTTCAGACAGATTGGAAACCTACCTACGTTTTACCCTCCAAATACCTTAAACTTATTTTTTTTCATACACACATACTCTTGCAGCAAATTTGCTTTATTATGTAGGCAATTGTATCATTATTACAATAAAACGCATACTCTTACAGCTAACCTGCTCCTTTTAGTTTGTATTACACGCATACTCTTACAGCTACCTGCTCCCTTAGCTTGTAGGCAAATGTCATGTCTTGTTATAACTGATCAGTGGTTGCAGTGCAGCTCTGTTTTTTTTACACAAAACAAAAAATTAACAAACAATCAAAATAACTAAATCAGTGTACGCTGAGAAGCGCAGAAGAAATGTTGTGGGGGTATACTTTCTCTTGAAAGAAATTACAAAAACAAATTGTATGGCGTAGTCATGGATGCCATATTGTTTTCAGTGGCAGTGAGAGTAATTTTTGCCTTATTTAATTAGACAGGCATCTTTGTCGATGAAAAAGCTCTGCCATAAGAGCAACGCTGACAATTATTTGTGAACGGATTATATGTCACTCAAGTAATAGAAACTGAGCAGAAACTGAGGGGCACTGGTTTTGACATCAATGATGAGTGGATAGCAGCACTAATGTTAGCAGTCTTGCCAGTGATTCTGTTGCACTTTTTCTTCGCGACACGGAGGGAATTATATCTATATTATTTTATATCAAAACGAATAACTAAATACGCGACTCTAATTTATTTATGGAATAACGCAAACGATATCGTGTTTATAACACAACGCGACGCACGAAACAATTCAAAGAACTAACTTGCACTGGAGCAAGTACGAACGCGACACAAAAGAGAATAAGAAAAAAAGTGCAACAACACAGCTCGTTGATAAAGCTGTCACCGCGGCTGCTCAGCTGGGTTGGATTCGATATCGTGGAAGAATTTTCGAATTGATTTCATAAAGTTTGATCGATTTATTAAATCGATCAAGTCAATGAAAGCACAAATGATATCTTATGCACAGTGGGGTGCAGAAGTAAATGGGCGCCAGGAATTTTTTTTTGAAAACGAAATTAGCCAAAAATTCCAAAACTAATTTTAATGGATGGAAAAGGAATGAAATAAAAAAAGAAGTCAATTTAGGTTTGTTTTAAGTATTTATTGGGAAACCGTGGGATAGAAGATCCCTGGACTAAAACCCAAACTATTTTCAAAATGAAGTCAAGAGAACAATAAAACAAAATATACAAAATAAAATGGCGTATAATTAGAAAGCAAAACTAATAAAGAATTAAAATGGGTTTATAACACTTCTAATAGAACGCGACTCGAAATTCAAGCACGAATTCACGACACGGATTATTTTTCTTTTTTTTTTCTTTTTTGATATTAATATATTTTCACAAAGTCTATGTACTTATCTTTATGTATCCTTATTATGTTTTTCTCGTATCTCCTTAGGTTCCTTCTTCCCACCTCGAATCCTGTCTCCTTTTTTTTTACGAATTTTCTATCAAAATCCTAAAATTACTCCTTCTCGATTTTTTTTCCTTTTCAAAATTCCTCGAATTTTTGTTTTTTTTTTTTGCCTTATCGCTTGGCTGGTTCTCCAAAGAGTGCCCTCCAAGCTATTCCCCAACAATTTTCCTCCCTCATTATGGCCGAGTTCAGACCCCTTCCCAACTAAACTTATTCTTCGAGAAAAATTGAAAAAGTTAAAATCGAGAAGAAGTCTCACTAGGCATTCTCCTAACAAACTACGTTAAAACTATCGCGTAGGATTCGAAGTGCAAACATTTTAACAATATTCTATTTCGGAGATATGAAGGAAGTCGTTTCTTGAAAAATATTCTTTTTTTTTACACTTATAGAAAATCTAAACGTTACGTCGCGTTAAAAACCCATTTGTACATATCAATTAAGGTGAATTAATATAGAATTTAAAAAGTTAAATTACGTTAAAAGACATTAGCAAATACTACGAAACTTGAATAGAATGTATAATTTTGTATGAAATGTGATTTGTAAGGATGTGTTGTTATAATTGTTTTTATATTCTTGTTTTGGTGTTGTAGTTTTAATGTTGTTGTTGTTGTTGTTGTTGTTATATGTAAGTAAGAGTCCGCCCGACTCTACTTCTTCGGCTCACCCGCCGGCACATCGCACTCGTCCTCGTAAACCTATTTGGGTTGCTTTTGCAAAATAAAGGCTCGGTACACCAATGGTTGATGAGACCACGATTGCCCTCAACTTCGCCGATATTTTGCAGCCACAACAAAAAGAAAAAGAACCAGCCGAAGGATGGTTTTTGTTACGGCAAAATTTACCGTAACAAATCCCACCCTTACCTCCCAAGAAATGTGCTTACTTTTCGAGAAAAGTAAACCATTTCTTAAGGCTCGGCCAGGGGGTAGACAACACAACATAGGAGGAACATCATAACAAAAGAAGAAAACAAAAACAAATTATTAATATGGCACGTTAAAAGGATAAAATAATGGACAAGTAAATGAACAAAAAAACAACAAAAACAAGAAAAACTATCAAACGCAAAAACTAAGGGACTTTTGCCTCAAACGTAAGGCTTCAAATCCTTTACGTGCCACGTTCCCCGGTCTTTCCCTTTTTCGTCTAACAAAAGATATGTCCACGGTGACATTCTCTTACTGACCGTAAATGGTCCCACGAATTTGGTCGCCAACTTCGCCGCGAAGTAATTAGCTGCATCGGACAGCGCAAAGTTCCTACGCCACACGAGATCACCCGGGTGATACTGCGTGTCTCTCCTACGCAAATTATAAGTCTTGGCAGCCTTCTTTCCCGCTGCTTCCAACTTCCTAGAAATATCTCCTCTCAGTTTCCGAAACTGCCTATCGATATCCCCTCTATCTTGGTCCCTATCGTGATCAAAGCTACTATCTCGAAGCCCTACATCATGGCCACTCGTAACCATGTTCCTACCGAAGTTTGCGAAGTATGGCGACACACCTAAAACTTCATGTTGCGAAGTTCAGATCGCACAGGCTACCTTCGCCAGTTGCGAATCCCAACTCCGCTGATTTTCCGAGACATACGCCCGGAGCGTAGTCTTAATTATCTGATTTATCCGTTCCGCAGGATTCGCCTGCGGATGATAATTCGCGGTATAACGAAGTTGTGACCCGTACGCTTCGCTTAGCGTTTTCAATTTCTTACTACGGAATTGGGGACCGTTGTCACAGACGATCCACTTTGGAACACCGAAAAGAAGAAAAACGTTTTCTTCCAATTCCCGACAAACCGCTTTAGCCGTAGCGGACCGTAACGCGAACAATAAGGGAAATTTAGTAAAATAATCGACGACCGTTAAGATGTAAATTAACCCGCGCGACGACTTCGGCAATGGACCCACTAAGTCCACACAAATCATTTCCCACGGTTGGGAATTCCCCACCCTCTCAGTCATTAAACCAGCTGGTTTCTCATTCACCGGTTTCACGCTTTGGCAAGTCTTGCAACTCCTAACATATTTGGTAATATCCCCTCTCATTTTGGGCCAGTAATATTTTTCTGCTACTCTAGCGAAAGTTTTCTTAACGCCCATGTGTCCTGCAAGTGGAGCATCATGGCACTCGTTAAGAACTCTCGCCCTATCTCCTTTCCCTAACACTAGCTTCCACTCCTCACCACTATTATGAACAACAATATGGTTCAACCTAACATGCTTATAGAGCCGCCCATTCTCAACTCGCCAAGATGGGTAATCTAACGGGCTCTTTTCTACCTGAGATTTCATTTTCATCACCCAAGGGTCCGAATCCGCTTCGGAGACACCAGCTACTTCTGGGACTCCTCGCGACAACATATCAGGAAGGACATGTTCTTTGCCCTTTCGGTGGATGATTTTGAAATCGAATTGTTGGAGCCGAATGGCCCAACGAGCTAACCTACCCTGCGGATCCTTGAGGTTGCTGAGCCAGACCAGTGAGTGGTGATCAGTTACAACTGTAAATCGAACACCTTCGAGATACGGCCGCAACTTCTCAATCGCCCAAAGGACGGCTAAACATTCTTTTTCGGTCGTAGAGTAGTTCCTTTCGTTCCTATTCAATGACCGACTCAAATAACATATGGCTTTTTCGCCCTCCAAATACAATTAAATCACTCCAGCCAATAATTCTCTTGATAAATTAAACTCCAACTTTACATGAACACCAGAACCTATGCAAAAAAATAAACTGGATTAGAATGCCAAAAAAATTATTTGAAAATAAAACACAACACCAAGTTAAAATTCTTCCACTGTTTTGGCCCCACGTTGGGCGCCAATTTGTTGCACTTTTTCTTCGCGACACGGAGGGAATTATATCTATATTATTTTATATCAAAACGAATAACTAAATACGCGACTCTAATTTATTTATGGAATAACGCAAACGATATCGTGTTTATAACACAACGCGACGCACGAAACAATTCAAAGAACTAACTTGCACTGGAGCAAGTACGAACGCGACACAAAAGAGAATAAGAAAAAAAGTGCAACAACACAGCTCGTTGATAAAGCTGTCACCGCGGCTGCTCAGCTGGGTTGGATTCGATATCGTGGAAGAATTTTCGAATTGATTTCATAAAGTTTGATCGATTTATTAAATCGATCAAGTCAATGAAAGCACAAATGATATCTTATGCACAGTGGGGTGCAGAAGTAAATGGGCGCCAGGAATTTTTTTTTGAAAACGAAATTAGCCAAAAATTCCAAAACTAATTTTAATGGATGGAAAAGGAATGAAATAAAAAAAAGAAGTCAATTTAGGTTTGTTTTAAGTATTTATTGGGAAACCGTGGGATAGAAGATCCCTGGACTAAAACCCAAACTATTTTCAAAATGAAGTCAAGAGAACAATAAAACAAAATATACACAATAAAATGGCGTATAATTAGAAAGCAAAACTAATAAAGAATTAAAATGGGTTTATAACACTTCTAATAGAACGCGACTCGAAATTCAAGCACGAATTCACGACACGGATTATTTTTCTTTTTTTTTTCTTTTTTGATATTAATATATTTTCACAAAGTCTATGTACTTATCTTTATGTATCCTTATTATGTTTTTCTCGTATCTCCTTAGGTTCCTTCTTCCCACCTCGAATCCTGTCTCCTTTTTTTTACGAATTTTCTATCAAAATCCTAAAATTACTCCTTCTCGATTTTTTTTTCCTTTTCAAAATTCCTCGAATTTTTGTTTTTTTTTTTTTGCCTTATCGCTTGGCTGGTTCTCCAAAGAGTGCCCTCCAAGCTATTCCCCAACAATTTTCCTCCCTCGTCCATCACATACACTCATACATACATTCTCACCAAACAGTCGCTTTCGTGATCATCGGTCACGGATTTACGGCTTCCTGGAAGCTTTACGCTAACCGAGAGAGCTACCGTTGTTAAATCTCAACGAAACTTTACTTTCACACACACAAACACGGTTTCAGCAAGTTATTGGATGTGCTTCCAAAACTTGCCGAAACATTATGGCCGAGTTCAGACCCCTTCCCAACTAAACTTATTCTTCGAGAAAAATTGAAAAAGTTAAAATCGAGAAGAAGTCTCACTAGGCATTCTCCTAACAAACTACGTTAAAACTACCGCGTAGGATTCGAAGTGCAAACATTTTAACAATATTCTATTTCGGAGATATGAAGGAAGTCGTTTCTTGAAAAATATTCTTTTTTTTTTACACTTATAGAAAATCTAAACGTTACGTCGGCTCACGCACCGGCACATCGCACTCGTCCTCGTAAACCTATTTGGGTTGCTTATGCAAAATAAAGGCTCGGTACACCAATGGTTGATGAGACCACGATTGCCCTCAACTTCGCCGATATTTTGCAGCCACAACAAAAAGAAAAAGAACCAGCCGAAGGATGGTTTTTGTTACGGCAAAATTTACCGTAACAATTCGCTCCGATGATAATGGAGCTGGAACACTCAGGAAAAGCATACACCACTGATTCTATATGTACATATATACAAAGCTGATGGATATGGAGCCAGAAAGCGTTTGGAGTTGGGACCCCGGGTGACGCGTTTTTGAGCAAAGGATGGCAGCGGCGCAAGAACACTGGAAAGATTGAAACCTTCAGCAATTCAAGCGTTAAAAAAATCAAATGCTGGTAGCGATTAGGGCATTTCAAGAGCCAATGTACAAATACGTCTTTCGTAGATAGCAAGCGAAAACAGTCTAACGCTTTTAGTGCTGTGTTTCTTAATAAAGAATTTAGTAAGCGCGATTGGTATATAGACTCTGGTGCTAGTGAGCACATGACCGCAAACAAAGATTGGAATAAAAACCCCTCTTATCAGAGACACTTGTGAGAGATAATTGTGTCGAATGAATCTAAGGTGTCAATGTTGTGTACTGGAGATGTTCAAATTACTCCTTTTGACAAAGAATGTTTTTATGATATCACTATGCGAAGCGTTTTGTGTGTTCCATCACTAACAACCAACCTGTTATCAGTTAGCCAGTTGATGAAAAATGGGAATAAAGTAAGCTTTAAAAGTGATGCCTGTTATATTCACAATCAGGAAAATGAGCTTGTTGCTTCAGCTTATTTAGTAAATGGTGTAATCAAAGTAAATTGTACAACTTATGATTGCTTCATCTTGAAATGGACCTACTAGTATTATATATCGTTGAAAAGCTAACAGTGTAAAACTTCTAAAAAAATATATAAAAATATGTGTGTGTGAAAAAGTTGTTTTAAGCCTATATATACAGTTCTTTGTGACAAAAAAAAAAACATAAGAGGTGAAACAAACATTTTTTTTATGAAAAAATGTCTGAGACATAAATTAGCTGTCACTGTGAAACATATGTCGAATATTTTAATTTTTTTTTCCGCCAATCAATGGCATTCACATTGTTTTGTGTGAAAAAAATCAAGGTGAGTATAGTTTTTTTTTTCGATTTTGGTTTACAGCTCTGTGATCCGAGTGGTGAAATGAAAAATATTTTTTTTTTCGGCAAAAACTCTCCCATAAGAAATACATCAACTTTTTTTTTTAAGAACTGTATACAAGGCTTTATTTAATAATTTATAATATAATAATTTAATAATTTTTATCAACCTATTTTTTTTTTCTTTTTTTCATATTTGATTAAGGTTTTAAATAGTTGAGCTGTCTTGTGCTATTTTCTTATATTGCTTTAAATTCCTCAGTATATTGACACTTGGTAGCAGAAAATTTGCTTGCCCTTTCTTGCCCCTTTTAATTTTTCATAGCGTAGGTGCAAGGTAAAAAAAATGTCCAAACAGATTTAAATTATTTTTTTGTTTTTCTTTACAGCAGCAATTGATATTGCCGTTAAAATCTGCAGGCTTTAAATGAATATTTGTTAAGAAGAAAACAGTGGCGTAGGGGAAGCAAACGGAGATTTGTTTCCCTTTCTACTACATCGTATGTAATGAACTTGTTTTTCCTTTCCCTCTTCATACAGGGTTGCCAGCACGTAACTTGTATACTTGATACAATCGATCATTGTTCATTGCCTATCAACTGACAACACATATTTTTAGGGAGCATGTAACTTGAAACGAGTTTTTGCTTAAAATTTTCATTGTGAATCATTAAATCAAAAAACGTCATGCATTTTTCAATTAACTTTTGTAGATAATTTTTCAAGTCAATACAAAAATTATATTTATTGATTCTTAATGTGAGGATGATTCATCCTGGATGAAGAAGAGTCCAATGCAAAACTAAAGAGAAGATATTTTAGAAATGAATGATAACAAGGAATGCAGTAGAAAGAAGTTCAAAAATACGGTCTAAGAATAAACGTACGTACTAATTTGTTGCTATTTTGTACCGAAAGAAATGATTTTGTACCTCTCTTAGTTTACGAGAAACGGCTGAGGACCTGACGTAATATTACGCTACAATCTCCCCTTATACATCTAGACAAAGAAAGCACCTATCGACTTGAATCCGACTCCATATTTTGTTGCTATTTTGTTGCTGATAAATAGGCCAGCTACATTTGTCAGAATTGTAACCCTTCACGGGGGGGGGGGGGGGGTGGAACACCTAGCCTTGTAATTACGAGATAGGGAGTATCTCGTAAACCAGAGCACCTAGGAACACGAGACCAGTGGCGTATTTTGTTGCTGAGAAACAGACCAACTACATTTGTCGGAATCATAACCTGACGTAATATTACGCTACAATCTCCCCTTATACATCTAGACAAAGAAAGCACCTATCGACTTGAATCCGACTCCATATTTTGTTGCTACTTTGTTACTGATAAATAGGCCAGCTACATTTGTCAGAATTGTAACCCTTCACGGGGGTGGGTGGAACACCTAGCCTTGTAATTACGAGATAGGGAGTATCTCGTAAACCAGAACACCTAGGAACACGAGACCAGTGGCGTATTTTGTTGCTGAGAAACAGACCAACTACATTTGTCGGAATCATAACCCTTCATGGGGGTGTTCCACCCCTAGCCCTGTAAATACGAGATAGAGAGTATCTCGTAAACCAGAGCAGCTAGGAACACGAGATAAGCCGCGTTGCTAGTAACTAAATATAGCCTATGTTACTACGTGTGAATTCCCGTATTTATAGGGCTAGGGGTGGTACACCCACGTGAAGGGTTACGATTCCGACATATGTAGTTGGTCTATTTCTCAGCAACAAAATACGCCACTGGTCTCGTGTTCCTAGGTGCTCTGGTTTACGATATACTCTCTATCTCGTATTTACAGGGCTAGGGGTGGTACACCCCCATGAAGGGTTATGATTCCGACAAATGTAGTTGGTCTGTTTCTCAGCAACAAAATAGGAACAAAATACGCCACTGGTCTCGTGTTCCTAGGTGCTCTGATTTACGAGATACTCTCCATCTCGTATTTACAGGGCTAGGTGTACCACCCAATCCCCGTGAAGGGTTACGATTCCGACAAATGTAGCTGGCCTATTTCTCAGCAACAAAATAGCAAGAAAATATGGAGTTGGATTCAAGTCGATAGGTGCTTTCTTTGTCTAGATATATAACGGGAGATTGTAGCGTAATATTACGTCAGGTCCTCAGCCGTTTCTCGTAAACTAAGAGAGGTACAAAATCAATTCTTTCGGTACAAAATAACAACAAATTAGCAAGCAACAAATTTCCGGATGGTTCCCGAGTCCGGCTTATAAAATGGATATTCTAGCGTAATATACGTCAGGTTTTTTATATTTTTCTATAGATCTGACCTGTCACATGTTTATTCTTTGATTTAAATTTTTTTTCGCCAATGCTTTCACAAAATAAAAAAGGTCAAACAAAAAAACAAACAGTTTACGAGTATATAAAATAAAAAAAAAGGGGTTTGTAAAGTGCAAACAAAATTAAAATATGGGCGGAAATGATAGTTCAGAACTTATAAACTATTTTCAAGACAACTTCCAATTAACAGGTATGATTTCTTCTTCTGTTGATAACCTGAGGATTGAAATTTGCGATGAAGAAAAGAATTTTTAGAACGTTTGCAATGAATACTTGTAGGGTTACCTAGCTATAAGCTAGGTCCCGAGTCAGGGCCGCTACTATTTTTAATAAATTTTTAAAATGTCAATATGATTTTTTAATAAATCCAACGCCATTTTAAAGATAATGATATAAATAAGAAAGAAATCATGGTTGCCAGCTCTTAGTCAGCCGTAACTCTAGGGTGGCCACGGTTAAAGATGTATATTTCTGTAGAAAAAATGCACTCATCTATTTTTTGTTTAAATTTTAATGTAAAATTTAAGTTATTTGTTTACTGATTGCAAAAATCCATGGGTGTCAGTTTTAAAATGGCAGCAAATATAGTTTGCAATGACTATAATTAGGGAACAAATTACTTATTTAAAAAAAAAAAATATTATAAATCAACGGCTACACATACAATACCGTGTTATACCGTTTTGTAAAGCCAAAATGTACTTCTTTCATTTTGTATTTATATAAAACTGTTCTAAGGAATAATTTTTGAAAAATTAATGTTAAAACGCAAAATGTTGATAAACAATTTCCAGCAAAGACAGACAACCGGATGCAAAAATGTCTTCCCGTTTTCGAGATATTAAGAAAAAACCAAAACCACTTTTTGCCAAAAAATAAATTTTCTCCTCATTCTGACGTGGACGGACGTTTAGGTTTGTAAGACTGTGTTTGCTATAAGCTCTCTTTGACATATTCTGATAGTGTAAAAAAGGCAGAGCAAACAGCCATGTATGGGAAAACTTCTTAATTTAACCTGATAAGAATAACAACGGCAAGATTGGATTTTAGTGTGTGCAGTAGAGGGATAACAAACAAATTTGGAAGAATGAAATAAAAGCAAGGAACAGGAAGAGAGGAATATTTGCGAACACTTAACTGTTTTATATTAAACATGCAATTACTCACTGTTTTATTTCTTTTTCTTTTTCCAACAGACATCTTAGTTCTCTTAGGTCCAGCAAAAATTCTTTATCCATCTCTGTGTCATAATATTCAGGTCCCGAGTGCTGATAAGTATACGTCCAATACTCCATCACTGCTTGCGAACAGTAAAAGAAGTCAGAGAAGCTTAAATAGTTCAATTTCTTTTTAGATGTTTCAAAACGAATACAAGCCAAGAATACAATCGAAGCGTATTTTCTAAAGCAAATCAAAGAGATAAAATACATAAAATACGTGAATTTGAAAGCAACTTAAACAACATATTTTTTTGAAAAAAGAAAATTACTACTAGTAGTAGGAGAGCCGCTGAAGGGCGACCTTCACCCAACTGTTAACCGGCTGAAACTTTTTCTTATGAAATTTAGTTTGAAAACATATATGAATATGATAGCTTGCCTAACGAAAAGTGTGCCAGGCTATATTAAATTTAACTTTATTTTAATCAATTACTAACTCCTCCTTCACCCATACATTAAAATAAAACTTTGTGCCACATAGCCATATGTGTAAGTGGGCTTGAGACAAGAAAAAAATTGTACAGGAGAGGGGGGCCTATTCCCCCCGTTTAGCCAGGAGGGGCAGTTTTCTGAAAAATTGGCTAATTTTTTTCTAAAAAATATTAAAATTCAACGGCTTCATCTACAACAACGTGTTATACCTTTCTGCAAAGCCAAAAACATAGGCTTTCATTTTGTATTTAAATTTATTTGTTTTAAATAATAGTTTTAGAAAAAATAATTTTCAAACTCAAAATTTTGCAAAAAAAAAAAAATTGTTAAATTTTTAGTTAATTTTTTTCAAAATTTCATGTGATTAAGTACTTATTTTGCATTCAACATTCAATACTGTCAATAATTTTGAATATAAAAAACAGTAACGTTAAAATAAAAAAGTTTTTTTTAAAAGCAAAAAGTGATTTTGTTTTTTTCTTTATATCTCGACAATGGCAAGGTATTTTTCAATCCGGTTTACTGTGTTCGACTAAAAATTAAAAACAGCATTGAATGTTGAAAACAAAATTAGTACTTAATAACATAAAATTTTGAAAAATTTAGTTCGAAATTTAAGACAATTTTTTTTTTCAAAATTTTAAGTTTGAAAATTAATTTTTCTAAAAGTATTATTTAAAACAATTAAATTTAAATACAAAATGAAAGCCTAAGTTTTTGGCTTTGCAGAAAGGTATAACACGTTGTTGTAGATGAAGCCGTTGATTTTTAATATTTTTTTAAAAAATAAGCCAATTTTTCAGAAAACTGCCCCTCCTGGCTAAACGGGGGGAATAGGCCCCCCTCTCCCATACAATTTTTTTCTTGTCTCAAGCCCACTTACACATATGGCTATAAGGCACAACGTTTTATTTTAACATATGGGTGAAGGAGGAGTTAGTAATTGATTAAAATATAAAGTCAAATTTAATATAGCCTGGCACACTTTTCGTTAGGCAAGCTATCATATTCATATATGTTTTCAAACTAAATTTCATAAGAAAAAGTTTCAGCCGGTTAACAGATGGTGTAGGTCGGTCTTCAGCGGCTCTTAGACTATAGGCAGAACTTAGTCAACGAACGAAACAAACTGCCTGAATTTGAAAGAAAATTAAAAAAAAAAAACTCATTCTTTTACAAAATTTTCCACAGACAAATAAAACACAGAGGGTAATTCTTTAATCTTCACAAGGATCATCGTCAAAACGTTCATTCCAACGGGATCGTCAAAGATGTGCTTTCCATGACTCAATACCATCAACTCGTTCGTAGTTTTTGAGGACTATTGACGAGGTGACACGTTTTGCACATGCATTATTATATTAAGCTGATATTTAAGCGTTTGTGCATTTCATCCGCTCGATTAATTTGGAAAATAGTTACAAGGAGAAATCTTTTTGCTGATGGTAGAACTTGTTCATGTTTTAGGCCAGAAGGCACCGATCGTTTTAGTTACGCCATCACGCTCACAAAAATGTTTAATATAAAATAAAAAATAATTTAGTAAATATTTAAAAGCATTTCTAGGTTACCAAGTTTTACTAAGATTTTTCCGTGACCGCGGATTTTGATCAATCTAAAACACTATTCACTTGAGCACGAACAACGACGAACGAATAATGAATGAAAATTCGTCGATTTTGACATTTCATTTATATTAGTTTTTTAATTCGACGCGATTGAACAAGCAAACTACAAAGCAGGAAAGATATTTGAGGTTTTACACGCGAGTTACACAAATGAAAGTCAGCAAACTTGACGACAAAAATTTGTGTTGCTTCGTTACCAGGGTTAGAACCTCAGTTTCAAAATTTCGTAGCGAATTTGAAAAAAAATGGAGCAAAAAATTTTCGGAGTAGATTTGTAACAAGAAGAAAATGTCTACTTAGCTGTATTCCTGTATTTTTTTTTTATAATCAACGCGCACTCAAGGGCTTTTTTCATTACCCTTTATATGCCAAGTGCACAGTACAAGTATTAGGGAAGGGATAGAGGATGTCAAAGGAGATGTCGGTGATTATTGGTTTTGAATTCTTGAATATTGCAATGGCTGGGGAGGGCAGAGTGTGGAAGCGAGTTCCAAATTCGCGTAGTACGGCTTAAGAACGATTCTCTGTACATGACTGTAAGTCCGAAGTTGGGCTCAAGGGTGAACTGATGGGCATTCCTGGAGGCGCGGGTATTACGGTGGAATATCTTAAGGGGAGGAATGCAACTGGCTATTTCACTAGAGCATATACCGTTGAAATAACGGTAAAATAGAGTGAGGTATGTGACATTTCGCCGATGTAAACAACTCCCAACAAGTTGCTGAGATGAACAACATCACGACCCTGGTCACATCGCAGTTCGTAGTGCTGTCGTATTTTTTAATAAACAAAATTCTAAAAATTTCTCGTAAAAATCTAATAAGCTATTCATTATTATGAATATTTTATTCATTTTGATTTGACTTGGAATATTTATTTAACAGCTGATTTTATTCTGTCAAAAAGATTAAACAGGGAGCTGATCTTTTATGTTCTAACTTGTTCTGACAGTTTTCATTTATTTGTGCTTTTCTGATCTGTCTTTTCTTAATTAAACAGTACTACAAAGTACTTATAAACCCCGTAAGTAGCTGGAATTTTTGACATATTCCAGCTCTCAGTATTCTATCCATTAAATTGAATAATTCCATCATGAATCTCATTTCGCATCGTTGGTTGCCCAT
Organism: Sphaerophoria rueppellii; assembly: GCA_920937365.1. Lineage (NCBI taxonomy): Eukaryota > Metazoa > Arthropoda > Insecta > Diptera > Syrphidae > Sphaerophoria > Sphaerophoria rueppellii. The sequence continues at coordinate 57,831,961 of CAKKXW010000002.1, forward strand.
AACCCATCGGCATAACCTCTTCAATGTTCAATAAAAGGGAAACAACGTCTTGATTTGATTAAGATTAGTTCAGGAACAACAATTTTATTTAATTAAATTTTCTTCAAAGAAACAACGCTAAGCTATATACAGGTATACATGTTATTAACATGTAGTTTAGGTTAACAATTTTTTTTGTTGTGGAAAAAGTGGAGCAAATCTTGAAAAATCGGAGCGTCGGAGAAGATTTTTATTTTTCCCTAAAAGTGGAGCAAATTTGCTCCGATCGTTACCCGAACCAGGAGACAGTCAATGCAGTCGTAGCAACTAGAATTCTTTTCGCGACGAATAAATTTGTTTTCTCAAATTTATTTACATTTGAGATTAAGAAGTAAATTTAGGCATCATAAATCAAACATTAACTATATTTCTATCGTTTTGTTGAGAATTTGTAAGGAAATACGGCTTCAAACGTATCTAAAATTTCTTGTCTTCATTCATTCGACGTTCGTTTGTCGTGCTCATGTGTATATCATATTCTTAACAGTCAATACGGAGCGATATTGTCGAATGATACCCGTTGGTTATCATTCGACAAGCCCCACACCATGACCAATTATAGCTTTTTTAATGTGAAAATTGTGAAATTAATTTGACAGCGGTAGATTTTTTTTTCAATGGGGCTAAGCAAAGGAAGGTGTTCAGGCGAAAAGTCCCCAACTAAAGACGCATTAAAAACCAACATACCACTTGATATGTGTGAAAAAGTGGTTAAAAATACCTCAAAAGAACGACCACACCAGATTCTATTATGGAATATGCAGTATTACATTTACATATACCCAAATTTCATTCACTCTCACACCCTTAATCCTCTCCATCAGTAATGAAAAAACCACAAGGTTTTCTTAACCCAATGATCCCTCCTAATGTCAAGCTGACAAAACAATTATCCGAGGCTTTGTGTATCTATTACTGGTGTTAGCACGATTAACTTTTTCTATTTTCTCTGCTTCATCAAACATTTTACTTCTATTCCAAAAACAATGGCTTTCTCTGCTTGTAACTAGGTGGTGCTAGTATCGGATGCCACGTCAATTATACCTGTCAAATATATATACAAAGATCCGAGGTCAATACTGATGATCGATATGTTATGTCCTGGTTAAGAGATCACAAAATTTATAACAATGTTCGTTTGTACCTGGCCTTTTTGCACGATAAACTAAATTCTGTTTGTTTCGAGGTTAAGACAAACACAAATATTAAGGTTTTAATCTCATAAGAAAGTCTCTCTACTAGACGCGATGAACTGATGAACATTTTCAAAGAGTTAAGGAAGCTTCTGCCCAGGAACACAATTAGCGCTACAATTGCGTTGTTCTGATACTATAAACTCGAAGTCACCTAATAAGTTATAAAAAGATACGCACAGTACATTGCATAATAGACATTTTTAGTGATTAAATCCAATTGGTTTTGTTAAGACAGAGAATCTTAATTTATGACAAAACTTCCAAGAGTATCATCCATCATACAAAAGTGCTTCTCAACTTTGCCGTTCGGAATCGGCGTAAAATTGTAGGTCCCCTCAATTCTTCACAGCCACCTAGAGAATTGTTGATGAGAGTAAGCCACTTGGGCCTTGGCTCTTCAAGAGCTGTCACGGCACTGTATTTTTATTCTTGGTACGTTTGTGGTCGTAAGTGGACCATATCTGTCTCGATATATTGCAGTTGGTGAGATTTTTCCATCTTACGTTAGATTTTTTAAGAAAATGGTTTGGATATCCATTTTCATGACTCCTAGCGAATCCTTCATAACTTCCTCAGCAAGGGATATTTGAAGGCTTAATTCCGTGCTGGCCAGTTCATCAGCGATTTCATTACCTTGAATGTCACTGTGCCTATGTACCCAGACAAGATTAATTTTTATATTGTCCTTAAAACTTGCGAGCTCTTGCTTGCAGGTCAGGTTGCTGTTTAGAGCCTTGATAGCTGTTTGGCTATCAATAAAGATTGCAACCTTTTTATAATGTCTTCAGATTTGACTCCTTGATTTGGAATCCTACATGCTTGTCTAATCGCTAGAACTTCAGCTTGAAATACGCAACATCTGTCGAGCAGCCTAAAGGAATTTTTAATACCCAATTCCTCGGAGACGACACCAGCCCCAACACCGAGTTCCATCTAGGAACCATCAGTGTAGACTGTGATGTCAAAATCCTTTGTAGGGCTATTCCTTTTCCAATTTGCCTAGTTGGAATTTCAACCTTAAATAGCATCCCAAAGCTTAAAGTTGGTAACATGTAGTCGGAGGGTTCTAGTTTTATTTCTTACGGTAATAGATTTAGAATTTTACCATGACCGAAAGACTTTGCAGTCCACATACCCGATTCTCTCAGTCTTAAAGCACTACAGGAGACTGTTTCGTGAATGTGAAGGTCGATGGGCCAGATCTGATTGCTCTCGTAGTACCAATGCAGGCAGTTCTGTGAACTCTTTTAAGATAATCTAAGTTATGTTTTTTGTCTAGGGTAGGCCACCAAACAATTGATCCATATGTCAGAATGGGGCGAACTATCGCCTTGTAATTCTAAAAGATCATTTTAGGGCTTTGTCCATTTTTTTTTACCAAAGGTTTTATCACAAGGGTAGAGGGCGATGCTAGCTCTCTTTACTCTTTCTTCTATGTTACTTTTCCAATTTAGCTTGGAACCTAGGGTAATGTTCAAACATGAACATACACGTATCTATAAATAACCCAATGTCTATGTGAAATAAAGATAAGAAAAATCAACCTCAGCAAACACTGACGCCTGACGGTTATATATAGATAAGGAACAGAGCTGTAAAAGAATGCAATAATTTTTGTATTGCAGTAAAAAGATTAAAAAGACTTATTTTTTGAGTATTTTGACTTCATGTCAGTACTTAACTTTTAAGGAAAATTCGCAGTAAATTTTTAAGTCTCTTGTATAAAAATCATTTAGAGCAGTTAAAAGACTTCAAGTCAAAAGGATGCATTACTTTTTACTGATTGCATTCTTTGAAATCTTTTAAAAGTCTTTTACATTCTTTGCAGTCATTAAGTCTTTTGATTGCATTCAATGTAATGCAGTCATTTGACTTCTTTTGCAGCCTTTTAACTGCTTGCAGTCTTTTAACTGCTGTGAAGTCTTTTGACTGCTTGAAGTATTTTAACTGCTTTGAAGTCTTTTAACTGCTTGAAGTCTTTTAATACTTGAAGTCTTTTAACTGCTACTACTTAATTTCAGCAGGTGGCCATGGCTCCGAGGATAGATTAGTTGATTGCTTTCAGAAATGAAAGAAGAAAAGCTTTCCAAAAGCTCCCACACTCAAAACAATAGCAATCTGACAACAACAACACAACAGAGGGGTGAACACTAGAAAAACAACAAAAAGTTTAGTAAACAGTAGCCCGATGATGGAACAAGAGTTCTGAAACGCGTCGCTGATTCCGTTTTTGTCAAGAATTTAATTGTTTGCAAATAAAGTTTAAAATAAATTGTTAATTTTTGAAAGTAAATAATAACTGTTTTATTTAAAAAATAAATATAAAAACATATATACATATTTGTTTAAGATTCCTTTTTATAAATCTCTCATTTGTTAATAAATAATTTTAACTTGAGTAAAAATTAATACATAACTTGTTGAAAAAACAAAACAGTTGTTAATGTTCGTCAAAAAGTCGAATAGTTAGCTTATCACAGCAGTCCAGATAGGAATAAGGACCTAAATTTAAGTAGTATATAAGAAAAAAATAATGAGAATGCGTTAGTTTTTATTTAATTTTTCTAACAAAAAAATAGTTCATAGGCCGAAAGGCATTAATTTTAAGTTGAACATGAATTTCTTAGGGCCAGTTAGTTAATTATAAGATTTTAATTAATAAGCTAGTTTTGAATCCTTTGTCTAGTATTTATTGGTAATGAGTTTAAGGTGAATAAAAAATGAATTATGAAAAATAAAAGATTTTTCTACTCATTCCATGTGTGCATATGATATGTCGTCAATAAAAGATGAATAGAGAATTGCTGTTTGAATCCCAAGGACGGATCGATTCACACTGCCGTTAAGGCATAACACTAGCAGTGGCGCTGAATCGTATATATTTCTTATATACAATTCAGTAACTCTTTGAGATCTCGTCTGTTTTGGTCTTTTCAATATTTAGCTTGTAATGATTGATAATTTCAGAGTTGATTATTGCAATATTCGTGAGCTTAGAATTAATTTTCTTCCTGCGTATATCCACACTGTTTCCAACAGGCCTGCTGTATTGGCACTGAGTGAAACCCAAGTAGGTGAGAATTCCGATCCTACTAAATTTCTTATTCACGGGAATTGCTCAGTGCCTTTATTCTTTTCCCACCATGGTCTCGCCGTCTAGATTAGCAATGATTTTGCTTATCAATTCTTACCACAATATGAATGCTGCTAAAATCCTTTTTTCAATTGCCTGTGGTTCAAATTTTCCGTAAATATGCATACAATCACTACTGTTTTCTATACCGAAGCCCAAATTTGGACAGAGCTTCAACTTCTCGCTGGCAAAACCCTTGCGCAAGCTTCTCCATCTAACCTCCTTTTTTGGGCTCGTTCCGAGCAGTTGGAAAACAGCATTTGTCCAGCCAATCATAAAAAAAGGCGAATCGTCTTCTCCTTCCAATTACCGTCCGATTGCACTTACTTCCTTTCTCTCTAAGGTCATGGAAACGCTGATAAACAGCTCAAGAAATATCTCGAAGACCGAAAGCTTCTTAATGATCGGCAATACGGATTTCGCAGCAACAGGTCTACTGGTGATCAAATGGTTTATCTCACCGAACAGTGGAACAAATCTTTGCATCGTTTTGGAGAAAGTAAGATTGTTGCACTTGATATTTGAAAGGCATTTGATAATGTCTGGCATCTTCTTCTTTTATCGAAAATGCGTGCTTTCGGTATCGATGAATCCCTACTTCGATGGAGAAACTTTCTTTCGAACCGTTCAATACAAGTTGTACTCGACGGATTCAAGTCTGAAACCCACAACATAAATGCTGGTGTGCCCCAGGGCTCCGTTTTGTCTCCGACCCTCTTTCTCTTTTTATAAATGATCTCTAGTCTGTAACTTCTAATGCAATAAATCGTTTCGCTGACGATAGCACCCTTAGCTTTTCTTATTCGTTTCCAGACTCACATCCCTCCTCTTCGGATGTGGAACTGGAGCGGCTCATTAAACTCTGAATTATACAGCATTGTACAATAGGGATTTTAAAAACCGCGTGAGTTTAATGATTCGACTACTCAATGCTGTCTTGTATCGTTGAAGCGAGATATACCCCCCTGCCACTGTCCATGAGTGGCACTTGCAGCAACGAGACCGAACATCTCGAGATTCTTTGTATGCGCATCTATGACCACCTCTTGTGGAACGAGCACATATGCGATGTCGCCAAAAATGCCGCAAGATGTTTGGGTTTCTTAAGACGGTGCAAGCAATTTTTTCCCCGTCTCATCTGGCTATTATCTTTAAAACATATATCCGTCGAAAGATTGAGTACAATTCCCATCTCTGGGCTGGTGCTCCAACTACTTACTTTAGCCTTGAATACAAAAAAGAGCTGTAAGAATGATTGCTGATAGAGAGATCACTGACTCATTCATCCTAGACCAATTCAATTCATCCCATTGGACCAATGGATGAATTCGGATGTACTCACAAGTGTAGGGAATCATTCTTTAACCGTACTACGCGAATGTGGAACTCTCTTCCACACTCTGTCTTTCCCAATCATTACAATATTCAATAATTCAATACCAATGTACACCGATCCTTTCCAACCTCTTCCTAACTTCAGCATGTTTTTTTCCGAAATGCACAACACAGTTATTTGTACTGCTCGACTTTGACTTCATATTTGGTACATACAACCCATTCAATAACAATTCAATAACAATCAAAACGGCCAAACCAATCATTTCCTTATGTTCTTCGCGATTTGTGAAAAACCGTTTGTCACAGCACATGTGGCTTGTTGCCTAACCGTCCAAACATCAAATGTATCATTTGATGATGCAAAGTGATTCCTTATCAAGAAGTCAGCAGGTGTCGATGGTATATCCAACATTGTACTTAGACACTTACCGATTGAGGCAATAGACATCTACACCACTCTGTTCAACAACGCGCTGAATAATGCATATTATCCAGTGCGTTGGAAGACAGCTGTGGTTCATCCTCTCCCGAAAAAGGGAAAGGACAACTCCAATCCGTCAAATCTTCGGTCGATAAGTCTTCTTCCAAGTATCAGTAAGGTATTCGAAAAGATCATCAATAGAGCTCTGATTCAGTGGGCTGCGGACAACACAATAATTCCGGATAATCAGTTCGGGTTCAAGGCGGGACATGACACCATTCATGCCGCGTCTAAGCTCGTTTCTGATATCCAATGGAATAAGTCCAAGAAACAATGCACGGGTGCTGTTCTGGTTGATTTAGAGAAGGCCTTCGACACCGTATGGTTAGAAGGCTTGTACCTAAAACTCACCAGACTAGGCATCAGTAAACCATTGTTGTATATGCTTTATGATATGCTCAACGGTAGAAAGTTTGTTGTTAAAAGTGGCAATGTAACTTCTACCACCACCTTTGAAATCAAAAACGGTCTTCAACAGGGAGCGGTTAATTCGCCGATTCTCTTCAGTATTTACACCAGCGATCTGATAGGTAGCCTTATCCAGGCAATTGCGTATGCCGACGACCTGATTGCGTACAGAACTGCCCCAAAGGTCGAAGTCATTAGAATTCTCTTGCAACGTGACTTCGAGAAGATTCAGCGATATTGCGATGACTGGAAACTGAAAATAAATGTCCAGAAATGTGAAACAATTCTGTTCCGGACCCCGCTGGCTAGGGCCACGAGGGATACGCGCAAGAATTGGCGCAAGATGGTCATCGTTGGGCCTCACGGACAACGATTAACGAGCAAAAGTGAAGTGAAGTACCTCGGTATCTGGTTGGACCAGTATCTATATTTCGACAGACATATGGATGCTGCTCTGACTAAGGCCAGAGGAGCCTTCGCTCTGACGAAACGGCTGTTTTACAGCAGTCGGCTTGACCCCAGAGTGAAGGTAATTTGCTACATGGCCCTCATACGGCCGATGATCGTTTATGGCTGTCCAGTGTGGTTCAACGTTGCACCATCTCAAATGGAGAAGCTTCGGGTGTTCGAGAGGCAGTGTCTTCGGCGCTGTCTCGGTTTGTATCGGACACCGGAATCTTCTTATGTACATTACTATTCTAACGAGGTTCTATACAACGAGGCTCGGATCAACAGAATTGACAATTTCGTGATAAAACTTGTTCGAGGTCACATTGCGAGAGCTATGACTTCGACGAATAATTTGATCTTTGGGGCGTTCTATCCGAACGACGAATATTTTGAGAGTGCACGTTTGAGCGGCTTCATTCCACCAGAGGCATTCCTCTATTTAGATAGATGCGGTCTGATACAGGACAGATTGGCGGTGCCGCTAATCTACCACGTCAGGCGGAGAACCGTCGATCGGCGGCTCCTTTACAGTCGAGACGTCCTCGCACAAGACGGAGCAGAGCTCCTTCGGTTCAGTAGGGCTGTGTCCGAACGGGACCGAATCGATAGGGTGAAGCAGGAGAACCAGTTCTGGTGGCTTCAGTCAGCACTTGACAATGAGTAGTCGGGGTGGGGTTTTGAGCCTTGGCCGGCTTGCATACATGTTTTAGTTTAAGGGTTTTGGGTTTAGGTTTAAGTAGAGTAGGCATGCATGGTGGCACATACATTGACAAGGATAACAAATATAAAATACAAAAAAAAAAGATATGAAAAAAAAAGAAAAAAAAACGAAATTAAAAAAAAAAAAAAACAAAAAAAAAAAAGGAAAAAAAAAAATACAAAAAAATGAAATAAAAATGATAGAGATTTGCTGCTGTGGTTGTTCTAGTTCGTAAGTAGTTGTTAGGTAGAATAGGTATAGTTTTAGTTAATTTTAAGTTTTATTTTTAAGGACCTAATTTTAAGTAGCATGTAAGCAAAAAAATAATAAATGACATAATGTTAGTTTTTCTAAATTTTCTAACAAGAAACAATAAAACATATGTAATAAAATAGTTCATAGGCCGAAAGGCATTACTTTTAAGAAAATCATGAAGTACTTAGAGCGCCCGGTTGGGGCCAGTAAGTTAAATATAAGATTTTAGATAATAAGCTAGTTTGAATTCTTTGCCTAGTACTAAGTAGTTTTAAGTGATAATGAATAAAAATGAATTTTAGAAAAAAAAAAAAAAGTGATTCCTTATGATGTTGAGAAAACAAATCAAAAAGAATAATTTAATAAGAACCGCTATATTTTTTCCAGCTCTCTTGCAAAGCTTCCCTTATCGAAAAACTAAGTTTTTTTTAACATCAACATTCACTGCCAGTATCTTCATTGGTTATCAGAGATTTAAGTTGATAGGTATACAAATTTAAAAATTGATGTGTTTTTAGTGACATTTAGCCGTTTAATTAATATTCAAAAAAAAAATGATTAGATCAAAAGCTTTGAATAGTGTCGAAAAGGCTAAGATTGATTCTTTAAAAGAACAAAGACTAACCGTGGGTGCTAAAGCTTCCAAAGTTGATCGTATTCGTACCTCAGAAATAAAAGATCGTACGAGAAAAACATGAAAGCAGGTAAGAAAAACGGCAACATTCGAAGATGATCGACGACCAATTTTGAGATGTGCTTCCAATTCATGTGTCTCTGCCTTAAAAATTAAACAAAAATTTGGTGTAACTGGAGGTGTTTCAACAGTCCGCAGAGTACTAAGTAGCGTGGATCATTGAAAACGATAAAACTCTAAAAGAAACCACCACTAAACGAGCAACGAAAAGATATTCGTTTACAATTTTCTAAGCTCCATGTGAGCTGGAAAAATTAGTGGCGCAACGCGGTTTTCTCGAATGACTTTCAATTTTGATGGCCCTGATGGCAATAATTTTTTTTAATTATTACTTTCATGATGTGAGGAAAGAAGAACGATTTTGAGAGCGGCATCATAGTCGAGAACGTGGAGTTATGATATGAGGAGCAGTTAGCTACTATGGAACTATTGAGCTTAAGTTTCAAACGTCAAAAGGGCTGCAATTGCCTACAAGAGAATATTGGAAAAAAAGTTTTCTTTATTTTCGGACATTTATGGGTCCTTGAACTGGACTTCCCAATAGAACAACGACCCCATCCACCCGTCGCGCACTGTCAAAAGTGGAATACAGGATTGAATTGCTTCAATATAGTTGACCTACTTACTCGACCTGATCCGTATAGAAAATGAATGGGGATGGTTGGTACGAAAAGTTAATGAGTCTAGCCGTCACTTTGCGGTTGAAGAATCTCTTATTTAGCCATGAAATAAGCGTGGAGAGATATTTCGCGGGATCTTTTAAAGAGCATATACGATTTCATGCAAGACCGAACTAAGAATTAAAATGGTAGCTCCCAATACTAGAAATAACCAATAAAAAAAATATTTAAGGAAAAACTTGTTCATTTCATTCCGTTACATTTTATTTCCCATTTTAAAAGTTATGTCTATTCAGTTGACGCAAAAAAACTAAGGCCGAGTTCGTAAATGCAGGCTTTGTTGCCCATGCCCTGCCTTAAATATGCTCAAAGACTTTTATGAACTCAATTACAACTGCATGTATTCGGTCATAATACTTTATTTAAAATGAGTTCACAAAAGCAAACGTTGACAAAATGAGGAAAAAAAAGAAAACTGAAAAGTTAAGAAAGAGGAAAACCCTTGGACTCTTCGTATGATATATGTAAGCATGGCGCAATTTCCGTTACACGAAATCATTGTTATCTAATGATTTAATAAAGGGTTAGTCGCAGCTTTAAATGTTTTCACTTCAGTAACATTACGATCAAAAGAAAACTAAAACTAGCTATGCCCGCGGTGTTTCTCGCCACTACCTATGCAGAAAATCATGTCAATCACATATATGCCCTTTGTAAACTTAAAACAAATTTTTCCCACGCCCACCATAGATTTTTACTTTATATAAGTAACCTATGTGATATTCTAGACTATAATCTGTCTGTGTGCTAAATTTCATCCAGATCCGTTTATCACATCACATTTGCTCCCTGCCATTTCCCTGCAAATTCAGCAACAAAATAAAAACAAATGCCGACTTGACCGCAATATGACAGTTGTAATACTTTTATGAACACAAATGTTGCCATGCTCATGCAGAAATAATGCTGTTTGTTTACATTTACGAACACAATTTTGGCAGTATTGCGGAAGTTTTACATTTACGAACTCAGCCTAAGTTTTTCGATATATGGGAAGCCTCTCAAGAGAGCTAGAAAAAAAAAATAGCGGTACTTTTTAAATTGTTCTTTTTGATTTATTTTCTTAACATCATAAGGAATCAGTTTGCATCATAAAATGATAAATTAACGCAAACCTCATAAAAATTGTGTGCTTATTCAGTTGAAGCGCAGTATACACAGCATAGAGGACATATATTACCTAGATGTCCCGACTTCGATGGTTCGCTCTCTTTCGGCCTACAAGCTGAAATTTTCACATTTATACCCTTAAAAGTGCTTAAGTGTTAGTTTCCCAATGCATTTCTATGGACCTCAATCTACTAATAACATATGCACTTTTAAGGTCTGTGTGCTCACAACTCCAGTCATGGTGTATATCTGAGCCCAAATTTCAAAAAATAGATTACGTTGAGCTCAAAATTTTGAAAAATATCTAAACATACAAACAAATTCATTTAATATGAAAAATTAATATATATCTTTGTTTCTTTGCACTTTTAGCATATAATTACATTAGTATTTACCATTATTTGTATGAAAAATATTCATAAATCTTTAAAAAGAACACAACAAAAAGTCGAAATATTGTGCGTTAACCTTAAAAACATACAATTGCGCCTTAGTCTCGAATTTGCTGTGGTGATAAGCTTTGGACAGCTAATGTCACCATATTTACGTTATCAAAAGTCATATCTCATAATTGTCAATTTGGATTCCGTGAAAGTTTAAATTGTTCTCTGTTTAAGAAAATATTAATATTTTTAAATATTTTTAGATTGTTTCGAATTTCGATTGTTCCGATATCGTCGAAATTCGAAACACGAGAAGATACTGCCGTGATACGAATACTATAGACAGCGAAGGATTCTACTCTAGTGACACGGCAAAAATATACCCGATGGTATAGTTTGTTTTTTCACATCGTACTCTATTAAGAATCATGGTAGCATCTGGTATGACCAGGGCATTGTGACACCATTTTGCGATACAAACTTCTCTTCATGAGACACAAGTCATGCAATAACAAGTAACGCTCTTATGAATTATGTTTAAGGTAAATCTTAGGAAAAATAAATTGCATTTACTGTTCACAGTTTGTTTGTAGGCTTGTGACTGTGGTCGTGGTGCTGTACTTCTCGCTGTCACCAGAGGAAAAGTGTCTGAGGGTGTGATATCGAACTTAATCCAAGATTCTTCCAAACGAATGAGAGCGATTTTCTAACATTTGATGCCATGCGGCATGCCGCCCAGTGTGTTTGGGAAAAAGTACTTCGCTGCAAAACGATTATGGTATAATGATATTCGTTGATAAACGATTTTCCCCGTCCAGACAAGCGCGGTCGGCTGCCGAAATGGATTCAAGGTGTATCTGGTGGATATTTCTGTAATTTAAGTACCGAAGAGGCAATGCATTTGGCTAGAAGATGGTTGAGACAAATGGCACAGCACGTTTACAAGAGAAGATCAGCTGGAAATTTCTCTGCTTACATCGAGGCAACTAAGAAAACTTAGAGAATCGCAAAACAGTTGAAAATAATAAGAGATAACTGTATGAAGCCAATAATCACATATCACAAAGAAAACGTTAACATTTTTGTTGTAATCTGCTTGTTTTAGACTACGGCCTAGTTATAGTAGAGTTCCTTCTAAGGTATGAATACCTTATACCTGAATAAACTATCAGCTCAAGAAATATCTCGAAGACCGAAAGCTTCTTAATGACAGGGTCCAGTGTGATCTGATGGCTTACTCACCGAACAACACTTGATATTACCAATGCATTTGATAAAGTCTAGCACCTTGCTCTTTTATCGAAAATACCTGCCTTTGGTATCGATGAATCCATTCTTCGTTGGATTAGAAACTTTCTTTCGAACCGTTCAATACAAGTTGTATGGACGGATTCAAGTCATAACCCACAATATAAATGCACTCACGCGCTAGAGATCAGCGTTGCCGACCACTTTAGAAAAAAAGATGCCTTTTTCATTAAAAAAAATGCCTTTTTTGATTTTTGCCAGTGGGAGTAAAAATAAAGCAAATAAACAAACCGCAGTGAATACTAAAATGGTTTACTTTCAGTTTAACATAACTGACTAGAAGTGGACAAAAGAAAACGTAGAGAAGGTATGTTCAGCGACACTGTTCTAAAGTTTGGAATAGAAAAGTATTTGGTGTTTCATTGAGACATTTTCTGTTCCAAACTGTTCTTGTTTGGTGTTCATTGAGGCTCTCTAGAACAGTTTGTTTAGGACAAGATTTTCTGTTCCACCTTTTTATGTAGAGCAGCATAGATATCAATGTCTAGATTTGGCATCCCAGAAAAAACTCATCCGTCTGTGTAAGATGACAATGGCAAATTCACACTGTTCCTTCATGGTCGAAAAAAAATCTAACGGACACTTTTGATGTCAAAAAAGGTTTTAGACAAGGCGATGCGTTATCATGGCGATTTCTTTAAACATTATTCTTGAAAAGATTGTGCAAATCTCACAATGTCACACCCCAGAGGCACAAATCTTTTCAAAAGTCCGTTCAGCTACAAGGATGTCAGTGGAGCGTTTGTGAGTCTTGAGACGGAGGCCAGGAAGAAGGGTTTAGCGGTTAACAAGGGCAAGACCAAGTTAATGCTGTCGTCAAGAAAAGACTACCAATATCGACGTCTTGGAGCAAACGTCAACATAGGCAGATTTAACTTCGAGGTAGTTAAGGACTTTGTCTACCTGGGATCCACTATCAACTCAGACAACAACACCAGCGCTGAAATCAAACGAAGAATCACTCTTGACAATCGCTGATTCTTTGGACTTAGAAGGCAATTAGTAGTAAAGTCCTCTCCCGAGCAACTAAAGTGACAATCTACAAAACCCTAATTATCCCGGTCCTCATGTATGGTGCAGAGACATGGACTATGACATCTGATGAAAACGGTTTGGGGTGCTTTGAGTGTGTGTTTATTATAAAAGAAAAAAATGAAACGTACACTTTTCCAGATTCTATACTTTATTTAAATTAAATTTACAGATTTTCTTCGGATTGTAACGGGCGTTGAATAAAGCGAGGACCGTGTCTTGGAGTTGATTTTCGTCTTCAGAAATTATCAGTGTCACTGATTTGGTGTGTGAAAATTCTTCTCTTTAAACTGTACCAAACGATGGAAGCATTCTTCATTTTTTGTAAGAGCATATTACATTCGAGATTTGATGTTCTGATAGCATTCAAGACAATTGAATATCTTGTCTGTGGATCGTCGATGAGGTGTTTGAGTTTGCCAACAATGTCCATGACAATGAAGTAGATATTCCTTATTGAATTTGGGCTTCTTCCAGCTCTGAAATAGGTCATCAATTCGCAGGATTTTGCACGAGACTTTGTGGCCAATTGATATTTCTTTGAGTTCATCGATGCTTTGCTGGAGGTCTGCAAATAGCATTTTGTGTACTTCTTCGATGTTTCGCTTATTGAATAAATAAACTTATCTCTGTTATGAGCGTTTCACCCTCTTCCAAATACAATTTGTTGCTTGATAAATTCAGAAAATCGATATATTTTGATTTTATCTTGAACAAATAAACAAAACAAATTATTTTTTTTCACACGATTGGCTTCTGTCACCTTGGGCCCAGGAAAAAAATTTACCCACGGTATTGGTGAACATTGTTTTTTTTTTTTCTTTCTAAATGTTTCACGGACACGAAAAGAAGAGAGGATGTGAGAGTTCACCTCAGAGGAGATTTGCGGGTGTTTTCGGAAAGGGACGAAGAAAGTCGGGACTCTAGGTAATATATGTCCTCTATGATACACAGTATACATCCATCGCCCCCAACAAACTACGCTGCTTATGTTGTTCATTTGTACCAGAGTATATCTAATAATGAGTAGGGACCAGAGATTAAAATGAATCAAGCTTGCTCACGAATACTGAGTATTTATTTGAAAAAAACAAGTTTGAACAAACTGAGTCAACGCACGCAAGTAAATTTGAACATTTTTATTTATGAATCAAGTAACTCTGAGCAACCCCTATTTTCAAATGAATACAAATGAGTATTTTTGTTTTCAAGTCAAAATGAGTTTGAATAACTTTGAACTGAGTTTCTGTGAGCAAAATGTTCATGAACAAGCGAGCTATTCATGAGCAGTCAAGGGTTGTTGTCAAGCGTAAGCATTGTATGTATGTTTGTGATTTGTATTTGATGGTGCGGTTTGATTTAAAAGGAGAAACAATATTAAAAGTTGGATGATTTTTTGTTTGTTTCGATAAAAAAGTGACAACGATTTAAAAAGGATACAATAGTTTTTTCTTTATTTAATGATTCAAAGAAGGTACAATTCTAATTAAGGAAATAATATCACAGCAAATGAGAAAAAAATTAAAATGTTAGATATAAAGATATATCCATTATAAAAATTAAATTTTGTTAATCTTAAGATTTGAATAAGATACAATCAAATCATTTACTGTTTCTGGTAGTATTTCAGAACTTTCTTACAAAATCTGCACGCAACTAACTCTGGTAAAAATTCGCCATTTTCAGTTTTTATGTCTCCAAAAGTTTCCCAAACCTTACTGCGGCTACTCTTTTTGTCATTTATAGAAAAAATATTCCCAACAAGGTTAGAATACACTATTTCTTGGTTCATTTTAAACTTTTGCACTTCACAAATGGACTTAAATGATTAGATTGTTGTTGCTTAACGTTTGCTTTATATATTTTCAATTTTCAAAATCGGGCACCAATAAAAAAAAAATTTCCTTCCAAAAAAACCCAATTTTTCCAATATTTTGACAAATGTAACGCTTAAACAGCCCACTTTTTTCAAAGATTAACCCTTTTGTGATATTCTACGAGTACCTATAACCGCGAATAACAAATTTTTTTTTTTTCAAATTCGCATCCACAAACAACCTAAATGCATTTGTATCTCCTTCTCCTTCTCCTTCATTGACGATCTTTAAATTACCTAACACTTTTATGATACATACTGCCAATCAACAAACAACTTGACAAAGGACATTCAAATTTTCCAGTATTTAATAAATGGCATCGTCGCTAATTTTATGGTGGTACTGAATTTTAACTACCTGCTATTTTGAAATACGAAAACGTTTTTTCCAAGAGTTACTCATTCATTTACTATTTGGTATTCATTCATTAACCCTCTGATATATTATTTCAAATTTAAAATCTTTCCTTAAAATGCAACAAAAATACATTTTCCTTACTACCTAACATACCGGCATATTATGTCGGTTATACTTTTATAAATGTAATCCATTTAATTTTTGTATGGCCGGAACTATTAAAAACAAAAAATAAACAAATTCTCCTTCAATAGTTCACGTCAATCTAAAACATTCATTATATAATTACGTTATGTGCATATTTATGTTCATATTCATATTCATACCATTATATTATATGCTCATTCATTGATAAATCCTTTATTTTATTACGCACATCGTAACAAAAAACAAAAAAAAAAAAACTTACAATAAACAAGTCCTCATTCATAATCAACCTCATTTTTTTTTCTAGAATCAAGTTACGTTATGTGCATATTTATGTTCATATTCATATTCATACCATTATATTATATGCTCATTCATTGATAAATCCTTTATTTTATTACGCACATCGTAACAAAAAACAAAAAAAAAACTTACAATAAACAAGTCCTCATTCATAATCAACCTCATTGTGAAAATATTCATCCAAATTTACAATTATTCAATCTGTTTGAACATTTGAGTATACTCAGACGGTTTGAATATATTCAATCGGTTTGAATATACTCAGTCGTTTGAATATACTCAGTCAGTTTGAATACACTCAGTCGTTTGAATATATTCAGTCAGTTTGAGTATTCAAACTGTTTGAATATGTTCAAGCAAGTTCAAGCAAATGATTCGCTCGCAAGTCATTTTATTTGTGAGTGAAAAAAAACAAAAAGGACTTGTGAATATAATGTACTCATTCTGCTTGCTCGAAAACATTTGAATGTGTGTGAGCAAAAATGCTTGTGAGCAATTTGCTTGTGAATAGGGGTGGAAAACGATCAAGTCTGAGCGATCATTGAGTAATTTTGTGATGTATTTGAATATATTTGAACGTATTCTGGTCCCTACCAGAGATTAAAATGAATACGTTCAAATATATTCAAATACATCACAAAATTACTCAATGATCGCTCAGACTTCATTCATTTTAATCTCTGGTCCCTACCAGAGATTAAAATAAATACGTTCAAATATATTCAAATACATCACAAAATTACTCAATGATCGCTCAGACTTGATCGTTTTCCACCCCTATTCACAAGCAAATTGCTCACAAGCATTTTTGCTCACACACATTCAAATGTTTTCGAGCAAGCAGAATGAGTACATTATATTCACAAGTCCTTTTTGTTTTTTTTTTCACTCACAAATAAAATGACTTGTGAGCGAATCATTTGCTTGAACTTGCTTGAACATATTCAAACAGTTTGAATACTCAAACTGACTGAATACTCAAACTGACTGAATATATTCAAACGACTGAGTGTATTCAAACTGACTGATTCTAGAAAAAAAAATGAGGTTGATTATGAATGAGGACTTGTTTATTGTAAGTTTTTTTTTTTGTTTTTTGTTACGATGTGCGTAATAAAATAAAGGATTTATCAATGAATGAGCGTAGGCATATAATATAATGGTATGAATATGAATATGAACATAAATATGCACATAACGTAATTATATAATGAATGTTTTAGATTGACGTGAACTATTGAAGGAGAATTTGTTTATTTTTTGTTTTTAATAGTTCCGGCCATACAAAAATTAAATGGATTACATTTATAAAAGTATAACCGACATAATATGCCGGTATGTTAGGTAGTAAGGAAAATGTATTTTTGTTGCATTTTAAGGAAAGATTTTAAATTTGAAATAATATATCAGAGGGTTAATGAATGAATACCAAATGGTAAATGAATGAGTAACTCTTGGAAAAAACGTTTTCGTATTTCAAAATAGCAGGTAGTTAAAATTCAGTACCACCATAAAATTAGCGACGATGCCATTTATTAAATACTGGAAAATTTGAATATCCTTTGTCAAGTTGTTTGTTGATTGGCAGTATGTAATGTATCATAAAAGTGTTAGGTAATTTAAAGATCGTCAATGAAGGAGAAGGAGAAGGAGATACAAATGCATTTAGGTTGTTTGTGGATGCGAATTTGAAAAAAAAAATTGTTATTCGCGGTTATAGGTACTCGTAGAATATCACAAAAGGGTTAATCTTTGAAAAAAGTGGGCTTGGCTTGGAAGGAAATTTTTTTTATTGGTGCCCGATTTTGAAAATTGAAAATATATAAAGCAAACGTTAAGCAACAACAATCTGTTATATGATGCTATCAAAGCATCCATTCATAACTCTCCAAACCTCAAAATCCACAACAAAACATAAACAAAACAAAAAGTAATTTTATATTGTTTTGCTTGTGTGGAAAACGAAAAATAGAACAAACTTGCTGATCGACGCATTCATTGAGGTTCAAAGCAATTGTGACCTTAATAAACGGTCAAAACAATGTTTTGGATTCTCGATGAAGTAATTTGAAGCGTCATCAGAAAGCGTGTCAACACGACGAGCGTTGAACCCAAAAGCGACAGGTGTGAAGTGCGGAAATGCATTTTTGATGACATCAATAGGAAAATGAGGTGAGTATTGTAGTAGGTTAAGAAATTAATGTTTAGGAAGTAGGTTAAGAAATGTAGTAAGTAAGCATTAAAATAATATAAATAGTTAAGTAGTTTAGGTTAGTAAGAGACAGAAAAATTAAGTCACAGAAAAATTAAGTGACAGAAAAATTAAGTCACAGAAAAATTAAGTCACAGAAAAATTAAGTCACAGAGAAATTAAGTCAGAGAGAGATTGAGTCAGTAAAAGGACAGCGAAGCTTAAATAAACAAAAATAATCAAACAAGGTAAATGTTGTTTTTATACTACATTTTTTAAATCGGCGCTCAGCGCCTAGAATTCTGGCTTACCTTGGCGAGCCTTCAAAGCCAAGGACCCCCTTTAAAACCCCCCATGCAAACTCCCCTCACAATCCCCAACTAAGGAAGACGGCAAGACACTACATTTGCAGTGTCCGTCAAAACCTTCAGTGTTATAAATTACACAACAAATCTAATCATTTAAGTCCATCTGTGAAGTGCAAAAGTTTAAAATGAACCAAGAAATAGTGTATTCTAACCTTGTAGGGAATATTTTTTCTATAAGTGACAAAAAGAATAGCCGCAGTAAGGTTTGGGAAACTTTTGGAGACATAAAAAATGAAAATGGCGAATTTTTACCAGAGTTAGTTGCGTGCAGATTTTGTAAGAAAGTTCTGAAATACTACCAGAAACAGTAAATGATTTGATTGTGTCTTATTCAAATCTTAAGATTAACAAAATTTAATTTTTATAATGGATATATCTTTATATCTAACATTTTAATTTTTTTCTCATTTGCTGTGATATTATTTCCTTAATTAGAACTGTACCTTCTTTGAATCATTAAATAAAAAAAAACTATTGTATCCTTTTTAAATCGTTGTCACTTTTTTATCGAAACAAACAAAAAATCATCCAACTTTTAATATTGTTTCTCCTTTTAAATCAAACCGCACCATCAAATAGACAAATCACAAACATATACATACAATGCTTACGCTTGACAACAACCCTTGCCTGCTCATGAATAGCTCGCTTGTTCATGAACATTTTGCTCACAGAAACTCAGTTCAAAGTTATTCAAACTCATTTTGACTTGAAAACAAAAATACTCATTTGTATTCATTTGAAAATAGGGGTTGCTCAGAGTTACTTGATTCATAAATAAAAATGTTCAAATTTACTTGCTTGTGCGTTGACTCAGTTTGTTCAAACTTGTTTTTTTCAAATAAATACTCAGTATTCGTGAGCAAGCTTGATTCATTTTAATCTCTGGTAGGGACCAGAGATTAAAATGAATACGTTCAAATATATTCAAATACATCACAAAATTACTCAATGATCGCTCAGATTTGATCGTTTTCCACCCTTATTCACAAGCAAATTGCTCACAAGCATTTTTGCTCACACACATTCAAATGTTTTCGAGCAAGCAGAATGAGTACATTATATTCACAAGTCCTTTTTGCTTTTTTCACTCACAAATAAAATGACTTGTGAGCGGATGATTTGCTTGAACTTGCTTGAACATATTCAAACAGTTTGAATACTCAAACTTACTGAGTACTCAAACTGACTGAATATATTCAAACGACTGAGTGTATTCGAACCGACTGAGTATATTCAAACGACTGAGTATATTCAAACCGATTGAATATATTCAAACCGTCTGAGTATACTCAAATGTTCAAACGGATTGAATAATTGTGAGCTTGGATGAATATTTTCTAACATGATTCTAGAAAAAAAATGAGGTTGATTGTGAATGAGGACTTGTTTATTGTAAGTTTTTTTTTGTTTTTTTGTTTTTTGTTAGGATGTGCATAATGAAATAAAAAATTTATCAACGAATGAGCGTAGGCATTTAATATAATGGTATGAATATGAATATGAACATAAATATGCACATGACGTAATTATATACTGAATGTTTTAGATTGACGTGAACTATTGAAGGAGAACTTGTTTATTATTTTTTTTTAATAGTTCCGGCCATACAAAAATTAAATGGATTACATTTATAAAAGTACTAGCCTAAAATACCCTGCGTTGCCGGGTTTGAGAAATTCTGCGAGAGAGCTATAGGTAATAACGCCAGAAAATTCATCATTCATCATTGTTTGATGTAATATATTGATTATTAATAGTAAAACCGTTGATTTTAATTTGCTCACCCGCAAATTTTTTTAAATGTCTCTCTATTTTTCATTTCATTTCCAGTTCATTCTTCTAAATTATATTTAAGGCTGAACTCCTACTTAAGCTTTTGGACCAAGTAATGTGTACACCGAACATGCACGATTTTCTGTGCATAAACATTTTCGCTTTATAAATATTGGGTACATTTTGGTCTCGGCCAAAATTAGTTATATTATAACCAACATTTTACTGAGATTTCAATGTGACTATAACAAAATCATTTAGCGGAACATAATTCTGAATCCTCACTGAGATAGTTACGGTGACCTCACAAATGGAATTGAATTGAATCCAAAATATTTTCATCTCCGAAATCTCAGGAAAAAAATTCAGTTAGGGATGCATCAGACCAAAGTGCAAATTCATAATAGGGTCAACAGAATACGTAACAATTTTTTATTGCATTGCGTTATGGTGAAAATAGAAAGTTCTTTATGAAAAACTCGGAAATCTCATCGGTTTTAAAAGGGAAATTTGCATGTAATTGAAGGTGCATTGGTTTTCAAATAAAAAACTGGAAAATTTCAAATTAGTTTTCGAATGCAAAATAGAAAGACATTTTACGAATGAAGTCATGAACATTTTTAAACAAAGCAATTTTGTGTTAGTGCATTGCACTTGTTTTCAAATAGAGACCTGAACTCATTTTGAAATTTTCCAGTTTTCCATTTGAAAACCAATGCACCTACAGTTACCTGCAATTTTCCCGTTTAAAACCAATAAGTTTTCCGAGTTTTTCATGAAAAATTTTCTATTTTCCATTCGAAAACCCATTTTGATATTTTCCAGTTTTCCGTTTAAAACCAATGCACCTACAGTTACCTGCAATTTTCCCGTTTAAAACCAATTAGTTTTCCGAGTATTTCATGAAAAAATTTCTATTTTGCATTCGAAAACCCATTTTGAAATTTTCCAGTACTGCATTTGAAAACCAATGCACCTTCAGTTACCTGCAATTTTCCCTTTTAAAACCAATTTGTTTTCCGAGTTTTTCATGAAGAACTTTCTATTTTCCATTCGAAAACCCATTTTGAAATTTTCCAGTATTTCATTTGAAAACCAATGCACCTACAGTAACCTGCAATTTTCCCTTTTAAAACCAATTAGTTTTCCGAGTTTTTCATGAAAAAATTTCTATTTTGCATTCGAAAACCCATTTTGAAATTTTCCAGTACTGCATTTGAAAACCAATGCACCTAAGTTACCTGCAATTTTCCCTTTTAAAACAAATTAGTTTTCCGAGTTTTTCATGAAAAATTTTCTATTTTGCATTCGAAAACCCATTTTGAAATTATCCAGTTTTCCATTTGAAAACCAATGTACCTACAGTTACATACAATTTTCCCTTTTTGAAACCAATTAGTTTTCCGAGTTTTTCATGAAAAATTTTCTATTTTGCATTCGAAAACCCATTTTGAAATTTTCCAGTTTTCAATTTGAAAACCAATGCACCTGCAGTTACATGCAATTTTCCCTTTTAAAACCAATAAGTTTTCCGAGTTTTTCATGAAAAATTTTCTATTTTGCATTCGAAAACCCATTTTGAAATTTTCCAGTTTTCCATTTGAAAACCAATGCACCTACAGTTATATGCAATTTTCCCTTTTAAAACCAATTAGTTTTCCGAGTTTTTCATGAAAAATTTTCTATTTTGCATTCGAAAACCCATTTTGAAATTTTCCAGTATTTCATTTGAAAACCAATGCACCTACAGTTACCTGCAATTTTCCCTTTTAAAACCAATTAGTTTTCCGAGTTTTTCATGAAAAAAATTTCTATTTTGCATTCGAAAACCCATTTTGAAATTTTCCAGTTTTCCATTTGAAAACCAATGCACCTACAGTTACATGCAATTTTCCCGTTTAAAACCAATAGTTTTCCGAGTTTTTCATGAAAAATTTTCTATTTTCCATTCGAAAACCCATTTTGAAATTTTCCAGTTTTCCATTTGAAAACCAATGCACCTACAGTTACATGCAATTTTCCCGTTTAAAACCAATTAGTTTTCCGAGTTTTTCAAGAAAAAATTTCTATTTTGCATTCGAAAACCCATTCTGAAATTTTCCAGTACTGCATTTGAAAACCAATGCACCTTCAGTTACCTGCAATTTTCCCTTTTAAAACCAATTAGTTTTCCGAGTTTTTCATGAAGAACTTTCTATTTTCCATTCGAAAACCCATTTTGAAATTCTTCAGTTTTCCATTTGAAAACCAATGCACCTACAGTTACATGCAATTTTCCCGTTTAAAACCAAATAGTTTTCCGAGTTTTTCATGAAAAAATTTCTATTTTGCATTCGAAAACCCATTTTGAAATTTTCCAGTTTTCCATTTGAAAACCAATGCACCTACAGTTACATGCAATTTTCCCTTTTAAAACCAATTAGTTTTCCGAGTTTTTCATGAAGAACTTTCTATTTTCCATTCGAAAACCCATTTTGAAATTTTCCAGTATTTCATTTGAAAACCAATGCACCTACAGTAACCTGCAATTTTCCCGTTTAAAACCAATTAGTTTTCCGAGTTTTTCATGAAAAATTTTCTATTTTCCATTCGAAAACCCATTTTGAAATTTTCCAGTTTTCCGTTTGAAAACCAATGCACCTACAGTTACCTGCAATTTTCCCGTTTAAAACCAATTAGTTTTCCGAGTTTTTCATGAAAAAATTTCTATTTTGCATTCGAAAACCCATTTTGAAATTTTCCAGTACTGCATTTGAAAACCAATGCACTTCAGTTACCTGCAATTTTCCCTTTTAAAACCAATTAGTTTTCCGAGTTTTTCATGAAGAACTTTCTATTTTCCATTCGAAAACCCATTTTGAAATTTTCCAGTATTTCATTTGAAAACCAATGCCCTACAGTAACCTGCAATTTTCCCGTTTAAAACCAATTAGTTTTCCGAGTTTTTCATGAAGAACTTTCTATTTTCCATTCGAAAACCCATTTTGAAATTTTCCAGTATTTCATTTGAAAACCAATGCACCTACAGTAACCTGCAATTTTCCCGTTTAAAACCAATTAGTTTTCCGAGCTTTTCATGAAAAATTTTCTATTTTGCATTCGAAAACCCATTTTGAAATTTTCCAGTTTTCCATTTGAAAACCAATGCACCTACAGTTACATGCAATTTTCCCTTTTAAAACCAATTAGTTTTCCGAGTTTTTCATGAAAAGTTTTCTATTTTGCATTCGAAAACCCATTTTGAAATTTTCCAGTTTTCCATTTGAAAACCAATGCACCTACAGTTACATGCAATATTCCCTTTTAAAACCAATTAGTTTTCCTACCACCTGCAGTTACATGCAATTTTCCCTTTTAAAACCAATTAGTTTTCCGAGTTTTTCATGAAAAGTTTTCTATTTTGCATTCGAAAACCCATTTTGAAATTTTCCAGTTTTCCATTTGAAAACCAATGCACCTACAGTTACATGCAATTTTCCCTTTTAAAACCAATTAGTTTTCCGAGTTTTTCATGAAAAATTTTCTATTTTGCATTCGAAAACCCATTTTGAAATTTTCCAGTTTTATCTTGAGAACCAATTTTCATAATGCGAAATTTTCATGCACAGAGGTTGGAAAATAAAATCCATGCTTTTTTTGAACATCGATGTTGAAATTTTCTTTTGTACAGAAAGTCGTGCCCAAGAGATCGCATGTAAACATTGTTTTGGTCCAAAAGCTTAAGTAGGAGTTCAGCCTTAAATATAATTTAGAAGAATGAACCGGATATGAAATGAAATGAAATGAAAATAGAAAGACGTTTCAAAAAATTGATGTCGGCTGTCAGTTTTTTAGAATATCCAAACAAAATTTTCGAGTAAGTATATTAAAATCAATGTATTTTCCTATTAATAATAATTTCTTTTTCTTTCAGAGTATCCTACTGCACATTCAGTGCATCGCAGAATATTTCTACTGCATTTATAAGGAATGACTTTTGTTTGTTTGTTGGTTTATCGACTACAAACATACAACCGACAAACAAACAACCCAGCAAACATTTTCATTCAGAAATGAATCACAATAAAATCAAAAAAGTGAACAAATCAACCGAAAAAGAATACAGAAAAGAATCATTTTGAGTTCTTTTACCTGGGCTCTTAGACACCGATTTGAATCATTAAAGGGAATCATTTAGGATTTTAAAAGTCTTCATTTAAATGAACGTATATAATGTTCTATATATTCATTTAAATGATTACTTCATGAACCTTTTCTGAATCATAAAAATGATTTCAATATGATTAATTAAAATGAAGGTATATACTCAGAATTCTCTCACTTAAATGAATTATATTGGAATCATTTTTATGATTCAAAAAAGGTTCAAGAAGTAATCATTTAAATTTTTTTATTTTTTTTTTATTTTTTGGTCTTAACACCTTTACGTCACATACTTGCAACCATAAAATACAAAAATCAATTTATAAAACTTTTATATTTTATTGTGCTTATTTTAAAACCCGTACAATTGTTTCGGCACCGTCATCACCACATCAAAAACTTTTGCCAAATAATAATTCACGATTTCAGGTTCAAAACGATAAACTAAACTTTTGTCGCGACAATGACCCGTTATCCTTACTCCTTTGTAAGGAAAATAAATAAGGGCGAACAAAACAATCCTCATAAGGATACACAAAGATTCAAGAAAATGAGCGAAAACTGATAATGCACAAACGTTTGCCTATGTAAGAAGAATAAATAAAGGACAAAAAAAAACTTTTGCATAGAAAGATCCACCAACAAGATCTTGTATACACTCAACTCATATTTGTGAAGAAAAAAGAATGAAAAATGAATATTGTTTTTTCGTTTTGTTTCATTTTTTCGAATCTTTGTGTATCCTTATGAGGATTTTTTTGTTTGCCCTTATTTATCAAATCTCTCACCATGTCCCCCGTAAAAATGTGAAGGATCTTTCTGTACATTTATAATTCATTCACAAAACTGAACGTTTTATGAAAATTGTTCTTCATTTTTTGTGAACAAAATCTGAACATTCACAAAAATGTTTGCTGGGAAAAGTCTTACTTTATATATTAGTATAGATAACCGACATAATATGCAGGTTTGTTAGGAAGTAAGGAAAATGTATTTTTGTTGCATTTTAGGAAGTAAGGAAAATGTATTTTTGTTGCATTTTAAGGAAAGGTTTTAAATTTGAAATAATATATCAGAGGGTTAATTAATGAATACCAAATGGTAAATGAATGAGTAACTCTTGGAAAAAACGTTTTCGTATTTCAAAATAGCAGGTAGTTAAAATTCAGGGACAGACTAGCATTGATTGGGTAAGTTCTTAAATACTGTGTGATTGTGTACCTGGTATAGATGCATTATGCATTCATATACAGTTTTTTTACCCACCATAAAATTAGCGACGACGCACTTTATTAAATACTGAAAAAAATATAAGTCCGTGGTCAAGTTGTTTGTTGATTGGCAGTATGCATCATAAAAGTGTTAGGTAATTTAAAGATCGTCAATGAAGGAGAAGGAGAAGGAGAAGGAGAAGGAGAAGGAGATACAAATGCATTTAGGTTGTTTGTGGATGCAAATTTGAAAAAAAATGTTGTTGTTATTCGCGGTTATAGGTACTCGTAGAATATCACAAAAGGGTTAATCTTTGAAAAAAGTGGGCTGTTTAAGCGTTACATTTGTCATAATATTGGAGAAATTAGGTTTTTTTGGTAGGAGAAATTTTTTTTTTGCTAGTGCCCGATTTTAAAAATTGAAAATATATAAAGCAAACGTTAAGTAAAAACAATCTAATCATTTAAGTCCATCTGTGAAGTGCATCTTTAAGCGCCTTTATGAAGTGCACAGGATTTAAAATTGCATTCCTGCAACATCAGCCCCATCAGAACGAGCTTTCTCCCTAGCCGGAAACATTATCACCGAAAAATGAACCAGGCTAAATCCAGAAACAGTAAATGATTTGATTGTGTCTTATTCAAATCTTTAGATTAACAAAATTTAATTTTTATAATGTACATATCTCTATATCTAACATTTTAATTTTTTTCTCATTTCCTGTGATTTTATTTCCTTAATTTGAATTGCACCTTCTTTGAATCATTAAATAAAAAAAAACTATTGTATTCTTTTTAAATCGTTGTCACTTTTTTATCTAAATAAACAAAAAATCATACAACTTTTAATATTGTTTCTCCTTTTAAATCAAACCGCACCATCAAATAGACAAATCACAAACAGATACCTACAATGCTTACGCTTGGCAAGAACCCTTGCCTGCTCATGAATAGCTCGCTTGTTCATGAACATTTTGCTCACAGAAACTCAGTTCAAAGCTATTCAAACTCATTTTGACTTGAAAACAAAAATACTCATTTGTATTCATTTGAAAATAGGGGTTGCTCAGAGTTACTTGATTCATAAATAAAAATGTTCAAATTTACTTGCTTGTGCGTTGACTCAGTTTGTTCAAACTTGTTTTTTTCAAATAAATACTCAGTATTCGTGAGCAAGCTTGATTCATTTTAATCTCTGGTAGGGACACTCTCCACGTGGTTCATTTTTGTTTACATTTTTGGATCCCGTTAGGTCTCACGTACACGAGAAATAGACGGCGATATAAAGTGTTATAGTAAGAAGGAGATAAAACAAAGCAGCAAAAATCTTCTTCACTCCAACCCTCAATTAGTGTGACCACGTTCATTCATATAAAACATGTTAGAAGGGTTGATAATTGAGGTTTAAAAAGTAAAATATTATATCTTACGAAGTCATAACAGCTCATAAATCAGTTAACATATATTCTAGACTGAAATATTTATGTTTTGCATTCTTTATATGGCGTTGTACGTAAAAAGAAAAAAATTGCTTGAACTGAAAAATAAAGTGATCTTAAAATAGACTAGTGTGGTCACTCTACTCCTTTTCTGATTGTCAGAAAAAAGAAGCCAGAACACTAATACATACACGACCATTGGCCGCTCCATTAAAAAACCATTATGGATTTTATGTATCGTACACAAGAAAACAAATGTGTTAGGGCTCGTATTGTTTGTTGTGAACTCTGTCTTTCTTTCGAAATTTTCTATACCTAATACTTTTGCACTATTCTCTCCTACTGGAAGCACTAATACATACACAGACCATTGGCCGCCGGAAATAAACCACGTGGAGAGTGTCCCTACTCATTATTAGATATACTCTGGTTTCTACATTGTGCCTTCACTGTTCATATGCAAATGCAATGTTTCGCATTTTTCCTTTTGTATTTGTATTGTGTTTTCCGGAAGTGTTCACCCGTTCATGAACAACTACTGAAGTGCGTTTTTGCGCTGACTATAGTTGACAATAGTTGACTATTTCTCGTTTTTGCACGCCAATAGTTACGTTTCGTAACCACAATTGTCGTTTTTGCGGTCAGTTTTAAAGTGTCAAATCGTAACTATTTCTAACTATTCCCAACTCTACTCAGGAGGTGAGTTGAAAATGGTTGATGTGTCAAAGTCTTTTTTTCTTCTGTTTAATGGTGTTTTTAATGACTGTCAATCTGGAATCTAAAAATAAACATTCTCTTCGTGCATTTTTACCGTCGTAGTTGTCCGTATCCGTGCCGCCGCAAATTTAATTCCAATCAAAGGATTTCTGTTCGTCTTCAATTAAAAACATTGAATTACAAATATATAAAGAAAATAAGGTTCCCCCTACAAATTTTAAAGCTTCACGAGTCAAACTGAAAATCCTCAGTCACAACGAGGAGATACACACCAAGGAAATGATCGCATTTCCAAGTTACTTAAAATTCAGCGCCAATTTCAAGAATCTCATTCTCTCACCGGTCACAAACCCTTCCAATCGAATTGGCTATACTGCTATCCACAAACACCCCTATTTGAACTGCAACTGCCTTGCGACTTGCAGGCTACCAAAGATGGCCAAAACAGTCAGCGTCTATACGTTCGGTTAATTTACAAAAAGTCATCGAAAAGCTCGAGGACATGGACATGGTTTTGGAGGATAAGTTGGCCACTGCCCGTGAGCATAATGATAGTCGAACGTCAGTCGGCACGAACGGCAAATGGAAGTTGCTCTGCATGAGAAGAAAGTGACGCAGTGGTGAAAGGAGCTGACTGAGGAGAAAATTACGAAGATCACAGGACAGAAGGACAATTCGGAGAGGAACCTCAATGACCCTCTCGCATAAGTCAAGCATAAGGAAACCCAAATCAATGAATGAAGGACGAAATCGGCATACATATTTGAATTCATTGTTTTTATGTTTGTCAGCAATAAAAAATGTTTAATTAGTTTCAGAGAATAAAGTCTTTTTTCGTTTATTTATATAAAATCAGGAACTAGATATTGGTATTGATAGTTTTTCGCTGAATCTGGGAGCCGCAATTAGGAGAATATCAGGAGCTGGCTTACTTGGAACAGCTTGAAGATTTCTTTATGGAGGGTGGTCTTCAGTCTCGTTTGTTTTTCTTGCTGTGGGTTGTTCAAAAATAAATAAATATGTTCTCATCTCAATTGTTCTTAAAATCTTACCATATCAAGATCATTCTTGAATTCTTCAATAAACTTAGAGCAACAAAAATTGTTATGATCAAAAGAAAAGAAAAATGTAACCTCAAAAGATTTGTTTTCTTTTTCTTGTTTGACAGATCAACCAAACCTAACTAAAAAGCGTTTTTGGAAGATTTCAACTATTTCTAACTATTTCAACTATGACACATCAACCATTTTCTTTTTGACATAAAAACTATAGTCAACTATCGTCAGCGCAAAAACGCACTTCTGTACTAGCTGTAAATGCTTGATGTCTTTCGAATAATGAATCGTTATTGCCCGCAAGGTAATGTTTTTTAGCTTGATACATAGACTCAGTGTTCCCAGGTTTTCAAAAACAAAATCCCCCTTTTCTGACACCAAAACACTTATTTTTCCCCTTGAATGAAAAAAAAAATCCCTAATTTTCCCCGAAAAAAGTGATGACAAAGATATTTAACATTTTTGTTTTTGAGAGAAAGCGGTCTTTCAAATTTTAAAAGTTTATATAGTCCTCCTTGTCCAGATGAAAAATCGAAAAGCTTTATAATTTCTTCACATGCCCTTATTAAAAAATTTCTACATTTATACATTTTCATATTATCAAAATTCTCTTCATTAGTAAAAGCAATTTTAAACATTCGCTTAAAAAAAAAAAAAAAACAATCAGCAAGTGTCTTAATTGTCAGTTCAACGCGGTCAAATAAAATATGAATTTTAACGTCTTCCGATTGCATTTCAAGATTCAGTTTCGTAAAAAAACGGTAAGAAGAAATCTAAAAATTCTAAATGTAAGACCGTTGTTGGTTTTTCAAGAACCCTGTATATTTTTTCACACTGAATTTTGTTAATAGAAGCTTCCAGATAGCTTTCCAAAAACTGCAGTAGTAAAGCTTGGTATTGCTCAATAAGTCTTTTGATAACCATACGCAGGGACAACCATCCAAAACCAAATGCCAGTTTGCAAAAACTTCTAGAACGTACATATCACAGAGGAGGTATACCTAGAGTCGCAACTCAAGGCATTTTGCTCTCTTTCGACCTAAAAAATGAAATTTGATAAAATATCTACATCAATGCGAATGTGTAGGTTTCTCAATGCATTTCAAGTGGGGTGAACCAATACATTACCCACTGATATGGAGTTACACAGATTCACGGACACAAGGAAAGATAGTAAATTGCAAAATTTTTTGGACGGTGATTTTTAAAAAAAGACACCGAGTTGCGACTCTAGGTAATACCTCCTCTATGGTACATATTTTGAATTTTTCAAGCGTTGCATGGACAGTATAAAATTCTAAGGCTTGGTTTTAACTATTGACAAATTCGAAGAAATGTTTTGTTTTCATTAAAGTTTTAAGCAGTTTTCCCCTTTTTTGGATTTTTTCCCCTTACTTATTCCCGTCCCCTTTTTTTCCCCTTTAGCTGAAAAAAATCGGCAAGCATGGTGATTTTCCCCTCAACCTGGGAACACTGAGACTATCAAATTTGGGTGCATAGTCACGTGTTTCTATGGCAACAACGAAACTTTCGTACAGTTTTGGCAGACTAGAAAGAAGAACTACTATTCACAATTCATCGTTATTTTATATTCCTACTCCGACAAGCTTGTCTAATACTTCGACAAATGTATTCATTTAGCTGGAAAGGCTCTGACCATGTGACATCCGCAGAATCAGAAATCGGTTCCTGTTCCTGCTTTGACTTTTTCTCTCTTCAACGAACCTGATGTCCCTCCATAGTTCCGCATGCACCAAAACGCTCCGCATCTGAACTCTCCAAGAAAAATAAAATTTCAGCGAACAGAAAATGTGGAAATAGAAACTAGGACGTCTTAACAATTGAAGATTTAATTAGCGACGGAAAATATTATTCTATAGTTTTTTATAAAATGATTTATCATATTTTCCTTCCCATACACATGTGTGCATTGGAATTAGTATACAATAATGTTTGTAGATAAGTTACATATATTTCATCAATAAGTTATACATACATATGTGTTAAAAGTGCAAAAATCGATTTTTTTTAAACTTCGACCCCTGAATTTAAGACTTGCCTGCATCTATTAAACGAGAATATTTACGTTGTAAAATATTGGATATGTCGTCTTACTCGTAATGTAATGACCTGACAATAAAGGTGATAATAATATTGTTGTCATAACAAACAGAAAGGTAATTTCCAAAAGAAAGTTTCGGTATTATTTCCATTTCAATTTAAGAAATAAAATGAAAAAGTAATCTCGATTTAACGATTTTAAATCGAATTGACATAATTGCGGCTTATTTAGTACAAACTGCACTGTTTCCGCATCGAAAGTTCTTCTATTGTTAACTACAAAAGACACTCTTTCGCTGTGTTCATCTGTCTCTTATTCTAGCTATTCTGCTCATTGAGTGGCCGTAACGCTTTATGACTTAAAGAAAGGGATATTTATTTATCTTTCTTCATGCTTGGTATTTTTTTTAATTTAATATTAAACGAAAATAAACTTACTTGGCGAGAGAATCAGGAAGCATAAATTGTTGCTTTATGTTGAAAGTTATATTGCCAGGTAATTCCTCAACCGCTTTGAATATTCGCTTCACATTGTCAAATTGTCGCCTGAAAGTAAATTTTTCATAAAAATGATGTAAAGGTAATTGTATATATTTCTTTGCATTTTGCACGTCATTTTAAATGCCAAAATTTAATATCACTTACTATTTAAAATAATAAAAAACAATTAGAATACTTGGATAAAGCAACTTTACTTAAGTCTTTTTTCTTCACTTTTTTGCAACATAAATTCACCCTTTTACAAAATAAATTCATCTTTTGGTAAAAGAAGTTCACCCTTTTACAAATCAAATTCACCCTCATGTAAATTCACCAAATCGTCTTCATCATCACCGTCATCATCGTCATTCATCACATTCTTCAATATTATTATCTTCTGAAGAATACATTGCCAATCCAACACCTCCACTACTTGTTTTAGTTTAAGGGTTTTGGGTTTAGGTTTAAGTAGAGTAGGCATGGTGGCACATAGATTGACAAGGACAACAAATATAAAATAAAAAAAAAAATATGAAAAAAAAAAAAAAAAAAAAAAAAAATAAAAAAAAAAAAAAAAAAAACAATAAAAAAAATATATACAAAAAAATAAAATAAAAATGATAGAGATTTGCTGCTGTGGTTGTTCTAGTTCGTAAGTAGCTGTTAGGTAGAATAGGTAGTTTTAGTTAATTTTAAGTTTTATTTTTAAGGACCTATTTTTAAGTAGCACGTAAGAAACAAACAAAAATGATATCCTGTTAGTTTTTTCAATTTTTCTAACAAAAAAAACATTCAAAAATAAATAATATAGTTCATAGGCCGAAAGGCATTAATTTTAAGTTGATCATGAATTCCTTAGAGCGCCCGGTTGGGGCCAGTAAGTTAAATATAAGATTTTAGATAATAAGCTAGTTTGAATTCTTTGTCTAGTAATAAGTAGTTTTAAGAGATAATGAATAAAAATGAATTTTGAAAAAAAAAACCTCCACTTCCTGTTATGTCAATAGCGGAGACGTCTAAAACTGTCGTTCCTAGTCCAACACTTTCTTCTGCTCCCATATAAAAAGAGATCATTGAATCACCTCTGGAATCTAGGTTAATAGCTGTGGTAGGTTTTAATATGTTATTTATCTTTAAACTTCATCCTTCAACAAATGCTTTAAATGTCAAAAATCACATCATCTCGAAAATTGGTACTCTTCAACCTACAGTAGTCGAGAAAATGGTGCATTGAAATCGAAATCACAAAAACTACTCTTCACCTTCACCAGCTACAAAAACAACTGATTTATTATAAAAACGTGAACGGCCTCAGGACGAAGACCAAAAAGGTCTATAAAAATATCAACTTATACTTACTGAAACATCGTCAATAGCAGATATAGAATTGTTTGACCAAACTTATGAAATTGATCGCCAGAGATTCTAATTTTGCCATTGTTTTTTGTTTTTGTTTTTTTAGTTGTTAGTGGTGGTTTGTTGATTGCAGTCCGTCGTCATATTTTATGTAGATAAGTCGACGATTTTTTGGACCTAAACTTTGAAATTTTGTGCGTTAGTTTGTAATTGACTTCCGGTTATGTGTACATCATCGCTTATATTTATTACATTCCTTCCTCCATCATCATATAATAACACATATAGCAGAGTCCTACTCGTGCCCATAACATTTTTATTTCATGTTTCACGGGCAATGCCTCTTTCGAAGAACTGACAACACTTCCTTGAGTAGCAATCTGTCAGGAAAAAAGTGCTTCTTAACTTTGCCGTTCGGAATCGGCTTTAAATTGTAGGTCCCCTTAATTATTCATACGCACTCAAAGAATTGTTGATGAGAGTAAGACACTTAGGCCTTGGCTCTTGAAGAGCTGTCGCGCCACTCCATTTATTTATAAACTTCCAGGTAGTAAAACCTTCTCTTCGTGCAATATATCTTCTTCCAATGAATATCTCTTGGTTGATGGAATGGCTTCTGAGGGACTCAGTCAAACCATTGGAATTAAAAATCAACATGACAAGATTCCTGACCTCGTATACTTTTCGGATGATAATTTTATTCTGATTTCTCAGAACTTTCATCAGATGCAGTACTTGTTGACGAAGATCGTTTGCCAACTCGAGTTGAACGGGTCAAGTCGGTTTACCTATTCGGTTGGCCAACTCGGTTTGAAAACACGGTTTGAAAACTCGGTTCGCCAACTCGGTTTGCAAACTCGATTCGCCTACTCGGTCTCGGCAATCGATTAACAAAAAAAAAAAAAACATTGTAAGTGGTAGAATTTCGCCATTGGCAATGATTAGAACCTAATTTTTTCGTTTTTTAGGTGTTTTCTAGACCGATTTTCGGGGCAATCCGGTAATATTTAGAACGAAATATACGTCTAGCGGCCTAGATTCATTACTTATCTCTCTATTGAGCTAATAGGTTTGTTCGATGTAACCAGCTCCGGGGCGCTCCGGTGCTTGTCATACTGTGAACGGAGCTGTCAAAAAACTGAGCACTTTGTGGTATAGCAACAGCTGATTCGAACAGCTCCGAAATTCTCACCCCGAAAAAAAACTTGGGGCGATTCAGAGCGCTCCCGTTGCGAATACTGAGTACACATCAAACACGGTGGAAGTGCACCGGGGCGAAAGAAGAGCGACATCGAAATCATCAGTGCGAAATCAGAGCGTTTTGGTAAAAACACGCATACTATTGCAGTAAACTTGAACTTGGTTTCCCATCTCCCTTTTAAACTCATCTGTGATCCTGCGCTATCCATCCCATCTCTTTAAGCCTATGCTTTATAAGCTCTTCTAGTCATTAGGTGAGTTTTTTTGCACGCGTGACGCGTATATATATACGCTTAAAAATGCAACAACAACAAATGTCTATATCCGCTTAGTTAGCGCCGATAATTATCCACGCTTATGAAATAAGCGGATATAAAAACAATGCTTCCATATATCTTTTTCACTGTTTGTGATGAATTTTCAACATATGTCGAAACTTAAATTCATTCGGAATTTATTTCATTTTACGTTATAAAACAACAAAATCAAAGTAAGCTATTATTTTGCTGTCGTTTTATTTTAAATCAAAGAAAACCATGGCACATGAAGGAAAGTGGTAAGTAAAGGTTTATTTATTTGGATAAAAAATATATCTACATACTTAAATAAACTCTTTTCTCTTTTCCCTTCTATTTGGAAAAAAACATACATAAATAAATAAAATATGCTGTAGATGAGTGTTGTCACAAAGTAATGATCTGTGTTATGTATTTAACACACGGAACAACATCGCGTGAAATTTTCTTGGTCCATCTTCACAGCCGGAGTATATCTAATAATGAGTAAGGACACTCTTTCACCACAAAAAACCTGAGGTGGAATCGTGTAAGGTGATTTGTGATCGGTGATAGTCACAAATCACAAATTTTGTCTGCGTAAGGTGATAGTCACATGTGATAATCACCAAATTGATACTTTTTCTTGTGACAGCTATTTTGTTATCACATTCATATAAAATTGTTCGCGCTTTTAAATTATTGTGGTTTTTTCTAAAATTTTCGTAGAAAGTGAACGTGTCTGTTCCAGTACAATTATTTAAAAAAAAAAATGTGCACGACTGGGTCGTACGAACTTGCTCCTGCATGCTAAAACTAAATATTTATGATTACTTAAATTGCAAAAGGTAGTGTTAAAATATGAGATATACTTTAAGCAATTCTGATTACACTCTTATTTACAGCTTACACTTAACTCAAAAAAAAAATATATATAAAAATAATTAGAATTTATTAAAAAAATTAAAATTTGGAAATGTACCTCGTATATACATTTCATTCCAAAAATTTAAATGCCGAACAAATTCAAACCTTATTCTTGATTTATTGAATTTTTTTTTTGAAAATCGTCGGAGCCGTTTTTTTTTAATTAATTTTTTATATATAAAATTTTTCAAAAATATCTTAAAATTAATTTGGGTATGCAGTTTTCAAGACCATGTAAATATACATATTATACTCCAATTTGGATTTTTAAAATTGATCCGTTTTTGAGATACAGAATTTTGAAAAAAAAAGTTAAAAATATTTTTTAAAAATCCAAAAAAAAATTTGAAATTTTTTTGAAAACAAAATATTATTTGAACAATATATACGTACTTTCGAAAAAAAAACTTACGCTGATCGGACTTTCAGTTTTCGAGAAAATCTAATAACAAAAAAACGGTTCTATGGGAGGTACCGTTTTGGAGCAATACAAAATTTTTTTTTTACATAAAACACATGAATGTTTAAAAAAATTAAACTCGAGGAAGTTTAAAAAAAATCGTTCGGGCCGTTTTTGTGAAAAAAAAAGTTTTGGTTTTTGGCCAAAAAAATCGTATGGTGGCTACCCTAAATTTTGATCTTAAAACAAAAATAAAAAAAATTGGGATATGACTTTTTGCTCAAACCTCTAATTTTCAAATTTGAAGTCAATCGGACCAGTAGTTAAGCCTGTAGATGCCTGTAAACTTTCCGACAGACAGACAGACGGAATCGCCGGACCCACTTTTTTCGACTTCTCTATCATCGTAATATCATATCTCATCCTCATCTCAATTTTTTTACTTGCGACATATAGAATATATGGCAAGTATTGAATTCGTAAAAAAAAAAAATTTGAGATGAGGATGAGATATGACATTACGATGATAGAGAAGTCGAAAAAAGTGGGTCCGGCGATTCCGTCTGTCTGTCTGTCGGAAAGTTTACAGGCATCTACAGCCTTAACTACTGGTCCGATTGACTTCAAATTTGAAAATTAGAGGTTTGAGCAAAAAGTCATATCCCAATTTTTTTATTTTTGTTTTAAGATCAAAATTTAGGGTAGCCACCATACGATTTTTTTGGCCAAAAACCAAAACATTTTTTTTTCTCCAAAACGGCCCGATAGATTTTTTTTAAACTTTCTTGAGTTTAATTTTTTTAAACATTCATGTATTTTATGTAAAAAAAAAATTTTTGTATTGCTCCAAAACGGTACCTCCCATAGAACCGTTTTTTTGTTATTAGATTTTCTCGAAAACTGAAAGTCCGATCAGCGTAAGTTTTTTTTTGAAAGTACGTATATATTGTTCAAATAATATTTTGTTTTCAAAAAAATTTAAATTTTTTTTTGGATTTTTAAAAAATATTTTTAACTTTTTTTTTCAAAATTCTGTATCTCAAAAACGGATCAATTTTAAGAATCCAAATTGGAGTATAATATGTATATTTACATGGTCTTAAAAACTGCATACCCAAATTAATTTTAAAACATTTTTGAAAAATTTTATATATAAAAAATTAATTTAAAAAAAAACGGCTCCGACGATTTTCAAAAAAAAAATTCAATAAATCAAGAATAAGGTTTGAATTTGTTTGGAATTTAAATTTTTGGAATGAAATGTTTTTACGAGGTTCATTTTCAAATTTTAATTTTCTTAATGAATTCTAATTATTTTTATATATTGAGTTTTTTTTTGTGAGTTACGTGTAAGC
This sequence comes from Sphaerophoria rueppellii, assembly GCA_920937365.1. Taxonomy (NCBI): domain Eukaryota; kingdom Metazoa; phylum Arthropoda; class Insecta; order Diptera; family Syrphidae; genus Sphaerophoria; species Sphaerophoria rueppellii. The sequence continues at coordinate 57,868,806 of CAKKXW010000002.1, forward strand.
TGTAAGTAAGAGTGTAATCAGAATTGCTTAAAGTATATCTCTTATTTTAACACTACTTTTTGCAATTTAAGTAATCATAAATATTTAGTTTTAGCATGCAGGAGCAAGTTCGTACGACCCAGTCGTGCACATTTTTTTTTTACGAATTCAATACTTGCCATATATTCTATATGTCGCAAGTAAAAATTATAAAATAATGGGTAGCGAGGAAATGAATAAAAGAAGAGGTTAACCAGCGAAATAAAATAAATATGTTTGAACATCCAAATACAAAGCTTGTTTCGTGTTTACCAAGATTGTTTATATTTTCTGAAAAACAATATATGTAAACGTTTTCATATTATATCCCCCAAATTTTGGATTTGTATTTGAATGTATAATGTCTATGTATTTTTATAACCTCGCAATGAATAAATCGGAGTCAACAACTACTGTTTATATGAAATACCTAGTACTATCGAGAATCGTGTTTTTTTTTTTCTCAATACCAACTTATGTACAAAAAATAGCTTTCTCAGCTTGTAACTAGATGGCGCGATGATCGATTGCTAGTTTGCCATATACATACCAAGGATTCTTAGGTCAAAATCGAAACGTCAAATGTTTATTTTTGGAAGTAGTGCCAAGTTGCGAATAATTTTTAGTGATCACCTTACACAGAAGGAAAATAAAATGTGATCACATTTGATAGTCACAAACACAGAGGAGGTATGCCTAGAGTCCATTCCATTCTATAATTGGAATTACCTGGAAAATTTTTACTATAAAGTAACTCAAAAAATCTTTGACAAGATTTTTCTTATCACCAACAAAATTGCAAGTGATAATATTTTGTTCTTCATCTGACAAAATTATCGAACTTGAAAAATCTTCCTCTGTCTCTACGCTCGTCGACAATGACACTCCAGTTGTTAGCTCGCTCGCGAAAGCTAACCTTTTTGCTAGGCAGTTCGCAGACAACTCTTCGCTGCCAGAGAGTGTCATGACTCCTCCAGTTCTCGAGCGCGTCAATGATTCCATGGGACAAATCTTCTTCCGCACTCGTGCTATGGCGAGAGTATTAAAGGATCTCAACATACATAAATCCGCTGGTCCGGATGGTATCCCCGCTATTATTCTGAAGAGGTGTTCTTCCACGCTGGCAAAACCCTTGCGTAAGCTTTTCCATATATCCTATTCTTCTGGGCTCGTTCCGAGCAGTTGGAAAACAGCATTTGTCCAGCCTATTCCAAAAAAAGGCGAATCTTCTTCTCCCTCCAACTATCGTCCGATTGCACTTACGTCCCTTCTTTCTAAGGTCACGGAAACGCTGATAAACTATCAGCTTAAGAAATATCTCGAAGACCGAAAGCTTCTTAATGACCGGCAGTACGGCTTTCGCAGCAACAGGTCCACTGGTGATTTGATGGTTTATCTCACCGAACAGTGGAACAAATCTTTACATCGTTTTGGAGAAAGTAAGATTGTTGCACTTGATATTTCAAAGGCATTTGATAAAGTCTGGCATCTTGTCTTTTATCGAAAATGCGTGCCTTCGGAATCGATGAATCCCTACTTCGTTGGATTAGAAACTTTCTTTCCAATCGTTCAATACAAGTTGTATTGGACGGATTCAAGTCTGAAACCACAACATAAATGCTGGTGTGCCCAGGGCTCCGTTTTGTCTCCAACCCTCTTTATCATTTTTATTAATGATCTCTTGTCTGTTACTTCTAATCCAATAAATTGTTTCGCTGACGATAGTACCCTAAGCTTCTCATATTCGTTTCCAGATTCACATCCCTCCTCTTCGGATGTGGAACTGCAACGGCAAAATATGATAAGCTCATTAAACTCTGACTTAAACAGCATTGTCCAATGGGGAATTAAGAACCGTGTAGAGTTTAATGCTTCGAAAACTCAATGCTGTCTGGTATCGTTGAAAGCGAGATATACCCCCCTGCCACTGTCCATGAGTGGCACTTGCATCAATGAGACCGAACATCTCGAGATTCTCGGTATGTGCATCACTGACCACCTCTTGTGGTCCGAGCACATACGCGATGTCGCCAAAAATGCCGCAAGATTTTTGGGTTTCTTAAGACGGTGCAAGAAATTTTTCTCCCCGTCTGATCTGGCTATCATCTATAAAACCTATATCCGTCCAAAGCTTGAATACAATTCATATCTCTGGGCTGGTGCTCCAGATACTTACTTAAGCCTCTTGGATGGAATTCAAAAAAGAGCTGTAAGAATGATTGGTGATAGAGAGATCACTGATGCATTCACCACTTTAGACCACCGTCGTAACGTTTCATGTGTCTCTCTGTTTTATCGTTACTTCTACGGTAAGTGCTCTAGAGAAATAGCCAGTTGCATTCCACCCCTTAAACAATTCAACCGTAATACCCGCTCTTCCAGGAATGCCCATCAGTCTACACTCGAGCCCAACTCTCTTCCACACTCTGTTTTTCCCGATCATTGCAATGTTCAGGAATTTAAAACCAATGTACACCGGCACCTCCACTTTAGCCCCTTCCTTCTTTCCTAAAGCACTCACTGTGTCTATGGCATAAAAAGGGTATAAAAACCCCTTGAGTGTGTGCTCATTATAAAAAAAAACAGTTAACGATAATTTTCCAGTGTTTATGTTGAGTTCGTTCCGGGTGATAAAATTAACGATTTTCAAAGTTACAGAAACCCTACAACGTGATAACTTGAAATTTGTTTCGATTCCGCGCGTTTATCACTTTTTTCTTGCGAGTGATAAGTTACAGAACATGGGTCCTGGGAAGACATCCATAGCTTCGTATCTCTTTCTCTATCCAGATCTCTTTTCTTCATTCTCTTTGTTTGCTAAATAAGAGTGAGTAAATTGCTAACGGTCGTATATTTTTTGTACGCTTGAAATTCAATTGACAGCAAGAAAAGTACAGTGAAATAAAATAATACATTGTGCTTGATCTGTAGAGTTTTTGATTCTCATAAGATTAACCCAGTGTCATTGTGTAATTAAAGTTAGATGTGAAAACATGAATAAAATTAATTTTATAATTTCTCAATTTAATCGAACATTGCAACAAGTTTGAGTGAAAAGTGGACAAAGTAAGTTAAAGTTTACCTGATACATTTATGCATATATATGAGTTCAAGTGGTGTTTGAGCGGAGTGTAAAAAAACTAACAGGAAAAAAATTATTCAGTATTAGTCTCATGCAGAGGGGGGTGCGGATCTATGTACCATCCTAAATGCATTAAACTTATACTTCGTTCACAAATAATTGTCAGCGTTGCTCTTATGGCAGAGCTTTTTCATCTACAAAGGTGCCTGTCTATATAAGAAAGGCAGAAAACATCTCGAACTGCCACTGAAAACGACGTGACACCCTTGAACTCACCACACAAATTGTTATTGTAATTTTCTTGAGCCGAGAGTATACCCCACACAACATGTCTCCTGCACATCTCAGCGCAGACTGATTTCTGTTCATGATCAACTACCCTTATCATGTATAAAAAACGGGCTGGCAAAATGAGTACGAAGGTGGTTTTCGTGCTACTCAAACGCGGTTATCCTCTCGAAAATATTTTTCTTTAATACAAAACAACTTAAATATTATTTCTTAATGTTATATTCCACATAATTTATTAAGATATGAGGAGAAAAATTCTTTTAGCATGGTTCTTTCGAACGTCAACATACTCCCTTTGTGGTATTTCGGAGCAAATACTTTCATTATCAGCCCTGGTAAAGAACGAACACAACAATGTGAAAAGCTTTTTAACCGCTTGTATATCAAAGAAAGCTCTTGAAAGCTGTGCTTTAATGAATAGAAAAATCTATTGTATTGACAAAAAAAGTGTTGACATTGATCTTTTTTTCATTTTTTGCTTCGTTTAGTATGTTGATTACACACTTTTCTGAAAAAAAGTAGTTGTTTTATAATGTCGTTAAATCCAAGGTATTCAAATTTCGATTTTTTAAAACGGGGCAATCTATCACTACGAATTTCAAAATGCATATGTATATTAACTAAATCTACAAGCTGACAAACCAAATTTATTTTTAAACATTTTCTTATAAATTTAATAAAAAAAAATTGCGCTAACGATTTTCAAAACGCTAACGATTTAAGAAACGCACCTCATATTTACCCCATGGGTGGTGAGGAAAAAGATAAATCAGTAAAAGCGAAAATGTATGCTTTTATTTTGTGGAATATATAATATAAATAATAAACAAAATGGCAACACTTATCATTTTCAATACAATTTTCAATAATTTAATGTGTATAGTATGGCAACACTGATGGAGCTTTTGAAAGAATATAGCATTAATTAAATCTGCAATAGTGAAAAAGAGATGCAAACATCCCTATCTCTCCTGTACTGACAATTAAAGTTGAACAGAGTATAGCTGAGTTTGACATTGCAAAAACAATGGAGAACAAACCATTTTTGGTAATATTGTGTGAATTGTGCCGCGAAAAGCTTGTCTCTCTTAGACACATTGAAGAGAACATTAGTTTGATCAACTTGGTGATAAATTCGAACAAGTATTAAACAGTGACTCAAAAGAAAAAAATGATAAGAAAATTATAACAACAATTAAAAAAACAATCGATGAGAGTTTGAACATTGACAAAAAATCGTGTGATAATAATGTTAAGAAGAGTGCTTTAATAATTAAACCAAAGGAACACCAGGATGCAGAGAAAACCAAGTCGGAAGTGAAATTGAGCGTTAACCCTGGAGCATCTTCCATACAAGTATCGGAAATTAAAAAAGTGGATAAGGGTGCAATTGTTGTATCATGCGAGAATGTTGAATCCATGAATAGAGTGAAAGATAAGGTTAAGAGAACTAAGGTCAGAATTATGATGTGAACGTTTTGAAAAGAAAAAAATCCAAGAGTGCAAATCTGTATTTAGATTCCTATTTAGGTTCCTTTATTCTTTCTTTCAAATTAAAAATATTTCTTAAAAAACACTTCTGGAATATTACTATTTTAAGTGAATTTATTGAACGAAAAAATATAACTAAAAATATTATTGAAACTCAAACTTGTGATGTCAAAAACAAGTAAGGATATTTTAAAATCGTTTAAAGTATAAAATGAACATGTGTCTTGATATAAGACTTATGGTAGGTGGCCACATAGCATCAGCTGCTGAACCTTTCAACATTATAACTGCAGCTTGAACAGACCCTGGAAGACGTGCAGCCCACAAATCTAAGAGTACTTCTTCGCTAAGAGCCTTTTTTGAAACATGTACCATTTCATTAAATAATTGGCTAGGCTTCTTATCTCCAAGAAGCATTTCGTGAAGTATTCGGTGAAGATGTTTTTGTTGACTATCTGCAAAATAATGTGTAAGTTTTTCTTGAATGTACTCATATTTTTTCTGTTGTGGTGCAGCATTGATGATTGGACGTAACTCAGTTAATCTAGAAACTGGTAGTTGAGAGCAAACTGTGTCGAATCGTCTTTCGTCCTGCAGAATTCCTGGTGCTCGAAAGAAAAAATTAAGCAAGTAGAACCAGTTATCAACATCTGATTCGATAAACGGAGGCATCTGTAAACGGGCGTGTGTATTCGCTGCTACCATGAAAAATTAAAAATATTTCTTAAAAAACACTTCTGGAATATAACTGTTTTAAGTGAATTTATTGAACGAAAAAATATAATCTAAAAATATTATTAAAACTCAAAAATATGATGTCAAAAACAAGTAAGGATATTTTAAAATCGTTTAAAGTATAAAATGAACAAGTGTAAGACTTATGGTAGGTGGCCACATGTAATATATCGGAAAAATTGAACGAAAGCGAGTTGATTAATTGTTTAAAAAATCAGAATTAAAGCACAGATAATATAGTTACATAGATATCGCACGCAGTGGAAAAAAAAAATTACCATTTTTCAATTCCATGGGACGTACCACTACGTCCCAGTTCGATCAAACTAGCGTGAGTCATACTCAGACCTTATCTTGTTTCTTATTTGTATTGTATTGTCAAGTTGCTTGTTGTGTTTTCTTTTTTTTTTCTAACTTCTTGGTTCGCAATGAACTGTTTCACATTTAGGACGGAGATGAATATTTGTTTACATAGATATAATTTAAAATTTTAAATTCAACACGTAACAGGATTTCAGTAAAATTTGGTGTGGTTAAAGGAGCCGTCACACACTGAAAGGAAAATACTTTCAGAAAGCGTTTCCAAATTTGAGAGTTTGTTATTTTTTTGAAATTGTTTTCAGAGAGCAGTCACACTATGAAAGGAAAGTGTTTTCTGAAAGTGCTTTCTGAAAACATTTTAATTTCAAGAAATTAAATTTTCTGAAAACATTTTTCAAAACGATTTCAGGAACTAGTTACACTGTGAAAGTTTTTTTCTGAAAGTGTTTTCAAGAAAGCAAATCATTTTGAGAAACGCTTGCAGGAAAGTAATTTTCGGGTCGTCACACTACGAAATGTTCACTTTCAAAAAGCTTTTTGCTTTCTGAAAGTAATTTCCTTTCAGTGTGTGACGGGACCTTAATTGTATTGAATTATGAAAAGAAAATAATGAGGCGAAAAAATTATTTTTCATTAATGCAGTTAGGCATGTTCAGATTGCATTTATTCATAGGTCTAGATACTAGAGTATACCTACATGGATGAGTTAATTATTAAATAAAAGAGGTTGTTATGTGTGTTAAATTTTTTTCAAAATCATTCATGAGAAAAACGAGATATTGAAGGTTGAAGTTGCTGATCTCAAATTCAAGATATATCAGCTGTTTTTTAAATAATTGATTGTAGGATGCGTAGTAAGTAAGTAACTTACACAAATCATATTGATATTAAAAATAAGGTATTTTTCTTGTCTATTTTTTAGGCCATCAAATTAGATATTTTAAGTGTTTACTTAAAATCAACGAAAGAAAAGTTATTGACTGAATTTTTACTAAGAGCAAATTTTCGAATAGCCAGATAAACCCCAGTTTAGTTTAATACCTACGAATAAAAGTTTATTTTTGTATTGACATTTATTCTGAATGAAAATGAAATGATAGATATTTGCTTCTTCAAAAATCAGTTCTTTCTTTATATTTGGATGAAAAAAAATCTTTAAAGTGCAAAGAGGTCCCCGTGCCTCTCACTCTTGGGGTGCTTGATTTAACCCTACGTCTCTCACTCTTCTTGCTAGGCGTTTTTTTTTTCGTTTTATGCCTGATAATATTTGAACTTTTTGATTTGTAGATATTATTCTTTTTTGTATTTTCCACGAACAATGTTTTTGCAACAGAACAAGGAGGGCAAAGTAAAGTAGCAACAATTTTTTTCATCAAACCAGCCTGAGTTCCTGACGTTTGTTTTCCTCATGCATTCCAAAGCCATTTTCTCCCTTATGTTTCTTTCTTGTGGGGGATTTCAGAAAACCCGATTAAAGACCTTAAAATGTAGCTTGCACGCATTGAACAATTCATCACTCGGTGCCCTCAGACTTCCACGTTATTTTTTCATGAGTTTTTAGGAAAAGTTCAGAACAGTTTGAGCATTTACTCCTCAAAAGCATTTTAAATACGAGAAATATCGCATTGCATTGCATGAAGAAGCCTGAAGCCCAGCCCATCTCTAAGAAATTTATAGGCACTTTGCGACCTATAAAAAATATTTTGGGAAAGTTCTTTTTCGTTGTTGTTGTATTTTGGATATTTCGACAAACCCATCAACATATCGCAAAATGTTTTTGAATGGTAAAGATAATTCTCGTTTTTTTTTTGAAAGTTTTAAAGCAGTATGGGCCCTAGTTTTTTTTGGAATGTTTTGATTTTAGATTTTTTATTTTAATCTTGTAACTTAATAAAGTTTTTTCAAAATCGCATTTTTTTCTCCGCTTTGACGCATCTCTATAATAATTAATCGCACCTTGCACACGAAATGCTACAACTGCTCGAAGTTCTTCTTCGTTTAGTTGGAGGAGCTTTATGATCTTCTAAATTTAAATCTGAATCCTAATCAGAAGTTAAATTCAAAGAAGGAACAGCATCCTTCTATATTTTCTTCCAAAAAACTCCGGGCAAAAATTACTCCTGCCTGCCTCCACAAAGTACTTAAAATTTCATTTTTTTCCCTGGAAGGGCATTGAAAAATTTTCAAATTAGGATATTCTCTTTTTGTTTTCTTACAAATGGAACAAGAAACTCCAGATAATCTCTTATCACCCATTGCATAAAAAAATAGCACTGAAAAATAAATCGCTGAAAAAAATTACCGCTGACAATAAAATTTAGAAAGAAAATAGCTCAATCACATAAAAAAAAAAACATACATTAGGCGTGTTTTTTTGCACGCGTATATACGCTTAAAATGAACAGTGCACAAAAAAACGACAAATTTTTTGTTTTAGCAATTTGGCATCACAAGTTGATGATATGTAAACGAGAGGAGAAAGAAGAGCAACGTCAGCGGGAATTTTTTCTCCAGAGAACAGAAAAATCTCTTGCTCAAAGAAGAAAACCAAGAGAATGAAGAAAAGAGATCTGGATAGAGAAAGAGATACGAAGGCATGGAACATACAAAAGTAGCCAATGGTTTCCTTTGATTTGAAATATAACAACAGCAAAATCATAGCTTGCTTGGGTAATTATTAAATGAAATGAATTTCGAATGAATTTCGGAATGAATTGTTGAAAATTCATTGAAAAAGGTATATGGTAGCATTGTTTTTATATCCGCTTATTTCATAAGCGTGGATAATTATCGCCGCTAACTAAGCGGAAATAGAAATTTATTGTTGTTGCATTTGCATGCAAATATTTTCTTAAGCGTATATACGCGTGCAAAAAAACACGCCTATTATGTTATTATGTATTGTACGCACACCAGCCATCCCCATCCCATCAATGAAATAAGTCGTTCGCTCAACCGCTTTAAAAGAGAGAAAAGAAAAAATTAAAAAGGGGTTGGTTTTTGGCTGTCCGTCAGTGTTGCCGGACAAAAACATTTGAAGGTAGTACTGATGCAAAAAAAAGGGAGTATTTTCGACTAAATAGTAGTACCACAGATATTATAGTTACATAGATATCGCACGCAGAAAAAAAAATTACCATTTTTCAATTCCATGGGACGTACCACTACGTCCCAGTTCGATCAAACTAGCGTGAATCATACTCAGTCTTTATGTTGTTTCTTATTTGTATTGTATTGTCAAGTTGCTTGTTGCGTTTACTTTTTTATTTGCGAAGTTAAGAATGGCAAGTATTGAATTTGTGCAAAAAAAAAGTTGAGATGATGATGAGAAATATGACATTATGATGATAGAGAAGTCGAAAAAAGTGGGTCCGCCGATTCCGTCCGTCTGTCTGTCTGTCTGTCTGTAAACGCATCTAAAGCCTTAACCACTGGTCCGATTGTTTTTTTTTTTTTTTTTTATCAAATTTTAGGGTAGCCACCATACGTTTTTTTTTTGCCAAAAACCAAAACTTTCAATTTTCTCAAAAACGGCTCTTGATGGCTCGGAAAACTCATTGGTATTCAAATGAAAAAATGTGCACGACTGGGTCGTACTAACTTGCCCCTGCATGCTAAAACTAAATATTTGTGATTACTTATATGTTCCAAAAATTGCAAAAAGTAGTGTTAAAATAAAATAATACACTCCTATACACTTAAATATTTACTTGAAATAAATAAATATAATGTTCTTTCATTAAAAGTAGGAGAGCCGGCTGCACTTATCTCACACAAAAAAAAACTCAATATATAAAAATAATTTAAATTTATTAAAAAAAATAAAATTTGAAAATTTACCTCGTAAATACATTTAATTCCAAAAATTTAAATGCCAAACAAATTCAAACTTTATTCTTGATTTATTAAATTTTTTTTTGAAAATCGTCGGATTCGTTTTTTTTTTTCATTAATTTTTTATAAATAAAATTTTTCAAAAATGTCTTTATGTTCTTGACTTAAGGCGTAAGTTCAAGAATTTGAAACAAAGTAAGTCGATTTGTGCCAAGTTGTGGCCAAAGAGTTGAATAATAAAAAAAACTAGAAATTTCAAACAACGTTATAAAGATTTTATTTTTGAGAGCTTAGTTGAAGCTGTTGCTGGTAGTGACAAAATTCAAGTATTTTAAAATTCTTGATTACGTGTGGAGGAAACCTCGTACTCCTTACTGTATCTACATTTTATAATACATAACAATTACAGCTTATGATATGTAAAGGGTCAACAACCTTTAGATAGCGAAATTACTTTCTGTTACAATTTACGATCTATAATTTGGAAGTATTTGTGTTACTAGTTACATACTAATTCAATTAATGTCCCCATAAGGTTTTCTTGTTTGGGTGAGATGACATGAATAAAAGTATGTAAATGGTTGTTCTTTCTTGTTTATAATTTACATAAGAATTTTTAATTTCTTAAATATAAAAGAGATAAATATAATTCATAATAATAATATTGTTTCAGTTTTTGCCTTTTTCTGTAATTTTCATTTTCGTGTGGTAGAGGGGTACATATCGATAATCGATTGAGACAGTACGAAGTCTGCAGGATCAGCAAGTCATTGTAAATTGCTTTTCTTCAGTAACACCTAATATTTTGTAAGCTTTTCTGTTATTCGGTCCTTGGTCGCAGACTACACCGCAAACTTTAAGACCAAGATCTTGACAGATTTTCAAATTGTTTTTTATAATTTCGCTCAAATCAAAAACTTTTATGTGAGGTTTTGACGAATCCTTATCTCATCAAACATAACGTCCTCGCTGGTTTAATGAACGAACTTTGGTTTAGATTACGAATTTGCATTGTTTACAAACCCTGGTTGTAGTACGTTTAGAGGAGCCCATCTATAAAAAGAGGATACGTGAGGAAGCCTGAAGCCCAGACCATCTCAGCAATTTATAGGCGCTTTGCGACCTATAAATATTTTTTTGGAAAGTTCTTTTTCGTTGTTGTTGTATTTTGTAGATTTCGACAAACCCATCAACATATCACAAAATATTTTTGAATGTTGGGAAATATTAAGTCTTTGTATTTGAGACGATAAACATAATTTTCGTTTTTTTTTTTTTTGAAAGTTTTAAAGCAGAATGTGCTCTAGTTTTTTTGGAATGTTTTGATTTAAGATTTTTATTTTAATCTTGTAACTTAATAAAGTTTTATTTTTACACCTCGAAATCTACTCGAAGTTCTTCTTCGTTTAGTTGGAGGAGATTTAAGATCTTCTTACTTTAATTCTGAATCCAAATCAGAAGTTAAATTCAAAGAAGGAACAGCATCCTTCTTAAAGTATTTTCTTCCCAAAAACTGCGGGCAATCATGGTCTCCACAAACAAAGTACTTGCCTTCATTTGCAAAACCACAAGCCTGCCTCCACAAACTACGTAAAATTTCAAGTTTTTTTTTGTAAGGGCATTGACAAATTTTGAAATTAGGATACTTATTCTCTTTTTGTTTTCTTACAAATGGAACAAGAAACTCCAGATTCTTATCAGCCAATGCATTAAAAAAAATATCACTGAAAAATAAATCGCATACAAACATCCAAATCGCTCTAAAGTCGGGGGTAAAAAAAGAAGAGACCACAAAAACCGATCGTGCGAGCACAACGCAGCCCACAACACAACACACCCTATCGATCAACTCTTGGCTGTCCATAGCAAAAAAAAAAAAAAAACTACCTGCACGTGAACAGTTCAAAGTTGTGTTGGCATTGGCACAAGAAAAGGAATGACAAAAAGAAAATGTTTGTATCTTTCGAATGTAACTTGTTGGCTAACCAACGTTTGTGGTTGGAAGCTGGATCTTGTTCTTGTTGTTTGATTTTGTTCTGTTGATTTTGGTTGCAAGGTTTGACTATAACAAATCTTTTGAAAATAAGGGACAAAAAAGTGGTCATTTTTATTTGCACTGGGTGCGATATCTATGTAACTTTATTATCTGTGATTAAAGTTTGAAAGAAGTTAACTTGGTGTGCAAAACAATATGGAAAAATAAATATTCTTATACTGCGGTAATTGAGTTGAACAACAAAAGTTTGAACGAAGTGATGAAAGCTGGAAAATTGAGTGTTGGATGGGACAAATGTTTAGTTAGAGAGTCATTTTACGTGAAGAGATGTTTTAAATGTTTGGGATTTAACCACAACAGTATGGATTAAAAGACTGAGAGTAAGTTATACGCTAGATGTGGTGGATGTCATATCTTTTCTGAATACACTGCTGAATGTTTGAACTGCGTACGAATGAATGATGAACTTAAATTAAACTTGAAAACAAATCACAATGCGTTTGATAATGAGTGTGAAGTTTATAAGCGTAAGCTTAATTAAAGTGGTGCAGAATAAATGTTTGTAGCAAACAAGAACAAGTTGAAGAAAGAATTTGGTATTTTATTATTTGAATATTCAAAGCTTACTGGCGAATAGATGTGAATTGGAACTTTTAGTAAATGATTATCACCCTGATTTTATTATACTATCGGAAACCTGCGTAACTAGTGAAATTAATGACTCAGAAATTGGTATTATTGGCTACAAGAAAGTGATTTGTAATTCACACTCAAGATTCACAGGCGGTGTGCTCATTTATGTTAAAAAAGGAATTCGTTCACAAGTTTTCGACATTTTGAACTTATCAAATAAAATATAAAATTGTGGATATGGATTAATGATGAAAATGGACGGTAGCAATGTTTTATAGATCCCCTAGTTCTTCGACAATGGACTTTATCACATTTTTATCGGATTGGTGTTTGTGCTCCATTAAGGATAAAGATAACATTTTAGTGATGGGTGATTTTAATATCGATCTACTCACAAAAAATCGGTACGCGGAAAAAATGTTAGAAATTCTAACCGATCAAGGTCTGTGCCAAATTGTGAATCAACCAACCAGAATAACTAAACACTCGGCTACCTAAATAGACTACGTTATTACAAATAAAGACCTTAAATCTCGAGTTAAGTACGCTATAGATGCACGCGATAAAATTTCTGATCATGAAACTATAAGTATTGATGTGCAAATTAAAAGGAAACCAGAAATTAAAAGAAAAGAGTATAGTGTGTTACGCTATACAAAAAAACAATTTGATTCCTGTTTTATCACAGAAGGTTTTCATAACATATTTTCGAAAAATGACTTGAATGATTTGTCAAATACTTTTAGTGAAAAACTTAATAAGTGTTGCGAAGTGTTAACAACAAAAAAAGTTGATCCTCAATTTGAAGACAAAAAATGGTTTAATTTTGACATACGAAGATTAAAGAATGAAAAATTAAGAGCATATAATATAGCGACTTTAAACAAAACAAGTGATAACTGGCTGAGGTACAAGAATATTCCGAATAAATATAAAAATGGAATTCGAAAGGCTAAGAGAGACTACATTATTTCTAAGATATCTGCTACGGAGGGTTATCAAATCGATATGTGGAAAACTTTGAAAAATATGGTGTTGAAGAATACAAAACAAAACATTATTGAGTCTATCCATTTTGGTGATGTTATCTCAAATCAATCTAGTGACATAGCGAACAAATTTAATAATTACTTTATTGATAGCATATATGAAATAAATGCATCCATACCATATATTCCCTTTGTGTCACCTGATATTAGTGTAAATTCTGTTTTCACTTTCAGTTTTTGCAGCGAAAGATCTCTCTACGTAAATTATATAATAAAAAAGATATGTTAAGATTAAACAAGGAAACGATTCTGCAATCAATTGAAATAATCGGTCCGGTGCTTATGAAAATAATAAATACATACATCATTATCAACCGGTAAATTTCCTGACAGTTGGAAGGAATCATTAATTGTCCCTGTCAAAAAAGTGAACAATTCGAATAAGTGTGAAGAATTTAGACCTGTAAATATGTTACCGTTGTGTGAAAAGATTTTGGAAAAATTTGTTGCAGAACAGTTTCTTGATTATTTGGAATGTAATAGTCTGTTAATTCAAGAGCAATCTGGATTCAGGAATGGGCATTCATGTGAAACGGCGATTAATTGTGTGGTGTGGAATTGGAAAAGGAAGATGGATGATGGACTTTCAATAGTGGTTGTTTTTCTTGATTTGAAAAGAGCGTTTGAAACGATTGATAGAGAAATATTACTGAACAAATTGCGATGATATGGTGTGTGTGATCGTGAATGGAAATGGTTTGAATCCTATCTTTCTAATAGAAGCCAAAGAACTAGAGTAAATGGTGAAACATCGAGTGCTAGAGTTTACAATTTGGGAGTGCCTCAAGGTTCTGTTTTGGGAGTGTTTTTGTTTCTTTTGTATATTAATGAATTTAAATTTTTTTTTTAATATTGCAGTATGAAACTCTTTACAGATGATAGTCTGATTTATATTTGTGGTGAAGATATGTGTGCCACATTAAATGAAGACTTGATATGTGGCTGAAAATGAATAGACTTAAGGTGAATGTTACTAAGACGAAGTATATGAAGTTTGGAGCGTATGATAACATTGATGTGAGAATGGATAATGAACCGATAGTTTGTGTTGAAAGTATAAAGTATTTGGGGTGTGTCATTGACAAAAAACTAAATCTTATGGAACATGCTAGTCAGGTATGTGCAACAATCTCAAAGAAAATTTTTTTTTTAGTAGAATTCGTAAAAATTTAACATTGAATTTTGCCGCACTTCAATAATTTTAAGACTAAATGTGTATACACCAATCCGTGTTTTGCTTGAATGTTTGTGTTGGATGAATGTGAAACAGTAATTGATGTTTGATGCTATGATCTTTATTTTTTAAATGAGAAATGATATGTTACCAGATTATTTATTAGATGGATTAGTGGAAGTGACAGCAGTTCAACCTTATAGTTTGAGAAATGGAACTAACATCAGACCGGAGCGATGAAGGTTAAGTAGTACACAAAGCTCAATCTTCGATGATTGCATTAATTACTTCAATAGCTTGCCGAAAAGTGTGAAGAGTGAAGCTAATATGAATGATTTCAAGAAAAAGTTGTGTGAATTTATTAAAATTGACATAACCAAGTGCAAATGAATACACGAAAGGACATGATTTTATAACTAATCTCTTTTCTTTTTATTTATTTATTTATTTTATTTCGCTTTTATAAAATACCTTTTGATTGTTTTTATAAACTATTCCTTTAAGAAGAAAAAGAGACTTAAATTCTATTTCACCGTGGTTTAATCCTCATGTTAAAACACTTTAAAGTAGAAGAAGCAAGTCATGGATCAAATTGAATAGAATTTGGAACAACGAAGCTCGAATTGAATTTATTAACTACATGAATCTTCTTTACTCAGAATACTTATCTCAAATTGAATATAATCTCAAGTCTAATCCCCCTGAATTTTGGAAGTATGTTAATTGTAAGAGGAAATCGTATGGGTACCCAACTATCTTGAATTACATGAAATTCGGTCAGCCATTTGCCTGGAGAAATTGCATGCATTTTTGCCGAATTTTTCAAAGGTGCATTTGATAACGTTTCCACTCGCAATATTAACAATATTTCTAGTAATAATTTTAACATAAATGGGTTTTTAATCTGAATTCAATAGATTTTACGATTTCAGAGGCTAAGTACATTGAAAATTTAGATGATTGTTAAAGTCCGGGTACTGATTGTTTGCCGTCTTTTATGTTAAAAAAATATATAATTCATGGGTGTTTACCCTTGTTTGTTCTTTTTAACAAATATCTTAGTTTCTAATTCTTAGTGAAAAATCGAGTTTCTAATTATGGACCTGTAGCCAAACCATACCAAAATTGTTTGAATCAATAAGTTTGTTCAATAAGAAAAAGTGTAGGTTAGAACAGTACAGAAAAGTGTAGGTTAGAACAGATCAGCACAGAAATGTCAGACAAGTTAGAACAGTCATCGAAACGTCATCTGTGAAAACTAAAATCAGAAAAAAAACTTCCTGCATTGTTTTCTTCAACACATGCTTGAAAATGTAATTTATTTAAGGAATAAGATCCATAAAAAATCAAACAAATAAATACTTACTATTTTAGAAGCAAAATCAAAAAATCTTTCATTATTGCCTTAAGTGAATTAATTCACTTAACCTCAACACACAAAACAATAACAAAGACAAAAAAAACTACACTTTGACAGTTGTCATGGTTCTGTTCCAGGTTACACTTCCTCAAAAGCAAGTACAGAAAATCCTGTTCTTTTTTACGCTAACCTACGCTAAACTGTTCTAGAAAAAGTCATTGAACAGCAAACTAGACTGTTCTAGAACACTCTAGCACAGAAAAAGTGTCATTGAACAGGAAAATGTTGTACTTTCCTGTTGTTGTGTAATTTAAAACACTGAAGGTTTTGAAAAGAACTTTCGTTCTTCGTTCGACGGACACTGCAAATGTAGTGTCTTGCCGTCTTCCTTAGTTGGGGGTTGTGAGAGGCGTTTGTATGGTGGGTTTTAAGGGGATTCCTTGGCTTTGAGGGCTCGCCAAGGTAAGCCAGAATTCTAGGCGCTGAGCGCCGATTTATATTATAAAAATGTAATATAAAAAGACAATACTTACCTTAATTTGTTATTTGTATTTATTACTTTTAATTTTGGTTTGGTGTTCTCGTTTGCTGTGTCGCTTTTCTGTGTCTTTTTTTACTGACTTACTAACCTAAACTACTTAACTATTTATATTATTTTAATGCTTACTTACTACATTTCTTAACCTACTTCCTAAACATTAATTTCTTAACCTACTACAATACTCACCTCATTTTCATATTGATGTCATCAAAAATGCATTTCCGCACTTCACACCTGTCGCTTTGGGTTCAACGTTCGTCGTGTTGACACTCTTTCTGATGACGCTTCAAATTACTTCATCGAGAATCCAAAACATTGCTTTGACCGTTTATTAAGGTCACAATTGCTTTGAACCTCAATGAATGCGTCGATCAGCAAGTTTGTTCTATTTTTCGTTTTCCACACAAGCAAAACAATATAAAATGACTTTTTGTTTTGTTTATGTTTTGTTGTGGATTTTGAGGTTTAGGGAGTTATGAATGGATGCTTTGATAGCATCATATAACACTGTCCAATACAGTCCAGCACAAACTCATTGAACAGACTTAATTATTTGTGATACGTTGTCATTTCATTGTTCATAAAAATCTACTGTGACGCATTTACTGCAATTTACAACATACTGTATTGACACATTTGAAAAAAAAAGATCAAGTTGACTGTATTTTTTTTTCCCCCTCACGGTTTTCGCCTTGTTGTGGCGAGGGGGCTTACGTCTAACTCTTCAGCAATCCAGCTGCGGAGAAAGACAACCAAGAAAACCACCAAAAGCAGAGATGTCTATCAAAAAAAAACAAAAATGGATAAAAGTTTACAGAATGATAAAAATCGAGCGGGGATATACGTTCAAGAGTCGGCAGAAGTCACGGCTGCCGGCGAGGGCTTGGCTTCGCAAGAAGCTAAGTCGCCAGTGACAAATGTAAACATAAATAAAGAGAAAAGAGAATTAAAAAGACAACCGGTCATTCTCTCAGTAGATCTCCTTCCCGCACTAGATGGTTTAACCATCAAAGGTACGGAGACCTCGGACAAACCGCCTTCTATAGGTAGTCAAACCGAGGACGAGCTACTGATGGACCCGAATCAAGAAGAGACTATGCTGAAGTCTGCTGCATCCCTCAAAGCTTCGAGGCAACGCAGTAACTACAGATCCTCCAAAAGATTCGTGAGAACTACCGAGTTGAAAGACCCTGCAACGCTCAGTTCGAGAGAAAAAGCTCTCCTAAAAAAGCACAGGAAGCTAGTTAAGAACTTCGAGCGGCAGCTGGCAGAGACTGCCACTGAAACTTCCGAGAGAGCGAACACGAAAAAGTCGGAGAGCGAAAGAGTAGATGCTGCCAAATCTAGGTCTGTCCCTAAAAAGACAAACCGTGAACAGGCTGGCAATAACTCGACTGCTCGGAACGACAAAGGTAAAGTTCAGGCGACTTCTAGCAAGAAACAGCTAGCCAATGCTAACAAAGAACAAGCACCGGCAAGCACCTCTTCTGGAACGAAACCAGGAACATCCAAAAGAGTAAGATCGGAGGAGACAGTCAAGCAAGACGGTGCTAAAAAACAGAAAACCAGCAGCTTCGACACCACCCCAATTGACCTACAAATCGCCATAATAAGCCGTGATGACCCAGATGGGAAAATTTCGGCCAAAAACTGGCTTCTTGTAGAAAACGAAATCCTCAAAGCCATGATGGCGGCATCAGAGAACGACAGTTCTGAGGACTATATCTTTGATGGTGCTGGATGGCGGCGAGGAGTCAAAGTGGTCTGCTGCGGTGACCAGAAATCACGGGAGTTCCTAAACCGAACAATCGCCAACATTGGCGTACTATGGGAAGGGTCCTCCCTTGAAGTTCTACCCGCCGCAGCTCTACCACTCCGCCAACAGTTCAGTATCTGGATCCCCCCTCCTGCAGAACATGAGGACGCAGCCATTATTAAGCTGTTGGCGAAGCAGAACAAAGAGCTTCCCATTTTAGAATGGAAGCTCCAACACTCAAGAAAGAGCCATAGTGGTGAAGGGAAGGACCTCTTGTTTGTGGCAGACAAGAAATCTGACCTTCTGCTCAAAGAGAAAAAGGACGTGTTGAGGTATGGTCTCGGTACCGTAAAGGTTAAGAGGCATGAAGACAAAAGGGAGTCAAAGGCTGCTAGTGGTGCAAATAAACCTGCACCACGCTAAAGCAGCAACGTACGACCTTATGCTCTACATGTCTCATGAGAACGTGGATGTGGCCTTGATCCAGGAACCATGGTTAGGTAAAAACCGTATCCGTGGGTTAAGGTCAAAACACTACAACCTTTTCCATTCCACGTCAGTTGAAGGTGATATAAGAAGTTGTATCCTAGTGAAAAAATCAATTAATGCTTTCTTCCTATCTAGGTACAGCGACAAGGACAACGCGGCAGTCAGCGTCGAATCGAAGGAGGGAAACTTCATTCTAGCATCGACGTATATGCCGTACGAGGAGGAGACCCCACCATCAAAAACAGTCCGCGATCTTGTGGTCCACGCCACAGCAAGCGGTACACCTTTGGTGGTGGGATGTGATGCCAACGCTCACCATACTCAATGGGGCTCAAAGGATATTAATAAAAGGGGTGAGTCAATTTTTGAATATATTCTTTGTTCTAATTTATCGATAAGTAATAGGGGCAATCACCCCACCTTTCGAAACAAAAACAGGGAAGAAATCATAGATTTGACTCTCATTAGCAATAACAGTAAAATTTCCGTTGAAGACTGGAGAGTCTCACCTAATGAATCTTTTTCAGATCACTTTAGGATACTCTTTTCTATAGACAGGAACTTTACTGAAAGGAAACCTTATAGGAACCCAACTAGAACTAATTGGACAGAGTACGAAAAATGGTTGGAAGACTGTATTGATCCGCCAGAGGACAACACAAGTCTAGGTACCTCAACCATTGACACTGTTGTCCATAACTTATCTAGTAAAATGAGAGCTTCTTTTGAAAAACACTGCCCTTTATCTCGTTCCAGTAACTCTACTAACCCACCCTGGTGGAATGGTGTACTAAAGAAACGAAGAACAGAGGTTAGAAAACTTTTCAACAAAGCTAAACAGAGTAAATTAGAAGATGACTTAAAGTCTTATAGAGCCGCACTTAACATGTACACCAAAGAGTTAAGGAAGGCCAAAAAGGATTCGTGGGCTAAACATTGTGAATCCATTGAAAAAACAAGTGAGGCGGCAAGGCTCCGTAGAACCCTTGCCCTTAGTCCCACGATCCCGGGGTACATAAAACACCCGATGGATCATGGTCGAACTCGAGCCTAGAAACGCTTGAACTCTTCATGGAAACTCATTTCCCCGGTTGTAAGAACCCAGGAAGTTCTGATTACTTGCAATCGAACACGCTGGATTTTACTCACACGGAATCAAATTCAGAGCTTAAACAGGTTATTACTGAGCAGAAGATTATCTGGGCAATAAACTCGTTTAAACCCTACAAATCAGCTGGACCAGACGAGATATTTCCGGCTCTTCTTCAAAATGCTCTAAAAGTGATAACTCCTTGGCTTAGGGTAATCTTCATAAGTTGCATCAAACTTAGATACGTCCCTAATAGCTGGAAGAGGGTCAAGGTAGTCTTTATCCCAAAAGCCGGGAAACCGACTCACTCGACCGCTCAGGATTATAGACCAATAAGTCTCTCTTCGTTTCTCCTTAAGACACTAGAGAGAATAATTGATCTTCACGTTAGAGAACTTCTCAACGAAAACAATTTGTGCAACTACCAACACGCCTACCTCAAAGGTAAATCAGTGGAAACTGCTTTGCATGAAGTAGTTTCACATATTGAGAAAAGCCTCGAACAAAAAGAGTATACCCTGGCGGCATTTCTTGATATCGAGGGTGCGTTCAATAACGTAAAAACGGAATCAATCAAAGCCGCCTTAGTTGAAGTTGGAGTTGAATCTGTCATTGTCGATTGGATCTTCACCATGCTAAATGGCAGAATTATCAACTCTCAATTGGGATCTAGTACTATTGAGAAAACAGTTACCAGAGGCACACCACAGGGAGGGGTCATCTCACCCCTACTCTGGATCCTCGTAGTAAACGAAATTCTCACAAAGTTTAAAGATCAGGGCATAAAAATTGTAGCATATGCAGATGATATAGTGGTTCTGGTATCAGGCAAGTTCCTTGCCACCATCGGAAACATTATGGAAAACGCATTAAAAGATTTATCTTCTTGGGCAACTAAGAACGGTCTCGGGGTTAACCCCACCAAGACAGAGCTAGTTTTGTTCACGAAAAAACGGAAACTGGAGGGCTTCAACCCTCCTAAATTAAATGGTATTCCTCTAAAACTCTCTAAGGAAGCTAAATTTCTAGGGGTGATCCTTGACCCCAAGCTTACATGGAAGCGTAATACTGAGGAAAGAATGAAAAAAGCACTATGTGCATTCTACACATGCAAGAGGACCTTCGGTGCACGTTGGGGTATGCGACCGCAAGTCATCCAATGGATGTACACAGCGATTGTCAGACCCATTCTCACCTATGGCTCTATTGTATGGTGGAAAGCAGTGGAAAAATCAAGCTATCTCAAGAACCTGAATAAGGTACAGAGACTGGCCTGCATAGGGATAACAGGGGCTCAAAGATCCACACCACAGGCTGGGTTGGAAATAATCCTGGATCTCCCGGCTCTGGATGAGTTCATAAGGCGCACGGCAGCCAAAACCGCAATTCGTTTAAAAGAACTGAGGTTTTGGAAGCACAGCACTTACGGACACGGGTCAATCTTACAAAGATATGACATGATTCCAAGTCTGATGGAGACCACCGATTACATCCCCCCTCTACTGGATTTTGACAGGAAATTTTCTATTTGCATACCAAAAAGACAGGGTTGGGATCCTAATTCACTTATAAGTGAACAGGGTATCCCTTTCTACACTGACGGTTCGAAAATGGAATCAGGAACAGGTGCTGGAGTGTTTTGCCAATCTCTCAACATCAGAGAGGCGTATAAACTCAAAGCTGACTGTAGTGTCTTTCAGGCCGAGATCTATGCCATTGAAAAAGCAGCTGAATTGGTACATCATGAAAAGCTAAGCTCCTCGGAGATTACTTTTTTCGTGGACAGCCAAGCTGCCATCAAAGCCTTAGCCAGTGAGACCATAAGATCAAAGGCAGTTTTAAACTGTAGGAAAGAATTGAATAGAATCTGCCACACTAACCAGGTTAAGCTCTGCTGGGTTCCTGGACACAGCAATATAGAAGGGAACGAAATAGTAGATGAACTAGCCAGGAAAGGGTCAGAAGCAGACACAAGTAGTAGTGACCATTCAGATAGGGGACCACTCGTCCCGATTGGGGTACTCAAGAGGAAGATAGACCTTAAATCAAAAGAGATAATCAATAACTCCTGGAAATCCAGGGACGATTGCGTAATCTCTAGAAGTTTATGGCCTAACATTAATGAAGAGGAAACTCGGTATATTTTATCGCTGAGTAAAAGGAACATTAAAATCCTGATAGGTGTACTAACGGGTCATTGCGCCATTGGCACAATGGCCAACAAGATAGGGGCTTTTGCACCCGATTTCTGTAGGAGCTGTCAGGATGAGGAGGAAATAGAAACCATTAAACACCTGCTCTGTGACTGTCCGAACCTCCAAACTAACCGACTCCGTCATTTTGGGAACAGGTTTGTTGGGGAACTGGATGATCTAGCACAGGTCTCAATGGCGAACATGAAGAAATTTATAGATAGCACAGGCTGGTTCGTTAACGAGCCGGTCTACGTTAATCGACAACTTTGAATAGCATCGATGCTAACTTTTATTTTTATAGGGGATCACAATGGACCAGCAGGCCCCCGTGTATGCAACAGTTTACGCTGTGCACACCCCTCATAACCTAACCTAACCTAACCTAACTGTATTTTTACTTTTTTTTTTTTTTTTTATAATGAGCACACACTCAAGGGGTTTTATACCCTTTTTATGCCATAGACACAGTGAGCACTTTAGGAAAGAAGGAAGGGGCTAGAGAGGAGGTGCCGATGTACATTGGTATTAAATTCCTAAACATTGCAATGATCGGGAAAAACAGAGTGTGGAAGAGAGTTCCACATTCGCGTAGTACGGCTAAAGAACGATTCTCTATACTTGAGCGTACGACCGAAGTTGGGCTCGAGGGTAAACTGATGGGCATTCCTGGAAGCGCGGGTATTACGGTTGAATTGTTTAAGGGGTGGAATGCAACTGGCTATTTCTCTAGAGCACTTACCGTAGAAGTAACGATAAAACAGAGAGAGGCACGAAACGTTGCGGAGGTGGTCTAAAGTGGTGAATGCATCAGTGATCTCTCTATCACCAATCATTCTTACAGCTCTTTTTTGAATTCCATCCAAGAGGCTTAAGTATGAAGCTGGAGCACCAGCCCAGAGATGTGAATTGTACTCAAGCTTTGGACGGATATAGGTTTTATAGATAATAGCCAGATCAGACGGGGAGAAAAATTTCTTGCACCGTCTTAAGAAACCCAAACATCTTGCGGCATTTTTGGCGACATCGCGTATGTGCTCGGACCACAAGAGGTGGTCAGTGATGCACATACCGAGAATCTCGAGATGTTCGGTCTCATTGATGCAAGTGCTACTCATGGACAGTGGCAAGGGGGGTATATCTCGCTTCAACGATACCAGACAGCATTAGTTTTCGAAGCATTAAACTCTACACGGTTCTTAATTCCCCATTGGACAATGCTGTTTAAGTCATATTTTGCCGTTGCAGTTCCACATCCGAAGAGGAGGGATGGGAATCTGGAAACGAATATGAGAAGCTTAGGGTACTATCGTCAGCGAAACAATTTATTGGATTAGAAGTAACAGACAAGAGATTAATAAAAATGATAAAGAGGGTTGGAGACAAAACGGAGCCCTGGGGCACACCAGCATTTATGTTGTGGGTTTCAGACTAGAATCCGTCCAATACAACTTGTATTGAACGATTCGAAAGAAAGTTTCTAATCCAACGAAGTAAGGATTCATCGATTCCGAAGGCACGCATTTTCGATAAAAGAGCAAGATGCCAGACTTTATCAAATGCCTTTGAAATATCAAGTGCAACAATCTTACTTTCTCCAAAACGATGTAAAGATTTGTTCCACTGTGAGATAAACCATCAAATCACCAGTGGACCTGTTGCTGCGAAAGCCGTACTGCCGGTCATTAAGAAGCTTTCGGTCTTCGAGATATTTCTTAAGCTGATAGTTTATCAGCGTTTCCATGACCTTAGAAAGAAGGGACGTAAGTGCAATCGGACGATAGTTGGAGGGAGAAGAAGATTCGCCTTTTTTTGGGATTGGTTGGACAAATGCTGTTTTCCAACTGCTCGGAACGAGCCCAGAAGAATAGGATAGATGGAAAAGCTTACGCAAGGGTTTTGCCAGCGTGGAAGAACACCTCTTCAGAATAATAGCGGGGATACCATCCGGACCAGCGGATTTATGTATGTTGAGATCCTTTAGGACTCTCGCCACAGCACGAGTGCGAAAGAAGATTTGTCCCATGGAATCATTGACGCGCTCAAGAGCAGGCGGAGTCATGACACTCTCAGGCAGCGAAGAGTTGGCGGCGAACTGCCTAGCAAAAAGGTTAGCTTTCGCGAGCGAGCTAACAACTGGAGTGTCTTTGTCAACGAGCGTAGGGACCGAGGAAGAAGAAGAATTCTTCATATTTTTTACAAATGACCAAAAATTCTTACTGCCTTTGGGACATTGCAGTATTTTTTGCCGTAATTTTTAGTCATGTAAAAATTTGGTCCGCCGAATATGGGCATTGCAGGCCTTCCTGGCTTGTTTAAACTTGTTCCGGTTTTCCACAGTTGGGTTGGCTCTAAAACACCGGAACTTTACTTCTTTTTCCCTGATAACCTCTTTACAGCTTGAATCAAACCATGACTTTTCCTTGGGTTTGATGCTTTTAACCCTATTCGGGATAAAAGTTTTCATTCCCAAAATAATCATATTAGTAATCATATCTGCGCTGGAGTCTACGTCACTATCGAGGAAGCATAGTGACCAGTTAAAGATCCGGAAAAAGTTGTTGAGACCGTCCCAGTTGGCTTTCTCGTATTGCCACACGGTTCTCTTCGGAGCTCTTTCTCTAACTGGATTAGCTTGACACGAGAAATTTGCAGATATAATACTATGATCTGATCTGCCTAGAGGCGTTAATACACTGATTGTGTATTTATCAGGGTCAGACGTAAGAAACAAGTCAAGAGTATTTTCCGCTTGGCCATTAATGTCCGATATTCGAGTGGGCTCGGTGACAAGCTGAGTTAGGTGGTTAAACTCAGCAAAGATCTCAGCACACATTCCTTCGGGTGTTGTCTGGCCACGAAGAATTGTGTACATTGAAATCGCTCGTAATAACGATTTCGGTGTGAGGATACAGGGATACAATTCTTTGGATGGAGTCAGAAAGAGCGTCAAATTCACGAGAAGTTGAAGCGCTGTCCAAATTTGGGCTTCGATAAAGAAAACAATAGTGAATGATGTGCTTATTTATGGTGAACTTAAACCACATAAAATTGAAAACAGGGTTGGAGCAGCGTCCATACTGTGGAAGGAATTGATAAGCGACATCATTCCTAATTGTTATGTTAAATGAAAGTCAAGACGTTTTGAAGCCACGGTCACAATTCTTTATTAATGTTAATTATTCTGATGACAAAGAATGACTGACTTCTTATAACTAACTTACTAACTAAAAAGCTTAAGACACTACAAAGGAAAGAGTTCGATATATGTATACAATACAATACATAGACAAGACATACATACATAACATCTCCCTTTTGAAGTTTAACTTATAACTATATATATACCTATATATATATATTTTTTTTTTTTTGAATAATTTTATAAACTTTTAATGAAAAGTAAAATAAAAACTTAACAAACCACTTCAAGTCATAAATGCAATTTAAATTTACTATTCATTACGTTATTCATTTATTTATTATTATTATTATTATTTTAAGAAAAACAACTCAATTTAAGAGAAAAGAATATAAAACTAATTAACTCTTAAAAAAAAACAAAATAAAATAAAAAATTAATTAATAAATAAAACTGATTACTCCAAATCATATAAGAAAAAAAAATTAAATAAAATTCATTACATAAAGACGTTAAAAATTAACGTATGTTTCTTTTGAAATATGAAAAATTAGCAGCAAATCAATTTCAATTGTTTAATATGATCTTTATCGTAAGTAAATTTCTCAGGAGGAGTTATTTTCCTGCCGAATCGAGTTGTATTTGGAAAAGATGCATGATTTTTATCTGTAGGTACCGGTTCAACATCCTGATTCAATTCTGAAGAAGAGGCTTGATTTGTGTCTAATGGTGAAGTCTTGATAATCTCGGTCAATTCTGGTTTTGGGCCTACTGTTTTATCTATGTTTGTATCAATTATGTGTTGTCTATTACGCCTGTAAGTACTACCCTCTTTGTCTTCAATTATATAGGACCTAGGTTCTTGACACTTTTCTATGACTATCCCAGGAGTCCAAAATGACGTCGGATTTTTCCTATAGAATATTTTCTGTCCTTCTTTTAAAGGTTCAAGAGATTTAGACGATTTGTCGTAGAGAGCTTTCGATTTTTTGTTTTTAATTTTAAGTTCTTTTTCAACCATTTTACGGTTAATTACTATTGAATTATAATTTTCACACATGGACGGTATTTTTGTTCGAAGTTTCCGGGACATAAGAAGTTCCGAAGGCGATGGTAAAGCACCTTTAGATACTGTTCTATAGTGTAATAATGAAACATATGGATCAGAACCTGACTCTTTACACTTCATTAAAAGTTTCTTAATGGTTTGTACAGCCCGTTCCGCTAAACCATTGGAACGTGGCAGATAAGGACTCGAAGTTATGTGTTGAATTTGCCAATCTTGACAAAATAATTTAAATAGTTCGGAATTATATGGAGGTCCGTTGTCTGAAATCATAATTCGTGGAATTCCATGACGAGCGAATATTGACTTGAGTTTGTTCACGACAAACTGACCACTAGAACCAGAGCTCAAGTACTCAATTTCAATATATTTTGACCAATAGTCAACAACAAGCAAATAGATTTGTTTGTTAAACTCAAACAAATCCGTACCCACCTTGTACCAGGGAATTGGAAAAATTTCATGCGGTTGTAAGGGTTCTTTAGGTTGTGATATACGGTGGCGCATGCAGGTCTCGCAATCGGTTACTATATTCTGAATATCGTTGTTAATATTTGGCCAAAAGACTAAATCCTTTGCAAGACTTTGGCAGCGTTGAATACCTAAGTGTCCTTCGTGTATAAGTTTTAAAATGTCATGTCTCATAGAATAAGGGATCACTATACGGTTAGATTTTAACAC
The DNA here is from genome assembly GCA_920937365.1 of Sphaerophoria rueppellii. NCBI lineage: Eukaryota > Metazoa > Arthropoda > Insecta > Diptera > Syrphidae > Sphaerophoria > Sphaerophoria rueppellii. The sequence goes on from CAKKXW010000002.1 coordinate 57,895,747, forward strand.
AATATCATCAATCACATGCAACTCATCTTTGACCTTAAAATATGGCATGCAATCATTCGCAACAGACTTTTTATCCTTTGGCCATCCGACACGTATATAGTTTTTTATTTTTGACAAAACTTCGTCAGTATTACTAGCGTCTTTGATTTTTTGTAAATTTTCAGGTGAAACAGACAAAGTGGACACTAATAAATTACAATGAAGTGTTAAATCATTGTCAAACTCAGCTAAAGTTTCTTCTGACAATGGGGCCCTGGAAAGCGTATCGGCTGTATACATGTATTTTCCAGGTTTGTACAAAACCTGCAAATCATAAGACTGCAACCGAAGCATGAACCTTTGAAGACGAGCAGGGACTTTGTATAAAGCTTTATCAAATAAAGGGATAAGAGGCTTATGATCAGTCTCGACAATGACACGCTTACCATATATATATTGGTGGAATTTAGTACACCCAAAGAGAATTGCAAAGAGCTCTTTCTCTATTTGAGCATAGTTTTGCTGGCTTGATGTCAAAGTTGCGGATGCGTAAGCAATTGGGCTATTGTCGTGCGAAATGACGGCACCTACTGCACCCTTTGATGCGTCGACGGATAAAATAATAGTTTTGTTAGGGTCGTAGTAAGTCAAAATGGGGGCTTTTGATATGAGAGTCTTTAGCATGTTGAATTCTTTTTCATGGAACTCATTCCAGTGCCATTCTACTTCTTTTTTCAAGAGTTGACGCAGATTACTATTCTCAACTGATAAATTTTTGACAAAGCTACCTAAATAGGTAACCATGCCCAAAAATCGCTGTAATTCGCTGACAGACGTAGGACGGGACATTTTACGAATGGCTTCGACTTTTGAATCATCTGGTCGGACACCATGCTGATTAAAAATATAACCAACGAACTTGACTTCACTTAAACAAATTTTAGATTTTTCTTTATTAAATTTAAGACCGATCTGTCGAGATCGTTCTAAAACTTTTTTTAAAATTTCATTATGTTCTTCCAATGTGGCGGCATGGAGAAAAAAATCATCTATATATAATTTCAACACCATCGATATCACTAAAATGTTTTACCATCTCAGCATGAAAAATTTCAGGTGCTGCGTTTATTCCAAAAGGAAGACGCAGGAAACGATATCTTCCAAATGGTGTGATAAATGTACACAATTTTGAAGACTCGTCGTCTAATGGAATAACCCAGAAACCCGAATTCGCATCCAAAGTAGTAAAAAATTTTGAACCGCTTAACTTTGATTTTATCTCGTCAATATTTGGAAAAACATAATGTGCTCTGAGAAGGGCTTTATTTAAATTTCTTGGATCGAGACAAATTCTCAACTTTCCGTTTGCTTTTTTGACTAAAACTATCGAGTTTACCCACTCAGTTGGCTCTTCAACCTTTTTTATAACTTTCAAGCTTTCCATTCGCTCTAACTCTTCTTTTAATAAATCTTTTAAAGCAAAAGGAATTTTCCGGGGACTATCAATGGTTGGGGCATATCCAAATTAATTTTCAAATGACATTTATTTTTCAATAACCCGAGGCCCTGAAACACGTCATTATAATTTTCTAAAATTGACTTGCTATTTTTAAAATTATTATTGTTTGCACTTTTATCTAATAAATTTTTCACATTTGTTGAGCAACTAGTTTCTTGAAATTTTTTAGAATTAATTGAAATCTTAGAACTAATTTTATTTATGCATGCAAGTTTAATTTCATCTACCTTGTTTATAAGCTTAAGATCAATGCATGATGAAAGTCCAAGAACTGCATGACAATTGATATCCAAAATGTGAAATGGAATTAAATGTTGCTGATTATTGTAAAGACACTCAAAGGTTGTGCAGCCGATGACAGGTAACAGTTCTCCACTAAATGTCAATATTCTAGTAGACGATGATTTCAACTGTGTAGAAGAACTGCGTATTTGTTGAAACTGTTTAAGCGACATGACGTTTGCTTGTGCTCCGGTATCAATTTGACAATCGATGACGTGGTTCATTGTCTTAAGCGAGATAACCCAACTGTTTTTTTGTGTTGCTATGTTTTGCTCCAAACAGCCCAAAAACAATTCACTTGTATCGTCAACGTCTTCATCAATATCAACGTTGCGCACATATGCATTTTTAGAGTTTTTATTAGAACGGCACATTTTGGAGTAGTGATTCTTTTTCTTGCATGTATTGCAAATAATCCCAATTGCAGGGCAACGGTAGCGATGAATCTCTCCACAACGGGAACAATTTTTTTGTGTCGATGACTGACTGTTAGACTTTTGATTGTATTGAGTATTGGACCTTGATTTTTTTAAATTGTAGTTGTTGCTGTTAATGTTGTTTGTTGGATTATAAGATGGTTTTTTGGCGGGATAACGCTTCATGACATTGATAACGTTGCTGGAATCACCTTGTTGCAATTGTTTAGCATGGTCTTGCGTGACTTCTATGGCCTTGGCAATAGCGAGGGCTTTTTCAAGTTTGATAGCACCTTCATTTAAGAGACGTTCCTTAACGTTCGACCAATTACTATTTAATCCGCACACAAAAATGTCTCTCACCAGATCTTCGCGAACAGTCGAGAAATCACAGGAAAAACTTAGATTTTTAAGTACAGTCACATATTCATCGATTGATTCCCCAAGCTGCTGCGACCTTGTAAAAAACTTGTGCCTCTCAATAGCAATGTTGACCTGAGGCAAGAAGTATGATTTTAACTTCTCGACCAGATCATCGAATTTAACTTTATCAATGTCCAAATCGAATGAGTTGAAGATTTCGAGAGACTCTGGACCCATATGGTGGAGAAGTAGAGCCACTTTTCGCTGATCTGACTGGGAATCTAGGCTTGAAGCACGAAGATAAATTTGAAATTGTGCATACCAATTTTTCCAGGCTAGAGGCATATTTGAAGACTTAAGATCCAGTCGTGGAATAGGTGGTGTGAAGGTTGGAGTCATTATTGATGCAAAATCCTTCACATCTTCATTTGGTCTCGCCATCTTGACAATTTTTTTTTTTTTATTTATTTTTTTTTTTTTTTGTAATTATTTGTTATTTAGACTTTTTTTTTTTTAATACTTTGAATAGACTTTGAATAGACTTTCTTATTATTAACGAACTATAAAAGCACACCTGACACCATGTTATGTTAAATGAAAGTCAAGACGTTTTGAAGCCACGGTCACAATTCTTTATTAATGTTAATTATTCTGATGACAAAGAATGACTGACTTCTTATAACTAACTTACTAACTAAAAAGCTTAAGACACTACAAAGGAAAGAGTTCGATATATGTATACAATACAATACATAGACAAGACATACATACATAACACTAATGTAAACGGCGAGACCATGGTGGAGGAAGAATAATGGCACTAAGCTATACCCATGAATGAGAAATTCAGTAGGATCGGAATTCTCACCTACTTGGGTTTCACTCAGCGCCAAAACAGCTGGCCTGTTAGAAACAGTGTGGATGTACGTGGCAAGAAAATTTGTACGAAGCCCACGAACATTACAATAGTCAACTCTGAAATTTTCGATCATTGCAATGCATACACAAATTTAAAACCAAAACGGACGAAATCTAAGAGAAGCTGCCAAATAAATAACAGGTTTCTTTTCGAATCAACGTCCCCGCTAGTGTTATGCCTTAGCGGTGGCGTGAGTCGATCCGACCCTGGAACTCAAATAGCAACTTCTCTATTCATCCGTTGTTGCTAACATAACATATGCAAGTTATGTTTTACAACCGCGATTTTGTATTAAAAAATATTTTTTTATTATTTTTTATTACTGGTTCTTTATTTAATACTATAAACTTATAATGTAGTTTAACAATTGTTTCTTTATAAACTTATGACGTATTTTAAATATTGGAACCGTAACCGTCGCGGTTGGAGCTGTGTTTCAGACTAACTAAATGAATCCTGGTTCGGATTGAAGTAAGCTTGGGAAGCATGATAGATAAGGTCCAGATATGGGACCACCAAAGAATACACAAATGCTGGATTGCATTTGGTGTCGAGTTGCATTCGCAACGAAATTATCTTCGATAAACAAATGCTGGGTTGCATTTCATATTGTATTGCTTAAGCAACGAAGTTATTGAAAGATAAGATACAAATTCTTAAATAAACAAATGCTGGATTGCATTTGATATTGCTTTGTGTTTGCAATGAAGTTATTCAAGATAAGATACAAATGCTGAGTTGCATTTAATTGAGTTGCATCTGCAACGAAATAATCTTTCGGATTTCAAATGTTCCATAGGAACAACATTTGTTGTGGGTAGCATAACTTCCCCCTCTGTTAAACTGAATCGTCCCGATTCAGCTGAGTTTGTAAGACCCGTATTTTTTCGGACATTGCGGAAAGTATTTCTTCTCGTTTTTTGGAAATATTTTCATGCTTCCGCCGCTTGTACAAAGTAAATATTTTATACATAATGTATATTACTAGTATAGAGGTACATAAAATTGTAGAAGTTTTGGGGCTATTCGAAATATGTGTAAAAATTTTATTCATCAGGTTGATATTTTTAAATTTTAATTCGTTGTTATGTGATAAAATGTATTCAATTATTTCATAATCCTTAAAATGATGATTTTTTACAAATTCTATTATTTTCCCAGTGGGATTGTAGTAGCATTCATTATTAATAGTTACATTTATTTCAAAAGTTACTAAAAAGGTTCCATTCAGAAGTATATTGTTTACAGTATTTGTTCCAGAAATAATTATAGCTCCATCTTTAACAATGTCAATATTTTTATTAATTTCCTTAATTTTAGTGCAATTTGTTTGTATTCTGTTTAAAATATTTGTAAAACAGGTTTTATTTAAATTGAGCTTACAATAATTATTGTTCAATTCATTTTTACAATTTTGTGAATTGAAATATGTGTTATTACATTTTAAAATCTTATCATCTATTATTAATTTCCCATCGCTTTGTGCAATGGCTCTAGCTTCATAAAGAGAACATTCATTTAAAATTATGGGATAACGTATATATAAAATTATTAAATCGTTTCTTTGTAAAATTTTGAAATTGGAAACATCTAATAGGTCAACTAATGTAACGGATTTGTGTTCATGCCGAATTATATCTTTCAATTCCTCCATATGTAGAACATTGGTATTCAGAATGTCTGCTTTGGCAAGAACAATAGTTTGAAGAATATTTTGCAAATCTCTAGCTGCGAGCCGTAGTCTTTGTTTTCTTATGACTTTTTCGACTGATGATTTTGCACCTATTATGTCATTGATGAGGTTTGAGAGTTTTTTAATTTCTTTAAAAATTTCGGTATTTGTTACGAATTGAATATAGTTGTTTTCTATTAAGTCATTAACTTTATTTGATATAGTAAGGAAATCGTCATGGTCAGGTGTACCCGCTAACCATTTCCATAGTGTTCCTAATTCGTTTATACCTCTTTTTACCTTATTTGTTTTTTTATTTATTTTTAATTGATAAATAATTGATTCAATAAGTAAAAGTTCAGATTCGAGTTCGAGTTGTTCCTCTTGTGTGTAAAAGACTTTTTTCTTGTTTTTATCTAGAAGTTTTCCTTTTTCGTCAATCAGTATGTTTTCGTAGTATTCTGGAAGTTTTCCTTTTTCGTCAGTCAATATTTTTTCATAGTATGAAATATTGAAAACATGAAAAATTTCGCCATAGTCCTTATAGACAAGGGCATCGTCATTTTTTATTAGTGCGTAGTCGTCGTTTGTGTAATCTATTATTTCTGATTTGACAAAGCATTCAACAAGGACGACGTGTAGAAATATCTTGCTGTAAAAATTATTGAAAACTGTTATATTGAGGATATTCTATCTATAGTTTTTAATGAGTTAGGATTTAGGAATTATTTAATATTGTCCTTATGGACCCTTCTATCTCTACTGTTGATGACAACATTTCTTTTGTTGTCTTGTTTAACTATTTGTTTTTTATATCTGTGCTTTAGTTTATTCCTTTCACCAAAATTTTTTTCGAATATTTTTTCGCCTGGTTGGAAGGATTTTTGTACCCGTTTTTTGTTATGTGTTTTTAACATACTACTTTGTATAGCTAATAGTTTATTATGTAAATTCTTATGATCTATTTTATTATATAATACGTCAACTGGTCTAAGGTCGGTTGAGGAATGAATAGATTTATTATATTCTTGAGTTGCTCTTAAGATAATTTCTAAATCGCTAATTAATTGAAATTCCTCCTTAATACATCTTGCAATTTCAATTAAAGTAGAGTGAACACGCTCTACCTGACCGTTTGTGGTGCTGTGGTGAGGATCGCAATAAAAAATTTCAATATTTTGTCTCATCATAAATGATTTAAATTGGGCAGATGTAAAACTAGGTTCATTGTCTAGCGTTATGTGCTTAGCAAATGGAAAAACTTGAAGAAGTTCCAGAACTTTTTCTTCAATGTCGGACTTATCATCTATAAATTTTATAGTTAAGTACTTTGAGTATGCGTCGATACACGTTAAAAATTTTAGTTTTTGTGCGTAAAAGACGTCTATGTGTAGGTTTTCTCCTTCACTGGTAGGGATAGGAGCTTGACCGATATGAATTTTCTTTGGGTGTCTATTATATTTATGTTTATTGCAAATTTCACAATGTCGTGAAAATTCCTTGAATTCTTTAGACATATTTGGCCAATAATAAAATTTATTTATCTGTTTAATATTTTCTTTGAAATTTCGATGTGCCCTATTATGGGTTTGTTCAATAATCATGGCTTGATCGTCCTTATTTGTTATATCTGTAACAAAATGTGGGGTGTAGAAAAATTTAATGTTGAAAGTTGATAGGAGAGGTCCCTTTATATGGTAAAGGTCTTCAGGTGTACAGTGGATTGCTGTAACAAGATTTGGTTTTAAGTATTCTTTTAGAATAATAATTAAATTTTCTACATTATCGAATTCTATGAGATGTCTTGTGTTTGTAAAGACTTTTATTGATTCATGAATAGTTGTAAAACCTTTATGGAGAATAAGAATTTGTTGTTTAAATTGGTTCAAAGGTTTTCTTGTTTCAGGGATTGTGGTTGTATCGAGACTTTCGGCAGAATGCATTGTGCTTGCTAATTCTTCATTGTTTTCTTCTGCTTCGTCAAGATTATCAGACTCAGAGTCAAATTCAGAGTCTACATCAGAAATATTATGTAGTGTTATCCTTGATAACGCGTCAGCAACCTTATTGGTTGTGCCAGGTTTATATTGTATTTTGGGTGAGAATTCTTCAATGAAGGCGTGCCATCTTTTCATTTTGGCATTAGGGTTATTGGGCGAAACGGCAAACGATAAGGGCTGGTGATCCGTCAGAATCAACAAGTTAGAAACGCCGTAAAGGTAGTTTCTCAAAGTTTTTAATGCCCAAACTATAGCGAAAAGCTCTTTTTCATTTGTAGCATAGTTGCGTTCGGTTGAATTAAGTGTCTTCGAAATGAAGGTTATAGGATTCACTTCTTGAGACAGTACGGCACCAATGGCTATATTGGACGCGTCGGTGGTTAAAGTAAATTGCTTTTTATAATCAGGTTGAACTAATTGTATATGATTTGATAAAGCTTTTTTAAGATTGTTAAATGAGTCTATTTCAGATGTGTTAAACGTTATTTTAACTTTTTTTGACATGTGTTTCGATGTCCTACCATTTTCTCCTGATAAAAGTTTAGTGAGTGGTTTAGCTATAGTGGCGTAATTTTCTACGAATTTTCTATAATAACCAGTTACACCTAAGAATCCTCTTAGTTCACGTAGGTTTGTAGGGATTGGATAATTTTCAATCACTTCCACTTTTTTGGGATCAGTCTTGATGACATTGTACGCTACAGTGTAGCCTAAAAATTCGATTTCTGTTTCAAAGAATTTAGACTTTTCAAGCGATATCTTCATATGTGCATTTTTAAGAATATCAATGATAGTTTTTAAATTTTCAAGATGTGTATCTATATCTTCGGAAAACACGATAATGTCATCCATATATACATGACATATTTTACCAATGTAGTTTCTTAAAATGTCGTCCATTGCTCTCTGAAATATTCGAGGAGCATTTTTTAAACCGAAAGGTAGACGTAAGAATTCATATTTTCCGTTGTTAATTGAGAACGCGGTTTTCTCAATATCGTTTGGATCCATTAAAATTTGATGAAAACCTGATTCTAGATCAATGGTTGAAAAATATTTTGACCTGCCTAAATTTGACAATATGATACTTGTTTCTGGTATGGGGTATGTGTCCTCTATGGTAAGATTATTTATTTTTTTGTAATCCACTACCATTCGCATTTTTCGAGATCCGTCTGCATTAAAACCTTTTTTATTTACTATCCAAATAGGAGAATTGTAAGGTCCTACACTTTTCCTTATTATCCCTTCTTTTAGCAATCTCTTTATTTCGTTATTCACGAAATCATTACAAGAGTGAGGGTAAGGGTACTGACGGCTCCATATAGGATTATCTGTTTCCATACGAATTCTTGCGCGAACATCAGTTCGAAAAGGCAAGCTAGTGTTTATGCCGGAGTGGCTTTTTAATATTATTTCAGTTATGAACTCCCTTAATTGAGATTTATTTTCTTCACAAACTTCAGGGTGTGTCATAAAGTTGTTCTTGTGTTCCTCTTCGGAGAATACACTAAGTGTTGAATCACAGGTTGCATTAGCAATTGATTCTAGATATTTTTCAATCTTTTCGTTTTTTAACCCTATATGGGTAAGGTTCCTTTCCAAGGTGGTTTTTTTGTGTTTTATTTCGTTTATTTCATTATTAGAAATATTCCTTTCCAAGGCGGTAGTTTTGGTTATTTTATTTATTTCTTTATTAGAAATGTTCCTTTCCAAGGCGGTATTTTTGGTTATTTCTTTATGAGAAATGTTCCTTTCCAAGGCGGTAATTGTATCATCAATTATTTTTTCTTTTTTGTTTGCATATTGTAAAAAACCTTCTTTTAGGTTAATAATTGCATTGATTTTTTTCAATAGATTAAAACCTATCAAGAGATCGGAATCTAAGTTATCGATAGAAAATTTGATCAATGCCAAAGATTTGGCAAATGTGGTAATATTTTATAATGGAAAATCCATTAACAGTCTTTACTCTCTTATAAGTTGTTAGTTCTTTTTTGTTGGGAAAAACACCGGTTTTGATATAACATGCGGTGGCTCCAGAATCAATTAGAATTTTTAAAACTTTTCTTGTGTCTCTATCGACTTTGAACAAGTAGGGTAGTCCGATTGCTCCGTTTCTCCTAAAAAATGATTCTCTGTAATATTATTTACTCTTTGTGCTTTAGATTGGGGTTGGTTTGACTGCGTACTATTTTTATTTCGTTTTTGGAAATTTCTTTTTTGTCCTGACTGGGACTGGTTTGGATTACCTCCAGAATTATTTTGAGTCTTTTTAAAGCTCGTTGACTGGTTATACATTTGAATGGAAGTATCAACATCCATTGGTTCCGGTTCTTGATGATTCGCATCAGATTGGACAGGGTTTCGGTTAGATTCCCGCTTGGGATATCTAAGCGTGTTATTATTTTGATATGTTTTTTGATTTTGAGTAAAATTTGTACTTTTATTATTATAGTTTTTGTTTTTATTATTATTAGTATTGTTATTTTTGTGGGAGTAAAACATCTCTGTGAAAAGGGCTCTTTGCTCATTGGACTCTAGTTCCTGAGCTTTAGCCAAAGCGTTCGGAAGGTCTACAGGGGACATTGAATGTATTATATTGGATAAAGGAGGATTTAATCCTGTAATAAACACACGCAGTGCGTATGCTCTGTTCTTTGTATTTAGTTCTTTTGTCACCGTGTTGTTTGTTCCGTGTGTCATTATGGTTTTGTTTATAAGCAAGGTTAATTTTTTGTTAACCGCATTATAGAAATCTATAACTGACATATTGCCTTGACGGAGAACACTAAGTTCTTCTTCTACAATATGTATTGGTCTTCTGTCGGAGTAGGCAAAGTCTAAACGAGCTATTATAGCTTCGAAATTCAGAACTGTGCCATGGTTTGTAAGAACGTCATTCGCAAAATGTGTAATCTTGTTTCGTAGTATAGTTAGTGCCGCGAAATATTTTCTACTGCCTGCTTTGTATAGCGACATGCAGTTGTAAGCAGCTTCTCGCCAACTTACGTATTGGTTTTGCTTTCCAGAAAAGTCTGGAAGAGATTTGATTACGTCAAGAGATTCATCGCATTTAATTGATTCGTCAATTTTTTGCGTTTCATACTCAACAATTTGTGAGTCTTTTGTTTCTAACTCTTGCTTGAGTCTTTGAATTTCACTGACTAAAGGTGCCGTTGAGTTGGCTATTAATTGAGTTATTAACTCAACTGTCAGTTCGTTCGGCATGGTGGAAGAAAGATTTAATCCGGCTAATTGTTTAATCAAAGCCTCCACTTTTTATCAAAAATTTAAAATTGGATTTAAAATTTTATGTATATCTTTTGTATAAAATTTTAATTTTTTACTTAAAATAACACTCTTAGTTAAATTTAAATTTTTTGCATGAAATTTTAATTACGTATTTTAATACTTAAACTTAAACTTACAAAAACATCCTGGAGTGCGAGGGTTTTTTCTGTCTTCTTTGAGATTGGTTTTTTTTTTATTTATTCAAAGAGTCAATGATTTTTATATCAAATATTCTTTGTCTTTTTCGAGATTGGTTTTTTTTATTTATTTAATGAGTCAATGATTTTTATATCAAATATTCTTTGTTTTCTTCGAGATTGTTTTTTTTTTTTTATTTATTTAAAGAGTCAATGATTTTTATATCAAATATTCTTTGTCTTCTTCGAGATTGGTTTTTTTTTATTTATTTAAAGAGTCAATGATTTTTATATCAAATATTCTTTGTTTTCTTCGAGATTGGTTTTTCTTTATTTATTTAAAGAGTCAATGATTTTTATATCAAATATTATTATTTTGATTTAAAATTATAATGATTTTTTTTTTTTTTGATATTTTTATATCAAATATTATTAACAGGTACGCTGCACTGGTACTAGTTATAGTCACTGGATTGGTCGATTCTTTTTATTTTTTTTTATTTATATATATTTTAACAAGTACACTGCACTGGTACGAGTTAGTTTAAAATAAAAAAAAAATTAGAGTCACTGATTCTATTGAGGGTACTTATTCATATTAATTTTTTGTATTAATATGGCCACGTTGGGCGCCAGTTATGTTTTACAACCGCGATTTTGTATTAAAAAATATTTTTTTATTATTTTTTATTACTGGTTCTTTATTTAATACTATAAACTTATAATGTAGTTTAACAATTGTTTCTTTATAAACTTATGACGTATTTTAAATATTGGAACCGTAACCGTCGCGGTTGGAGCTGTGTTTCAGACTAACTAAATGAATCCTGGTTCGGATTGAAGTAAGCTTGGGAAGCATGATAGATAAGGTCCAGATATGGGACCACCAAAGAATACACAAATGCTGGATTGCATTTGGTGTCGAGTTGCATTCGCAACGAAATTATCTTCGATAAACAAATGCTGGGTTGCATTTCATATTGTATTGCTTAAGCAACGAAGTTATTGAAAGATAAGATACAAATTCTTAAATAAACAAATGCTGGATTGCATTTGATATTGCTTTGTGTTTGCAATGAAGTTATTCAAGATAAGAAACAAATGCTGAGTTGCATTTAATTGAGTTGCATCTGCAACGAAATAATCTTTCGGATTTCAAATGTTCCATAGGAACAACATTTGTTGTGGGTAGCATAACTTGCATACATACATTGCGCGAGCAAAAAAAAAGCTCATTGCAATATGATGCATATGCTAAGCCATGCAACTGTGTACGATCGGAGGAGGAAAAGAGAAGAGGAAGGTACTCACTTGTGCTGCGTTTGACTATTTTTTTTGTTTTTTCTATGTAAATTGAAGTTGAGTGATATTATGCTTCTCTTTTTTTTGTGTGATTTTTTTTTAGTTTTATTGTAGGATGTAATTTTTACTTGCGACATATAGAATATGTATATGGCAAGTATTGAATTCGTAAAAAAAAAAAAAATTGAGATGAGGATGAGATATGATATTACGATGATAGAGAAGTCGAAAAAAGTGGGTCCGGCGATTCCGTCTGTTTGTCTGTCGGAAAGTTTACAGGCATCTACAGGCTTAACTACTGGTCCGATTGACTTCAAATTTGAAAATTAGAGGTTTGAGCAAAAAGCCATATCCCAATTTTTTTATTTTTGTTTTAAGATCAAAATTTAGGGTAGCCACCATACGATTTTTTTGGCCAAAAACCAAAACTTTTTTTTTTCGCAAAAACGGCCCGAACGATTTTTTTTAAACTTCCTCGAGTTTAATTTTTTTAAACATTTATGTGTTTTATGTAAAAAAAAATTGTTTGTATTGCTCCAAAACGGTACCTCCCATAGAACCGTTTTTTTGTTATTAGATTTTCTCGAAAACTGAAAGTCTGATCAGCGTAAGTTTTTTTTCGAAAGTACGTATATATTGTTCAAATAATATTTTGTTTTCAAAAAAATTTCAAATTATTTTTTGGATTTTAAAAAAATATTTTTAACTTTTTTTTCAAAATTCTGTATCTCAAAAACGGATCAATTTTAAAAATCCAAATTAGAGTATAATAAGTATATTTACATGGTCTTGAAAACTGCATACCCAAATTAATTTTAAGATATTTTTGAAAATTTTTATATATAAAAAATTAATTAAAAAAAAATCAAGAATAAGGTTTGAATTTGTTCGGCATTTAAATTTTTGGAATGAAATGTATATACGAGGTACATTTCCAAATTTTAATTTTTTTAATAAATTCTCATTATTTTTATATATATATTTTTTTTTGAGTTAAGTGTAAGCTGTAAATAAGAGTGTTATCAGAATTGCTTAAAGTATATCTCATATTTTAACACTACCTTTTGCAATTTAAGTAATCATAAATATTTAGTTTTAGCATGCAGGAGCAAGTTCGTACGACCCAGTCGTGCAAATTTTTTTTGTTGTTTTGTTGTTCTTTCTATTGTTTTGTTTAATTGATTGTTTCTTTTATTTTAATGTTTTATGTATGTATGTGTTTTTTTTTTTTACACAGCGACGCGACGAAACGTTAGACAAAGACGCGACGAAATAAAAAACGTTAACAGGCAAACGGACGACATACAGCACAGGGGGACCTTCCCCAACGAGATCACACTGACAACTCTGACTTTTCTAAGGCATTTGACAAACTAAACCAGTGATGGGCCAGCTCCGGCCCGCTAAAGCATTTAATACGGCCCCCGACGGTCCTTCTTTTCCTTCTAAGCATAATAATTGAAATGGATAAAGAGACAACAATTTTTGTTGCTCTTAATTAATTGCGAAAATTCAAGAATGAATCGTAAGTTTTTAAAGACAATTGATATAAGAACATATTGATTTATTTTGCTGTTTGAATTCCAGCGTGCGTTGCGTCGGATCGATTCACGCTGCCGTTAAGGCATAACACTAGCAGTGGCGCTGAATCGTAAAGATTCCTTGTATTCAATTCAGTAATTCTTTTAGGTCTCGTCTGTTTTGGTCTTTTTATTATTTAACTTGTAATGATTGATAATTTCAGAGTTGATTATTACAATATTCGTGGGCTAAGAATTAATTTTCTTGCTGCGTATATCCACACTGTTTCCAACAGGCCAGCTGTTTTGGCACTAAGTGAAACCCAAGTAGGTGAGAGTACCGACCCTACTGAATTTCTTATTCATGGGTATTGCTTAGTGCCTTTATTCTTCCCCCACCATGGTCTCGCCGTCTACATTAGGAATGATGTTGCTTATCAATTCTTACCACAATATGGACGCTGCTCCAACCCTTTTTTCAATTTTATGTGGTTCAAGTTATCCGTAAATAAGCACATCATTCACTATTGTTTTCTTTATCGAAGCCCAAATTTGGACAGGGCTTCAACATCTCGTGAATTTGACGCTCTGTCTGACTCCATCCAAAGAATTGTATCCCTGTATCCTCACACTGAAATCGTTATTACGGGCGATTTCAATGTACACAATTCTTCGTGGCCAGACAACACCCGAAGGAATGTGTGCTGAGATCTTTGCTGAGTTTAACCACCTAACTCAGCTTGTCACCGAGCCCACTCGAATATCGGACATTAATGGCCAAGCGGAAAATACTCTTGACTTGTTTCTTTCGTCTGACCCTGATAAATACACTATCAGTGTATTGACGCCTCTAGGCAGATCAGATCATAGTATTATATCTGCAAATTTCTCGTGTCAAGCTAATCCAGTTAGAGAAAGAGCTCCGAAGAGAACCGTGTGGCAATACGAGAAAGCCAACTGGGACGGTCTCAACAACTTTTTCCGGATCTTTAACTGGTCACTATGCTTCCTCGATAGTGACGTAGACTCCAGCGCAGATATGATAACTAATATGATTATTTTGGGAATGAAAACTTTTATCCCGAATAGGGTTAAAAGCATCAAACCCAAGGAAAAGTCATGGTTTGATTTAAGCTGTAAAGAGGTTATCAGGGAAAAAGAAGTAAAGTTCCGGTGTTTTAGAGCCAACCCAACTGAGGAAAACCGGAACAAGTTTAAACAAGCCAGGAAGGCTTGCAATGCCCATATTCGGCGGACCAAATTTTTACATGACCAAAAATTAAGGCAAAAAATATTGCAATGTCCCAAAGGCAGTAAGAATTTTTGGTCATTTGTAAAAAACATGAAGAATTCTTCCTCTTCCTCGGTCCCTACGCTCGTTGACAATGATATTCCAGTTGTTAGCTCTCTCGCGAAAGCTAACCTTTTTGCAAGGCAGTTCGCCGCCAACTCTTCGCTGCCAGAGAGTGTCATGACTCCTCCAGTTCTTGAGCGCGTCAATGATTCCATGGGACAAATCTTCTTCCGCACTCGAGCTGTGGCGAGAGTCTTAAAAGATCTCAACATACATAAATCCGCTGGTCCGGATGGTATCCCCGCTATTGTTCTGAAGAGGTGTTCTTCCACGCTGGCAAAACCCCTGCGTAAGCTTTTCCATCTATCCTATTCTTCTGGGCTCGTTCCGAGCAGTTGGAAAACAGCATTTGTCCAGCCTATTCCAAAAAAGGCGAATCTTCTTCTCCGTCCAATTATCGTCCGATTGCGCTTACGTCCCTTCTTTCTAAGATCATGGAAACGCTGATAAACTATCAGCTCAAGAAATATCTCGAAGACCGAAAGCTTCTTAATGACCGGCAGTACGGCTTTCGCAGCAACAGGTCCACTGGTGATTTGATGTCTTATCTCACCGAACAGTGGAACAAATCTTTACATCGTTTTGGAGAAAGTAAGATTGTTGCACTTGATATTTCAAAGGCATTTGATAAAGTCTGGCATCTTGCTCTTTTATCGAAAATGCGTGCTTTCGGTATCGATGAATACCTTCTTCGTTGGATTAGAAACTTTCTTTCGAACCAAGTTGTATTGGATGGTTTCAAATCTGAAACCCACAGTATAAATGCTGGTGTGCCCCAGGGCTCCGTTTTGTCTCCGACCCTCTTTATCATTTTTATTAATGATCTCTTGTCTGTCACTTCTAATCCAATAAATTGTTTCGCTGACGATAGTACCCTTAGCTTCTCATATTCGTTTCCAGATTCACATCCCTCCTCATCGGATGTGGAACTGCAACGGCAAAATATGATAAGTTCATTAAACTCTGACTTAACCAGCATTGTCCAATGGGGAATTAAGAACCGTGTAGAGTTTAATGCTTCGAAAACTCAATGCTGTCTGGTATCGTTGAAGCGAGATATACCCCCCCTGCCACTGTCCATGAGTGGCACTTGCATCAATGAGACCGAACATCTCGAGATTCTCGGTATGTGCATCACTGACCACCTCTTGTGGTCCGAGCACATACGCGATGTCGCCAAAAATGCCGCAAGATGTTTGGGTTTCTTAAGACGGTGCAAGACATTTTTCTCCCCGTCTGATCTGGCTATTATCTATAAAACCTATATATACCTATAAGCTTGAGTAGGTACAATTCACATCTCTGGGCTGGTGCTCCAGCTACTTACTTAAGCCTCTTGGATGGAATTCAAAAAAGAGCTGTAAGAATGATTGGTGATAGAGAGATCACTGACGCATTCACCTCTTTAGACCACCGTCGTAACGTAGCGTGTCCCTCCTTGTTTTATCGCTACTTTTACGGAAATTGCTCTAGTGAAATAGCCAGTTGCATTCCTCCCCCCAAACAATTCGCCCGTAATACTCGCGCTTCTAGGAATGCCCATCAGTTTACCCTCGAGTGCAACTTCGGACGTACTCTCAAGTATAGGGAATCATTTTTTAGCCGTACTACGCGAATGTGGAACTCCCTTCCACACTCTGTCTTTCGCAGTCACTACAATGTTCAAGAATTTAAGACCAATGTACACCGACATCTCCTTTCCAACCCCTTCCCTTCTTCCTAATGCACTCACTGTGTCTCTGGCATAAAAAGGGTATACAAAATCCCTTGAGTGGGTGCAAATTATAAAAAAAAAAAAAAAACAAAAACAACCTACAGCAACACAAATGGAATATTCGAACTGTACACCACCTTGCATAAAGAACTCTTCAAGCTGTTCCAAGTAAGCCAGCTCATGATATTCTCCTAATTGCTGTTTCCAGATTCGCTGAAAAACTATTCATTCAATATCTAGTTCGTGCTTTTATATAAATAAACGGAAGTATTTATTTTCTGAAACTTACTAAACATATATTTTTTTATTACTGACAGAATACATAAAAGCAATAGTCAATAGTTTAAATTCAAAACTAAACTACTTATGTACTAATATGACTACAGAACAATGTTCCATGCAATGATTGTTTGTTGTGTTGGATTGTATTGGATCCGGATCATAACCATGTTTGTAGATCGAAAAGCCTTTGTTCTGGCCATCGAGTCATCACTTGCTTGCAAAAGTATCACTTTACTTGGCTGCAAACAAACAAATTGCATGGTCTATAAGCTCTTTCCATAACTGCAGCCGCATCGATGGCGTTTAAGGACTTTTCGCGCTCTTCGTTGAGTTCACGAAGGAGTTTATTGTTCTCCAAACTGAGAACGTCACGCCTCTGTTGAGTCTGGATTAGTTTCTGGTGGAGTTCAGAGACCCGTTCTTCCAAACGAAGAACACTTGAAATTAATTCGACTAACTAAAGAATACAATAAACGTTATATGAGATCTGTTTGCAGATGAAAAACTACCTCAGATTTCTCCTTCATCCTCTCCTGCTCGGCCTTTCCCACATTTTGTGATCCTTCTGGATCACGCACTTCAAACTGGTGAATTCGTCCTTCAATTCATTGATTCGGGTTTCCTTTGTTTGAGAGCGTCATTGAGCTTCCTCTGTTCTGGAGTTCTGGACCAATGTAATCAGGAGTTCCAACCGGCGCGGCGAGGAACTGTACACATGTCCGTCACGATTCAAGGCAGTGGCATTTCCAAAATCTGCCAGTTTGATGTGGCCAAAGCCCATGCAATGAAGAGTATGAATGCCAAGTGTCATCTCGGCCAGATAGATCTGAGAAAAGTCTTCGTCGAAAGGTCCATTGCGACTCATCAAACTAAGCAAATCTCCTGGAGGGAAGTACTCCATAACCAAGTAGAATGGTTCATTGTCCTGATTGAATGTTATTTATGCTCTTACTTCAAAAGACTTACCTGAAAAGCGTATTGAAGATTTGTGATCCATTCTCAACTCCGTTCATACAACGTTCGCAGATGTTTTTCTTGTCTTCCAATATGGGCATAGAGATGATAGAGTTTGAGTTGGTAAATGTTGAGAATAATTTTTGACATTACTTGGTTGGGATTGGCGAATATTTTCTAATTGTGGTTTTAATTGGCAATCTGGAAGTAAACAAAAAGCTTTCTGAATGCGTTGCGTGACAATGCTGATTCTGAAAAGAAGATAATGCCCTTCTGATTTAAAAACCAGAATGCTTTTTTTAGGTTCCAGATTGCCAGTAAAAAACGCCATTAAATTAACAGAAAACAAAAATCACTTCGACAGATCAACGGTTTCAACTCATCTCCTAGAAATGAGTTGGGAATGTTAGAAATAGTTAAATTTTGACACATTCACATTGACCGCAAAAACGACAATTGTGGTTACGAATCATAACTATTGGTGCGCAAAACCGATAAATAGTCAACTGTAGTTGACTATATAGTCAACTATCGTCAGCGCAAAAACGCACTTCAGACTCTTAATACTTTCTGTCAATAATTGTAATAAAAAACCAAGAACTGTTGTTAACTCGTTTACTCGCCTTAAATTTAATTAAATATTCGCTACTGTTTAGTATTTCTTTACTCTTTATTCTTTATTTCTTATAAGTGTACTGTAACTGTACACTGTACAAAAGTGCAAACCAGCGAAATCAAATACGTGTAGTTGTAGTTGCTTCCACTACGAATACATGTTTGTATTTGTACACTTACTACTAAGAAAAAATAAATAAAGAAAATAAGAATAAATAGTAAGGAAATACAAAACAGAAGCGAATACACAATTGCATTTAAGGCAAGTTAGCAACAAATTTTAAGTTTTTATTACAACTCTGAACTCAGTCGCCTGCTTTCATCCATCGAGCTGCACCTGCGCGTAAAGTTTTGCTCGTTTTGTTGTAATTTTTCAATATTTTTGCAAGTTCGAGTAACGCACCATATTCATTATGTTATGAAAAAATAAGCTCCGCTTTCAAGAAAATGCAATGGCGTGTTGAAAACGAAAACGGGTGTGTCATTGACAAAAAACTAAATCTTAAGGAACATGCTAGTCAAGTATGTGCAACAATCTCAAAGAAAAATTATTTTTTTTGTAGAATTCGTAAAAATTTTAACATTGAATTTTGCCGCACTTCAATAATTGTTCGACATTATTATATGGTTCGAATGCAGACGTCAAACAAAGACTGCAAAGACTACAAAATAAGAGTATGAGAATAATTTTAAGCCTAAATGTGTATACACCAATCCGTGTTTTGCTTGAATGTTTGTGTTGGATGAATGTGAAACAGAAATTGATGTTTGATGCTATGATCTTTATTTTTAAAATGAGAAATGATATGTTACCAGATTATTTATTGGATGGATTAGTGGAAGTGACAGCAGTTCAACCTTATAGTTTGAGAAACGGAACTAACATCAGACCGGAGCGATGAAGGTTAAGTAGTACACAAAGCTAATATGAATGCTTTCAAGAAAAAGTTGTGTGAATTTATTAACATTGACATAACCAAGTGCAAATGAATACACGAAAGGACATGATTTTATAAATTAATTATTAACAATCAAAAGTATATTTTAAAGTTTTATAACTAATCTCTTTTCTTTTATACCTCTAGGGTTAGGGATAAATAGAGCCCAATCTTATTTATAAGATGGATACTCTTGGCTTTAGCCGAGATGGTATGCGGAAACTCTATATTTATTATTCTTTGAGCAGGAGATTTTTCTGTTCTCTGGAGAAAAATTCCTGCTGACGTTCTTCTTTCTCTTGGCGTTTTCACACCTTCAAATAGTGATGCCAAATTGCTAAAACAAAAAATTGATCGTTTTTTTGTGCACTGCAAAAAAACACATCTATTGTCATACTTGTATACTCAAATTGATAATTTTAAAAGACACTGACTATCTGCAATAAGTCAGCATAAAACAGAATCCAATACTCAAATTGATAATTTTAAAAGATACTGACTATCTGCGATAAGTCAGCATTAAACAGAATCCAATACTCAAATTGATAATCTTAAGAGACACTGGCTATCTGCGATAGTGAAACATAATTATAATTCAGTTCTAAAATTACTCTCAATAAATCAAGACGAAATCAAGAGCTCCGCTCGAGATTCGTTTTTTTTTTTTAAATCATATTAACAAATTAATGTTAAAATTGGCGCAGTCGGTAGGATACACAGCATAATATGTGTATCCATTGAAAATAAAAACCTATCGTTTCTTTAGTTAAATTCTTAGACAGTAAGAATCTCAGTAAGAATTCTCATATTAATCTAGAAAATCAATTAGCGAAAATAAAATTGTTAACAAATATCGAAAATATTACATTAGAAATCATGTCGCTCACACTAACATTAGATCCTCTTAAGTATATCGAAAAGTTAAACACTTTTGATGGACGGAGAGAAGATTTATATACCTTCATTACAAACGTTGACGGGATAACTCCCACACTTAACAAATATGACAGTCAGTCACAGACAATGTGTATAAATATATTAAAGTCAAAACTTATAGGTAGAGCTAAACGTTGCATTGAAATACATGCCCATTTATCTACCTGGAAGGAAATCAAAGAACTATTAATTGAAAATTTTGGAGGATTTAAATCTTCATTTCAATTATATGACGATTTAAGACAAACATCTTATAAGGGAAATGTCATAAATTTTTACAATGACATACAAAAGAATCTTTGTGAGTTAAATCAAAAGACAGTACAAGAGGGAAAAATTAACGAGATTTCTCATAACACACAAACAGCATTAAACATTTTTAAAGAACGTTTACCTGTTCACATGCGAACGATCTTATTCGCATTGAAACCCCCTAATTTACAGGCAGCCTTACATGAGTTAACTCAAGCTGGCTTTTTAAACGAAAAATCTGAGGAAACCCCTAAGAAATTGCTAGAAGCACCAAAAAATCAGAAATTGCCAGAGGCACCAAAAAATCAAAATCATACAAAACCCCCATTTAATCACACTTACAACCCTAATCCAAATTACAAAGGTAATAATTATAACCCAAACTACAAACCTCCTAGTAGACAACATAAACCAATGGAAGTTGACCCCACTTCTAGCCAAATAAAGAAGATCCAAACTAACTATAACGAAAACGATCAAAATAACACGGTTTTTCCGAACGAAGCCTCGGAACCCTGTCTACCGAACGAGATAATAAACTCCCCTTTATTAGACTAGAAAAGAACAACGAAACGCTCAGACTATTAACTGACACAGGAGCCACTAATAGTCTAATTAACAAAGAAAAAGCTCCTTTAATGTACGTCAAAACAACAAATTACCCATTAGAAATCAAAACAGTAGGTAGTTCTATATTCATAGAGAAAGAATTAGTTATACCAAAAGAAAAATTTGCACTCAAATCTCGCGTAGATTGCATCTTCCAAATTCACAACTTTAATGTCAATTTTGACGGATTAATTGGAAATAATATATTATTTCCAAATAATGCCAGTATTGATTTTAAAAACAAAATACTAAAGCTTAACGAACAAATTTTACCACTGTTCTTTTCTGTGGAAGACGAACAGAAATATCAAAAGGAAGTAAACCATTTAAGTAATTTAGTTCCACAAGATACATTTACTTTCGAAAATTTGGAAAGTCAAAGAATCTCACATCTAATGATGAGGAACATAAAAATTTACTTAATTTGTTGAAAAAACACCAAAAAGTTTTTTACCAAAAAGGAGATGATTTAAGTTTTACTAGTCACGTGAAACATAAAATTCCCACAATAAATGAAGAACCAATCTTCACACGGATATATAGATATCCCGAAATTCACAAGAAAGAAGTGGACAAACAAATCAAAGATCTGTTAGATCAAAAAATTATCAAACCAAGTACTTCACCTTATAATGCCCCTCGATGACATAATAATATTCTCAACTTCATTGGAAGAACATATAGACTCACTAAATAAAATCCTCACTAGATTACAGTCTGTTAATCTTAAAATATCCCTAAATAAATGCGATTTTATGAAACAAGAAATCGAATTCTTAGGTCATATAATTACCACAGATTGAATAAAACCCAATCCCAATAAAATAAATGCGATAAAAAACTTTCCTATACCAAAAACTATTAAAGAAATTCAATCTTTCTTAGGACTAACCGGATACCTTAGAAAATTCATCCATTATTATTCCAAGCTCATAAAACCACTAACTCGCTGTTTAGGAAAAGATAAACAAATAAATATAGGTAACACGGAATACAAAGAATCACTTGAAAAATTAAAACAGATGCATCCAATTTCGCAATTGGAGCAGTCTTAAGCCAAGCACACGGACCACTATGTTCCGCGTCCAGAACTTTAAATAAACATGAATGCAATTATTCAGTTATAGAAAAAGAATTATTAGCAATCGTCCAGAACTTTAAATAAACATGAATGCAATTATTCAGTTATAGAAAAAGAATTATTAGCAATCGTTTCATTGGGTAATCTGCTGAATATAAATAATAATATTTATATTTCATTAGGTTATGGGCCCAGATTGGCAATAAATCAGTAATTGTTTGGAATTCTTCTTTCAAGAAACTTATTGGTGTTTTCTTTTTGGTTTTTGGTTGCAAGCTTTTTGGGTAAACGTGGTAGACGTTTGTGAGATAAAACTGCAATGGGTAAGCCAAAGAAATTGGAAGGCCGTAAGAATTTCGATGAATGGAAGGTTGAGGCAAAAGCCTATCTTGCCACAAAGGGTCACTGGAAATGTTTCGACGGTTAAGAAACAGATCCGGACAAACATTTTTTGGCAATTCAAATGCTGAATTTGTTGTTGTCATCTGCGTTGTATACGTACACGGAAAAGTGTACAACAGCGAAAGAAGCATGGGACTCTATTTGTTCTGCATTCGAGGATACAGGCATTGGTCGTAGAGTGGATTTGCTTAAACAGTTGGTAGGACTTCAGCAATCAGATTTCTCTTCTATGGAGGACTATGTGCATAAAATGGTGCTAATGGCGACAAAGGTGAAAAAGGCTGGATTGGAAATTGGTGATGATGTGGTGGCAGCGCTTATGTTGGGAGGATTGCCAGATGAATATCGTCCTATGGTGATGGCAATCGAGAATTCAACAGCAAAGCTGACAACTGATTTTGTCCAAAACCGCCTTCTTCAAGAAGTTTCATATGTCAACAAGGACAGTGCAGAGACTGCATTGTACGCTAAGAAGCGTTTCAATAAAAAACCGAAAAACTTTTCCCAAAAGTTTGTGAAATGTTACGTGTGTGACAAGGTTGGCCATTTTGCGAACAAGTGTCCAAACAGAAAGAACAAAGATGAGAAGGAGAAGCTACTCATTTGTTCCTTCATGGCTCAATCAAGCTCATCGAAGGATTGGTATATCGATTCAGGGGCATCCGCGCACATGACCATGATTGGTGACAATTTGGTAGATGTCCGTGAACCTATACAACGTAAAATCCTCGTAGGTAATAATTCTTATCTTGACGTCCAGCAAGCTGGGGATATAAAAATGTCAATTGGAGCAAATTCAGGTCAAAAGCACGATGTCACAGTGAAAGATGTGCTTCATGTTCCAAATATTTGTGCAAATCTCATGTCTGTGAGTAAGATGGCTAAACATGGCAATACCTTGGTCTTCGATAAAGAGTGTTGTCGAATATACGATTCAACAAAGTCATTGATTGCGACTGCACCACTTGTTAACGATTTATATAAATTAAACTGTTCTTCAGTCAAACGGTCAGATTCTACACTCAACTCTAAACGTTCTTCTTCTTCTCTTAAGACTCCTACTGAGGATGGTACGTGTCTAAGCGTTGATTATGAGAGCGATTCAAGCGAAGACAGTGAATCTGATGAAAATCTTAGTGATATAGACGATGAACCTCCCATTTGTACCAGAAATCAATCGGGTGTCGGTGATTCGAGTATGTCTGGTGTTGTTTTGAGTGAGAATATTGGCGGGAATTCGAGTGAGGCTGCTGGGTGCGTGGACAAAAGCAACACCACAGTTGAAAACAGTTTCCCAAATGATGAATTCAGTGAGGCTGTGGAGAGTTTGAATTCATCCTACACTTCAGTTAACGAAGCTGATTTTGACGTTGCTCTCAGTGAGGTGTCAGTTGTTCCATGTCCTATAGCAACCGAACTTAGTGAAAGCATAATTTTACAACCTGCAAATACTCGTGATGCCTTAAGTTTACATGCTATGCTGGCAGCTGCAATGAATGATGGATGTGAACCCAAATCATTTCAAGAAGCTAAGGAATGCGAAGAGAATGAAGAATGGAAGGCAGCAATGAGGAGTGAATATGAATCGTTGATTTCCAATAACACTTGGGAGCTGTGCGAATTACCAGCTGGACGGAAAGCAATTGACAACAGGTGGGTCTACAAGGTCAAGCGCAATGCCACTGGTTCTATTGAACGCTATAAAGCACGTCTTGTTATTAAGGGTTATAGCCAAGTTAAAGGTATCGATTACGATGAGACTTATTCCCCTGTGGCTCGATATTGTTCAATTCGTTTCCTGCTGGCTATGGCAGCAAAATATAAAATGATAATCCACCAAATGGACGCAGTGAGTGCTTTTCTACAAGGTGAATTATCAGAGGAGATTTATATGTGTCAACCAGAAGGTTTTAGCGATAAAACGGGAAAGGTTTGTCGTTTAAAGAAAGCACTTTACGGATTGAAGCAGTCGAGCCGAGTATGGAACGCAAAGTTAAATGACGTACTGGTTAGTGCATTAAATTTCAAGCGATCTTCGATTGACCAGTGCATATATTTTAAACATTCAAGCAAAAATACAATCATTTTAGCTGTGTGGGTGGACGACATCATGATATTTTCGAGCAATGCAACGATGTGTACAAAGCTAAAAAATGAATTATCAACTCATTTTAAAATGAAGGATCTAGGAGAAGCGAAATCGTTATTGGGTATGAATATCACTAGATACCCGGATGGCTCTCTATCGATCGATCAGCGCCACTACATATCAACATTTATCAAAAGATTCAACATGGATGATTGTCATCCAGTCAACACACCATTGGATCCCAACCAGAAACTATCAGAGGAGTTTTGTCCAAAAACAGATGCCGAAAGGCGTGAAATGAGAAATATTCCTTATCAAGAGGCGATAGGATGCATGATGTATGCTGCACAGATAAGTCGACCGGACATTTGCCATGCAGTTGGTGTTCTTAGCAGATACAACAATAATTATGGTCGTGGACATTGGGCAGCGGTGAAGAGAGTTCTACGATATTTGAAAGGGACTATCGACTATAAATTAAAGTTCAATTCCAAGTCAAATGGTGAAATATTTGGTTATTGTGACGCCGATTGGGCTTCTGATCTGGATAAACGACGTTCAACAACTGGCTACGTATTTCTAGCACAAGGTGGAGCAATTTCTTGGACTTCTCGTCGTCAGCCAACTATCGCTCTATCTTCTACCGAGGCGGAGTTTATGTCAATGGTTGCAGCTATCCAAGAGGCACTTTGGCTGAAGCGTTTCGAGACCGAAATATTTTTGGGAGCATCGAAAACAATTCTTTTGTATTGTGACAATCAAGGTGCGATTAGTTTGGCAAAAAATAGAAACTATCATGCACGTACAAAACACATAGATGTCAGAAAATATTTTATTCAAGAACACTTATACCAAGACATAAAAGGCGAAATAAAACTAAATTTACAGTACAAGTCTACAAAAGAAATGGTTGCAGACATATTGACGAAGGCAGTCGATCATATTAAACTCAAACAATTTATTCCACAATTTGGACTTTTTGTATAGATTATAATGTTGTTTTTGTTTTTTGAATTGTTTAATAATTTGTTTATGAAACACTAGTGAGGCTGTTGAAATAATATGTATTAAGTGTTTCACTCAGCTGTATCACTCAGTTCTTAATATTGTTCATAGTATGCATAGTATTTATTTCTGATATATAAATTGAAATCTCAATAATAAAATAATCATTCTGTGATCAACCTTTAAAGAATAAGGAGTTTCACTTAAAAAAATATTCATTGGGTAATCTGCTGAATATAAATAATAATATTTATATTTCATTAAAAAGGCATTTTAAACGCTATGGAAAAACTATTCTCATACATGTCTGAACCCAAGAAATTAACTTTGGACAATGACCCCACTTTCAAAACTTATTCCATAGAAAATTATCTAAAAGAAAAGAATATACTAACACATTTCACTACCCCTTATAGACACACCGGAAATTCGGATATAGAACGCCTACACAGCACCTTAAACGAACATATTAGATTACTTGAGAAAAGTGAAAAACTTATCGACTTAGTAACAAAAGCGGTAGCTACATATAACAAGACAATACATCTCACCACAAAAGAGAAACCCTTAGAGGTACACCTAGGCAAAATAGATTATAAAAAAATATATGATAGAATAGAAGCAAATAAGAACAAAACTCTAGACAAAATAAATAAAAACCGATTAGACGCAGAAGTCAATCCAAAATTTACAAAAATAAACAACCCGGAACGATTTAATAAACTAAAAACCAAACACAAGAAAGTTAAACTAATTAAAACAATTGATAAAAAATTACTAATTAAACCTCACCTAAGACAACAACTCCTTCACAAAGACCAATTCAGAAAGAAAAAGAAATTTACTGAAACACAAAATGAAAACAACTAATACAATAGCAATCACAATAGTGATTCTCTTATTAATAACTGCAGTGAAAACTAATGATTTAAAAATAACAAAGATAGATAGAGAATTTTTAATTATACAAGAAGGACAAATAAAACTTATAAATGATTATGAAATTCTATTACATGTTATTAACCTCACAGAATGCCAATTATTAATAAACCAGTTAAAAGATCAATACCACCTATTAACAAATCCTAATGACTCACAGGAACAAAAATTAAATACGCTAGAAATAAAACTCCAAACAATCATCCCACATCATATTATTCATAAACGAAGATTAATTAATATTGTAGGTAAAGGAATGAATTACATATACGGAACTATGGACGACGATGATAGGCAAGAAAGGTTACAAGATTTAGAAGATAGTAACAAAGAACTTTTAGCAAAAATTAACAAACAAGTAAACATTAATAAACAATTCAATGAACAATTCTTTCAACTACAAAACATAATCAAGCAAAGTTCAATAACTTTAACTAAGTACAAGAAAATAAAATCAGAAATAAACAGTTTACGCATGGAACTAGAATTCAATAAAAATTTAGCAGAAGTACAACAAATAGTAGAAAAAATTGACAAAATCATAATGACCAGTAGGACAGGTATATAAACACAAGACATACTAACAGTAAAAGAAATGTTTGACTTCAATAAAGACATAGAAAAACAAAAAGAGATAAAGCTGACATTGGCTACCTATAACGAAAATTTATTAATTATTCTAAGTATACCAAGATTTAATGAACATTTATTTAATAAAATTTATATACATACCTTCCCGGTAAAAGATAAAATAATAACAATACCTTGCAATGAATTTATAGAATTTAATAAAACTATGTATTACATAAACAAAGAGATAAAAAATCTAACGAAAATTGAAGACAGTTGTATGGAAAACATATTTAAAAATAATTCAAATCTAAACTGTAAGGTCAAAGATTACAAAAATGAAAATATATATAATCAATAACGAAAAATATTTAATATTAAAAACATAAAGAATGTAAAGTTAGAACAAGTTTGTAATAACTTAGATTATACTTTACAAGGAAGCTATATTTTGGAATTTGAAAATTGTAAAATAAAGCTAAATAATGTGTCTTACGCCCGATTTCTTGACAAAGTTCTAGCCCTTAAAACTCGGTTTAGTGAAATTTTAGAACTCATTTGAGTTCTAAGTCATTTCTTCACCAAGTTCTAACGCGTTAGAACTTCGATTTAGAACTTTGTTATAGTTAGAACTTCGATAATATTAGACCCTAAAATTCGGGGGTCTAGTGCCTTAAAACTCGGTTTATTTATAATTTCGTTTTTTCAACGAGCGAAATGAAAATGAATTAAATTTCTAATCATTGTCGGAAAATAAAATAAAAGACAATAATAGTGAACATCCTTCGGAAATGGATCTTATTTTTAATGATTTCCTTTTTATGGACGATGACTTTGAGTACGATGCGAACGTTATACTGGAACGGCGTATTTATCGAATGCCAATACGTGCAACAATTAACGCATGGGACGACACCGATTTTTTTCGACGCTTCCGTTTGACAAAACAAACGTTTTTAGCAGTCCTTCAACTGGTGGCAGAAGACCTTCAACATCCGCAACCACGGTAAAAATTGTAATGAATATATTATGCATATATAAATTTCATAGTATATTATGTACATACTTGATTGGCTATAGGACTCGTTATATATTGGAAGAACAACAATTGCTGATTTTTCTGCGTTTCTTGGCTTGTGGAAATATGCAACTAACTGTGGCCGATGTCGTCCATGTGTCTCCTACGAGCGTTTGTCGTATACTCCCGAAAGTTTATAACGCATTGTTACGTCACCTTCACTCTTTCGTCAAAATGCCGGTAAATGCAGAAGAGCTGAGGGCAGCTGCTGTAGCTTTTTATGATATTGCGCGATTTCCACGAACAATCGGAGCAATTGATTGTACTCACGTGAAAATACAATCGCCGGGTGGAGAATTGGTGAGTTTTTAGTGTCTGTGTTAATGTGCATTCATTTAATCAATATTTGTTTTAGAGTGAGGCTTTTCGAAATCGGAAAGGTTGGTTCTCGCTTAATGTGCAAACCATTTCATCTGCCAACTTAAAGGTTTTGAATATAGTTGCACGTTGGGCAGGGTCAGTTCACGATCAAACGATTTTTCAAAATTCATCTGTGCGACATGAATTTGAACAGGGGCGGTATGGACAATATATTCTTGTTGGTGATTCTGGGTATGCAAATACCAGCTATTTAGCAACCCCTTACACGGCAAACAACCCGGATATTGGCAATAATCAACGGATGCAAGTTTACCAATCACGCATTATCAAAACACGTAATGTAGTTGAACGTCAATACGGAGTACTAAAACGTCGTTTCCCCGTATTGGCCTACGGCATGCGCATGAACATTAAAACTGTTCAGAAAATTATTACATCGTGTTGCATTCTACATAACATTTGTATCGAGAGGGGCGAAATGATTCCACCGGAAAATCCTGACGATGAGGAGTGTTTGAGAACGGGTATAGTGGAAGGAGATATAGAGAACGGGCCAATGGGAGCTGAAAGTGGTCAGCATCGAAGCCGTCGATCAGCTCGCGAAGATATTTTGTCAACATTGTGAAAAAAGGGATTGTTTTAATAAATATATAAAATAATTTATATATAAATATGTACATATAAAAAGCTGGCTTTATTTTATGATAATACTAGCTGGTACCCCCGGCTTTGCCCGCATTAATTTAAAGTTAACTTGGAAGAAGTATAGCTTTTCCAGATAAGAGATCTACATATATGAATGTATGTATATCTGAACTTTTCCAAGCTTTGCAACTAACTTTCTAATTTCATTGAAGCATACAGTAAAATGCAAATTTCGTTGAGGATTGAAAATTTCATGCAATTTTTCCTTTGAAAATCAATGATTTTTCTGAGTTTTTCATCGAGAACTTTCTATTTTCCATTAAAAAATCCATTTTGAAATTTTCCAGTTTTCCATTCGAAAACAATAACATTTAACTTTTCCCTTGAAAAGCAATGCGTTTTCCGAGTCTCTATAAGAGCAGTACAAACAAACAAACACGTCCATTTTCATATATGTATACATATATAGATAGATATAATTATTTCATGAATGATACATACATACATAGGTATACAGTGAGCAAAAAAAATTAACAAAACACAGAAGTCACTTCTTTTACAGGCGATTTTCTTCAGCTCCAACCTCGCCGTTATGATACACATTCCTCAATGATTCGCTGACGACTGAGTCACTTTGAGGTGATAAGTCGAGCAGCAGTGAAAGCTCATCATTACAGTTCCTTCGATTATCACTTGCATTGGTGGCTACCTTACAAAGTGTTATGATGTCACCAACTCCAAATACGTTGGATTTTTTTTCGATCGCAACTCCATCTGCGAAATTGCAAGAGTTTTTTAATTTCTGCAATGCATCAGTTGCAGATTGCCAGAATCCCATTTGTTTCGCTGCCAAGGCTTTTTGTAGTTGTTTGCGTTGCTGAATTTCTGAAATTCGCTCAGCATGCTCCATCCAAGCGAAATGAATTCATCCTCAATTCATGGAATTCTGCAAGGCGATTTTCTTCCTTTGTAATCATTTGCTGACGCATTTCCGCCACGGTAACTGAATGCAAGCAACTTTTTTGATTTCGTATCGGACGACGACGTTGACCGTTGGTTGGGAAAAATTGATATTTTTCTTGCCCTTTGTCCTTGTCGTGTCCTACATTGGTGTTGTCACACGACTGCGGTACCGTTGTCGTAGCCACAGCTTCGGTGGACAAAGCTGCACAGATATCAGTAGTCGGTGAAGATTTGACGGTTTGAGGTGGCGGCGTTTTTTCAAGCAAGTTTTGGAAATCGTCTATACTTGTCTCTTCACCACCTTTTTCAGGTTGCGAAAGCAAAATTATACTGCTGTCAGTAACAATTGGAGGCATTTCATCAAAATCTGGTGGCATTGCAACAGAATCAAAAGATTCCAATCCTGTCAGCAAATGGCCCTAATAATTTTTTAATTGAAGCACTTCGCCCGTAATTTCTATTTTAAGCACTGGTGGTGTATTGGCCGGTCCACCACCAGTTTTCAGCGCACTTTGTTTGGCAGAAGACGTAAACTGACGCAATGCCGTAACAATTTTTTTATGCCTTCCAATTAGTGCAGGAATTTCTCTTTGGGTCTTTATCTGAACGAAAATACTACGTTAAAAACTTATCAAGAAATGAAATTATAACGCACCTTTGGGTCTGTATTGAAATGTGAGTGAATTATGCTCCACTCTCTTTTTTTCATGTCGTTAGTTGTGCCATTGGTCTCCTTGTTCAAAATCCCCTTTTGACCAAACTTTACCAACAAATTACACAGCAAGTTCGTGTCCTCTCGAGTCCAATTGTCGCCTCTGTGTTTTTTGCTGGCGGGCATACACTCACCATTATTACCGCTTTCTCGTTTTCTTGCTTTCGTATTATCCTTGTTCATTTTATCTAAGAATATTATTCATAAATTCACAGCAAATTCACTATGATATGCATAAAAAAAGGCATACATACCAGAAAAGAAAATAAGCGCAACAGAAATATTTATTTTTTATTTTGAATTGAAGAATATAAAAACGGAAACGTCTGTCAAAATATTCTGCCGGGTGATTCAAAAGTTTCAAAATCATTTTAAAACTAGGTTCTAAAAATAACAAGTTCTAAGCGCTTAGAACTCGATGATGATTTTAGATCGAGTTCTAGAGAAGTGAAGAAATGCCCGAGTTCCAAATATTTTAAAAACTAAGTTCTATCGTTAGACTGAGATTCACTAGATCGAGTTCTAAAGGGAATTTAGAACTTTGTGAAGAAATTGGGCGTTACAATAGAAAATTATATCAAAATAACTATAAAATAATACCATTGATAAATTATAACTTTTCAGATAGTTACTTTAAAGAATTAAATTTCAAACCAATAAATAATATTGAAATATTAGAATCAAAATTACATAAGAAACATGTAACATATAATGTAATAACTATCGTTATTATAATATCAATTTTAATCTTTGCAATCATGTATTTAAAAATGAAATTGAAAAATAAAAAAATTGTTACAAACGTAAGCCTTCCAACGGTCACTTTTCAACCGTTAGAATTCTCTAAGGAGGGAGGTGTTATCACCAAAGAAAATGAAACCAATGTTTTTTGATTCTTCAGTATTTCATGATTCATTTCCTGTCAGTATCAGTAATAAAAACAAGGGAAATGAATCCAATACTCAAATTGATAATTTTAAAAGACACTGACTATCTGCGATAAGTCAGCATAAAACGGAATCCAATACTCAAATTGATAAATAATTTTAAAAGCGATAAGCATAAAACAGAATCCAATACTAAAATTGATAATCTTAAAAGACACTGGCTATCTGCGATAGTGAAACATAATTATAATTCAGTTCTAAAATTACTCTCAATAAATCAAGACGAAATCAAGAGCTCCGCTCGAGATTCGTTTTTAAAAAAATCATATTAACAAATTAATGTTAAAATTTATATATATCAAGTCACTTTATACAGTGTTACATCGCCCTAAGCTAGTTGCACTAGTTAAAATACATCCTTTACTTTCATATTAAAAAGCATTACTAGATGTCGCCTTAAGCGCAAAGAAGATATTCATCTGTCACTTTTAAAATAACGTCGAATTGAATAAAACTTAAAAATTTATTATAACGTATAAAGTGTATTTTTTCATTTTTATAAAGGAGCGTTAATAACTTTCAGAAGTGGGATAATAAAATCCAAACAATATGGACAAAAATACAGTTAAAGAACTGAAAGAACAATGTTAGCATTTTGGACTTCCTACAACGGGGAAGAGAATTGATTTAGAGAGACGCTTAAGAAAGCATTGTGGAATGCCGCCGCACAGTTGTCCAAAATGACTTATCTCGTTGCAAAAATCATAACTTTTGAACGGATCGAGGTAGCGGTACAATTTTTTTTTAATTTGAAGGAAGTTTCCAGGGCTGTTACACCAATGAATTTCAAGAAAATTATTTCACAGGGTGTTTCGGAATCATCGGCCGAAAACAGGTTTTCTCAAAAAACTAAATTTATAGAAAAAAGAATTGAAGTAAAACCTTAAAAACTGTCTTTTGTTTTGCAAATGTTGATAAAAACAAAATGATGGACCCCTAAGTGTTTATAGGGTGTTCTAAAATAAAATTCATCACAACAGTGGATGCGAAAATTTGGCAAAGAAACTTTTTTTTTTCTTTAAGCGGTCAATAATAATGTTTTATACCTTTTTAAGTGACATATTTCATTTGAAACAGTAAAGTTAAAAAATAAACGGACCAAAAATTAAAAAAAAAATCAAGTTTAATTAAAAACATATAGGTATACATATATTAAATAAAAAAAACACATAAACTATCTTAAACAATAATTATAAATTTTCAGTAAAAAGTTCACTGCCATCATCAGCACTTTTAATATTTGATAGCCTAATCAGCTCTGGACAGTAGCTTTTTTTTAGCTCTTTTTGGGATCTAACGTGTCTTAAAGATGAAACAAGTGGATCTGATGATATGGATAGCATATTAAATAAATCTTCATTTTGTCGTTTCCTTGATACCTTGAGAGTATTGGATAATCGATATCGCTTGTAATCTTTATTCCTTGCTTCCTGTGCTTCCTCTGAAAGTTCCCCTATCGGTAAAATTTGATGGCTTATTAGTTCTCCACCGTAGTCCAGAATCTTGTGAAGTGTTGGAGTCAAGAGTTTGTGACTATATTTCGATTTTAAATGATCCGAAGTGTTTTTTGTATACTCCTTAAATTTATCTATATTAATAAATCCCATAGATGATAGTGCATTCAAAATCACTTGCAGTTTCTTCAAAAGTTCTTCGTCTACACGGGTTATAGCTGATGTAACTCCTGAATTTTCGAAAAATCTTCTTGAAGTGTTTCCATCATTTGTATTACCGAATCCTTGTGTATCAATAATTAACCCAAGCTGCTCCCTAAATTCCTTTTGTATCTCCAGTTTTCTTCTTTTTTCGGCTTCCTTCTTGTCGGTGGCCTCGTTTTCAACATAGCGATCAACTCTCTTCTGATGAATTGTTCAACTCTCAACATCGTGCTTCTTCATCCAAAATTAAACTATCTGACGATTTCTCTGCTCATCATCAACAAGGTTTAAAACTTCAGTCATCTCATGCATCTGCATTCATTTCACATCAAATTCAACAAAGTGCTGTCCATTCTAATAAAGTGATTACTTTAGAATCAGTTTTCAATGAAATTGTTGCACTGAGATCAGAAAATGCTTACACTCTTTCTTTAATAAGCTCTTTACAAGAAGAAAAAATTAAACTCTCTAAAGTGTGAGTGAATTGGAAAAAGAAATTGGTTTTTTGCATCAAGAAAGAAGAGAAAAATGTGTTGAGATAGTTGGTGTTCCCAATGTAAATAATGAAAATGCGCTTGATTGCGCTCTTCAAGTTTTATCAAAGGGTGCTTCCATTGATTTTTCTGAAGCTAATATCAGTTTTGCTTTGTCAAAAATGTTAAAAATAAATCTAACATTCGTCAAATTTGTTTCTAAATTAAAAAAAAATGCTATAATGAAGAATAAATCGTCGTATAAGAATAATTTAACATCTAAGATTTTTGGTTATGATTGTAATAGTAAAATATTTATAAATGAATCTCTAAATGGTGAGACAAGATATCTTTTAAAAGCTGCTCAGAGAGCAAAAAAAGAAAAAAAAATATAAATTGTTTGGGTTAAAAACGGGAGAGTACACATGCGCAAGAAGGAAAATGTTAAGTACGTTGTTATTAATTCGGAGGATGACCTCCTAGCTCTTACCTAATTTAATTTTAATGCAAGATCCACTAATTAATTTGTCCTATGTTCCTTCCTTGAACTGCGCTGACGTTAACTCTTATGAACTTGTTTTTGACTCAAAATACAAATGAAATGCGTCTATTGTTCGGGAATGGCTGTATGGACGTAATTGGAGTGTCAGAAACCTGGACTAAACGTGAGATGGGTAATGATTTATTTAATATTAAAGGCTATGAATTGTTTCGTGGTGATCGATGTTCGAAACGCGGCGGGGGTGCAGCAATTTATATAAAAGACTGTTATCGGGCTAAAACTGTGAGAAAATCTAATGAAACTGACAAATCGGAGTTTATTTTTGTGGAGATCACATCGGGCCCGCATAAATTATTAATGGGTACAATATATTCCGCACCAGACATAGCATCTTACTCCGAAATAGCAGATATACTTGAAATATTAGGGCCAAATTATTCCAAAATTGTTGTCTGTGGTGATTTGAATATGGATATTATGGCAAATAAAAACAAACAGTTTGTAGATTCAATCGATTCTCTTGGTTTAACATTTGTAAACAAATCAAACCCTACTCACTTTTTTCCTGATAAAACGCCTTCACTCATTGATGTCTTTCTAGTCCCTAAAACAGACATCCCTTCTCATTATGATCAAATCGTATCCCCGGGATTCTCTTACCATGATATGCTAATTCTTATTTTGAATGTATTTCCACAAGGCAAAACTAATGTAACATCACAATTCGGTGATTTCTCGTCAATAGATGTCCAAGCTATGTTTAATGATTGTCAAAACCTTAACTGGTTACCCATTTACTGCTCATCTGACGTTAATGTTCAAATATCAGCGTTAAATACCAACATCAAGTATTTGTTTGAAAGATATGTCCCTATTAAAACTAAGAAAATTAAAAATACTGAGATGACTTGGCTTACCCAGATAGTTCTTAATAAAATCAAACAACGAGACCTAATGTTTTACAGGTGGCGAAGATATCGCTGTCCGTCGTTACATGTTGAGTTTAAGCGTTTGCGCAATGAGACAACACAATTAATTCGTAAAAATAAAGGGCTTTATTATAAAAATAAATTCCAAGGTACTAAATCGAGTGCAGATTTTTGGAGAATAGTACGAGAAACAGGCATCAGTACAAGTAGTTCAGGTAACCTCTCATCTAAAAATGTGGTATTAAATCTTAATGATCTGAACCAAAAATTTGTTGGGTCATTCTCAACTTCTGTTGATCAATTTGAAAATTGTGAAATAAATACCAATCGATCATTTTCACTGCAGTGCGTAGACGCTTTTACTGTGGGAGAGATAATTCTCTCGATTAAATCAAAAGCAGTTGGCTTAGATGGAATTCATCCAAATCTTATCAAAGTACTTCTACCCTTTATTGGAAAACATATAACCTATATTATAACACAATTATTACCACATCTACTTACCCTGAAGAATGGAAAAATGCAAAGGTTTTACCTATTCCAAAAAAAACCTTCGTCTAATAATACTAAGTATAGACCAATAGCTATCCTTCCATTTCTTAGTAAAGGTTTCGAAAAAATTGTGAGTCGCCAAATAAAAGTATTTCTGGAAGAACAAAAGCTTATAACTGAGTTTCAATCGGGGTTTAGGTCCAATCATTCTTGCATTACTGCACTAATGAAAGTAAGTGATGATATTCGTGAAGGATTTGATGAGGATTCAATGTCTTTTATGGTATTGCTGGATTTTTCTAAGGCATTTGACTCAGTAAACCATTCAATTTTACTACACAAGTTTAAAACTCAATTCGCCTTTGAAGATTCGGTTTCCAATCTTATGCAATCATATCTTTTCAATAGAAGGCAAGCAGTTTACCACAATAATAACCATTCAGATATGCTTCTTGTACCCACTGGCGTTCCTCAGGGCTCAATTTTGGGCCCACTGTTTTTCACGCTTTATCTTAATGACCTTTCAAAATGTATCGAAAATTGTAAATTTCATTTTTTTGCTGATGACGCACAGTTGACTCTTAAATTCAATAAATCTAATTATTTAACTGCTGTTGAAAACTTGAATAATGATTTGCACAAAATCCACATTTGGTCTCAACGTAATAAAATTAAAATCAACGCATCTAAAACCAAAGCTCTAATGTTATGTAAGGGTCAACATCCTAACTTTGCACCCTTACCTTTGACAATAAATAACTCAACCATTGAATTTGTGAGTAAGGCGAAGAATCTTGGCATTTTTTTCAACCAAAACCTCAACTGGAAGGACCACATAAATCATATAGTGTCAAAGATATATTGCATTCTTCGTGGTCTGAGCCCTACCAAAATGTATCTTCCTACAGATGTTAAAATGAAGTTGATTAAGAGCTATGTTGTACTTATCATCATATATGGCTGTGAATTGTTCTCAAATCTGGACTCTGAATCGTTTAGGAAGCTGAATACTGCATTTAACAACTGTGCAAGATACGTTTTCAACTTGGGGCGTTACGACCACGTTTCATTTTATGCTAAGCAAATAACTGATTGTTCCCTGTATGCTCTTTTACGATATAGAACAGTTCTAGCTTTGCAAAAAATTAAATCCACCAAAAAGCCAAAATATCTTTTTGATAAAATTCAATTTAGCAACTCTGAAAGAACGCTCACAATAATTCCACCTAGACATCGATCTTTAGTCAGCAGCAGACAATTTTTTGCACATGCGGTTCAACTATGGAATAATCTCCCTCAAAATATTCGAAGAACTAATACAGAAGGAACCTTCAAAAAGTTATTATTATTTGAATATTTCGCGAACAACCTTTAATTGAATAATGACTGTTGACTCTCTATTTTTCACTTTCATAACTACCTCTTCCTAATCTTTCTCTATACCTAAAACTTGAATTCATCTTTCATTTTCCATTCTTTTTTTTTCATATTTCGAAATTATTTCTTTAATTATCTAATGTAAGCAGTAAAATTGAAAACTTAAATTCCTGTGCAAGCTCAAAAGAATATGATTCTTAATTATGTACAGCGTTATGATTTTTATAATAAATAAAATAAATAAATAATTGGAATGTGTATTTTTATTTCCAAATCGGTGTTCTGAGAAAGAAGTTTTCTACACAGTTTCGTCGTCAGGAATGTTAAGCAGTTTCGCTTTAAGTAGGGTTTCCATCCGTCCGGGTTTTCCCGGACATGTACTCTTTTTTCACTCTGCGGGGGACGTCCGGGATAGTTTTTGTTAATTGTCCGGATTTGTACTCTTTTTATCCATTGAGTAACCATATACTTTTATACTACTAAAACTTAAAGTTATTCAAAAAACGAACCGTACTAAATAAAGTGAACGAACAGGTCTAATACTTAAGATACGAAATTAGTAATCGAACACAACTTTTGTGCTGTCATTTATGTAATAAGAAAACAAACTTGTTTGTATGTTAGAATCAGAGATAAAAGGAGATCCGAAACTGACGTACGTTTTATTCTCCGGATACAGCAAATTATATTTTTATGTTACTTCGTGTATGAATAAATGGGAATAAGCTTGTTTGTTATGTTTTTAATTTGTGATTCCCCCATTACAGCAATTGATAAACAGAAGTTAAATGTAGTTTTAATAAAAGTTCGAAACTTAAAGATTCATCATTAGGTCCGTTCTTTCACTTTTTCGGGAGTTTTGTAATAACTGTTAAATTTCGAGGAATGGGGATGAAATTTTGCAATTCTCCTAAAATATAAAATCTCACATCGTAATTCTAATGGTTTGACAGAACTCATAAAATCTCCCGCAAGAAAGATTTGCGTGTAAGATCGGAAGAAATATTGTTCTCCTTCAAAAGTGACAGAACTTACAAAACACTTTAGTAAAAGTACATAAAAGTGTGAGAATTTGGGAAATTTATTGAGTTTTTGGGAGTTTAAGGAAGTAAAAGAACAGACCTTAAAATGTTTGCATTCCGTATGCATTGCGCAGCTGTAAAATCGAGGGTCAATTCAAATCCACGGCTCAACGAAAGAACTCTTTAGTTAAAACTTTAAAGGAATTTCTTTAGGTATCTACTTCTATAGGAATAGACCTAATTGTAAGGCGAACTTATCTTACGTCTTACCCCAATCACATATTTTATTACGAAGGGAAAAAATCTACGTTTCTTGCAGAGTAAATTTGTTATTTTGTTGGTCCGAGGTTCAAAGTTTACCCTCGATTTGATAATAGGTCTTTACAAATTTAAAAAAAAAAAAAACGGTTCAGGAACTCAAATATTTATGTGCAATTTTTGTGTGTTTATTCTGTCCTCATTGTGTACTCTTTTTTCAGTCCTCATTTGTCCGGGAAAGTCCGGGATTTTAAATCTCAAGTACTAGTTTCATCAAAACATATCTGGCAACCCTAGCTTTAAGACTGCACCACAGTATTCTTCTCCGCTGAGCGAAGAATTAATTTCATCAACTCCATCACCAAAATCAAAAATTCATTATTTTTGCAATCATATATGTACCAGATAAGTAACGTACAGTGTTCACTATTGTCAATCGTTTCGAAAAAAATAAAAACAAACTGCAACAAATTACTTCAACGTGTTTGTTTATTCTGTAGCAAATTTCTCTCTTGCGGAGAGAATTTTTTCTCTTTTCCGAATTTGACAGATTTCAAACAAACTGCTACAAAATGTTCCCAAACAGACCTTTCATATGATATTGTTTTTATGGGTGATTTCAACATTGACATTTTGTCAAGCTCTTATCAAATCGATAATTATTTGTTTCTTTTGTCATCTTATGGCTTAGAATCTTGTGTGAACAAACCAACCCGTATTTCAGATTCTTCAAAAACATGTCTTGATCATATAATGGTTCGTTTTTTCAAGTCAAATCTACAACTCAGTAGTTCTGTTATGGATCTACAAGTGACTGACCACTGTATGACATGCCTGAGTTTGGAATCTACTTCTGTTTTGGTTTCAAACAATACACCTTCGTGCTCTTGTTTTGTTAAGACTTATTTTGTAGCGCTTAATGATTTACTGCGTTTTGAATGCTGGGATCATGTTTTAAGCGAAAATGATCCTTCAAAAGCATATGTCTCATTTATTGACACTCTGAATAAGCATGTAAATTTGTGCTCTAAAACAGTTATGAAAAGAAAAAGCAAACTTAAGAAGTTGAAACCC
The DNA here is from genome assembly GCA_920937365.1 of Sphaerophoria rueppellii. Lineage (NCBI taxonomy): Eukaryota > Metazoa > Arthropoda > Insecta > Diptera > Syrphidae > Sphaerophoria > Sphaerophoria rueppellii. Next base: position 57,935,341 of record CAKKXW010000002.1, read on the forward strand.
TGGATGAGTTTTGAATTGCTTAACAAAATTAAAGTAAAGAACAAAATGTATAAGAAAAAAGTCAAAAGTCCATCAAATGCTGTTATTTGTTCAACTTATAAGAATCTCTGTAAGGAGATTTCCAAAGAGGTTTTATTATGTAAAAATAGTTTTTATTTAAACAAGTTTTGTGAATTTAAAGGAAATTCCAAAAAAGAATGGAAATTGGTTAATGACAATTAAATAAATCTTCTTAAACTGATCATGTAATAACCGTTAATTGTAATGACACTGTAATAACTTCTTTGCTTCTATCGGTTCACAAGTACTGTTGGACAGTAGTGATGCCTTCATGAATTGAAATTGCTTATCATATGAAACATCATCCACCTCAACCTTTTTTTTCGATCCGATTACGTCTTTTGAGTTGTATAAAACTATCATCTCGCTCAAAAACTCTAATTCAAGACTTGACTTCCTGAAAAGCAAGGATTTTTAAATAATTGTCATATTTTTTCCAATAAAATAATGCATATTCTTCTCGACAAGTAAGGTTTGATGAGTTTTTTTTTTTCGCGTTATGGGTTTGTTTGGAATCCTTGGACGAGGTTGACTTTCGGGCGCGTTTTCGATTTAAGAAAGAAGTGTTGTGTTGTGTACTTTAATTAATAATCATGAATAGGAATGTGAAACGTAAACTCACTAACAGGAAGATGAATTTTATGAGTTTTTTTTTCGCGTCGTGGCGCCATCACGAACCCGCGTATTCCGAGTTAGAACGAAATCCTTGGACATCATTGAATTGACAAATTAGAAATATTTGCAATATTTTCTGGTTTATTCAAAATAGTGCATGGTTCGCTGGATTACATTCTGCAATACCAAATATGATTCGATTCATAATCACCCTTTATACTGATTGATAATAGGTATGGCCAACAATCACGACAAGTCAAACAAAGATTTATAACTTTCAAAGGCTGGTATCTATTCATTGAACGCTATTAGGTCAGCTATTCATTGCCGTATATTACATCTGATTTGCGAGCGCCCACAAAAGTTAATAGTGGTTCTGACCTGTAATAAGTGGAGAGCAAAACCTATAGAAATATATCCGAAGTAATTTCCGAAACAACAACAAATATCCTTTTGATATTTGTTTATTTTTTTTTTCTGGCTTTGTCGTTGCCATAGCAGTTCCATACAAATACATTTTGTACACTAATAGTTCCCATATTCGATTTAGCAAAACCAAGAACCTACATTTTTTTTCAATTTGTCAAAATCTTTCCAAGTGGAAAATTGGAATAACTGGCAATTAGTTACCCAAAACATAAATTTATCAGAAGGATGAATGTGAAACGTAAAGCTCACTAACAGGAAGATTTAACTGGCAGCTAATTTAACTGCTGGTTAACTAATCAGAACTTTACTTTTATATTGTGAAACAGACGCTAATTCTGCTACCTCTAATTGTTTCTCTAATACTTTTGTTAAGAAAATAGCTTTCAATATTTGCGATGTTCTTTGTCATATCTTTAACAATAGTATTCTTACAGGTATCTTCCCAGAAGGTTTGAAATAAGCTGAAGTGATACCTCTACCTAAAAAAGGAGATAAATCATCTATGAAAAATTATAGGCCAATTTCATTACTTTCTGTATTTTTAAAGATATTTGAAAAGGCAGTTAAAAACAGATTGATGAATTATTTAGAAAAAATGCACTTTTTTAGCGTATCTCAGTTTGGCTTTTGCTGTGGTTTTTCCACTGAAGAAAATAAACTTACTTTTTATAGATATAACTAAAGCATTTGATAACAGTGGATCATAAAATACTGCTAGATAAACTTTTTAAATGTGGATTTAGGGGACAAATGCATAATTGGTTCAGATCTTATTTAACTGGTAGAGGACAAAGGGTAAAAATTAAGGATGAATTTAGTACTATCCGAACCTTATCTCTAGGTGTTCCTCAAGGTTCAGGGCTTGGTCCGATCCTCTTCTTAATATATATAAACTCGCTCTTTCAACAGAAATATTGCAGTAAGGTGAACGTGCTTGCTGATGATATGGCCTGTTCTTTTCAAAGCAATTCTCCTCTTAATCTTTCTATGGTTATAAATCCTGACCTTGAAATTGTAAGTCATTGCTTCCAAATGCATAAAATGGTAATAAGTGGTCTTATCAGTTTGTTGTATTGTATTTTTGAATGTAGCTGGCAAGGAAGTTGATTTTGGAGAGTTTCTTTTTCACTGTACAAACTGCGATAAATTCAAGTACAGCAACTATTCTTGTAAGTCCGTTACCAACCCTCAAACATTTTATGATTTGCGAACTTGTTCGGATAATTGTTTTAAAATTGAGTGTGTTAAGTCGTATAAGTATTTAGGGGTTTTTGTTGACTGGAAAATGAGTTGGTCTGTTCACATTGATGCACTTAAAAAGTATCTAAAAGCTGCGATAAGGCAAATCTATTTCCTTAAATCGTTTTGCTCACCTTCCCTTCTTAAGTGTATTTACTATGGTCTAGTTCATTCAAAACTTGAGTATGGTATAGTATCTTGGGGTGGTACACATGATAGTAAATTGAATCCGCTTCTTATGTCTCAAAAACACGATATTCGTCTTATTTGTAATAAATGTCGCAGAAGTAACAGCTTACCGCTTTTTAAGAAACTTAAAATTCTGCCTCTTAAACAATTATATTTTTATAAAGTTTTGAAGATTTTGTTTGCTAGATCTGGTTATCTATTAAACAGGCATTGTTCTAGCTTTGACCTAAGAATAAATTGTCAATGCCTTACTTTAACACCTCGCCACAATCTCCAGATATATTTCAATTTTTATACAGCGATTGCACCCAGAATCTTTAATAAACTACCTGCTTGCATCAGAGAAATTAGAATTGAATCCATTTTTCTCAAAAAAGTGAAACTTTGGCTTTAAGACCTTAGCTATGAAGATGTTAATAATCTTTCATCTGTGATTATTTAATCTATTTTTTTTTTTTCTTTTTTGTATATTTGTTTTTTTTTTTTTTTTGTTGTTAATTCTTATGTATTGCCTTGCTTGTGTCCAAATAAAATAATATTATAATAATCAAAACAAAAAATTAATTCTACAATAATCCAATCATATACAGGGTGATTCACGAGCGTTGTGCCAAAAAGCTAGAGCGTGTAGGTTGAGTTGAGACAAGAAAAAAATCGTATGGGAGGGAGTGGTCTATTCCCCCCCGTTTAGCCGGAAGGGGCAATTTTCTGAAAAATTGACTTATTTTATAAAAAAAAATATTAAAAATCAACGGCTTCGTTTACAACACCGTGTTGTACCTTTTTGAAAAGCCAGAAATATCTTCTTTCATTTGTTTTTAAATTAAATTGTTTTAACGAATAATTTTAAAAATATTAATTCTCAAACTCAAAATTTTCAAAAAAAAAAACAAAAAAATCATTTTTGAACCAAGTTTTTTCAAAATTTTATGTAATTAAGAACTAATTTTGTTTTAAAAATTCAATGCCATTGTTAATTTTAGTCGAAAACAGAAGTCCGGATGCAAAAATGTCTTTTCGTTTTTGAGAAATAAAAAATAAAACAGGACCACTTTTTTCTAAGAAAATCTTTGTTTTTATTTTTACCTATCTCGACTTTTAGTTTTATTAATTTATTATGAAACATTAACCTTTCTTTTAATATTTGTTCTGTAATTGGAATTTTATGAGGCCCCAATAAAGTAGAAAAGTATTGGATTTTCCCTGGATTAATCATTTTGTTCATTGATAACCACTGAAAACTGACCTAAAATTTTTCTTATTATGCCTGGGGGCCGCGGCCACCTGTCGGTGAAGGGTTCTACCTGCTAGGAGCTTAAGATGATTAAACCGCAATTTTTCTTGAATGAAAAAACAATAAACCGTAGCAGAAGTGCATGTCCGCTAACTCTTCTCCAGAGTATGAGTTTGACATTGTTATGTGTTGATGAGTCAATATTTCAATTGGAAATGGTTGTTTACTAAAAATGCGATGCCTTTTATTCACCTTTAGGTCTTTTCGTTCAAGAAAAATTGCTAAATGGGGGGAATAGACCCCCCTTCCAATACGATTTTTTTCTTGTCTCAGCTCAACCTACACGCTCTAGCTTTTTGGCACAACGCTCGTGAATCACCCTGTATAATATCTATACTGTATGTAAAGCTATGAATCTTGTCGTGACCCCACATTACTTAATTTTTGTTCTTGTTTTAATTTAACTAATTATATTGTTATTACTTTTTTATTCTTTCTGGCTGTTTTCGACTCTAGATCTGTTAGATCTATAGATTACAGCCCCTTTATTAATTTTTGTAACTATATTATATGTATATTTTTTTATTGCTCATTTATTTCGATTATTTTCCAGTTCCAGTGTCAAAAATTGATAAATAAAATATAAGTTAATAAATAAAAAAGAATAAAAAAAATTTCTTGATGTAGTCTATATGCTAGTTTAAGTACGAACTCCATGCATCTTATTCTAGCGTGTAAAGGCGAAATCCCAAACTCGTAGTTTCTTTCATCTGCTTCAGGTAAATCGTCTGCTTCTCTTTGAAAAATTGTTTGTGTTCTTTTGCAGATTTTACATGATAGTGTAGATTTCGTGCTTGTTAGTTCATTCAAAACTTTTCCATCTATCATAGTCAGGAAAAATTCATGTCGAACCATCACATTTTTTTCTTCGTTAAGTGTGATTACAGTTGGTGCTAGATTTTTTATTTGGTTCCTTATATTGCTGACAGTTGTCTGAATAATATCTCTGGACTCCTTGGCGTATTTAAACATTATCGGTCTGCAAAGGTGAACAGATGACGGCCTTGGATTCTTCCAATGTTCGTTTAAATCACCTTTTAGACGAAGTGGAACTAGTGATGCCATAAACATGTTCGCGTCAGATACTACGTCACCTATTAACTAACTATTCTTTGTTTGTATGCACTTTGTCCAGAAGATCCATCGCATCACCATTTGCTTAACAAATTTAATTGTGTTGGTAGTGCTTGTAGTTCCCTGCCGTCTAGGCTGTTTATTATCCTCTTTGCTGTATGGTCCACCAAATCTTGAAGATTCACTTCAACAGAAGTTTCTGTTATTATCAGGTTTGATGGAGTGGCCTCTATCTTAGCTTCCATTAACTCATTATAACTTGGAAATACGTCAACGTTATGGCTTCGCAATGATTTTCGCATCAATTTGTATTTTTCCTTAGAAAGTCCCATATCCAAGAACAAGGCAAGTGCAGTCCGACCATCATATTTTATTGGATCCCTTTGAGGTGTAGGAATACTCGCTTCAATCCGCTGCACTCGTAATGGGCTAGCACTCAGAACAGCTTTTGTGATGTCCGCTTTTGTCTTATTATTATCCTTGTTATATTTCATACTAAGAGCTATTGACACATTTTCCGTCGAAATATTGCTCGTAGTTTCCATTAGCTTCCTCCATTTGGTGTATTCCGAACATGCCTGCAAGGATTTCGAAGGCCTTCCTCTTGATGTACTTGGCATGTCACTATCTTCCATTTCAACCTCTTGTATAGTAAATGTTCCATTCAAAAATTCTTCATTTTTAGTGAGAAATCTTTCTTTGTGTCTACTACTTTGTGTCCATTTTTGCTTAAATAGAGCATATAACTTTTGAAGTTTATTTTTAATTTCTTCATTAACACTAATTTCTGCGTATGGATTCTGAAACAATTACACAAATTCTTCAGAATTCGAAGCATTGTGAAAATGTTCCAAAAGGACTTTGTTTGAAATATTCATATTCGAATTAAATTAACACGATCCGGTCTTTAGTCAATTGTTTTGAAAACTAATGAAGTTTATCCATTGTCAGAGTTTATATAACAGATAAACATGCTTACGCACAAGGATTATTTTACTTGTGAAATTTAAGCTACCCAAAATACATTACTTTTTAGCTGTTTTATTGGGTAAGTGAACAAAAAATAATATTTCTCTCTACCTGTTTTTTAGGACCATATAATAAGGATCTATAGTTAAAAATATCCTTCAACCTTAAATATAATTAGTAGGTAATAAAAAATGTATCTCTTGTTTACCTAGTTTAAGATTTATAATAATCCTTTTGGCTTATTAATTGCAGGAATCTACTTAAATAGGAAAATGAAAATAGGCAGATTATAAAAATTGGTAGATGTGGTAAAACATTTTGCAAAACCTAGCTATATCAATTTATATTCGTAATAAAATCCAAATTAATATTTTTTTTTATTCTAATGCAAACAAAAAAATTAAAATTTCATCCGTTGCTGGTTTTTACAAGTATTATACATTTTATGATACTTGTTGGTTTTTCGAAAACCTTATGAATGACTTTTTTATTCATTATTATTATCTTTATTAAAATAAAGTAAGAAAATGTTATGTTTACGACGCATTTTTCGAAAAAAACTGACATCAAAGTCAAAAATTATCACAGACAAGAACAACGGAACATCCTTCAACAAATAATATCTGACCAATAAAAAAAAGATTAAAAAATTTGTAAATGCAGTTACAATGGATAATATTTCTTCTAAAAATTAAAACCTTAACATCGTTGCTAGCATTACTATTAACAGAGAACTAAGCGTTTACGTGGATCAAGGTATGCCAAAGTAAGCGTTTTCTCAAGCCTTTATTTTTTTTTTTTTTTCAAAGTACAAAATCTCGGCAGTGCGCAAGTATGCGCAGCTAAATATTTTTCTTTGGGCTCAACAATTGGTTGATACACATACCCTATTCGGCTTAATGCATGGACTTGGATGGAGTTTTTTGTAGCTCTATTCAAACTCGATAAATTGTAAAAAAATTGTTTTTTTGTTTCATTTATAAAAACCTTAAAAATTATTTTTTTTTCAATTTCAAATTTAAATTTACTTATAAGTAACTAAACCAGGAACTATTAACAAAAAATAAGATTTTTCATTCAATATGCCATAATCGCAAAAATGAAAATAAGGAATTTTGTTTTTTTTTTCTTTTTTTTTCTCTAGAAAAAAATTAACTAACATTGAAGAGCCCTATAAATTAAACTAGTGATCAAAAAATTATTTTGTTTGCTGTTTTTGAAGCTCTGTCTATATTTCTCTAAGAAATAAAAAACAAAACAATAAAAATAAAACATCAGATTTTGTATTTTTGCCACGACTTTTCCCTTTTTGGACAACTGTGCGACGTTCTGCTTAGCAGCCAACGCACCTAACCACTAAGCTACGGACACTACGTTTGTAACTATTAGTATGTATTAATTTAAGTGTCTTATTTCATCTAAGTGTGTTTATTTGTTATGTTTCCTTGATAAAAACTGACACTGCACTAAATGATGGTGGTATAACATAGTATACTGTTAAAAGAAGACACGACCGACTTCTTTTGATGTTTTAAAAAGACTCCCCTTGTCGTGTCATTAAGGTTATCGCGAGCCCAAACATTACCAGTGGATAATCGTCGGCACGTTTGAAGAGTCAGCACAATTCAACTACTGTATGATTGCACTTTGATTGACCCAAAACAATATCCGTAATATGATATCGAATTGACAATCAAAGAATACAACACAATTGGAGTGTGCTGAGTTCAACGCACGACGATTTCCTCTGGTAGGTATTGGAGGAGATACAACATCCCTCCCCACCCGGAGGAAGAACTCAAGATCAACCGGATGACAATCGACAAGATTAAATTATTTTTATTGAACAATTTCTTTAAAATACTTAACACATATAATTTCTTAAAAATACTTAACAAATATGATTTTATATTCTAAAAGTTACTTTGTTTTTTTAATTCATTCTAATTAAAATTCATTCTCATATATTGTATTATAATTTTTCTCTTATATATAAAAATAACCCTTTTTTTATGTAAGCAATGGATTTTTCTTTACAAATAAGTTCTTTTTTTTTTTAAACTCGGGCAAACGTTACTCCTCGTATCGATTTCCTTGTTGCAGCTATACGATCTGGTAGGGCATCCATCTCGACGGCATCTATCTTGACGGCATCGGATATTTCTGGGACAAAGTTTGTTATGTTTGTTGTTATATGACCTGGTATGTTGGCGGTTTTTGCAAACGAACTTCTTGAAAGGTACCATTTGAACAATACGAGTGCTATTATGAGCACACTGATGGACACAAGAGAGTATCGATGGACGTCCACTTCCAATCGCTGACTGTTCACACTCTTCCTGTTTTTGATCTAATTCGCTTCCTCTTGTAGATCTTCTAACGACTTCTTCCCTTCCTCCAAACTCGCAATCATATCGCTATGACTACCTAAAGACAGTGGTGGTGGTTTCGAAAAGGTTCTCACTGTAAGATTGGCATATCTATCCCTTAGTAGTTCAATAAGATCTGAATGGTTCACCCTCGGTTGATGGATCTTAAGCTTTGAACTCCAAACCTGTTCGTATGGTATACGCAATTCTTTCGTATTTATTTCACAAGGATGTAGACTGTGCAGAATTCCGAATCCTTTGAGCACTGGAGTATACAGTTCCCCATCGCAATTAAAATTGAGAGCAATTGATTCTCTCATATTGAAGAGCCACTGATTTTTCGTTGACATCTTCGTGATTACCCCCTTTGCAGTTGGTGAGGCGACGTAGTTGCAGTTCACTGTTGAGGTAACAGAGTGTTGCAATAGCTCTACTAGGCACTCGGAGCTTCCACCGGTATGTATGGGTTTTTGGTGTTGACATACCTTTATCGTTATTGACGAATTGAACGGGACTTCTGAACATTGCATCAACTCTGTACGTGTCATGGTGACAAACAAAGCACGATCGTCTGCTTCTGCGATGTATTCACTCTTAACGTCCAAAACCAAGTCCCAATGGTGATCGAGTTTTGTTCGCACTGGGTATATCTTGAATAAGGAGAACATGGTGGCTTCAGGTAGCGGAACAGTGATCTTTAAAACGATTGAATCCTTTTGAGGGTAGGTCAACAGTTGAACAACTTGAAACAACGCGTTTGGATCAAGAACCATTCTTTCATACTTAGAATTCATCAGCACTGATGATATATTGTTTGCGTCCAAAATAAAAGGATGAAGCTTATTTTGGTACAAATCAGTCAAAATTGATAGCTCAGTTGTTTGGCGACTTTGGATTTCAAGTAGTTTAGAAGTAACTAATGAGATCATTTCAATAATCTCCACTTTCAATTTCGTCGCAGCTAACTCTTTTATAGTTGCCGTCGCAAAATTTTCAATATCCGTGGTATAGTTTTCGAAACTCTTCCCAATTTTGCCCACCTCTTCCGTTAACGTTTTGATAGGTTTACTGAACCTATCAAAATTGGAGTTTGCCACCGTTATCTGTTTCGTAATTAAATTGAGCGTTTCACTTTCGTTGGTATCCAAGTTGCTAAGATGGTCATAAATCTTATCAGAATCCTCTTTGTCCATAGTTCCAAAAGCCCAATGGAAGAAATGTCCAATTGTTTCTATGGCTCTCTTATTTCTTCGGTGAGAGACCATATGCTTTAAACGCATGTTGTTTTGCCGAAGGTTGGACATGATCGCTTTCAATTCGTCCGTTCTAGTGTTGCAATTTGTTTTGAATTTTAGTTGTAGAGGTGCGCACAGCTGTTTGATCTTAGCGTCACACTTGTCTACAAAATTCAGAACTTCCGAAAAATCCATGGGTGTTATTTTTGTGAATATGGTCCATTTGTTGTTAAAAAAGACGCATTCCCAATGCCTTCAAATAATGCCGGGGTTAAAGTAAGGTTTTCTATTTGGTAAGGAGTTGATGGTGTTACGTTCGTTATGTTTGCCACGAGAAAAATAAAGCTTAGTTTATACATTAAAGAAATATTTAAATGGGTTTGTTTGGTACTAAGTAGTTCGTACATTTTCTTTTTTTTTTTTGTAACAATAATAATCTATGTACCTTTTTTTCAATTTAGTGAACAAATTGAACTAATTGAAATTGATAAATTTAATTTTAAAAAAAAAGAAACAATAATTTTTGGTTGAAAAAAAAAAAAAAAACAAATTAAACTGATTAGACCAGACAGTCAACAATCTAGAAAGAAAAGAAATAAATGAAAACGAATTTAATCATTGCAATAAGCCTTAAGTTGGTTGTTGTGTACCCTTTTGATTTTCGTACCTACTCGAATATTGGTATTTACAATATCATTTACAGACACCACCTCGCAGGGACCCAACCAAATTGAGGAGAACTTATTTTTCCTAGTTGGATTTTTAAGCATGACTTTTGCTCCAACTGCAAACGAAACAGGGTTGGTTTGACGGTCGTATTGCTGTTTCGATTTTTGTTTTGCCAGTTCGAGATTCTTTCTTGCAAGTTCATGAGTTTTCTGCAGTTGATGTTGAAGAAGTTTTGGATAGTCTTCACCATTATACAGAGGTTTAGGTGTACTCTTTAAATTTGTCGGCATTTCGAACTCGAAACCATACAAGCTCTTCGTTGGTGTCAGTTTAGTGGCGGTATGCACCGTGTTGTTGTGGACATGCATTGCCTGTCTCAGCCACTGGTCCCAACACTGATCATCATTATCAACAAAACTTCTTAGATATTCCGCTAAGGGTCTGTGACTGCGTTCAAGTGAACCGTTGGCCTGTGGATGATAGGCGGTAGTGTGGATCTTTTTTACTCCAAGAAGCTTACAAGTTTCGGAAAAAAGCTTCGAAGTAAAATTTGTTCCATTATCTGTGACTAGAACTTTGGGTATACAGAACCTTGTTACAATCTCTTCGTAAAAAGCTCTTGCTACAGTACATGCTTCCGCATCAGGAATTGCCACACAGGTCATATACTTCGTTAAGTCGTCTTGAAATGTTAAAATGTATCTATTACCTGAATACGTCAGTGGAAGAACACTGACCATGTCCATGTATACCTTTTCGAAAGGAAAACACGGGGTATCTGTCAATACCATTGGCATTCTGGTCATTTTCCCTGACTTATTCTTTTGGCATTTGTCACAATTCCTGATGCTTTGCAATGTCATTTTTCATCCCTTTCCATCTAAACTGACGACGAATTCGTGCCAAAGTTTTTGTCATCCCCTGATGTCCCCCTAGTGCGGAGTTGTGGAAATCGCGAAGGACTGTTTGTATGTCTTCGGGATTTTTTAAAATTTCTTACCTATCTTACCATTTCCTTTTACGATGTCGTTTTTAATATTTATATTATTTTCGATATTAAGAACATCTCTATTCCGTTTGGCCTTACTCCTTGTCTGTACAATTTTGATACAATCATTATCTTTGTGTATCCTGCTCAACGTATCTGCATTGCAGTTTTTTTTACCAGGCTTATACATGATTTTACCTTGATATTTAGACAATTTGTGGTGAAAACGCAAGAGTCTTGTGATTGGATCCTTAACATTAAATACTCCTATAAGAGGACGATGGTCTGTAAAGATTGTAAATTTTCGACCTAAAAGATATGTTCGGAAGTGCTTACACCCCCAAACTACGGCAAGCAATTCCTTTTCTATCGTAGAATAATTTCTTTCAGATTTATCTAGCGAACGGCTAGCATATGCAATAGGCTTATCCTCACCCACTTTGCCCTGAGACAAAACGGCTCCTAGAGCTTCGTTGCTGGCATCTGTAGTCAGTATAAACGGCTGTGTGAAATCTGGGTAGATGAGAACAGTTGGTGAGGAAATCGCTTCCTTGAGGAACTGAAATGATTTCTCACAATCTGGAGACCATTCGAAACTACTTTCACTATGTAGCAGCTTTGTTATCGGGGCTGCTATTTTAGAGTATTGCGATATAAATTTTTTTATAGTAGTTCGTAAGTCCCAGAAATGATTGCACCTGTTTTATTGTTTTGGGTCTAGGAAAATCTGTAACACATTGTGTTTTAGCTGGGTCGGGTGAAGCACCAGCTTCAGAACATACGTGTCCCAAATATGTTACTTCACGCCGTAGGAAGTTACATTTCTCGGTATTTAATTTGAGATTGTGCTGCCTAAGAGGCCAGTTATAGCGATCATTAAAAACAATCATTAAAAGTTGGAACACATGAAAATTTGATTTTTTTTACTTACGTGTGATTATAGCAATCATTAAAAAAATGTTATTACTTTTATGTCATTCAAGCATTTATTTTTATTTTTGACACCAATTTTTTTTTAATGATGGAAAATGCTTCATTAATTTTTTTAATGAAAGATGGAACATTAAAAAAAGGGATCACAAACACTGGAACAAAGTGTTTCATATTTTGAAATTTAATTATCGGTTTGTCATTAAAACGAATTTTCATCATTAGAATAAATGAATGCATTTTTCATCAAAAATATTGTTTTTTTGGATTGTTTTTCACCAGAAAAAATGATTTCAATGGATTTGCCACCGATTGGTATGAGATTGATATGTAAAACCAAAGTACAACACACCACATTATCCAAATGAAAATGTTTAATGATAGATTTTAATGATCGCTATAACTGGCCCCTAAGTTTTCCCAAAACTTTAGAAAGTTTTTGATTATGTTCTTCTAGATTTTTACCATAGACAACAATATCATCTAAATAAACGAAACAATCAATTCCATGCAAACCTGTCAGAATGTGATTCATGATCCTTTGAAATGAGCACCTGTTAGACCAAAGGGCATTCTATTGAACTCGTAATGCCCTGTACTGGTGCTAAATGCAGTTTTTGCTCTATCGGCTGGACCGATCAACACCTGATGGTAACCGCTTGCCAAATCCAATGTGGTGAAAAACTGACTATGGCCCAACTGATCGAGAATTTCTTCTATTCTAGGAAGGGGAAATGCATCTTTGATTGTGACTTCATTTAGTTTTCTGAAGTCAACAACCAGCCTCCACCTTTTTTGGCCTTCAACCATTTTCTTTGGCAGAATGAGCAATGGTGAATTCCAAGGTGATATACTTTCAGAAATTATGTCTTGGTCAAGCATTTCTTGCACTTGCCTTTCAATTTCCTGTTTGTGAATCTGCGGAGTTCTATATTGCTTTGTGTTGATTGGTGCTTGGTCAGATTTGATGGGTATGTTGTGGGCTAACACGGGTGTATAGTTTAAATGGTCACCTTTTAGTAAAAATACATCATTAAACTTAATGCATAAATTTTCAATAGATTTTTTTTTCTTGCTCTGTTAAGTTATGATCTAGTTTAATTAAAGATAGAACCTTTTTTTCCCGTTCTTTAATGTGGATCTGTTTAAAATTCGCATATATTTTCGATCCCGGATTATTTTTTACTATTGTATAATTTTTAAGATTTGAGTGTATAGGTATGAAACTTGTATCCTTGAAATAGTCCTCTGTTGTACTGTTCAAAACAGGGACATGGACGTAACTGTCGTGTGCCTTAACTATTGTGTTTCCTAAATAAATTCCATCATCAATTTCCTGTGAATGTATCAAGAACTCATTTGACTTGGAATTAGGAATTTTTATTTTAACAATAGTTTGCGTACGAGCTCCAATCTTAAGCTATGATTACACGGTCAACGAAATCGGTCAACGCGTTGACTCTCTGACGTCAGAAAAAAATAAATATTTTCTCTGTCATCTCACAGTCAACGTGTACAGTGTCAATGCATAAAACATTGACTATCACACGATTGACACTATTGGGTCAATGTTGTCCCAAATTAAGTTGACTTACGGGTGTGTCAACGTGACTTTTACTCATCAGTGTCAACGCATTGACTCGCAAAACTTTGATGATCACACGGTTTGACACAAAGCAAAAAGTCGTAGCCGTCAAGGCAAGTCCAGGTTATTTTGGGGAAATAAAATAAATATTGAGTTTATTAATGCAAAACAAAACAAAACAAAACAAAACAAAAGGACTATTTTATTGATCGTTTTAAAATATGAGACCAAATCCTGAACATTTTGTTGACTATTTTCGAATGTATTCAAAAAAAAATAAAAAGAAACCAGTATCAAAATCACCCATATTTTCCCTTTCAATTTGATAAAAACTTGCGTTAAAAAACTGCATGTGTGCACTGCACAATAGAAAACAATGTACTACAAGACAAGTCATTGCGATATCGCAGAAACTTTTGCGACAATTTACCGCAGAAATGTTGCTGCAATATCGCAAGTTTGTAGGCACCACTCCATTTGTTTGTGAGTACCTATGTCGCAAAAGCGATATCGCTGCGACAAAAAAATCGCGTGTGTGCACCGGGCCTAACTGCATCCTCCATCCCAAAGCGCTGATGGTCGCTTTTGGACCGCTGATATTTCGGATTGCTTGGCCCAAAAATTGCTTCAATAATAGAAACCTACAATATTCAGGAGTAATTTAGGCTGTATTTTACTGTGCTAAGTAGTTGTTAATGAGTCCACGAAATGGTAAGATCAACTATTTGCAGATGGCGCCACTGTTATTCAATAAACTTAATGTTTTTCATAAAATCATCATTTATTGGAATTGACTTTGAACCAACGTGCGTGTACAACAACAACGGATGCATCGGCTGAATATTTTACAAAATAAATGTTTTATCGGTATTTTTCATACTCAGGAAGTAAGTCGTGTGACTTCATGGGTTCGCACTCATATTTTTTTATTTTTTGATTAAATCAAAAATGAGTACTTACTGAATGTAAAAAAAACAGGGCTATTTTTTTAATAATAAAAAATCATTGTCACACTGAGACATGACACGGAATTTAATTCTGCCGCGTCAACGCTAGGCATTGCGATGACACGCGTCCTAAAACTCCGTCAACGCGTCCCAATGGGACGTTGACCAGAGAGATTAACACGGTCATCGAAAATAGTCAATGCGTTGACCCAAAAAGAGTGTCAACGCGAGTGTCATCGTACCCGTCAACGCAGTGACACCAGTTTTCGTTGACGATCCCACCAACGTGACCACTCTTGGGACAGATTTGACGTCAATTTTACGTCAGAGAGTCAACGCGTTGACCGATTTCGTTGACCGTGTAATCATAGCTTTACACTTGACAATGTTTAATAAAGAAATAGGGAGGGGATTCGTTGGCAGGCATTTTAGAGGTAGATCAATTAAAACTTCTTTTTTTTCATCCAAAAATTGTATTCTTTTGGAAACTGCGTCGATGATTGTGTGATTCCAAAGGATATCACGACCCAGTATACCATCAGCAGGTATATCTTCTAGTCCATCTACATCATTCCACTTTAGTAAAATTTCTGGAATAAGTAAATTGGTTTATTGTACCAATTGTCATACCTACTCCACCGAAAACACCACCCAAGTTTGCTTTGTTTCATCTATATTTATATTTGTCGCATTTTTAAATGATCTTCTTTTTAGTAAGCTGAGTCGCTCCTGTGTCGACCCAGAAGAAGTACCTTTTTCTGACGCCTCGACGAACACGCTCAAATCTTACAAGATTCTAAATGCAAATACAAAGTTTGTCTTCTTTCTCGTTCAAAGCCATACTGGTTGAAACCTTCAAAACAAAACACTTAAAATAATCATTCAAAAAGTTATAAACGAATTCACCTTTGAATAGTACTTGCTCCAAACGAAACAAGATTAAAAATCAGAAATGTGAAAACCAAACTGAACTAGGTTTATATTTGTCCCAGAATACTGTGCCTTGACTTCTGCTTCGTTTTACGAATCCGCTCAAGTAAAGAAATTTAACTCCTCGAGCCAACGTTTGTGTTCTATTTTTCTTGTTGTCTATCGTTTAATAAAGGTGCTCAATTGGCTATACTTCGTCTACATTGCTTTTTTTTTATTTTCGTTATTTTTAATTTTTGTTTTTGTTTATATTTTTTGTTGTTGATTTTGTGATGGCAAATTTTGTGGGGCAACAATTTAGTGATTTAAATTTGCCTCCGGAGCGTTTCCCGATTGTTCCTTTAGGTTATTTCTCTTAGAGAAACAATCGTCCTCCCACAATCCCATCCTAGAAACACCAACTTGCATTTGACTCTATGGCGTTTGAACTTATTGTCCTAGAAAGCTCTATTTGTGAACGGGGACAACTGTTTTTTTGAGCATGCCGCAAGTCCTCGCACGCGTCGCAGTATGGCGTTCTTTTAACGAATATTGCAATCGACATAGCTGTGTTTTGCTTACCGCAGAATCCACAAGTTTTTAATGGGATTTGCAGACCTTGTTACTGTCAATTGCTGGAGTGGGAGGGTACATGAAAATTCTGGATTAATTGAGGTTGTCTTCATTATATGATGTGAGGGATTTGTGTGGGTGTAGATAGTAGTTTTTGTGCCACTTGAGACCAAATGGTGTGGAAAAGTATATACCTATTTAAAGGTGAGTCAAGGGAGGCATCAGAAGTGGATATGTTTTGAGTCAGGCTATTGGTAATTGTGATGAAAAGTACAGGAATTTGGTACAATTGAACTAATACGATCCTAACGTATGTACCCATCCATTTGCTGTAATTAGCAGTGAAGTTTTTTCAAGCTTCCTCAGAGATTTTCATTGAGGTCCTTGCTTTTCCTTCCAGCATAAATTGCGAAGAGCTGGATCGCTAGCTCTATATTTGGAATGTTTGTCACACACGAGTTTTTCAACTTCCTTTTGAGACAGTAACTACTGACTCAGTTGCAGAATATCTTGAGTCAATAATCTCAAACACATGTAGCTTCAGTTTCCGCTAGACCGGTCTAGCGAACGCTTTTACATCTTCCCTATCAGCTGATGGCATTGCTTCAATTCGCATCATCACATTGTCCAGAGTTTTTGGCACTAAATAACTGTCCTTAAACAGTTTTGCCATCCCTATTGTATTTACAATGTTTGAACGAAATTAACTCAAACGCATCGCCTTGAACGGGTTGAGATTAGAGACACTAAGATCGCCTCCTCATCTGATTTACCATTTCAAAGCCAGATCCGCATGCGTTAAGAATTCATAACTCTGCCCCCCGCCTTCGTGAAAGTTCATGATTTCCTTTCCTCCCCCGTTTGAATATGGGGACTAACCTTGAAACTACCTTGCATATATTCTCAAGTGACATTTCGCTACAAGTTTTTTTTTTTTTTCTACTTGTGTAGATTATTTGAATTTAAATACTTCTACAACTGTGGTTTGAACTCCTGATCGACCAAGGTTTTCTATCCACAATATGATTATTTGGTGTATGAAGTATCTGAGGGGTACAAAAGTTGCATGAAATTCATTCCCGTTGAATATGGGGACTCACCTTGAAACTTACCTTGCTTATTATACTCAAGTGACTTTACGCTACAATTTTTTTTTTTTTTCTACTTGTGTAGATAATTTGATTTAAAATACTTCACAACTGTGGTTTTGAACTCCTGATCGACAATGTTTCTATCCACAAGATGATTTTGTGTAGAAGTATGCTGAGGGTACAGAGCAACGGAATAAGGTGTTTTGAACTTTCAGAATAAGAGTGATATATACCTTTTTCCTCTAAGCTCCCTTTTGAGTTGTTAAACTTTTGTTTAACTCAATATGAGCTGGACTATTTCCTTGTCAGCTTCTTCTTTTGTTTTTCAGAAGTTGTTTTTGGGCTTCCTTACGCTTAAACTCGCTATTTTTAAGCTGTTTTGTAAGGTCTTCTGCCTCTCTAGCGTTGTTTTTTATTAGAGCGTGTACGGCTTTGACGTATTCGCTAACGATCGCGTCAGTCGATTCTACTCTAGTTAATTTACCCCACTGAGACGTTAGCTGAAAACTGACCAGTTTATAAACCTCAGGATTCAAAACTTCCCTTAATTCTGTGAAAAGAAATTCATTCACCGACTTTAATTGTCGTTGATTTTCTTTCTTTCCTTTTTTAATAAACTCTAACTCCTCAATTAGATCGTTAAGTTGAGCTTCAATTTGGATGCGGGCCATCAACTAACGCCAACCAACAGATCTAATTTTGGTTGTAATCAAATAAATTCAAAAACGCCCTACCTCAATTAAAGTTACTACAAAAAAAACAAATTTGAGAGGAAATAAAATAACAGAAATGAAACTTGACTAAGAATTGAAAAACTAAACCGTAAAGAAAAATAAAAAGAAAATCAATTTTATAGGTACAACTTACAATAAAAAAAAAAAAGGTACATACACTTTAGTATACTCACCTGTATTTCTCCCTTTGTATCTACTATCACTACACACTTGAAAACGAAATGTTGTATCTACTATCACTACACACTTGAAAACGAGATTCGCGGACCGACTGCGCCAATGTTAAAAGAAGACACGACCGACTTCTTTTGATGTTTTAAAAAGACTCCCCTTGTCGTGTCATTAAGGTTATCGCGAGCCCAAACATTACCAGTGGATAATCGTCGGCACGTTTGAAGAGTCAGCACAATTCAACTACTGTATGATTGCACTTTGATTGACCCAAAACAATATCCGTAATATGATATCGAAAACAGTTTTTCGCCCGATCATCTAATGTACTAAGTATCCTCCATCCGACTTTATTTGTGACATTTGAGCCTATTTATTGTTCATTGCTTATTGGGGTGGTTTCCCTTTAAACACCTGTGAACTTTCCATACTAATAGGAACTAATTCTGGATAAATGGGTTGGTGATTTGTGTCATCTTCAGTGTTACCGCAGTTTTAATTTTAAATAAGTCCCCACTGCCGACAAAAGCTGCCTAAACAAAAAGCAATACTAGTAGATTCAGTTAACATGCAAAAATTATGAAACACTTAAAGAGATTAAACTTTAAAAAATGAGCTAATTTAAAAAACATATGAGTCATCTTATCGAAAATGGGTCCTAATGGTAACTCTGATCATCTGGATGTTTAGAAGTTTAAAAGTATATGTAAATGACAAATACGTTCATTTATTAGTGCCTACATAAGTATTCATTTAGTTTTGTATGAGACTGATGCCCAGTTTCATAAACAAACACTAAAAGTACTTTTTGCAAAAATCTTTCTAAATTTTATCAGACCCTTAAAATTTTTGAGTTTCACCAACTTCACATGGGAAATTTCAGGGAAATTTTTGTCAAAATTGACATCATTAAGAAAATTGTGTGAGAAAAAATGAGAAAGCGTTATTTTCAGTTTTCAAAATATTCAATGACACTTTTAAAATTTAACGAGCCAAAAATGGGCATTTAGTTTTAAAGGGTGTTTAAAAGTTTGTTTACTTAAAAAACGCTTGGTGAAACCAAAAAATCTCATTAAACGGGTTAAAAGCCTGTTAAATGTTTAAAATGTTAAATGTCGTTTATGAAATTGGGCATGAGAAAACTAATTTCAATTATTTGACAAGGCTTACTAATTTTGAATTGGATTGAGTTTCCAAAAAAAAAAAAATTAATTATAAATTATTTTGTTTCCAATTAATAAACTGCGTAATTTAAGAAACAAGGTTATACCTAGACGTTTTAAATCCTTCACCATAACTTGGTGGAAAGTTAATTGCCATGCATCAACTTACACTATAACTTAAATAATTAGAATTCATAAAAAAAATTAAAATTTAAATTTGTGCCTCGTAAATACATTCTATTGCTAAAATTTAAATGCCAAACAGATTTAAACCTTATCCCAGTGATCACTTTATAACAAGATTGGAAACCTACCTACGTCTTACCCTCCAAATACCGCAAAAGTTATTTTTTTTCATACACACATACTCTTGCAGCAAACTTGCATTATTATGTAGGCAATTGTATAATTATTACAATAAAACGCATTCTTACAGCTAACCTGTGTCTTTAAGTTTGTATTACACGCATACTGTTACAGCTAACCTGCTCCCCTAGCTTGTAGGCAAATGTCATTTTGACAGCAAGGTTTCCAATCTTGGTATAAGTGATCAGTGCCTTATCCTTGATTTATTGATTTTTTTTTTTTTTTTTGAAAATCGTGGGTCTTTTTTTTAAATTAATTTTTTATATGTATTTTTTTTCAAAAATGTCTTAAAATTAATTTGAGTACCTACGCAGTTTTTAAGAACATCTGGCAAACGCCGAGTATAGACGTGTGTGAGAGTTCAACTGTATAGCTTATCGCGAACTGTCAAACAGTTTTCTGCCACGTGGCTTGCAAATTCATTATTTTCTCTTTATCTATCTCGTGAAATAAAATAAAAATAAAATAACTTCCCGATAAAAAAGAAAACAAAATGCCGGGGGATGTCAATCCCCCCAAAAAGAACTGGTTTAAGGAACTCGATCCTGACACTCCTTTAAACCAGCTCAACAAAATGAAACGTAAATCCACTGACCCACCCTTCCCGCCTCTTCCTATTTTTTGCTGTGAATGATGACAATGTTCCTCGGTACATAGTGATCTCAGGGCTAGAAAAAGCTTGTGAAAACGCAAATTTGCGCCCACTCTCATCGTACAACGTGTTCCAAATCAATCGCGGTTTAGAATTTATTTCCAAAGACATTTTAGAGGTTAAAGCCATGCGCTCCGGTGATCTTCTAGTTAAAGTAGCCAATGTACAAACTGCAAAAAAATTCTTACAACAAAACCGTATCGATTCTATTCCTGTAAAAATCACGCTTCATAACAACCTCAACTTAGTTCAAGGAAGAATATACTCCTTTCATATTAAAGATATCTCCGAGGAAGAACTGCTAAGCGAACTTAAAAATCAAAAAATTACACAAGTTAAAAAAATGTTTAAGAAAATCAACAATGAATTAATCCCAACAGGTGCCGCAATTCTTACCTTCGACCTTATACGACGTCCGAATGAAATAAAGCTGGGATGGCTAAATTGTAAAGTAGATGAGTATATTGCAAATCCTATGAGGTGCATCATGTGCCAAAAACTGGGACACACAAAGAATCGCTGCATCAATGCGGAAGTATGCAAGGAATGTTGCATCCCTCCACCACACGACACATGTACTCGTAAATATTGCGTCAACTGCCAAGAAGATAGCCACACCTCCTATGATCCTTGATGCCCAACCTTCCTTCGCTACAAATCAATCAACAAAATAAAATCTGATCGCCGTTGTACTATCCGCGAAGCTTAGCAAATCTACGGAGACAACCCAACAATGCACCAAATACCCGCTCCAAAGAAAAATCCTCCTGCTAAACCCTCGATGGCAGAAACTGTGAAAAACAAAACTCAAGCCAACGAACCGAACCAACCTCTAAACCCCCTAAAACAAACATCCTCTTCATCTTCCAAATCCGATCAACCCCCTATCTTACACCGCTCCAACCAAAAATCAACAGAAAGAAATCCTACAAATAACTCAAACCCCAATAATAATTCATCCTCAACTGAGCATATAACAAATAACTTACTGGCACAAGAACAAAACTCCCCTCAAAATCCGACTACCACAACAACAATCCAATCAACCTCTGCAAGCAAAACCGAAAACAAATCCCAAAATCCCCCTCCACCTTCAAATAAAAACCCAGCTCTCTCCCCAATATCAAGTGTTACAAAAAAACTTATCACAGAAAACAATTACTATGTAAAACACTGATAATGACCAATAACTTAAATATTAATTCCAAAATCAATGACTCTGCTCCCCGAATGTTCAATCCCTCAAGCTCACATGGGAGCTTGAATGATTCAGCATCCGGGCAGCAGAGACACAGAAACACACAAAAGCCATATACATATAACCCCCGAACAAAACAACAAATTTTAAAAGTTCTTCAATGGAACATTGAAGGCTGTTTCTTTGGGCTTAGAAAGCAATTGAGTGGAAAAGCCCTCTCTCGAGCAACTAAGGTAAAACTGTACAACACACTCATCATCCCAGTCCTGCTGTATGGTGCAGAAGCATGGACCCTGACAAAATCGGATGAAAGCGCCTTAGGCTGTTTCGAGAGGAAAGTTCTTCGGGTTATCTTTGGCCCCGTGTGCATTGAAGGGGAATGGCGAAGAAGATACAACAGCGAACTTTACGGGTTGTACAACGACATGGACCTAGCCAGAAGGGTCAAGGTCCAGAGACTCAGATGTCTCGGTCATTTAGAGCGAATGGACACCAATGCTCCGGCCCAGAAAGCCTTCGACACTATTCCCGAGGGATGTAGGAGGAGAGGAAGACCGCGACTCAGGTGGCGCACTCAAGTGGAAGAGGACCTCAATCAACTCGGAGTGCAAAACTGGAGACGACTAGCTAAGGATCGAGCTAGCTGGCGGAGCCTGTTGATTGAGGCCCAAGTCCACAACGGACTGTAGCGCCACGTTAAGTAAGTAAGTAAGATCTAAAACCTTCCATCATCCCACTACAAGAAACACACATCCCTACCAATTTTAATTTCCATCCCCCAAAACAATACGCATACCATCTATTCAACCAATATACCACATCAAAGCAGGGAATTGGACTCCTCGTTCACAGATCCATCCCACACAAATTCATAGATATAACATCAAATATCCCGGCAATAGCAGTAGAAATTGACTTAATCTCAAAACTGTCATTTCCCTGTATATTCACCCTAAACTTACCTTTACTGATCTGGAAGACATCGTTGAAATGTTTGATACATCCATATTATTGACAGGCGACTTCAATGCGTGGAATCCTATTTGGGGCTCTCCCAGTCTGAATAACCGTGGAAAAATTGTCGAACAATACCAATTCCAACCTCACTATCTTAAACGATGGTTCCCCAACGCACTTTTCCACCCTTAACAGTTTCACCCATATAGACCTTACCTTTACTTCACCTTCCCTTATTCCATTTACAACATGGAAAGCCCTCAAAAACCTTCATGGAAGCGATCATTTCCCAACCATAACCGAAATAACATTTAATAATCACACAATTCACGCAAGCCCAATAAAAAAATTTATTTTAGACAAAGCTAATTGGCCATCATTTCAAACCAACGTAATAGATTTTCTGTCAAACAAGGACATATCCTCTAACATCAATAAAGAATCCGCTCTCATACAAAAATCTATCCGCTACGCAGCCAACCTTTCTATTCCGCAAACCATCAATAAACCATACAAACACATAGTTCCCTGGTGGAACAAAGACAATCTTCGCCAAAACAAACAAACAGCCTGGAAAACATTTGAAAAACACCCAACTAAGACCAACCTAATAACAAAGGCCAATTCTGTATTAAAAAAAAAACAGCTAAAGAGGCAAAAAGAAACAGTTTTGTGAAATTCACTTCCAACATAAACCCGAACTCACCTTCCAAAAAGCTTTGGTCCGATATTAACTCCCTCACAGCTAATTACAAACCATTAGTAATTAAGGCCATAAAAGATCAATCCAATCAAATATTAACATCTCCTTTAGATATTGCCAACAGATTTGCCCACGCATGGTCAAATGCCTCTAATGACTCAAACTTTCACCCTGAATTTTGCAATCAAAAATATAACACAATAAACCGAAGAATCCAAATAGACTCAATCAGTGAAACAACATTGCCAATCGAAGAACAAATTAATCTTATCGAATTCGAAAGCTGCGTCAACTCATGCAAAGGTAACACACCTGGAGTTGATCGAATATCATACGCAATGATTAAAAATTCTCCCATAGTCTTAAAAAAACGTATACTCAATTTATACAACCGGATTCTTACTCAAGGTGTCATACAAATATGGAAGATTGCAACAATAGTGCCTATACTTAAACCAAACAAAGAAATCACAAATCTATCTAGTTATCGACCAATATCGCTACTTCCATGTATCAGCAAAGTCGTTGAAAAAATCATAGCCCGTAGACTATCATGGTTTCTCGAAAGAAACAACCTACTTGATATTAACCAAGCAGCCTTTAAAAAAGATAGAGGTACAATGGATTCATTATTATACATTGATGAATTTATAGCTTCAGGTCTATCGTCAAAAAACCATATTTCCCTCCTATCTATTGATTTCGAAAAAGCGTTCGATCGTATTGGGATTCACGTTGTTCTAGACAAACTGGTTGAATGGAAAATTGGTCCTAAAATACTCGCTTTCACAAGAATGTAGACAACGGTGATGGAAATGGTCCTAAATACTCGCTTTCACAAAAGCATTTTTACTACATAGAAAATTTCGAATAAAAATAAAAAACAACTTCTCCGCGGTTTACAATCTTGAAAATGGTATCCCCCAAGGATCCTCACTTTCAGTTGTGCTATTTGCTATTGCTTTTAACAACATCAGCGATATAATTGCAAAATACAATAAAATTAACTATTCTATATACGCTGATGATCTCATTATTAGGCGTGTTTTTTTGCACGCGTATATACGCTTAAAATGAACAGTGCACAAAAAAACGACAAATTTTTTGTTTAAGCAATTTGGCATCACAAGTTGATGATATGTAAACGAGAGGAGAAAGAAGAGCAACGTCAGCAGGAATTCTTTCTCCAGAGAACAGAAAAATCTCTTGCTCAAAGAAGAAAACCAAGAGAATGAAGAAAAGAGATCTGGATAGAGAAAGAGATACGAAGGCATGGAACATACAAAAGTAGCCAATGGTTTCCTTTGATTTGAAATTTAACAACAGCAAAATCATAGCTTGCTTGGGTAATTATTAAATGAAATGAATTTCGAATGAATTTCGGAATGAATTGTTGAAAATTCATTGAAAAAGGTATATGGTAGCATTGTTTTTATATCCGCTTATTTCATAACCTAGTGTCCGTAGCTTAGTGGTTAGGTGCGTTGACTGCTAAGCCGAAAGTCGTGGGTTCGAATCCTACTCGTGCCCAAAGTTTTTATTTCATCTTTCACGGACACTGCCTCTTGCGAAGAGCTGACAAAACTTCCAAGAGTATCATCTGTCATGAAAAAGTGCTTCTCAACTTTGCCGTTCGGAATCGGCGTTAAATTGTAGGTCCCCTCAATTCTTCATACGCACCCAGAGAATTGTTGATGAGAGTAAGCCACTTAGGCCTTGGCTCTTCAAGAGCTGTCGCGCCACTCTATCTTCATCATCTCTTATTTCATAAACGTGGATAATTATCGCCGCTAACTAAGCGGATATAGAAATTTATTGTTGTTGCATTTGCATGCAAATATTTTCTTAAGCGTATATACGCGTGCAAAAAAACACGCCTATTATATCTTAATGTAAAAATTTAAACAATGTAGCAGCTGATTTTTCTAATATACTTATCGACATAGAAAAATGGGGTAAATATTCAGGTACAAAAATATCTATAGAAAAATGTAAAATACTGCACACTTGTAAAAAAACCAGCTGTCCAAAAAATATTGCAATTAATTTAAATGATACGTTGATATTAAATGTAAATAACTTATAAATTTAAGGAATTATCTTTGATAATAAATTTAATTTTAAGTCTCATTATATGTACATTAAAAAAAGCCTGGCTACCAGGGTTAACATGATTAAATATTTAGCTTCTAAACATAGTTCTGCTTGCTACGGACTACGGACTTCCCATTTACAGTAAATGCTCAAAATCATCATTGGAATTAATAACACCATAAGGCTGTAAGAACTGCCCAAAGAGCTTTCCGGACAACTCCAATCAAAAATATTTTAACTGACGCATCCATCTTACACAAAATTAACTCCTATACAAACTCACCTATTAAACTTGTCACAACAAAAATTCTGCGGAGATCCAAATACCAGAACCATCCATCATCACTACTCAATGCCATAAATCTATCAACAAAGTGGAATTTTCCAGTCCAGACGAAGTCAATAAAGTGTGGAATTTTTCCACCGTGGAGATTGCCCATAAACTCCATAAGCACTGAACTTCAAAGACTTCCAAAAGCAACAAGAAGCAATGAAGTGTACAGAAAAATCTTTTTTGAGATCTTTACAAATCTCAAAATGACAGAATGGGATTTCCTTTACACAGACGCATCAAAAAATGATCACGGTATCTCATTTGCGGTCGTTGACCAAATCGGACTTGTGAAAGCAAAAGGCCTACTAGTCGACTCCACCTCCATTTTTACCGCTGAAGCTTTCGGTATTCTCAAGGCCACAATGTCCACTAACAACAGGAAAACTGCAATCTTCTCCGAAAGCCTGTCAACTATCACAGCATTAACAAATCTCAACAACAAAACCGAAATAGTTCAACGCCTAAGAGATAAAATAATCGGAAACAAAAACCTTAAAATCATATGGATCCCAGGCCATGCTGGAATACCAGGAAACGAGATAGCCGATAAGACTGCAAAAGCGGCCGTTGAAGAACCACTTATGCATTTCCAAGTATTCAACAAGAAAGACGCAAAAAAACACCTCTCGCACACATCCAGCAACTTCAAGAAAATAAATTGGAGAGAATATGTACACCACTACTCCAATATCAACCCCCACGCCAAAAAGCTATGTACCCGACAAACTAGTCCCCAAAAATCCTTAGATGCTATATAAGACTTCGCCTAGGCCACTCCAACATCACCCAAAACCACATCCTATCAAAAGAACAGCAACCGCTCTGCCACCTCTGCAACAACAACATCCCACTCACCATTAATCATCTCATCATCGACTGCCAGCATGTAAAACTAACATCAAAAAAATTAAATCTATCAAGCAGTCTGGAAGATCTGTTAGCTGTTCCATCTGAACAAAACATTTTATATATATACTTGATTTGTTCAATTAAATTGGAAAACCTAATCTAACTTTTTATTCTTATACTAAGTATAACTATATTTAAATTAACCCCAACTTTTCCTTTTCAATTATAAATAATTCACCCGTATCGGCAGAAGGTCCTGGTAGCCAGTGCCGTAAATCATTTATTATTAATTGTGTTTATTACCGATTAATAAAGTTATAATAATAATATATAATAATACACATTTTATGTTTCAATTTCGATTTTTAGCCCCTTACTGCATGATTTTTTTTTTTTTTGATGAAAAAAAAATATTGGATAGATTTAGCAAAAATAAAAGACACGTGTTTCAGGATTTTTCATTTTTTTCCCAAAAGCTCGGGAAATATGAGTTTTACGGTTTGGATCAGATATGGCACACCATGCAGAAATGAAAAAAAAAGTCATTTTATAAATTAATATAAACATTTTATTATTAAATATTATGTGGTGTGAAAAAGCAAAAAACAATTCCTTTTTTCGTTTAAACATAAGCTGACAACACATTTTTGACACATTACAAATGATAGGCCGTTACAGCTCTGCTTTGTAGCGTTGCCTAGTGGACCAGAGGGGTAAATGACCAACGCCATCTTGTCGCACGTCCCTAGATGGCATTTCACAAGCAGGTCCTTTCAGTTTCGACTGTATCGAAGTTTCCAGTTCTAAAGAAGGTCGCCCACGCTTAGAACTCCTACATTGCTTCTCGCTACGGCACAAACCTTCAGCAACAGCGCACTTGAAATCCACCAGGGGCATCCAGGTCTCAGAAGTGGGAAGATTGCTTCAATAAAGCAACCAAGCGTTGACCGCTACCAAAAACACTTGTGGAAAAAAAATTCGGTGGTAAAATTTTTTCGACCTTATATGAATCCTGTGATATCCAAGAAGCGCATTCAATAAATCCACTCCACCCATGTGTTTGTTGTAGACCATAACAGTTTTGGGACAGGAAACCGTTTGCTAAACTTGTTCCTTTCTGATGTAACGTCGAACTTCAGACAATGGTTTACTGCCTTGTGCTCCAATATACAGCTCAAAATCATAGCTGAATCCGGAGCTACTACTTAGAACAAAACTTTTATATCCCCATTTGTGTGGTTTCTTTGGATTTTATTGGCGCATTGAAGATCTGTTTTTAGTTGGAATGATTTGTTCGTTCACTGGCAAATATTCTTCCCTCGGAACTTTGTGTAGCCTTTGTCTTATTTGTTCCAAGAATAACCGTATTTTGTGCAGAGGATCATAGCCAGGACGACCTTTGGGGACTTGTGTTGATTTTGAATTGAAATGAAGGAATCGTTTGATTTCCTCGAACCAATTGCAAGTCATCACATTTGCAATCAAACACTCATTCCAATAAGTCCGTATAAATGGTAACTGGACTACGGACATGTAAGGACACATTCCAATAAACTGCTGGATTTCTTTTGCAGTGATGTGTGGAGGCCTTTCTGGTCGTTTTTCCGCAGCGTATAGCATCGTTTGATCTTCAATGTGGCTAAACGTTTTATCCGTCAACAAATATTTGAAAACTGTATAGGAAGCTCCAAGGTCCTTATTTCCTCCGGTAAGCTCGGATAACCAATGAATTGACATTCAGATACATCCTTTTCTAAAAACTCATCTCGCCAACGGGGTTTTTCGTTCCGTCTTCCTCTGGAGGGAGGTTCCACCATATCTCGCTGTATTTGAGATAATGGTATGTCGTCTTTGGAATCCCAATCAGTCATATCAGACTCCACCGGTGTTCCTATTGGAATATTGACTTGATTTTCTTCTTGCGAAAGTTCTTCATAACTGCTTTTATCGGGAAAACTTTGGATCCTAATATGAGCACTTCCGTAAAATCTACGTTTATCAATCTTGTCAAAATGTCTGAAATGTTATTGTGTAAATAATCTTGACCCACTTTTTAGCATTTTTCACTTCTTTACTTACTATTCCACTATATAAATGTAAATTGTAAGTAAATAAAGTACAATTTTTTGTAAGCTTTATCCGTGATTTCAAATTGTTCTCCAATAGAAATTCAGAATGTTCGATTCCTATTGTCCTCGCTGTCTTATATATAAAGGATATTTCTAGCCTCTGATGATCAATATCTGAAGTTGAGGCAGTTAAAAAGTAATTAGCGAAACTACCAAAAATCCTAATTTTGCCCAAAAGCCTCAGGCAGATCAAAAATCAACTCTTCTGCCTTTGCCTTTTTCTATAAGTCAGGCAAAGGACAATAAAAAAAAGGTATATTTCTGCATGGTGTGCCATATATGGTCCATTCAGTTTTTGGTACTTTTTACTAAGTATTCGGATCATAAACACAAACAACCTAATTATATGCAATAAATACATAATCACCTTTCTATATGTATTTTTGTTTCAAGGAAATACCCATTTTTTATATTTTTTATGGAATTTTGAATTGCACGTTGGTACTCATTTTTGATTTTACTGTCTTTTCTGTTTTGGATGATCAAAAAATTAGCTAAACTCATTCATAAATTCATTATTTTTTGTAAAATTCAGTAAATAGGTGTATTTTCTTGATAACACAATACGAAACATAAATATTTTTTAACAAATTTAAAATTTATGAACAAACAACTGGTTTGGCTCATATATGAGCCACCATGCAGTAAGGGGTTAATATTTATCCGTTTTCGAGATACAGAATTTTTTATACAAAGTTTAAAAACATATTGAAAGTTTTTGTTTTTGGTCACAAAAATCGTATGGTGGCTACCGTAAATTTCGATCTTAAAAAAAAAAAATAAAAAAAAAACCCCACGCGAATTCCCTGAAACCTCTAAGTTTCAAGTTTGAAGTCAATCGGACCAGTGGTTAAGGCGTAGATGCGTTAACAGACAGACGGACGGAATCGCCGGACCCACTTTTTTCGGCTTCTCTATCATCGTAATGTCATCTCATCATTATCTTAACTTTTTTTTTGTATGAATTCAATACTCGGCATGTATTCTATATGTCGCAAGTAAAAAAAAAAAACTCGCAACTACGAGTTGAGCCCTTTTGACCCTTTTTTTGTGGGGAACTGCCAAGGACCGATGTTTTGCTTACGATTGATGCACTTAAGGCCAACATCAATCAACCAATTCGTGACCTAGAGCTCGAATCATGAACAAGTTTTGGAACATTGGAGTGAGAATGCGGTTCTGAGAAGTTGTGTTTCATAATAATAAGGCCATACAAACATTTAATTCTACCCGTTTATTACATTTTACAAGAAACGACTAAATGGCCAACCCTGTATACATATTATATATTATTATATTTTATAATATGCCTTTCCGGCAAAATCCTTGTAACGAGATAGCAATTCTATATTGAAAAGTTCCAGGCCACATATATTTGTTACGAAACACGACGAATGTGACAAATTAGAATGTGTGCAAGTAAAATTTTAAAAAAATATTAAAAATAGTTTTAGATGATTTTGTATGACTTTTAAAGTGCGTGTTTTTCAAATTTGGAGTTGCAAATAGACGTGCAACTCCAAATTCGGGATCCTTTACAGAAAAGTTGATTCTAATTTAGGGCTCAACATACATATGTACATATAACTGAATCCTTTACCTGCAAGATTTTAACTTAACGAACGTCTTTTCTGAAACCTCATCTAGATCTTTCCGATAGCGAGACGACAGTTTTTTACCAAGTATTTCTCTTGCCACACAGTCGTCAATGGAATAATACCTGAAAGTGAACCAAAATAATTCATCTGCACTAACTTATATTTTATAATTTTACTTTTCTATAATTAGTCGGAGTGTTCTTGGCTCCAACTGGAAATACGATTGTTCAGATAACTTGATTGGTGAATGTAATAAACGCTCTATCAAGAAAAAAGTTCTGTATTGGTCCAGTATGTCGGAAACAATAAGGTCAATATGTGCACCAAGGAACTGTCCGAAACATTTTTGTTTCAAGTAAAGCGAGGCCTCGGATGCTTAAGACAGAAATATCAGAAAATATTGTAGAACTGGAAGTTCCTAAGTCTTACTCGAGTAACCTTCAATCCATTGTTGAAATATCTCAGAATCAATCAAGGTGTAGTTACTTATGAAAACATCGATTTCGGCGTTCATGCTTCCAATGCTGAGTTTTCGCGAATCTCTTTATTTTAATGTGTCAACTGTCAAGCCAACCCAGATGAGTTTTTGTCTCTGAGTAAAATGGGAAACAAACCACAGATAAGTTTAAAAGGGAGATGGGAAACCAAGCTGTCAAAATGACAATGCCTTCCACATCACCAGAGACAAAAGGAGATCGGAAACTGACTTAAGCACTATTCACATGAGCACGAACGACGACCAACGAATGAACGAAAATTCGTCGATTTTGACATTTCTTTCACATGAGAGTTTTTAATTCGTCGCGAATGAACAACCAAAACACAAGGCAAGAATGATTTTTGGGCTTAGACGCGCGAGAATATTTTGTTCGTTGGGAGTGTGGATGATGTGGAACGCGAATAGAGTTTGGCTGCTCGTATCAACCACAATTCTTTTCGCGACGAATAAATTTGTTTTCTCAAATTTATTAACATTTGAGATTACAAATT
This sequence comes from Sphaerophoria rueppellii, assembly GCA_920937365.1. Taxonomy (NCBI): domain Eukaryota; kingdom Metazoa; phylum Arthropoda; class Insecta; order Diptera; family Syrphidae; genus Sphaerophoria; species Sphaerophoria rueppellii. The sequence goes on from CAKKXW010000002.1 coordinate 57,966,444, forward strand.
TAATTTATGCATCACAAATCAAACATAAACTTCAGTTTTATCGTTTTGTTGACAATTTGTAAAGAAATACGGCTCCAAGCGTATCTAAAATCACTTTTCTTCATTCATTCGTCGTTCGTTGGTCGTGCTCATGTGAATAGTGCTTTACGTTTCACTCCCTAGATCCCGCAACAAAGATTAAATATGTAACAAGATGGGAAACTGACTTACGTTTCACTCCCTAGATCCCGCAATTTTCATATTTCTTCATTCTCTTTTTCTTTTGGTCTACATGAATACATGTGACTTACAAAAACAAAGAGATGAGGTGAGATTTTTCTATTTTTGACAATTACCTCTTGTTTGTTTTCGCATTTTCAACAGTTCTCTTTTGCTTGTTTTCGCATTTTCAAATTTAACGTGGATTGCAGTGTTACTGCGGGCTCAAAGTTTAATGAGTCCCAGAGATAAAAAAAATGAGTCCTTTTGAAAAAAAATGAGTCCCTTCTGTTTTCTTTTAGAGTTCATTTTAATAATACACATAATTATTAACATAAGGTGACACTAATAATAAATAAACATAAACAAAACTATTAAATTCATAAAAAAACGATGACAAAGAGACAGAGACAATAGGCCAGTTCCACCTAACAAAATCTCACTGAGATCTCAGAAATCTCAGAGATTTTTTAGGTGGAACAAAAAATCTCAGCTGAGAATTGAGATTTTTTTCTGAGATTTCTGAGATGAAAATTTTTTGGATTCGATTTCTCACTCAGCTATTGTGACGTGACTGACATATGCACAACAACAATTTGTAAGGTAACCATTTTATCTCAATGAGAACTGAGAATTTTGTTCCACCAAATGATTTTGCCTCAGTCAAAGTGACATTGAGATCTCAGTGAGATGTTGTTAGGTGGAACTGGCCTAATAAAAGAATATGAAGTTGCAATCCACAATCATATGGTTTGGATTTTTTTTTTGCTTTCATTCAAACAAAGCGCCCTTATGAGCCCAAATAACAAATTAACTTCTATAAGGCCTTAGCGAAGCTATTTCTTGATTTGTATCTTGCTTATGAAATCTTATACAAATACGTTTGGCGCAAGTTATGAAAGCTATTGATTCTTTAAATCAATGATGATAATAGTATCAAATCTCTACAAGATCTTATAACAATTAATTTAAAGAAGCAATAGCTTCTCACAAGAATTGCGAATAAGGCCTTAACAACAACTTGATACGCGAAGTGACAGGTTTGAAATTTCGTTTGTTATAACTTGCAAAAAAAGGTCTTATTCGTGTTAAATAATTGCAGACTGTTGTTAGTAAGCCAAAAAAGATCTTATCGGAGCTATTTTTGCTTCGCTTTCACGAGAAAGCAGTATGAGGCCTCCTGACACTTCGGTAAATCAATCTTGTGCAAGCAGTTTGTTTTAATTTGCACCAGGATGTGTTGTACGTGTTATATAATTGCAGACTAATATAAATAAAAAACAGTAGGTCTTAAAAAAATAATTCGTCCATGAGGAAGCCTTAAAATAATACTATGAAAGCTAATGCTTCCGACTTTCAGAAATTTTGACCTTATACAAGATAAATTGCTACTTGGGAGTGAGTCAAAGCAAATTTTTGAATGCTGAAACAGAGTTCAAGCTACGTTTACACTATGCATTCTTCTCAAAATTAATTTTCTTTACAAAATGGAACCAAGTTTTAGAAAATATTAATTAACATTGACTTCAGAGTAAAGATGAGTGATTTTTAATAAGAGGTAGCTTGGATTCGTAAAAAATGAGCCAAATCAAAAATGTGTGAGTCCCTGAGTCAAGTTAAAAAAAATTGAGTCCCTTTTGGCACTATAGTATCCCCGCGGTAACACTGGTGGATTGCTAGATTGAATTTTGAAATTGTCAAACACGTTTTTCATAAACTCCGCACGAAAATGATTTTGGATGCGTTCCGAAACTTTAGACCGAAGATATATTTTTTGTGCCTTACATTATGGTTTGTTTATATGCAGAAACGCATTAAAATGTTTAAAAATACTGGCTCAAAATTAAAGTCCGATAATGAACAATGTTAAGAGTACTAAGTGTTATAATATGCTGTTTCCAATGACTGAACTATACTAAACGTTCAATAATTCTTAGTTTTGACCTACGCACCTAAACTCTATAAAAGATCTGTTTTCAATCTACTTCGCTAAATCTTGTGATAAGCGTCAGTGGAATCAGCATATATAATAACGTTTGAGTCATGATTGAAACGTCATTTTAAACTAGTATCACACTAATCTTGTTCATTAGCAACAACACTAGCATCAAAAGTATTCTGCCCGATGATGGAGAAACACCTCCGAAACACATCCTTTTTAAAACCAAATAAGTTGTGAAATTAAAATTTGAAAATAAGAATAAATTCAAATGTTTATAAAATTAATATTTATTTATATAGTTCTTTCTTCCATAAACATAAATATAAATTTTTGCAATCGAATTGAGGAGACATTAGGTAAGTTTCATTATCAATTTACAATTTACAATTTAAGAAGGGAAGAAGTTAACATAAAAATTTGAAAATTTGATTATTTTTATATTCACAGTTTAAACTATTATAAATGAGCCGAAAAATTTGTCGGTGTTTTCATATAACTATATGTTTTAGAACGTGTCTTAAGTGCCCATGAGATCGTTTCCAAAAACAAGTTAAACATAGTTAAACACCCATCATCTCCATGTCTCATTGTTGAAAAATAAAAATTATAAAACATTTAATTATTAGTTTGAATGAAAACAAAAAATTCGAATTTCTTTAGATTCCGAGAAAATACAGAAATGTATTTTTCTAATTTAACGTGTTTTCTTACTATAGTTGAATTACTATTTATTTTAAATTGATGAGGTTGTACGCAATTTCCATCACCGTCAGAAATTGAAGAACCAAGTGATAATGTTTCATGAACAATTTCTACGCCGTTTTATTTCGTTGATATTTGCTTACCAAATGTTACACTGTTTGTGAACATATCCATTAACTCACCTTTTTTTCAAATTTAACTGCCAAAATTATTCCCCTTTGGTGAATAGACGGATTGAAAGAATGTATTAGTGAAAACACGCACACATCTTTGCAATCCGTAAATTTTAGCTTGTAGGCAACTGTCACTTTGACGGCCTTGTTTCCCATCTTGTTACTTATTTAATCCAGTGATCACTTTATAACAAGATTGGAAACCTACCTACGTTTTACCCTCCAAATACCGCAAAAGTTATTTTTTTTCATACACACATACTCTTGCAGCAAACTTGCTTTATTATGTAGGCAATTGTATCATTATTACAATAAAACGCATACTCTTACAGCTAACCTGTGTCTTTAAAATTGTATTACACGCATACTCTTACAGCTAACCTGCTCCCCTAGCTTGTAGGCAAATGTCATTTTGACAGCAAGGTTTCCAATCTTGGTATAAGTGATCAGTGATTTAATCTTTGTCCCGCAATTTTCCTATTCCGTCATTTACTTCTTCTTTTCGTCTACATGAATACATGTGAGTTACAAAAACAAAGAGATGAGGTGAGATTTTTCTATTTTTACATTTCTCTTTTGTTTATTTTCGCATTTTCAAATTTATCATGGATTGCTAGATTAAATTTTGAAATTGTCAAACAAGTTTTTCTTAAACTCACCACGAAAATACTAGAACTTACGATTTCGGATGCGTTCTGAAACTTTAGACCGAAGACATATTTTTGTGTGCCTTACTATAAGTATATTAAGATGCAGAAAAGCATTCAAATGTTTAAAAATATTGACGTAAGATTATAGTCCGCTAATGAACAATGCTAAGAGTAAAGTGTTAGAATATGCTGATTCAACTGACGCTAATCACGAGGTTAAGCGAAGTAGATTAAGAACATATCTCGACATTTCTTAAATTCAGGGTAGGAAAAACGTAGTTTTATACTAAACGTTATATAATTCTAAGTTTTAAGTTCTAAATTCAAATTAAACTGCCAAAATTGTTCCTCTTTGGTGAATCGACGGATTGAAGAACTGTCACTTTCACAGCCTTGCTTTCATTTATTTATTTTTCTTCCAACACATCAGATATACATATTTCTGATGACAAAAAAAAAAATAATATTTTTTCCCTATTCCCATATTTAATGATAAATTTTTCGTATACCTATTACCGGCCCTTTATTGGACTGAAGCTTTTTCTTTAATTTCATTTATGTTCAATTTTGATGTCAGAAATTCAACTGCTAGATGCCATTTACTGCTTTTACGCAAATTTACTTTTTTGCTATCTTCCTGAACATATCCCTCTTCTGCTCACTTTTACTCACTTTTCGTACGTTAATGGTGGATTTACGCGTATCTGCATTTTTAGTTCTGCAAAAAAGAGAGATGCAAAATACAAAAATCATTCTCATTCGATAGAGAGGCAAAATCAAAATGCAGACATCTTCTAAAGATCAAGATTATAGGAAATAATAGAAATCAAGATCAAGATTATGGTTAAGACGAACATGTTCATCTTTTTTATAGCATGTTCATCTGCATTTGAGGTTCCTATAACTGAGTTCAGGTCAACAGCGAATCTCCCTTTCTCACCTGAACGCTAAAAAAGCAACAAAGTCTATAATTGTCAATTTTTCCGCTCGTTTGATTATATGTGCGATTGCGAAAAGAAATAAACTCAATAAAATTACTCAATAAATTATTGATAAACTTCATTTCGTATAGATACTACAACCAGAAACTAATGGAGGAATTGATAAATAAATGTGTTACCAAAAAATGGCTACTCTTCATTTGTCACTGAGCTATAAAAAATTATGGCAATTAAAAAAAAGTAGGCATATAGTGTACTCTTTCACTCTTTTGTATAACGACGTATATCTCAGCCGCCTTACTTTTCTTGATTTTTACAGATCAAGATGATGCAGATACATGTAAATCCACCATAAAACTACAAATTTTCAAATTTACTGGTTAATTTTTTCCCCAGATGGGGTGCCTAACATTACTGAGATAGTATTGGTAAAAACACGCATACTCTTGCAGTAAACGTTGACCGCAGCTTGTAGGCATTGTCATTTTGACAGCTCGGTTTCCCATATCCCTTTTAAACTAATCTGTGACATGTACAGTGTACCTGAGTGAAGCAACGAAAATGTCTGATGATGTCCATTTTTGGGGTATGTGCTGTCAGTTTTTGGGGTATGTGCTGTCAAACTTTGACTGTGTTGTCAGTCAACTTCAGGGGTTTATTACGGATTCTTTTTTGTGAAGAAATCAAGAAAATTTATTGAATAATTTCTTTATTCGTCTTGGGAAAAGCACATTTGAATTTTGGTAAGAAAAGTAGAAATAAAAAAACTGTAATTTAATTGAATTCCATTCACAGATTCATTATTAGGAAATTCTCTTGTGGCTATTCAATATTGGATTCGGTCAGTCAGAAGGGCGTTAAGAAATACAATCGCCCGCTTCAGGTTCAGTTGCAGCAGCTCGATGGCACCTTTAAGCATATTCTGCAGATTGAGAACACAGTGGTAAGGTCGGACATCACGTGTCACTCAAAAAGTCGTCGCAACAAGAAGAAAAAAATTCCCCTTTGCACCGGCGAGGAAGTTGATATGGATTTGTCGGCAATGGATGATTCACCAGTTCTGTGGACCCGACTCAATCCTTTGATGATCCTGTTGCGAGATTTGAATCGAACAGCCGGATTTTCAGTGACAATTCCAGTTGCGACACGAACGCGATGTCATAGCCCAATTTGAAGCGATCAACGCTCTAGAGAAGTATCCCACTTCAGCGACTCGACGAGCTCTCACCGACACCATCGAGAATGAGAGATGCTTCTTTAAAGTGCGATGCGAGGCTGCGCATTGTCTTACTAAGGTAACAACGGCTTTGAAGGGATTTGATTTGATTTTATTGTTTTTCTCTTTCTCGACAGGTCGCCAATGCTATGGTCACTTCATGGAATGGCCCACCGGCAAAGTTGAATATATTTCGAAAGTTCTTCGGTTCGTTTAGTGCACCCCACATAATAAAACAAAACAATTTCTCGAACTTTCAGCATTATTTCCTTCAGAAGACAATCCCAGTTGCGATGTCAGGTAAGAATAGGAAAAACAGACAATGATTTCGGTTAATTGAACAATTATCAACACAGGTCTCTGCACATCTCATGGAATCTGTCCGCCAGAAGTGATTCGTTTCCTTTCGTTTATAATGACAACACTCGAAATCACTACTCCGACAACTACTATCGGGCCGCTTTGGTAGACGCTTTGGGCAACTCCATAACCCCGGTTGTGTCCGTAGTCCTTTAGGGAGCACCAATTACCTCTGAAAATCTTTCAGCTGATGCTAAGTATAATTCCTAGAAATCAAATTTCTTAGCACACCATAAGTTGATATGTATTCTCATTCAATAGAGTCGTTCTGGAAGAAGTCACTTGCCTCTTGAACCTGAAGAAACATCTTCCCTCCTACAAGTACACGGTGTCCGTGTCATGTCTGAAAGTTATGTGAAAGCTTCAAAAATGTGGTCATCTGCCTTCGCTGCCAAAAATCTATCGATGTTGATGTTCGTATAGCTGCAATGGAATGCCTGGTAGACTTTGTCAAGGTCGATGACCGATGGGAAGACTTGGATCATTTGATAACGCTTCTAGAAACCGACCCAGATCCTTCAGCCAGACATGCTCTGCAATGCCAATAGCAGAAAACCAAACAGAGACTTAGTCGAGTGTGACTCTGCAATGAGGTGAAAAAGAACAAATACTTGATACTACAGTGGGAATGACACTCTATGATACAATAGGCTTAGATGAGCAACCCCAAGATTATAAACCGGTCAATGAAAATTCAGTAAGTGTAGATATATTTGATAAGGAACAATTGAGCAGCTCAGATATGTTGGTGGAAAAAAACGACGTCAGTAAATGATGAATGCTTGCTTTCTAAGGCTGAGGTGTGCAGGGTGTTCTCGACTAAGCACCAAACGTCGAGTTAAAGATCCAAACCAAATTACACAACCAACCTTCACCATTCGTTTAACGGCTATTTATTTAGTAATATGTTAAGTCTAACAGGTTTCTTATACCTGTTCATTGTATAGGCAATTTACTTATAATACTTATAAAACCTAATAATTGAATTCTTTTCACAGATTGATTTGGCCTTGAGGAAAAGAGCTGTTTCCATTTGAATTGGCGTTCGGAATGGAGTTATCAATTCCCTGAGATAGCAAGAATCCTTATCCTTATTGGATCCGATACAATTTTCATCGAAGTCTTAAATGCACGCCTGCTGCCGCAAATTTCTGGTCTAAATTACAAAGCAACTTTTTCATTGGTGAGTGTGTTCTCTTGATGTTCGAAGGGTAGATATGTGCATTCAAGTGGGCACAAGCGTCCACTGAAACCTCTGTCTATCAACTCCTACTCTCCACCTCCCCGTGGTGAACATCGGGTGCCCAGTACCTTCGACCGAAGATTGGGTTCCATACCCCAGTGGGAAGTTGTTGGCGGCAGCAAAGAGAGAGAGGGGAGGAGGTATGCGTCCACTAAGGCATGCCTCCTTTTCAACAGGCGGCAGCGGAAGAACTCCCATGATGGAATCAACGGTGGCGTCTACAGTTCCAGTCAGGATGAACTACTTAGTGAACACCTTATAGGGCTACTACGACATATTCGCAGCGCAGGCCTATAAGGAGCGGTTTGGCCGGCTCTTCGTCTTAGAGTTAAACTAAAGACCTGGCCCTCCAGGTTGGGGGTCGTGCGTCGGGGTGACTGCCCGGCCACATAAAGAAGTGCTAGTTCCGAAACACCAACAAGCCTCGGATACGGACGGAATTAATGATGACGACCCACGCAAACGATTTAAGGACAACGAATTTCGGTTTTGCACGTGGAATGTTAGGTCCCTTAACAGGCCACGTGCAGCCGAACAACTAGCGGAAGCCCTTGACTGCTATAAAGCAGATATAACTGCCATCCAAGAAATGCGATGGGATGGTCTGGGCCTACGCAAAATGAACAACTGTGATATATACTACGGCGACTGCTACCGGGAACAAAATCAGCGTATATTTGAATGTGGATTTGTAGTTGGGACGCGACTCAGGAGGAATGTCTTGAGTTTCAACTCAGTGAATGAGCGCATCACTACAATCCGTATCAAGGCTAAATTCACCAACATCAGCCTCATCTGCGCTCACGCCCCCACTGAGGAAAAGGATGAAGACACCAAAGACAGGTTCTACGAGCTCCTCGACAAGACCTATGAGCAATGCCCTAGCTATGACATTAAAATCGTCCTTGGAGATTTTAATGCTAAGCTGGGTAGAGAAGAAATCTTTGGTGGAATAATCGGACGACATAGCCTACACGACACCACCTCCGATAACGGATTTAGGCTAATCGACTTCGCTGCGGGGCGAGACGTAATGGTAGCAAGTACGCGATTCCCACATCGCGATATCCACAAGGGAACATGGAAATCTCCTGACCAATCAACCGTCAACCAGATTGATCACATTGCGATCGACGCACGACACTTCTCTAGCATGCAAGATGTCCGCACATTCCGAGGTGCCAACATCGACTCGGACCACTACCTTGTTGTAGCCAAGGTACGAATGCGGATATCCCGATCAAGGCCAACACGCGAAAATGCTAGGAGGAAATTCGACGTCAAGCGGCTACAATCGCAAGAGATTGCTAGATCCTTTTCCGATCGTGTCTCCGAAAATCTCCTCAGAAGTCCTTTGCTGCCAGCACAAAATATAGAGAACCAGTGGCAACACTGCCAAGCAGCCATCAGAGATGCCGCCTCTGAAGTGCTAGGGTTTACAAGGCCACCACAACGAAACCCCTGGTTTGACGATGAATGCCGGCGAGCACATGCAGCTAAACAAGAGGCATACAAAGCGGCGCTGCAAAGAAAGACACGAGCAGCTCGTGAGCTCTACGAGCAGAAAAGGAGAGAGGAGCATAAACTTCTCAGAAAGAAAAAAAGGGAGCATGAGAAGCGCGCTATCGAGGAGATAGAGGAACGAGGTTCGAAAGTTCTACAAAAAGGTGAAACAAACCTTCAACGCTTATACACCCCGAACTGAAGCCTGTAGAGACCATCATGGGAATATCGTAGTAGAACCGCAGTCTTTAGTACATACGGATCTCGAAATTCACGAGCGAATCTTTTAATGAATCCAAGTGTCATGTTAGCTTTATTAATAATGTAGTCAAAGTGGTTAGTATATGTAAGTTTAGAGTCCAACACTATTCCCAGGTCAGTAAAACTAGAGACATTACATAGAGGCAACGAATTAAGCGAATAGTTATATACAAAGACATTTTTCCTGCGTGTAAAACACATTGTCTTACACTTGCCAATATTTAAAACTAAACTATTAATATTGCACCATTCCCTAAATCTCTCTAGGTCTTCTTGAAGAAGATCACAGTCATGCATAGAACTAATTTTTCGAAATAATTTCACGTCATCGGCATAAATAAGTGACATGGAACTAACTAAGACAGAAGGAAGATCATTACATTAATAAATAACACAAACAGCAATGGACCAAGATGACTCCCTTGTGGTACACCAGAATTGACTGTAAAACATTTAGAACGTTCATTTTTAAAAACAACACTATATAATCTATCACGAAGATAAGACGACAACCACAAGATGAAACACTCATTAAGACCAATAATTCTTAATTTCTTAAGAAGAGTTTTATGACAAAGTTTGTCAAAAGCTTTGCTAAAATCAGTAAAAATGCAGTCAACTTGTTCTTTGTTTTCAAAAGCGTCAGTACAGAATGTAGTAAATTGCAATAAGTTTGTTATCGTGGATTTCTTTTTTACAAAGCCATGTTGGTTGTCACATAAAATAGATGTACAGTGAAACGAAAGGGTATCACAGATAATAGACTCAAACATTTTTGGAATGGCTGATAATTTAGCAATTGGTCTATAATTGGAAACTATGTTTTTCTTTCCTTTTTTATGAAAAGGTATTAAAAAGGAGTTTTTCCAAAGGGTAGGGAACACAGAACATTTTAGGGAATCGTTGAAAAGTAGGAAAAGAGGATAAGATAAAAATAGCTGCGTTTTATTATTACGATGATCTGATCTGGATCAGATCATGAAAATAAAACAGCTTCTTTCATCAATTTCTCTTTTACTTCGAGTTTGGCAGATGTTTGTATTTCTTTTTTTTTCATTCTGATCGAAGTTGCCCTACGACATTTTTTCTCGACGATTATTGTGTTGTTTTTTTTAGGGCAAACGTTTTTGCTATGTAATTGAAAAATATTTCATCACCGGATAGTGAATGTGTAAAAGTGGCAGCACAGTTTTCATTGAAAATATACGCCAACGTTTCAACTTCTGTGCGGAAGAAGAACTAATTTTTGGACCACAAAAATTGATCCAAGTCAAAAGCAGGATTTCAATTTGTTGTTGTTACACATATAAATCAATGATCTGATCTGGATCATGGTGATAATAAAACGCAGCTAATATTGCACACTTTTTTAACATATAAGATAGTAAACCATCAGGAATGGGACTAAGACAGTCATCTTAGTTATCAATATATTTTAGGATAGTTTTCTCAGAAATTGAAAAATCTATTGAATTAAGGTGTGAGAATTCTGTTAGTCTAAAATTATTATTGTTTTCATGAGTAGATATATTACCAAATGCACTTTGAAAATAATCCGAAAACATGTTTGTGATTTCTTGCGATTGGCTGGTGGAGTCCAAATAACTCATTTTTGATGGGTACCCATCAGATTTGCGTTTTCAATTTACAAATTTACAAAAATCACGAGGATTAGATTTAAGATTATTTTCAGTTTGTATTATGTAGTCAGAATAAAGAAGATTGGAGTAGTTAAGAAATTCATCTCTCTGTATGATAACATCATGCAAGCGCAAGGCCTCTTCAGTCCATGATCGATTCAACTTAGCCCATGACTTATTTCTTTTATTTCTTAAAGTTTTTATATGTAGGTCAAACCATGGTGGAGCGTAATTCAAAAGTTTTCTTTTCCTTAAAGGAACAGTTTCTATAAAACAGTCAAATATTATTTTGTAAAAGTGCAAAACCATTTCATTGCAATTAACGTCCTGACGTAAAATATTCCAGTCAATGTCAGATAAAAGTCTATAAAGTTCATTAAAATTACATTTTTAAAAATTGAATTCATGCTTATTCTTACAATGACTTGAAACGTTAAGGGTGTTTAAACTTAGTGAAATTGAGAGTGCAGGGTTGTGGTTGTCTTCTTCCACAATTGTAGTATCGCATGCTTGTACAGTTCCGTCAGAGTAAATGATGTCAGAGAAGTATACAAGGTCAAGAATTTTATTATTTAGATTTTTAATCCCGTTTAGTTGACTGAGGCCTAGAGAGGTCATTCCATCGATGACAATAGTTTCATTTGTAGTAGATACATGAGTCGCAGATAAGAAGTCACATTCATGTGAAGTAGTCCATTCGATATTTGGCAGATTAAAGTCCCCAACAACAAGTAATTCATCAACATCGTCCATCATAGCATTGATTGATTCCAGGCAATCGTTAAACTTATTATATACGTCATTGTTCGAGGATGGAGGAATATAACAAACAACTATAAACAAATAACAAGACAACAGTTTCAATCTCACACACATGATTTCCAGATTATAAAATAAATAGAGGGACGCGACAGCTCTTGAAGAGTCAAGGCCTAAGTGGCTTACTCTCATCAACAATTCTCTAGGTGCGTGTGAAGAATTGAGGTGACCTACAATTTTACGCCGATTCCGAACGGCAAAGTTGAGAAGCACTTTTTCATGACAGATGATACTCTTGGAAGTTTTGTCAGAAGTGCGTTTTTGCGCTGACGATAGTTGACTATAGTTTTTATGTCAAAAGGAAAATGGTTGATGTGTCATAGTTGAAATAGTTATGTGGCTTTTCTTACAACCAAAGAACTGATCCGTGACGTAAAAGTGGCAATTTTTTCCCTTAAACGCATTTCTTTCACAAAGAAATTGAATTTATTTCCCGAAGGATTGATTTCTCTCGAATCCCTTTTTGGAGACGGATTTACACATACTTGTACACAGATTTTACACATATACTACAGCTGAGTTTTCTGTTGTTGCGATTATCATGTACAAAACGCTTTTACAGCTGACTAGACAACACAGACATTCAAAAAAGGGATTGATTCGTTTTTGCACATTTCTTACACGCCAAAAAACATTGAATTTTAGTAGCAATTCTTCGTGGTTATAAGAAAAGCCACATTATAAATAGTTGAAATCATCCAAAAACGCTTTTTAGTTAGGTTTGGTTGATCTGTCAAACAAGAAAAAAAAAAACAAATCTTTTGAGGTTACATTTTTCTTTTGTTTTGATCATAAAAATTTCTATTGCTCTAAGTTTATTGAAAAACTCAAGAATGATTTTGATATGGTAAGATTTTAAAGACCATTGAGATGAGAACATATTTATTTATTTTTGAACAACCCACAGCAAGAAAAGAAAAGAGAAAGAGACTGAAGACCACCCCCCATAAAGAAATCTTCAAGCTGTTCCAAGTAAGCCAGCTCCTGATATTCTCCTAATCGCGGCTCCCAGATTCAGCGAAAAACTATCAAAACCAATATCTAGTTCGTGATTTTATATAAATAAACGAAAAAAGTCTTTATTCTCTGAAACTAATTACACATTTTTTATTGCTGACAGACAAACATAAAAACAATGAATTCAAATATGTACGCGATTTCGTCCTTCATTCATTGATTCTTCGAGAGCGTCATTGAGCTTCCTCTCCGAATTGTCCTTCTCTCCTGTGATCTTCGTATTTTTCTCCTCAGTCAGCTCCATTCACCGCTGCGTCAATTTCTTCTCATGCAAAGCAACTTCCATTTGCCGTTCGTGCCGACTGACGTTCGACAATCATTATGCTCATGGGCAGTGGCCAACTTATCCTCCAAAACCATGTCCATGTCCTCGAGTTTTTCGATGACTTTTTGTAAATTAACCGTACGTAGACGCTGACTGTTTTGGCCATCTTTGGCGGCCTGCAAGTCGCCACGCAGTTGCAGTTGAAATAGGGGTGTTTGCGGATTGCAATATAGCCAATTCGATTGGAAGGGTTTGTGACCGGTGATAGAATGAGATTCTTGAAATTGGCGCTGAATTTTAAGTCGCTTGGAAATGCGATAATTTCCTTGGTGTGTATCTCCTCGTAGTGACTGAGGATTTTCAGTTTGACTCGTGAAGCTTTAAAATTTGTAGGGGGAACCTTATTTTCTTTATATTTTTGTAATTCAATGTTTTTAATTGAAGACGAACAGAAATCCTTTGATTGGAATTAAATTTGCGGCGGCACGGATACGGACAGCTACGACGGTAAAAATGCACGAAGAGAATGTTTTTTTTTAGATTCCAGATTGACAGTCATTAAAAACACCATTAAACAGAAAAAAAAGACCTGACACATCAACCATTTTCAACTCACCTCCTGAGTAGAGTTGGGAATAGTTAGAAATAGTTACGATTTGACACTTTAACACTGACCGCAAAAACGACAATTGTGGTTACGAAACGTAACTATTGGCGTGCAAAAACGAGAACTATAGTCAGCGCAAAAACGCACTTCAGTTCATCGCAAGAGGCAGTGTCCGTGAAAGATGAAATAAAAACTTTGGGCCCGAGTAGGATTCGAACCCACGACGTTCTGCTTAGCAGCCAACACACCTAACCACTAAGCTACGGACACTACTCCAGATTAGTGTCCGCAAAGTCATCGACAAGGTTACAACACAAGTGAGTACGAACAGCAATCAGTAAACCACCTCCAACAGTAGTCACGTTTGAGTCCCTATGGCGGTCGCGTCGGAAGATTTCAAATTGTTGATCAAACAGCTCAGAGTCAGCGATTGAGAAATTTAGCCAGGTTTCTGTCAGTATAACATGACAATGGAAAATTCACGCTGTTCCATCATGGTCGGAAAAAACCTAACGGACGCTTTTGATGTCAAAAAAGGTTTTAGACAAGGCGATGCGCTGTCATGCGATTTCTTCAACATCATTCTTGAAAAGATTGTGCAAAGCTCCAATGTCAACACCAGAGGCACAATCTTTCAAAAGTCCGTCCAGCTACTACGATACGCAGACGACATTGACATAATTGGAAAAACACAGCGTGATGTCAGTGGAGCGTTTGTGAGCCTTGGGACGGAGGCCAGGAAGATGGGTCTAGCGGTTAACGAGGGCAAGACCAAGTTAATGCTGTCGACAAGAAAGGACAACCAACATCGACGTCTTGGAGTAAACGTCAACATAGACAGATTTAACTTCGAGGTAGTTAAGGACTTTGTCTACCTGGGATCCGCTATCAACTCAGACAACAACACCAGCGCTGAAATCAAACGAAGAATCACTCTTGCCAATCGCTGCTTCTTTGGACTTAGAAGGCAATTGAGTAGTAAAGTCCTCTCCCGAACAACTAAAGTGACACTCTACAAAACCCTCATCATCCCGGTCCTCATGTATGGTGCAGAGACATGGACTATGATAACATCTGATGAAAACGCTTTGGGCTGCTTTGAGAGAAAAATTCTTCGAGTGATTTTTGGTCCTGTCTGCATTAATGGAGAATGGAGACGAAGATTCAACCAAGAACTGTACGAGCTGTACAGCGACACTGACCTAGCCAGAAAAGTTAAGGTCCAACGACTTAGATGGTTGGGTCATGTTGAGCGAATGGAAAATAATGCTCCGGCTCGTAGAGTCTTCGAATCCAATCCGGAAGGACGTCGCAGAAGAGGAAGACCGCGACTCCGGTGGAGCACACAGGTGGTAGAGGACCTGAACCAACTTGGCGTGCGAAACTGGAGACAGTTAGCCAGGGACCGAGCTGGCTGGAGAAGTTTGTTGGGTGAGGCCCTGATCCGACCTGGACTGTAGCGCCACCATAAGTAAGTAAGTAAGAGTGTGTTCTCTTTCGGTACACGATTCATTTCTTAACTTGAGTCTTTACAGAAAGCGAAACGAGAAACCCTTCTGTGTGTGGCAATTGAAAACAACTGCAATGAACTTCTGAGACAATGTTCAAAAAACTGGTCAGATTGCAGTCATCAGGGAATATCCCTAAATGAAGATTTGTCTCTGTCAATACTCACCGATTGGCTGTGGTCGAGGGCATCCAACATCAAAGAACATTGCAACAAATAGTGCAAGATCCTGTTCGGCTATTCCGGTTACACACTTGACTAGCGAGAGAAACTGGAACTCAGTTTTATCTCCAACCAACATCAAATATTGGCCGATTTGTCGAGTGATAAAATTTCAAAATTTGGTGCTAATATCCCCCCGTATTGAATGCTGCCCTTAAATATATTCGCAAACACAGCCACATATGTCCCAATGTCAACTGTCATTTTATTTTCGATGTTTTCTCATATAAAATGTATATTGTTTATTTAAATTAAATGGTTATTTTAAGGTTAAATTGTAAATAACTACTAAGGTTAAATGAATGTTATTAATAAAGCAAATACTTACTGTGTATTAAACCAGCAAACGGAGTGTGTCTTTCTCTTGAAGTTTTTCAGTTTTGGCAATTTTTCTACCCACCCTTTTTGGCCTATTTTCACCCAATTTTTATTGAACAACTTTTAACTCACCTTTTGAAGAAACATTTTTGGTCCTTCGATAGCCTAAAAATTATAATCGAACCAGGAGTGAACATTTTTAAAAACATATTTTTCCCATTTTGAGTTTTCATTCAAATAAAACAAAAGTGTGCCGACATTGTGTCGACTTTGTATTTATTACGAAAAACCTTAAAAACAATCATACAAATCAAGTGCTACAAATACACAAATTCAACAAAATTGTAATTGTTGATATTAATCCCCAACGCCAACGCCAACACCAACACATCGCCATAGACGACATCATCACCAACGCCGTCGTCTTCGTATCCGCCATCGCCGCGCCGCCACCGCCACCGTCAACGCCATCACCGTCGCATCGTCATTAGAAGTCCAGCAAGAATCCAGCCATCAAACATCGCCGTCAATACTGAAATCAAAAAGTTTTTGCAGTGAGTAAAATTTACTTACATTTTAATTACCACACAACTATATATACATTTAAATATATTTCAACCATTTAAAAACTAAATATATTAATACAATGAATGCTGCAAAAATTTTAAAAAGTATTTCTTCTCAAATATCAAGAGATTTTGAGAATTTTAAAAAGACGGTAGCATCGTCTCGTAGGACGAAAAAATTATGTCTCTACTCGACTTGAGACACTCAGCAACAATTGGATTACTATTGTCGAGCAACATCAAATTGTTATTTGCTGCAATATGACATAAAAGAAGATGAATTATCTACTACGGAAGGGTTTTTTTGTGAGGCAAAAGACATTTATACTCTTTATAAATCTTTGCTGTTAGATGAGCTAGATAAGTTTGCTGCAACCGAAGCAACTAATGCAAATGAAACATTAAGCATGGTTCAAAATTCGAACAGTCAAAAGCCACACGATGTTCGTTTACCAAAGATTCACCCGCCGACATTTACGGGAGAGTATCAGAACTGGCGTTCTTTCCATGACCAGCTTGTTTCGTTGGTCCATAATAATGCTACACTAACAAAACTAGAAAAATTGCACTACTTAAAAGCAAGTTGTAAAGAAGGTGCGGGCATCTTATTAGAACACATTAGTGTAGATGACGCAAGTTATGATAAAGCTTGGGAACTCTTAACAACGAGGTACGATTTTAAGAGAATTTCAGTTAACAACGAACTCAAGTTGTTTTATGAATTACCTGTTGTTAAAGAAGAAAATTCGAAAGGAATTCGTGAATTGTTGGACAACTCAACAAAAATTTTACATGCATTGAAAAATTTAGATTTGCCAGTCCATCACTGGGACGCAATCATTATTTTCTTGCTTTTGAAAAAATTACCAGCAACTGTGCAGTCAAAATGGGAAACAACTCTTGGAACCAAGAAAGAGATTCCAACATTTAAGGAATTCTCCGACTTTTTGGAAACAAGGTTCCGAACATTAGAGATGATGGACCAACAACACCAATCGAATTCATCATCATCAAATAAGAAGCAACAAAAGAATGTTTTTTTGCTTAATACAGAATCAACAGAAAATTTTGCATGTAAAGTATGCAATAAAGGTGCACATTCGTTAAGAACATGCACAAAGTTTTTTAAAATGGATGTTAGCACTAGACATCAACTTGTTCGACAGTTTGGCAACTGTTTTAATTGTTTGGCCTACAGTCATCGAACAAATAATTGCCCAAGTAACAAATCGTGTAATTTTTGCCAAAGAAAGCACAACTCACTTTTACATTTTGCCAATTCATCCAATTTTAACAACACAAATCAACAACCACACTTGCAATCAAACTCTTTCACAAACTCACACAATCACCAAACATTCAGACAAGGTGATAATAATCAATTTCAAGACAATACAAATATTAGAACAAGTTCGAACCATACCGCTCTCAAGCGCAATCAAACTCACGCAATCATACTCAACATAATAACGTTAACTCATTCACTCATCCAAATTTGTATAAAAAAGGGAATCAAATGCGCATCTTTAAAGAATATAAAATTTATTTACTAACAAAGTGGACTGTATTTTACAACGGCACACAAAAGAATGAAAAATTGTTTCGATGCAAGCAAGAAGCAACAGCCTGTTGCTTGTTTACCGTACGCTCGTACGCAGCTGCACACTGTCCTCTTCTCGGTCGCAAGTACCGCTCATCGAGACGATATGGAAAAGGGTGTGGCTTAAATCACCCCATGCCAGATGTACGACTCGATCGTTCTGGATCCGCAAGTACCGCTCACCGGTTATGCGTTCCATTGCTCAATGCTCATGTTGTTGGTCGCTGCTCGTGTTGTTTTGTTGTTCATTAGGACACTGCTCTTGTCCTAATATTCTGCTATTGTTTTGAACATCCCCCCCCCCCAATTGAACCATAGGCTTCAATTGGGAATATCGCTCTCATCCATGGGAAGAACGCACAATTTCTGGATTGGTCTCATGAATGTTGAATGCTCTGTCTTGACTTCTGCGCTCCTTACAAGTCCGTCCTGCCCTGAACGAACAGATGTCACTCTTCCGAGGAGCCACAGCGTTGGTGGCAAATTCTCTTGCTTGATGAGAACTAAATCGCCCACCTTCACGTTCTCTCGCTCCTTGTTCCATTTGGGACGTTGTTGCAGCGAATTGATGTATTCCTTGCTCCATCTCTTCCAAAAATGCTGCTGCATCTGTCTGCTCATTGCCCAAGCCTTCAGCCGATTCTGAGGTACAACCGAAAGATCTGTTGAGAGTGGCTGCACAATCTGCTCCCCGATGAGAAAATGCCCCGGTGTCAATGCGCTCAAGTCCTCTGGGTCATCTGTCAAGGCTGTGAGTGGCCTCGAATTTAAACAGGCCTCGATCTGCACAAGTGTGGTTGCCAGGTTCTCGAAGGTGAGTATTTGCTTCCCGATTACTCTTCGCAGGTGATGCTTCATCGACTTGACCCCTGCCTCCCACATGCCGCCTGTATGCGGCGCTCCTGGAGTGATGAACTTCCACTCCGTGCCCATAGCTCTTATTTGCTCAATCGGAAGGGTGTCTTGCCACCGCACCCCATTAGCTCTCAGCGTCTTGTCAGCACCGACAAACGTTGTAGCATTGTCGCTCCACAGGACTGAACAGCTGCCCCTTCTTCCAGTGAACCTGTAGAATGCAGCAAGAAAAGCTTCTGTTGTTAGGTTACTTACCAGCTCTAAGTGTATTGCCTTTGTCACCATACAGACAAATACGGCTACATAGCCCTTCTCAATGATCTTGGATCTGCCTGCCCTGGCCTTTATCTGCACTGGTCCAGCATAATCTACGCCGCTGTGTCTGAATGGTCTTGTTGGTTGAACCCGCTCTCTGGGAAGACTGCCCATAAGTTGCTCAGCTGTTTGTTGTCGTTGTCGAAAACATATCTTGCACTTAGATATGTATGATTTCAATTCCCGGCGTAGTGATGGAATCCAGAATTTCTGCCTCAGAAATTGCATGCACAACTGGACACCGCCATGAAGCGTACGAAAATGCGCTTCCCTCATTAGCAAAATACTAAGCCTGCTCTTTGGTGGTACGATCATTTGATGGGTATGTATGATTTCAATTCCCGGCGTAGTGATGGAATCCAGAATTTCTGCCTCAGAAATTGCATGCACAACTGGACACCGCCATGAAGCGTACGAAAATGCGCTTCCCTCATTAGCAAAATACTAAGCCTGCTCTTTGGTGGTACGATCATTTGATGGATATGGTCGTACTCCAGTTCGCTCTCTTGGAGTCGCCCTCTGACTCTTAAAATCCCATTTCCATCCAGGAAAGGGCTCAAGGTTGCAATGCTGCTCGAGCCATCCATCGGACGACGCTCTTCGATTAGCCATATCTCTTGCTTGTAAGTTGCTCGCTGAGCTTTTTTTCTCTTGAGAATGTTTTGAACGAACCTGAGGACGTATGTCGTGATTCGTAGAATGCTCTGCAATGTCGATTTGCGCTCTAGTAAGCTCTGATCGTCTATTTTCAGCTCGAATGCTCTAATGGATGTGAAATTCGCTGCCACCCATTTCACGCCTGTGTTGATTCTGACACGGTCCCGTGCGCTCAATTCTGGCTTCTCCTTTGGCCAATGATGTTCTGGTTTGCTTAACCAATGTGGCCCGCTCCACCACAGCTCTGAATTACGCAGCCCCTCCGCTGCGAGCCCTCGTGACGCTAAATCTGCCGCATTGTCCTCAGAGGCAACATGTCTCCAATGTCTGCCTTCGCTCTGCTCTTGTATCGCGCAAACCCTATTCGCTATGAAGGGTTTCAGCTCAAATGGTGCCTTCGTGATCCAGTGTAAAACGACCATTGAATCGGGCCAATATGTTCTTGGTACTTCTTTAAATTTCGTTGCACTTACCACCTGGTTCATGAGTTTGCTCAAGAGAAGTGCCCCGCACAGCTCTAATTTGGGAATGGTGATGGTCTTGAGTGGTGCCACTCGTGTCTTCGAAGCGACGATGACACAGCTGATGCTTCCGTCCTCCGAAACCGCTCTCAGGTAGATAACTGCACCATATGCTCTTGCCGATGCATCTGCAAAACCATGCAGCTGCATGTTTGCCCTGCTCTCACAACCTAACCATCTCGAAACCCTTATGAAAGCCAGGTGGGTCATCTGCTCGTTGAAGCTCCTCCAAGCAGAAGCTAATTCGTCCGGTATGATCTCGTCCCATTGGATTCCTGACCGCCAAAGGTCTTGGATTAGCATTTTGGCACAAATGATGACTGGCGCCAGGTATCCATTCGGATCATAAAGTTTCGCTACGGCGCTAACTACTGCTCTCTTCGTCAGCTTGGCAATCTCCTGCCCTGGAGATACTCTGACGAATATTTGATCTGTGATCGAGTCCCAGCCAAGGCCCAATACCGAGGTTTCGTTCTCTGGTGTAAAAATTAGCTCTTCTCGGATGTCTTCCTTCCTGCCCAGCTCTGCAAGCACTCGCTCATTTGACGATGCAAATTTGTCCAGTGTAAAGCCGCCCTTACCAAGTGATGAAATTATCTCCTTGCCCAACGAGATAGCCTGCTCTTCATCGTCTGCTCCGGTAAGCATGTCGTCGACATAGAAATTGTGACAAATTGCATCATATGCTCTAGGGTGTGTATGCTTGTTGTCGTAAGCACATTGCTGCATAGCTCGTACAGCGTTGAATCCGCTTGATGTCATCCCGTATGTCACTACGGTCAGCCAATACTCCAGAAAGGCATCGTCTGGACTTTCTCGCCAGAAGATCCTTTGCAGATCCCATTGCTTGGGATCTATTCGCACCTGGCGGAACATCTTCTTAACGTCGGCTGTTATCGGCATCTTGTAGCATCGAAAACGAGTGATGATGTCTGACAAGTCATCTTGGAGTTTCGGTCCTGCAAACTGCACATCGTTCAAAGAGATGCCGCTATCACTCTTGCAGGAAGCGTCAAACACGACTCGAAACTTCTTGACGATACTGTGATGAGGGATATGATAGACTGTTCCCTCAGCTCTGTAGTTGGATTCTACTGGTTTCATGTGCCCTAGCTCCAAGTATTCGCTCATAAAATCGATGTATTTTGCTCGAAGCTCCTGGTTAAATTGCAGTTTTTTCTCCAATTGGAAAAATCTTTGCAACGCTACTGCTCTCGTCGTGCCCAAGCTCTGAATCCGTGGACTGCAAGGGATAGTAACTACGTATCTGCCAGACGAGTCCCGGTAATGAGTGTTTTTAAAGTTCTCCTCGACCTGTTCGTCTTCTGGTGACAACCTGATGACAGCTCTGTCGGGTTCTTGAATCTCCCAGAAACGTTTCAAGAGAACGTTAAGCTCTTCGTTTGATTGCTCTTGCACGGTGAACATGGTCCTTGCTCTGGATGCTCTTTCACCAAAAATGATCCAACCCAAGTGTGTGTCTTGAGCTGTCAAACCTGAATCGTATCTTCTGATGTCGCCCTTTATGATCTCGGCCCATACCTGGACTCCAAGGAGGATGTCGATCCCCGATGCGAGATTGAAGTCGGGGTCGGCTAGATCCAACTGATTGGTTAGCTTATCTGGTAAGAAGTAACCTTCTGGCAGGTCCGATGTTATGTGGGGTATGGTGTAGCACTTGCACCGTAACACGAATGATGTTGTGGTTTTCGATTGAATACCAAGATAAACAAAGCCCGATATCTTGACGCTCTGACATGCTCCAACTCCTATCACCTGTAGATCAGGCTTCCTGATCTGTGCCCCTACCTTGTGCGCTAGCTCCTCAGTGACGATGTTTATCTGACTGCCACTATCCAAAAGCGCTCGTGCTTCCGATGTCTGCCCTGCTGCGTTGCTCACAAAGATTCTAGCCGTCGCTAGTAAAGCTCTCGTTGTTGGAATGTCATCAATTGTCCCCATGCTCATGGGTTCTTCGCTCGATGACATTGGTGTTAGTTGCTATATTTCAGCTCTGCTCTTCTGCTCTTCCGCCTCTTGATGGCGATTAACATGCGCTACCACTGCATTGGTTCCAGCTCTTGTTGTGTTTGATGTGTAGCTCAGCGGACATAACACACTGTTGTGTTTCTTGTCGCACTTGCGACAGCTCCCAAGTGGACAAACTGACGCAAAATGACCGCACTTTAAGCAGTTGGCGCAGAGGTTCCATTGACGTACCTTTTCAAGGCGCAGCTTCACACTAAGTGCCAGGAAGTCTTGGCAACGATACAGTGGATGGTCTGCTCGGCATAGCATGCATTTGACTTGCACCGCCCTATTTACAGCAGTCCCACTGTTCGACGGTCTGGACCTTCTATAGTCATCTCTGGCATTTCGGTCGACTTGCTCGGAGAACGACGATTCAAGAGCGCTAGATCGTTTCTCCAAAAACGCCAAAAATTCTTTCAGAGTAGTAATCCTCCTTACGTCATCTCGTGACATTTGCCAATCACGATTCGTCTCTGCATCTAGACGCGATCTGATCATATTTATGATCATTGGGTCCCAGCTCTCGATGTCGACGCCAAGCGCTTTCAAAGACGTCAGGTGCACATTAGTCTCGTTGATAAGCTCTCGAATGTCACGCGACTTTGTCGGGCCTCTGCTAATAGCCCGCATGGCATGCAGAGCATTCAAATGCTCGTCCACGATGGTCTGAGGATTGTCGTATACCTTGTTTAATTTGCTCCAGGCTTCGCTATAGTTGGCATCGGAAATCTGCCAACGATTGATGAGTCTTGCGGGTGCACCTTCTAAGACCTGTTTAAGCTCTTTAAATTTCGTTATGTCGGCCATTTGCAAGTTATCGTGCACCTCCGTCACGAAGATGTCACGAAATTCGCGCCATTTCGTAAGCTCTCCGTTGAACGTGACCAGTTTGGGCTGACGCTCTTGTCGCACCTGGATTACGTTGCTCTGCATTGGAGTTGATGCTGCCCACTGACGCGCTGAGATTCTTCTCTTAAGACACGCGATGGTCTCATGATACATGTCTTCAATCCCCGCCAAGTACTCGTCGTGGGCTTGTAGCTCTGCCCCTGATGCTCCTTTGCTCACTAGAGAATCATGCACAGCCATAAATTTTCTGAAAGTCTCCTCCGCGGAGGCTAACTTCGTTGACAACAGCTCTTCATCGGCTTCATTGAAATTCTGCCCTCTGGTAAAAGTCGCAATTCTAAAGAGTGAAGCACGAAAGCCATCTCTTCGTGCCAAATCGCCCATGGTTGTACAATTGTTAAATTCCTTGCCCGTAAGACCGTCAACGACTGCTAAAAGCCCGGGTCGACCCCTCGGAGACTAAAACAACCGTGAACGGAATTGGAAATGAAAACAATTTTTGCGCACTAAACTTAAATTCTAAAGCACGAGATGAGCCCTTAAAGCACTGATTAAAGATTTTAATGTATATGGTGTCTGCTCTTAACGCACTGATTGAAGATATTAGCACAAAGTGTCAGCTCTATTCTCACTGATTTAATATTTTAATGTACAAAGTGTCTGCTCTTAGTGCACTGATTTAAAATTATTGGCACGAACCGTGAAATTATAGGCACGATTGCACGATTGAAGTGAATTTAAAAGCACATATAAGCACAAAAATTACAAAAATGCACACGCTCGAAAATGCACTGCTCAGAATTCAGAAAAATTCACCGCTCAAAAATGCACCGCTCCAACTCGATATTATGCTCCTAGCCGCTCTATGCACAGCTCTTTCTTACGCTCCTTAGCTCAGCTCATAGCCCAAAACAGCTCTATATTTTTATTTTATTTAGCTTAATCCAAGCTTTGACATAACTTAAACTTATCACTAACTTAGAACTAGGTTTTTTTTTTTTTTTGGGTTCTTGTTATCTATTTTGAACCTTGATTCGAGTGGGCCCTTAGGCCCACATAAAAGTTCTTTATTGAACAAGAACCCAAACATTTCGTTTTAGAAGGGTCTCAAGGAAGCGGGTAGAAGTAAAGGGTATTTTTTAGAGTGGATTTAGAGATGTTAAAATCGACACTGAATTTGCAGCATTACAGTGACGAAGAATCTGGACATTGGTCGAAGAATCCATAGTTTGTGCGGTGATGAGGAATATAAAAAAGAGAGACAGATCGCACGTTCCGAGGGTTAGTGTTGAGTTGGATTTTACTCAGGAGTGTCGGGAATCTATATTGCCCAATAACAATGGTGAGCAAACGATAAATCGGCGATTTTTCGTCTAGTAGTTAAGGGTTGCAAGCCTATCAACTTTAGTCGGTCGGTGTAAGGAGGTAAGTTGGAAGAATCTTCCCAATGGAGACCTCGCAGGGCAAATCGAATGAAACGTTTTTGAACATTTTCAATTCTTAGTGAATGGAGTTCATAATAAGGGGACCAAACTTGGCATGCATACTCAAGATGAGGTCGGACTAAGGAAACGTAAAGGGATTTTGTTACGTAGGGATTGGAAATTTCTTTAGACCATCGCTTAATAAAACCGAGAGACCTATTAGCTTTATTAATAATTTGCTCGAAGTGGGAATGGAAATTCAAGTCTTTATCAAACATTAAACCGAGATCTCTTACAGAATCGACTTTGTTAATGGCGTTATTAACCAAAAAGTATGTTCTATGAGATGGGTTTTGCTTACGCGAGAAGGTAATTTGCTGACATTTATTTATATTTAACTCAAGGAAGTTATGAGAGCACCAATCAAAAAAGATATTCAGGTCGTTTTGTAACAGCGAGGAATCCGTTGGACTTGAGATAATTTTAAAAATTTTCTTATCATCTGCAAACATAAGAATATTTGAATGTTTTAATATAAGACAAACATCGTTAACAGATAAGACAAAGAGTAGGGGACCGAGGTGACTACCTTGTGGAACCCCGGAAGTAGCATGAATTGGACTGGAGATTGAATTACGGAAGACAACTCTATAAGTTCTATTCTCAAGGTAGGAGCTTATCCAGTTTATAAAAATTGGTGGAAAACCAAGAGCTTTTAGTTTTAGATAGATTATCTTGAAGGAAATTTTATCAAAGGCTTTGCTGTAATCAGTATATATAACATCCACTTCACTTCCATTTTCGAGGGCTGATAGAACACTGGATACAAATTCAATTAAGTTGGTCGTGGTGGATCTTCCTTTAAGAAAACCATGTTGAGCGGGAGAGAATATGGGCTTGCAATGAAAATAAACCGAATCATAAACTAAACTTTCAAAAAGTTTGGGGATACAAGAAAGTTTAGCGATTGGTCTATAATTATTAACTTCAGTTTTATTGCCTTGTTTATGGATTGGAAAGATATAAGAATCCTTCCATATATGGGGAAACACACCTCTGGAAAGAGAAAGTCTAAACAGAGCTGCAAGGGGCTTTGACAAAGCATGTGTACATTTTTTTAGGACAACAGATGGGATGCCATCGGGACCAGGGCTGTAGTTTTCTTTGAGGCTTTCAATTTTAGCAATAACCATTTCCTCAGTTATTGTAATAGATGAAAGAGAAGTCTGAGTGCAACCTTCTAAATAACGAAAGTAGCTAGGATCGGGGTCATGATGGTGTTCGGTATAAGATTGGCTAAAGTATTCTGCAAAAAGATTAGTTAATGTCAGAGGATCTGAGGAAGTTATATTGCGGAGACTCATAGATGGTGGAAAACCATCAGATTTCCGTTTAAAATTTATGAATTTGAAAAAACTCCTCGCGTCAGAGAGAAGGTTGTTTTCCATTTGGTTAAGGTATAGCTTATAAAGATATTCATTCAATTCGGAAAAAGCATTATAAGCCAGAAGATAATTATAGTAGTCGGTGTCAGATGTAGAATGAAGGAACATCTTCCAAAGCTTATTACGTTTATTCCTTAAACTACGGAGCTCTCTGTTATACCAGGGCGGTGAAGAGGTGAAGTCTTTTTTGCGTGAGAATGGTACTGATACATCAATACAGTATGAGAGAATCAAATAAAACCAATTAGCTAGTGATTCAACTGTAGAGTGGAGCGAGTTTAATTCGAAATCGGCTGAGCTAAGTAGGTTGTTGAGACAAGAGAAATCAGCCCTACGAAAATTGTAACAGTAATTCTCAGTCTCAACAAATTTGTCATCAAATTCGATGGGGAAAGAGAGAGCAAGGGGAGGATGATAACGATCCAGGGTTGAGAGAAGGTGAGGGCTCGCAGAGACAACACAATTGTCACAATCAGAAGAGAAGATGAGATCAAGGTGTCTCCCCATAAAGTTTGCAACTCCATTTAGTTGAAAAAGGCCGCAATCAGACAGGCGATCAATGAGTAGCGATTCAGATTGGGTTGATATGTTGGTTGGAAATAAAGATGTTAGGTCTTCTGAAATGGACCAATTAAGATGGGGGAGATTAAAGTCTCCAAGGACAATGAGCAAATCCTTAGGTTGCACTTGATCAAGTAGATAATCGATGGCATTAACTGCAGCTTGATAGGCTTTAGTTTGTTGAGCTGGTCGAATATAACAACAAAGAACAAAAATACTAAAGTTAGGGAGCGTGACTTTAGCTGACACGCCTTCGAATTCAATTGAAGTAGGAATATTGAGTAATGAAGTTTCAAGATTACTACGAATAGCTAAAAGAACACCACGGCCACATGTATTCTCGTTTAACACGGCATCCTTTCGATAAATGGAAAATTCATTAGTGAAGAGCTCAGTACTAAGGATATCGGGTGCGAGGTTAGTTTCGGTGAGGGCAAAGATATCATAGGGAAGGTTTTGGGAGCTATTAAAGACGTCAGACGTTTTGGATCTTAACCCTCTTACATTTTGGTAATAAAGGCTAAGACATTTAGGCTTAATGAGGTTAGGAACGATAGAAGTTCTTCATATCAGCACGGGACTTTTGGATATGAGAAATGCGCTTTGATGAGATAAAAGAGGAAAAAGAGGATAGGTCTTCCTTAACTTTTTGAGGAGAAATGTCGAGGCCATCATGAAATTTCAGGAAAATGTTCATAAGTGCATCACGTTTAGTAGGAAGACCTTCTTGGGAGATTAAAACCTTAATATTAGTGTTTGTCTTGCCCTCAAAGCAAACAGAATCTGGTTTATCATGCAAAAAGGCCAGGTAGAGACGAACATTGTTATAGATTTTGTGATCTCTAAGCCG
Organism: Sphaerophoria rueppellii; assembly: GCA_920937365.1. Classification (NCBI taxonomy): domain Eukaryota; kingdom Metazoa; phylum Arthropoda; class Insecta; order Diptera; family Syrphidae; genus Sphaerophoria; species Sphaerophoria rueppellii. The sequence continues at coordinate 57,993,702 of CAKKXW010000002.1, forward strand.
GGACATAACGTACCAATCATCAGTACTGACCTCGGATAATTGTTTTGTCAGTTTGACATTAGGAGGGATCATTGGGTTAAGAAAACCTTTTGGTTTTTTGTTAGTAAAGGAGAGGATGCAGGATTGAGGGTGTGAGAGTGAATGAAATTAGGGTAACCAGAATTTTTCGTAGGAGGATCAACCATTGGAGGACGATAGCCAAGTCCCGGATGTGGTAGGTTAAAGAAACGCGTTTAGCCGGAGGTTTAATGGAGGTAGGAATGTTTTCCGTTTAAGAGAGGAGAGTGAATTGGAGAGGGAAAAGTCTGGAAAGATACCCGCTTTAAGAGTCCAATTAGGGTCAGAATTAGTTGTGGGGTATGAATGTAACTTCTTATCATTAGACTTAGGTATAGATTTAGGCTGGGCGTCTAGGTTAGTGTTATTAATTCTAGAGAGCTGCATTTGTCCTAGATGTATAAAACTGCCAGTGTGCTGAAACATCCAGTCATATTTTGATGGGATCAGAATCTTGAAACAACGTGATGAGGTCAAGTAACACTCGCATAACCGAATGGAGTATTTACGTTTGAAGAAAGCGCAGATCCAAGATGCATCAGCAAATCCCGGACAATTTTTCAACTTGTAACAAGTATTATTGTTTGATGCAAGCCTACTCAACCGATACTTCCAATCGGTTAGCTTCCAGGAGTGTCCACATTTAGTAATTATCTCCTCTGTTACAACGGCGGCGGCGGTGGTGTCACGTGTGGTGGGTTGAATTGAACATTCGGAAGCGACAGCGTTGGTACTCACTGACAAAATCTCATCACGTATGGATACGTTGTTACGCGGCGTTTTTATCGGTTCATTAATCACATCATTGAGGAGCGACTCAATACATCGCGATTGCGCTTTCAAAGTGTCTAAGTCCCGTTCAACACTTAGAGAATGGTGTTCATGGTTATTAACATCGTAGGTTAACAGGCAGGTTAAATTCTCAATTACACCATATAACTTGGAGAGCATTTGCTCCGACATTGCATTTGGGGAGGTACCATGGGACGAGGAACTTTGTAGGTGTACATCAATGTCCGATCTGATAAGACTCAATTGAGATGTCATTATCTTGTGCATTTCATTCGCAGACGTGGTTAATACATTCAATTTTAAGTCAATATCCGATTTGAGGGACTTTAAAGCACAGGCAAATTCATTATCGCGAGGAGGATGGAGCGACTTGAGCTGCGTTTGAAGGGAATTGATGGTTGATTGGTTATGCAAAGCTGCCTGTATCGATTGATTATTTATTTCCTCAACACTAATGGACAAATTATCAAAGTTTTTAGAGAGGTTATGCAGTTTTTTTTTTTAATTCGGCATTTTCATTAGAAAGGGATTCTTTAATGCACTGCACTGCGGTCAAAATATCAGCGATTGATATATTCTTGCACTCCATGCAATAAAAGAAAAAGTTTTTTTTATAGTCACTTAGATACATGGACGCACGCTTACTCAAACCGACACAGAACAAGTGGTAGTAATTCCCACAAAGGCCATTGCACTTAAGAAGCAATTCATTACCATCAGCAATGGTACACATTTTATTGGCACACGACGACGACATTATGCAAAGAAGAAAACAAAATACAAGGTCAGCAAAATAATGTAAATTGGGTTCGTTAAGGTTTGTTTATTGTTTGTTTGTTATTAGTTTTTTAATTTTTTTTTTTTTGCAATAAATTGACAAAAGGTCAGCAAAAACACTATTTATTAATTGGGCAACGAAGAAAATTATTGGGCAAAAGGGGGCGGTAAGATTAAACGTTTAATAAAATAAAGGTAGGAGCAGAACGAAAACACGACTTTACTCGGTGACGGTTGAACAGTTGTATACACCGCTCAATCCCTTTATTTGGCTCGAAGGATCAGAATGTATAAAAAAGGGAATCAAATGCGCATCTTTAAAGAATATAAAATTTATTTACTAACAAAGTGGACTGTATTTTACAACGGCACACAAAAGAATGAAAAATTGTTTCGATGCAAGCAAGAAGCAACAGCCTGTTGCTTGTTTACCGTACGCTCGTACGCAGCTGCACACTGTCCTCTTCTCGGTCGCAAGTACCGCTCATCGAGACGATATGGAAAAGGGTGTGGCTTAAATCACCCCATGCCAGATGTACGACTCGATCGTTCTGGATCCGCAAGTACCGCTCATCGGTTATGCGTTCCAATGCTCGATGCTCATGTTGTTGGTTCGCTGCTCGTGTTGTTTTGTTGATTCATTAGGACACTGCTCTTGTCCTAATATTCTGCTCATGTTTTGGAACAAATTCAAAAAACCAAAATACAAATAGAACACAAACACATCACATAACAACGGATATCAATCCGAACGCGCCAGATTTTATCCATGATTTACCAGCATCAACTTCATTCAACTGTTGTCATATTAAATGAATTAACAAAACACCCAGATTTACCTGCAACAGCTATCACGAAAGGTAAGATCATCACAAGGGATTTCGTCAAGTTGAGGCTTTGATTGATCCTGGGTGGAATCGGCTAAAGTGAATTTGTGAGAAATGATAATCACATATCACAAATTTGGTCTGTGAAGTGAGTATCACTTGTGATAAGATGAGCAACAAGTCGCACCAATAGCCCAAAGAACCAAGTTTGGTTGGATTGTTTTGGGGAAAGTTCCTTTTGAAAGGCGTTTTACCTTTCAAGTCTACACACAGTGTGTAGACATCGACACACAAATGCGCGCATTCTGGGAATCGAACAAACTCCCTATGAAAAAGCGGCAAATGAAGAAGATGTTGAGTGCGAAAAGCACTTCCTACAGAATATCAAGCGGGTGCCGGGAGGGCGCTTTGAAGTCTCTTTGCCCTTCAAAGAATTTCATCGACCAAGACTCATGTCAACAAAACACCAGGCCTTAATGATGTTTTATAGACAAGAAAAGAAATTATTAAACAACCCAACACTACACACACAATACAATGAGTGCCTTAAAGAATACCTTCTTCTCAATCAAATGGAAGAAGTAGATATCAACAAAGACGAAATGTTTAACTCACCATTCCACTTGTTGTACCCCATCACGCCGTCATCAAAGAGTCCAGTACTACAACGAAATTGCGAGTGGTTTTCAATGCTGCTTTTAAGACTGCGGACGGCAGATCTTTGAATGATCATTTAATGACTGGACCTAAAACCCAAACGGACATATAAATTTACCTTTATATCTGATATCGAGAAGATGTATAGGCAGATACAAGTCCATCCCGAGGATGCCTATTATCAGCTGCTTTTTTGGCGTGAAAACCCAACAAATCCAGTGAAACTTTATAAAGTAAAAGTTTTGATGTTCGGTACTGCTCCAGCCCCATACTTGGCAAATCGCACCCTGAAGAAGCTTGCCTCGGATGAAAAATCGTTATATCCTATAGCCGCTCAAATGATCAACGAAGACATGTACATCGATGATTTGGTATCAGGTGCCGATTCCGTAGAAGCCGCGAAAGAAAAAGCTCACCAAATCTCAAAGTTACTGTCATCCGCTGGATTTCATCTTCGCAAGTGGATGAGTAACAATGAAGAATTTCTGAAGTCAATACCACAAGTGGATCGAGAAACGAATGTATCCCTGTCATTCTTTGGATCGTACCAAAACCCTTGGAATCAGCTGGTTCCCTTCTGATGATTTTTTCTCATTTCCAAAAATCACCATCGATTCTATCGTTTCCAAAAGAACGATACTGTCCACGATTGCTCGCCTCTTCGAACCACTTGGGTGGATAGAACCCTGCGTCGTTAAAGTGAAGATCATAATGCAGCAACTATGGCTGAAAGGTCTTTCGTGGGACGAGACGATTGCAATAGAGCTACAAGATGAATGGCGCTCTTTTCAAGAAGAAATGGATATCCCAGAGGACATCCGTCTTCCAAGATGGATTAACACACAAGATGGTGTTCAAAAACTTGAACTCCATGGATTCAGCGATGCTTCTACTAAGGCATACGGAGCCGTTATATACCTTCGAGTTTTGGACAGTGAGAATCGCATCCACACCCATTTGCTCATATCCAAAACTAGAGTTGCTCCAGTCAATACTGTTTCTTTGCCTCGATTGGAACTTTGCGGAGCAGTCATGTTAGCAAAACTGCTCAACTACACAAAATCAGTCCTTCCATTCAAGAATATATCGGCTTTCGCTTGGACAGATTCTACCATCACCCTTTGTTGGATTTCTGGATTGCCATCGAGGTGGAAAACGTTTGTTGCCAATCGTGTAACTGAAGTCCAACGCTTGACGAACATAAGCATCTGGAAACACGTTCCAACCAAGCTCAACCCAGCCGATCTGGCGTCTCGTGGTGTCCTTCCGTCGAAGCTGAAAAACAATATTCTATGGTGGAATGGACCACCATTTCTGCAAGAAACCTGGGAATTCTCAATTCCAGAACAACCCACTCACTGTAAAATTGATGAAGAGGAACGGAAAATTAAAATTCACGTTGCCATCCGATATTTTAGATATTGTGTCAAAGCAATCAAAACTTCTTAGAATACTAATAATAATAGCGTTCATTAACAGATTTGTCTTCAACATTAGAAAAAGTTCTAACACCCATAGAACTCGACAATGCTTTGCGTACTGCTTTCAAAAGCGTTCAAAAACTTATGTTTCAAGACATTATTAGTGACTTACAAAATAAGAAAACAACAAAACTTAATAAGTCTCTTAATCTTTTTATTGATGAAGGTGGAATACTAAGAGTCGGAGGTAGACTTCAAAATTCCACCTTAACATATGACCAAAAACACCCAATTGTGTTGAAGCCAGATCACAATTTCTCCAGGGTAATTATTGAAGACGCACATGAGAAAGCATTGCATGGTGGAATTCAACAAGTAGTTGCCTTCATTCGCAATCGGTTTTGGATTTTCAACTTAAAGAGAACTGTAAACAAATTCTTAAATAAGTGCATCATTTGCTTTAAAAATAAACCAAAGCCCTTAGAACAACTAATGGGAAGCCTTCCTGCACCAAGAGTCAACGTTTCTCGACCGTTTACCCACACAGGTGTCGATTACGCTGGGCCTATAGAAATGAAGGCCTGGAAAGGTCGAGGTGCTAAACAATTTAAGGGCTATTTTGCCATTTTTATTTGTCTCTCAACAAAGGCAATTCATCTAGAAGCTGTTACAGATTTGACGACACAAGCTTTTATTGCCGCATTCCGAAGGTTCACGTCTCGAAGAGGTATATGTACAAACATATACAGTGATTGCGGAACCAATTTTAGAGGAGCTAGCTCTGAACTTCAAAGGATGCTTAAAGAATCTAAGCATAACTACAATGAAATTGCTGAGTCGTTAAGTAATTTGGGTACAAATTGGAATTTCATTCCTCCAGCATCTCCTCACTTTGGAGGCTTGTGGGAAGCCGGAGTGAAATCGGTCAAATTTCATTTGAAGAGAATCGCCCATTATCAAGCTCTCACGTTCGAAGAGCTGAGTACGCTTCTATCACATATAGAGGCTTGTTTAAATTCCAGACCACTTTGTCCATTGACAGATAGTTTGGATGATTTCAATGCTTTAACCCCGGCACATTTTTTAATCGGTACATCAACCTATATTGTGCCTGAAGGAGATATAGCCATCGAAAAAATCGGCTACCTTGATCGTTGGAAACGTATTCAAGCGTCGTTACAGACCTTCTGGAAGGAATGGAGCGGTGAATACCTCACAAGGCTTCAAAATCGACCGAAGTGGCTGAAAATTGAAAATCAAGCAAAAATCGGGGATCTGGTGCTACTCAAGGATGATTGAAACCTACGCCGGACAAGATAATCTCATCCGCGTAGTTAAGGTACGCACACAAGGTTCGGAATTCAAGAGACCTATCACTAAAATATGCCCGCTACCATGTAATGACAGTAACGGAGAAGATTCACTCATTTGAAAAGCAAACAACCTGGAACAAGCATCAAATAAAACAGCTTATAACTAAGTTCAAAGAAAAACAAACAACAATAAAACTAATACAGTCCACTAACAATTACTAAAACTTCATTTAATCATACTAAGAAATCAACACACATTCATAATCGAAATTCACACAATCAATTCATATTTAAAATTCAACACATTCATACTGGAAATTCAACATTTGTTCATAATTAATACAAATCAACACATTCGTTCTTAAAACTCAACACATTCATACAACATACATTCATAAACAAAGATTAAATCAACACAACCATTCTTGAAACTCAACACACACATTTTAAGTAAGAGTATAAAATTTCAAGAATCACTCAAAATTCAAAACAAGCAACACACATTCACTCGATGGAATAATCAATTCACTGAAAACTCAAAACTTAAAACGAAAAGAAACTAAAAACTTCTAATTTAATCGAAAAAAAAACAACACAAAGTGAAAAATACAGAGTTGAAGCACACACACATTCATACATTCACATGAAACACACACACCCACACACACACACACACACACACACACACACACACATACACACACACACACATACACATACACACATATACACACACATATATATATATATATACACACACACATACACACACACATGCATACACCCTCCTATATGCATACCATACTGAACAAAAATATCAGCAATTCAACAAATATAAAATTAAAATTAAATAAAATAAAACCATTAAAACCCATAGTACACCATCTTTTAATTGAGAAAAAAAAACATTTAAGATATTAAAATATTTTAATAATATTAAAAATTATTTGCAAAAAAAAACTTACGTAATTTCCATGAAAATTGAGTTTTACCTCAGTTGGTAACCATGCCCGGGACACCTGCAAGATCTTGCTTCCAATGCATTAGCCGGCAGCGACGAACATCTGAAAGAAAAGGGAACTGTTTATTACGTAAACAAAAACAAACGCTTTCGTTGACTTACCCAAATGTATACCTGCAACAACAAAAAGACCAAGATCACACATCAACCTGTTAACAAAAACAACAGCAAATTTAATGCAATGCACTCTAATGGTACAGTCAGGTGTAAAAAAAAAAAAACAAACAAACAAAACATTTTACACAATTAATTTAAATTAACTAAGGTTATATTATTAATACATGTAACTATTTTATAAAACGACACAAATCATACATAATTAAAATAAAATACTACACATTTAATACACTTAATTACAACAAATCACACTTTAAATACCAAAGTAAAACTAATGCGACAACAGAAAATACCAAACACGAATACACAACACAGCACTATTTCTGCAAAAACTTCCAAACACAAAAAAAATATAATAAAACACCGTGATTAACAATATATAAAAAAAAACAAAACAAATTTAAATATACTTATCGATAACAAAAAGGGAATAACATAAGAATAAAATAAGAGAAAAAAAAACCGCACAACAAAAACGCAAATACAAACAATTTCCCGAATAAATTTCATATGAAACAATTAACAAACGGAAGTAAGAAATGACGTTTCGAATGCATTGAAGTTGATGCTACAATTTCGAACTTCGAATTTCTAGCCGAACTGGGTTCACATTTTGTGCACTGTTTTGTTTATGTCACATGTAGATGTCGCACATTGATGACCGTTAAAAATTTAAAATAGTGAATATATTTTGACATTTAATTTGCAATTATAACAATTAAGGCCGTGTGCGAATGGGGTTAAAAAGTGATTAAAACTTAACGTTTGGTTAAAATTTGACACTTCGCATTGAATAAAATGTGTTAAAAATTTGACAAGCTGCGGAGCAGGTTAAAATATGATAGGGGTGGTTAAAAATTCATCCGTTTTTAACCATAGTTCATCCAATTCGCACACGGCCTAACTTTTTCTTTTCATGTGAGACACAAACGCATACATGAAGAAGATAATGAAAATTGGAATCGCACACAGTATACGCCAAAATCGTTCATTTTGCTCACTGTTGGGGGGGGGGGAGAATGTTCAATGCTGCCCTTAAATATACTCGCAAACACAGCCACATATGTCCCAATGTCAACTGTCATTTTATTTTCGATGTTTTCTCATATAAAATGTATATTGTTTATTTAAATTAAAAGGTTATTTTAAGGTTAAATTGTAAATAACTACTAAGGTTAAATGAATGTTATTAATAAAGCAAATACTTACTGTGTATTAAACCAGCAAACGGAGTGTGTCTTTCTCTTGAAGTTTTTCAGTTTTGGCAATTTTTCTACCCACCCTTTTTGGCCTATTTTCACCCAATTTTTATTGAACAATTTTTAACTCACCTTTTGAAGAAACACCCCGGATGGTTAATTTCTCAAGAAAATTCGAATGCATTTTATGACATCCCTCTTCTACTGTAATTTTGAGCATATTGGAATCGCAAGGCACTTCGATTCGCATTGCATCGGATTACCAAGAAATTCTCTTGTGGCTCCTCAATATTGGATTGCTTGCCGAAGCCACTGGCAGGGATAGACATCGTGAAAATGAGTTAAATCTTGTACCGAATCGATTGGAATTTATGCGATATTCATTCCGAAAAGCACGAAGTCGTTACTTATTGTTTATTGACTCATTCCTTGAGCACTCCTTTAAAGGCAACACACTGCGAGGGGTGGTGGCGATGGTTTGTATCCACCAACAATTCAAGCTATGCTACGGATAATGCTCATACAAGATTTCCTCGTTGATTAAGCAAATTCAGCAGTTTTGGATTCACGATCATTGTCATTTTCAGGTTAATTCTAAACCACGTTTATTTTAGGATTTTTTTACCTTTCTTTCTTGGAAACATTTCCAGGCAGCCGTTGATGAATTCATTTCACCATTCAAAAAAGATCACATCTTCCCCCTGCCACTGGGGAATCGTTGCTAGAACAGATGGAATCAAATCAAGCCCTAAAGCTAAACTCTTGCCCATATAGATTGAATTCAACGAGTCGTTTTTACCAACATCGAGTTTTATTTCCTCCAAATGCTTGGCGGGATTTATCATAGCTCAGCATTGGGTACTAATTTTGCTAGTCACTATTGGAATCAACCAAACAACGTGGAAGGCAATGCTCTGCAGCAATCTCGTTTAAACTGGAGAGTATATTACACGTCGTTGCAGACCCGCCGCCAAAGATAACTTCGCGTAAGCTGTGCAATGGATAGAAGAAAACAAAAACCAATAAAACCCAGAATTAGAATATAAATAGAAAAAGCCTTAACGATCTTTATTAATTGTAGCTTTCACTAAGCCGGATAATGTATAAATTTTGAGAAAAATAAAATGCCACATAAATAGCTTTTTTATATGAATTAAGCACCCAGTTTTGCTTTAGCGAATGCCGATGCCAATTGGAGCATTTCATCGACCCTGTCGTAATTCGGTCCAGAAGCTTGAGCAGATTCAGCTTTACCACCTCCTTTGCCACCCAGAGTCGCAGAGATATGCTGGATCCACTCGTTAGCCTTCAGACCCTTTTCCACAGCAGACTTGGACACTGAAGTCAGACTGAATATCTGCTTCGACTCTGCATCCACCGACACAAACATAGCCGACGTTTCTGGACTTAAGGCACGAACTTGTTTCAGAGCAGCATCAAGTGCTTTGGTGTTGTTGAAGGCTTCCAATTGTTGGACAATCACCGGAGTGTTTAAATTGGCCTGACATATTTCCTTGGCCTTCTCGACGACAGCGACAGCGACGGCGGCTTTGACAGCCTCCTCCTTGGCGTAGATGGGAACATTTTTGTAGACCATATCACGTGTCAACTGCTCGGTCTTGGCCACTTGTTCAATGGTCATAGCTGCTTTGCTGTTAAAATCGAATCTCAGCTTTTCGGGCACAACGAGCGAGCCCTTTTGTTCGGTATCCTTGCCCAGAACTTGTAACAGACAGTGGTTCAAAGCGTGTGTGGCCGAGTGGTTCTTCATTGTAAGACTCCTACGGGAAAAATCGATTTGTAGATTTAAATTATCACCTACTTTGAGGGTTCCCTCGACGACTCCGATGTGCAATATGTAAATACCACGATTGTACACTCCATCAACCAGAAATTCGTTGTCCTCATCGTCAACCTTGACCATGACTAACTGACCATAGATCTGGCCACCACTTTCAACGTAGAAGTTGGTCTTGTCCAGCACCAGGCCACACTTCTGCCCGGAGGTAACCTCATTCACAAATCGATTCTCATATCGAATGGCTACAATCTGGCCATTGCAATGACTGAAGTCATATTCGGATTCCCGTTCATCCGACTTAGCCGAGTATTGGTATTGGAAAGAATCATTTGTTGGCGGAATTGATTTGCCTTGTAGCTCTGAGATTCCATGGACGTCGATGTAGATTTCATCAAATTTGCCGGTTCTCTTGCGTTGCGACAGAATGTAGGAGTTCTTTACCTCTGGTGGGCAGTCCGAAGAGCTCACTACCTAGATACTCCTGATGGACTTCAGAAGCATCTTCTATGGAAGTGATTACGATGGGTAGTTGATGAGAAGACTATACTGATTTAATCGGAAATTGAATGATGCCGCCCTGTGGAACAGAATACTTGGAATAATGGGCAGGTCTGAAAAGAAGAAATAGGTTAACTTAAGAATGTTGTTTATTCGCGGCGTTTGTTTACCTTTTCTCTGACGACTTGTTTGGCAGGAAGGGAGTTCTCTTCTACAATCATTGATTCAACGTTGGACATTTTCATTTGGATTTAATATTCTCATTCCTTTTATTGAAATTATTTCAAGTAGGTACGGAAAGAATAATGAAAATTTTTGCGAGAGATATGACACAAGCTGGCATAATAATAAAGTGTCAAAAATGTTACAAGATTTTTCCGCTCGGCACAGGCAGCGTCCGTGAAAAGTGGAATCATCGTTAAGTTGGCCACTGGCAGTCTATGTATAATAAGTCAATGGGAATCAGCTAGTGTACTAGCTAGATAGAAATACAATGCATCACAGCATTGTATATAGAATCAGCTAGTATTATCAAGAATGGTGTTTTCGACATTTTGTGCTACATCAAACCTTTGTATATAAATTTAACAGGTAAAATCGAAATGGAATTCGACTGAAGCTACAACTGTTTACAAGCAGAGATAACCATTTTTTTTTACATAAGTTTGTATTGTGTGTTCTCTGCCCACTGATATCTATTATAACTGGATAGTGGATAGGAGCAAAAAGTTTGACTCCCTTAGAAGACTGTTATAATTGTAAAGGTACCATCCATGTATAACAGTTATACCAAAATATAGCACTTCCTCAGGCCATTGATGAAACTAAGCAATCTCTTCATCACTTCACTCTGTCCACTGATCTCTATAATAGAGATCAATGACTCTGTCTCACTTTTTCGGTTTATATAGAAAGAGATGCACAAGTGTAAGAGTACCATCTTTGTATATGGAATTTATAGTATTTTCACCCTCGAGAATTTTTGGTTGGACAATCGTCCCGTCTTGGCGCTGTCAGTTTTTCTATATACAAGATTTTAGTTCTGTATCGCGTTCCGGACGTCGCTGTCGTCGATTCACGAGGCTGCAATTACTATAAATTCCATATACAAACGTACCATGTCAAATTCTAAAGGAGCCAAGAAAAGTGTTATAATTTGTATGGAATCCACTATCCAGTGTATTATAGAGATCAGTGTCTCTGCCTGGTTTGACAGAAGATCTGTCAAACCAAGCAGAAAACCAATCATGATAATACCCCCCAATATATATACAAGGCATCAAACCACTGATCTCTATATTACACTGGATAGTGTATTCATACAAAAAAAGTGACTCCATTTGAAGATTGTTATAAAGTCGAAAAGGGAAAAATTCGTATAACAGTATAACAAAAATAAACGACAAAGAATCCCTTATCTCTATATTACTGATCTCTGTATCGGTGCAAAGAACAGAGTAGTTTGCTTTCATTTATAGGCGTTTTTCTTTTTTAGTTCGGAGCATTGTATATAGAGAATTAATATTAAGGTTTTTTTTATCATTTGTATAATTGTATTAATAAATAATAAAATAGACCATTATTAATTACATAACTGATATTCTCTGCTATACAACTTGTTTCCTTCACCATTTAAATTTGTTGGAGAAATAAAAACTCAAAGCGTCTTCAAAACGTTATAATAATGGAATGAATTTTATTCATTGTCTGTTGGTTCTTATACGAATCAGGACTGTTTGACGCCGCCGGTTTGCCACCGCCAGTTCACCACCGCCAGTTTACCTCCGGACAGTTTGACACCGCCAGTTTGCCACCGCCAGTTTGACGCGGGACAGTTTGCCACCGCCGGTTCACCACCGGACAGTTTGACGCCAGAGCAGATAAGGTAGTGCCTCATCAACGACAGTCCAAATCGAAAATCAATTTTTAAAGAACTGTCAAAGTATTGTGTTATCGCAAAATTGTTTATTTACAAAAAAGACGAATTTTCGTGAGTGAGAATTAAGAAATATCAGTTTTATATATAATTTATTTGAGTGATTGTGTGAAAACCTTGCGCCACGTTTCCAAATATTAGAACACAGAACTGGCCCTTTGCAATTTACAGAAAAAGATAATTTAATATTCAAAATTCTTCTTATATTCATGGTAAAGGGCCATAAGCAAGACAACAAAATAAGACGTTTTTAAACAAAAGCAGAATGTCCGATGAATAATACCAATAGCTATCTTAAGAAGAAGATTTCTCGGCCAGCGAGGACGAATGGAAACCAGGAAAATCAGCCACGCATCCGATGAATCTGACGACGACGACGCCGATTTTGGTGAAAATACTACAAGTTCGAAGAGAAGGTAAGTGTAATCGATTTTGAAACTCCACCTTCAACCGAACATTAACGATATGTTTTTCATGCTCTAACAAGGATGCAAAATCATCAACTTCCAAGAATGGTGCTTCCACAAAGCAATTTATGAAGAAACGCAAAACCACTGGCATATCTCTGAGGACAAAACTTTTCAACAAATACTAACCTCCGCCAACGTGCCAATCAATCAAACCAGGACGAGCAACAAAAACAAAACACTGCGGAAGGTGAAAAGAAGGCACCACAAATAAACGGGCTGTCCTAAGTAATTCAGAAAGCAGTGGCGATGATTATCTCGTCCAACCCGATGAAATCGACCTCAAGTCTAGTTTCTTCGATGTCAAGCAATCAACATCGAATGAGAAACAAGCAGCACCTCACTTCGATTTTACTGCTGGCATGAAAATGTTCGATTCAGAAGAGAATGACTACGATGACGATGATGATGAAACAGAGTCCAGCAAAGACATAAGACAACATAACCATTACAAACACTGCCGCTGCTGCAAGTGCTTCACCGATCTTGGCTATATAAAATATAAATACAATACAAATATAAAAAGCACAAAGATCGAAGCCTTCTGCAAGGCCAAGATAAGACGTAAAATTCATTTCACAAATTCCATTTAAAACAACTATCTTTTATTATGAATTAAATTTACATAAAAGATGTTCGCTTGAAATTAAATTTGAAAAAAAAAAAATGTGTAAATAATAAAGCAATCTCTTTCCCATATACAAAACATGCAATGTCTTTTATTTCGATCGGCACCTTTGTTTTTTTTTCAGGAGTTGGTTGTGCTGTCGCGGTTGATGTAACAAGTGAATTTGAATTCAATATAAAATCGTTTTATTGCATCGACTCTTGTAACTGAGTCGCTAATTACTGTTACAGGTCTAGTCAAAGTTGATGATGTGGCTGTGACTGGCTTTGTGAATGACGGAGATAGGCTACCAGGTACCAGCTGAGCTACAATATACAATGCCCATCATTGAGATGACCTTTAAAAGTTATCTAGATTTGGTCTATATACCTCAGCGATGGAGAGAAGTAAAGGTATTATTCTTTCCCAAGGCGGGCAAATGTTCGCATATCAACCCCAAAGACCTATTAGCCTATAGCCTATCATCTTTCATCCTCAAAACGTTGGAACGATTGATTGATACCCATATACGTAATAGCATTGATAAGGTGCTTTCAACAACGTTGATACATCAGCTATCACTTCTGCTTTAACGACCCTAAACGTCAAGCACTCACTCTGTGAGTCGATTAATCTAATGCTAAAAAGCAAGATCATAAACTCTAAGATGGGGGATTTTTGTACGAAAAGGTCTGTCAGTAGAGGCACTCCGCAAGGTGGTGTTCTGTCCCCTCTCCTGTGGAACATAGTAGTTAACGAACTGCTAATATCCTTCGAGATTGAAGGCTACAGAGTGATTGCGTATGCCGATGATGTTGCTATCGCCGTCACAGGAAAACATCCTAATACACTGAGAGACCTCCTCCAAAACGCACTTAATATGCTCACTAGATGGGTGGACTTAGTATTAATCCCCAAAAAACAGACCTCGTCCTTTTTACACTGAAATACAAGATCCCAATGATTGTACCTCCTTCAGCAAAAGGTGTACCACTAATTTCTACCAATGAAGCCAAATATCTTGGTCTAATATTGGACAAAAAACTAAGTTGGAAACCTAATATTCAGGAAAGAGTTAAGAAAGCTACAGTAGCTCTTTTTCTTGCAAAAAATCCATAGGAAGCAAATGGGGTTTTCAACCTCGCTTAACCTATTGGCTATATACATCGGTCATCCGACCAATACTCATGTACGGGGTTACAGTATGGTGGATTGCACTGGAGAAAGTCACTTACTGCGACAAACTCAGCAGAGTCCAACGCACTGCATAAGAACAACACCCTCAGCAGCGTTAGACACTCTCCTCCATCTGACACCCCTCGACATTTTAAGCAAACAAGTGGCAGCGACCAGCGAGTACAGCTATAAGACTCAACGCCTCATCTCAATGGACCAATAATAATGTGGGACATTCCATCTTTTTGAACTTCTTCTGTTGTATACCAAAGTACATAGACTACAACATTCCAAAACCCCAATTTGGTAAAAACTTCCAGATATCCATTCCATCCAGATATGAATGGGAAGACAAAAAACTTCTGGATGACAAAAGCATTCATTTTTATACAGATGAATCCAAGACAAGTGATGGAGTTGGTAGTGGCGTGTACTCAGAAAAGCTTAATCTAAGTATCTCATTCCGCCTGCGTAATCATTGTAGCATCTTCCAAGCGGAAATTTTAGCGATCAAGGAGGTTCTCTTCTGGCTTAGAGAAAACGTGATATCAACTTCTGATATCCGCATCTTCTCTGAACTATCATACTTATTTCACCAGAAAGGGAGAAGATAGGTATACCGATAGCTACATGTAAACTTCTGTTGAAAGGAACAGCCTTAAAGATTCTAGGTGGCACAATTTACCAACGCAGCCATAAAACTCATTTGGCCACTGGAACTTAAGCGCTCGATAGACTTGTTATCTCAAAGCAGACTGCAGACACCCAACACGACTTTGTGTAGCCTCAAATGACTTCTACAGGAGCTGTATGGACGAGGAAGAAGAGGAAACAATCTCCCACCTTCTCTGCACTTGCCCTGCTCTTTTACTAAGACGCAAACTTCATCTGGGAGTATACTTTTATGATAATCCCAGTGAACTAGCTAATGAGGATATCAAATTCTTCTTCGCACGAAAATAAACTCTTGTTTAGAAGATCTTCATGGATGAAATACTTTTGATTCTGAAATAGAAAAGGACAATTTTGCCAAACCAAATGATAACTAAGATTTATTGTATAAGATATAGTACAAGAAAATATACAAATAAAATGTTTTCTTTTAATTCTTCTAGTGTGTAAATAGTGATGATCCCAGCTCAGACAAAGTCGACAGTTTAATGCCTTTTGGGATTTCCAAATGTCATGTTTTGGCGAAGGGCAACGTCTCCAAATAGCCTTGTGTTTAATAAAACCCAATTTTTCATCATATTTGAACTTTTCACACTGTCACAATGAATGTTGTGCAAACACAACTTGCATAATGGTTGAATTTCTCAATTTCGCCACTTAAACTTTTCTTCACATCTTTTGAATTAAGGAATTTTAAGAAATCGTACAATTTTGGTGAATCAGAAAACGAAAAAGGGTCGAACCATTCAATTTTAGTGTTTTCATTCAATTTTGTTACCAACACATTAGTAAATAGATAACTTGTATCCCTTTGATGGGGTTGTTCACTTCCAGACGTACACTTTCAAGCACTTGCACCCGATTGCTGCTTTCATCACCATCGAGGCACGATGCAAGAACCAGTGATCCAATGGCGAAAGATGTGGTGCACATAACCGGCGGAACGAAGAGGCATCCAAAAAATGCATTTTTTGTTCTTTGGCAGAACTTTGTTAAGTAGTCCGCAATAGTCGATTTCATTTTTGAATTTCGTCGTCACCAAGTTGTGACTTTTCAATGGCACTCGAATCGATGAGACCTTCACACTCGTAGAGACTTCCATCAAGTGGATTTGAATCTTATTCGAAGAGAGTTTGCCTTCCAAAGGAATTTGGGACGTTTTGTTAAAAGTAAGTCCTTTGTTGTAAGGATCAAAGCATTGGCTAAATTCCTGCAAAAAATCAAATTATTAAGACTTTTCTTTTGTTGGGCGAGCAACAATTACCTTGTTTTATATTTTTATCCTCAATATTAGGGTAATTGCGATTGGGCAAAATGCTTTGATAAATTCAATAAACTTTTTTTTGGGATCGGTGATAAACTTTTATTTAGAAAAATGAAAAAATGACAGCGTCGACAAGGAAGTTCAGTAAATGGTAAGTTCATGTATCGGCAATGTAGTTCTCAATAATTTTATTAAGGGCGAGACAGCATTTAGTGATTTTATTTTTCTGCAGCGGATATATATTATTTGCTCGAAGAGTAAAATCTAATCTGTTTTCAGACCGTGTGCGAATTGGGTTAAGAAGAGGTTAAAACTTGACGTTTGGTTAAATTTTGACACTTCGCATTGAATAAAATGTGTTACAAATTAGACTAGCTGCGGAGCAGGTTAAAATATGACAGCAAAATTATTTCTCGAAGGATAGATTTCTCTTGAATCTCTTTTTGGAGAGGGATTACACATACTTGTACACGGATTTTACACATATACTACAGTTGAGTTTTCTATTGTTATGATTATCATGCACAAAACGATTTAACACCTGATCAGACAACACAGAAATTCAAAAAAGGGATTGATTCGTTTTTGCACATTTCTTACACACCAAAAAACATTGAATTTTAGTAGCAATTCTTCGTGGTTTTAAGAAAAGCCACATAATTGAATTCTTGAGATTATTGAAGCAAAATTACTTAATTTTCTTCACAATTCTGGACTTACTCCTAGATTCTTCTTCAACCTAGGACGGCAGTATCTTAACGATTTTCTTTCGAACTAAGTTACGTAAAAAGTTCAGTTTGCACGTTTTTCGTAATCTATAAATCACATGACTTAATAGCATGTTGCTTGCAACGTGATTTAGCTAAATCCACTTGATTTAGCTAAATCACATAATTAAGTTCATGATTTATAATTAACTTGTTTTATTTTTAATTAGGTATAAGTCGATGATTCCAGGCTGAATGACTTCACGTACAAGTTATGAATAAAATTCATTTGTTTTTCTGTTTGACAGACAAAATTCAAATGTTGTGTCAAATATCAAAATATTTTATTGAAAAAAATCAAAAGTAATGTCAAAATTGTCATAAGTGTAAATCTAAATTAGGAAAAAGTTCACTCATCGTAATTTATAAATCATATTAGCTAAATCAAGTCGGTGGGAACATACTATTAGCTGATATGCAGCTCTGCCTGGTGCGATGTTACCTTTAGTATACGTGAAGTACAAATATCAAACTACCTTACCTGCAATTTGATATTTTAAGTACAGGGTGCTATAAAGTAAAGACTGTGTTTGAAAATAATAATTGAAAGTGATGAATAAGTTTGTGAGTGATTTAATTAGAGTGGATTTGTATTTTATTTGAATAGTGAATAAGTTTTAATAGTCGAACCAAGCCGAATATTACAATACCGTCATCGAGTCCTTAAGTAGTTTCATCATTACTCATAACCTTAATCTTTGGCTAATTTTAGAGAATATATTTCTTCTTTTCTTAAGTTGAGACAACAAATTTATAATTATGGCCGTGTGCGAATTGGATGAACTGTGATTAAAAATGGATGAATTTTTAACCACTGCTGTCATATTTTAACTTGCTCCGCAGCTAGTCTAATTTTTAACACATTTTATTCAATGCGAAGTGTCAAAATTTAACCAGACGTCAAGTTTTAACCACATTTTAACCCAATTCGCACACGGCCTATATAAGAAAGCTCAAGCCGCTCATGGCGATGCACGTTCATTTTGTTAAAGTAAAAGCTTAGGTTGATTTGGTTCCACCATTTTTGATAAAAAAGATTAAAAAGTAATTTTTCTATTGTTGTTCGAAGCAAGTTTATTTATGTATGGATTCACTAATTTGTAATATTTTGTTATCTTTTGCATTACGTATTCCATAGTAAATCATTGGCATATTTCAGAAAATAAAAATAAGTGAAGTGAAAAAGAATTGTTCTTTGTTTCATTGAGTTGGTACTTAATTTTATAATTTTGGAAAATCCGTTCATGCTTAGAGCAACAAATACATTTCAAATAAATATCCTATACCTAAACAGAGCCTGAACTGAGAAACTCAAAATTTATTGGCAGCGATTAAATGAATGTCTGCCCAAAAAAAAACAGGCACCCTGTGGAAAGATATTTCATTATTTTACACTACCTTATCTGCTCTGGCGTCAAACTGTCCGGTGGTGAACCGGCGGTGGCAAACTGTCCCGCGTCAAACTGGCGGTGGCAAACTGGCGGTGTCAAACTGTCCGGAGGTGAACTGGCGGTGGTGAACTGGCGGTGGCAAACCGGCGGTGGTGAAAAGTCGTGTACCGGTTCTTATATAGTATATGTTTTAAGAATATATATGAATTCAGCAAAGAGAATTAATGTATAATATAGGTTACAGTATCGCATGGTTAAAATATAATCGTAAGTATGTGTTATTATGTAATTAAGATAGGGTAAGTTATTATTTATTGTACACTAACAAACTCGCCTTCAATGAATATAAAGTCAAAAAATTAAAATTTTGATCAAAATAATATTAAGGGTTAATCCCTAAAAGATAAACTAATTTTAAATGTTTTGTCTTCATTAAACTTTTTGTTAGAATATCCGCTTTCATATCTTCCGTTGGAATATATTTCAATGATATGAGTGATTTTTCGTAGATTTGTCGCACGTAATGGAAACGAAAACGAATATCTATGTGCTTACTCCGTTCATGATGGGACGGATTCTTTGCGAGACAAATGGCGCTTTGGTTGTCACAAAAAATCGTCATAGGTTGAGACACCAATATTCTGAACCCAATCTCAGAAACAAGAGCTATTGTTAGCTGCTTCTTTGTTGCCCATGTTATGGCTCCACCACATAATTGAAAAACGTATCCAGTGTAGGATTTGCGATCGAAGCTCGAGGCCCAATCAGCACCAGAGTAACCACAGAGAACATCATCGGGCTTACTGTAAACTAGAGAAAAATTAATTGTATTTTTTAAATACCTTAGTACATGCTTTGCTGCAAGCATATGTTGTACATGTGGTTTCGCATTGAATTGTGATAATTTGTTAACTGAATGTAAAATATCGAGTCTCGTTGCGAGCCCAATAAATAAGAGAGAACCGATCAAACCTTGGTACTCCTTTTCATTTGTCAGTTCGCAGTTCAGACAGCTTTCGCATTTTATAAACTTCATGCCAGGGTCAAGGGGTGTACATCGTCCTTTGCAATCGCTCAGATGGTTGCTCTCGAGGAGTGATGAAATCGCCAGCTTCTGTGATATATTGACAACATTTCGTTCTTCGTTTTGGTTAACTTCAAGCCCCAGGAAATATCTTATTTTACCTTTATCGACGATAACGAATTCATTTTTAAGTTTATTCTTGATTGCCACTAAGTTTGTCTTATTTGAGCATGCGAGTAAAATGTCATCTACGTAGATCGCAAGTATATTGTATTCTCCCTCTTTATTTTTGGTGTAAACGCAAGAATCGTAGCTGCATCTAATGAAACCAATATTTGTTAAAACATCGTTCAACTTGATGTGCCATTTTCGGCCGGACTGTTTCAGTCCATAAAGTGTCTTTTTTAGCAAACAAACGCGTTCGGGATAGTCTTCGTCAACAAAGCCTTCAGGTTAAAACCACTGATCTCTATATTACACTGGATAGTGTATTACCTATAAAGTATAACAGTTTTTTTGACTCCATTTGAAGATGACAGTCAATGTCCCTTTTCGACTTTTTGACGTCTAACCAACAAAAAAAAAAGCAAAAACTAAGGCGTTTTTCTTTTTTACATCTGAACAGAGTCTGAACAATGAAAAGAAATGTTTCGAATAATTTAAATGGTGAAGGAAACAAGTTGTTATGGAAGAGAATATCAGTTTTGTAATTAATAAAAGTCGATTATATCATTTATTAATACAATTATAAAAATGAAAAAAAAAACTTAATATTAATTCTCTATATACAATGCTCCGAACTAAAAAAAGAAAAACGCCTATAAATGAAAACAAACTACTCTGTTTTTTGCACCGATACAGAGATCAGTAATATAGAGATAAGGGATTCTTTGTCGTTTATTTTTGTTATACTGTTATACGAATTTTTCCCTTTTCGACTTTATAACAATTTTCAAATGGAGTCACTTTTTCTGTATGGATACGCTATCCAGTGTAATATAGAGATCAGTGGTTAAAACATGTAGACTTCCTCTTTCAATTTTCCATTCAGGTATGCGCTTGTCACATCCATCTGGTGAAGGTATTTATACTAACGGTTACAAAAAGGTTAAATACTAACGGTTACAAAAAAAACTTACTAACTAATATAAAAATAACAAGGAAAAAAAAAAGTTTAAATTAAGTTATCTACTTCATGAATTAACAATATAGAATCTTGATTTGAAATTGAACGTTCTTACATTATGATCGTTTGAATCAATTAAGTCATAATTTTTATTATAAACAATAATAAGACGATTAACAGGGCTATTCAATCCGTAGTTTGACCTACTAAATGAGCTACAAAGTGGTAACTGTCTTCTTAGAGAATAATTATTAATGTTAAAATTTAATTTAGATAGAATCGTTGAAGCTGCAATTGAACCATTTAAAACACCAACGGTAAAACAAAATTGCAAATAAGCCCTATGACTAGATAAAGTCGGAAGGTTAATAAGTTTCAGACGATCAGTATATGGTGGTAAGTTATATCTATCGGGCAAATAAAAAAACCGAAGACAAAATCTCAGGAACCTTCTTTGGACAGACTCCAATCTATTAATATGTACTGTATAGTAAGGGGCCCAAACAACACATGCATATTCTAAAATAGACCTTACAAACGAGACATATAGGGATTTTAGAACATATGGGTCATGAAATTCACGTCCAAATCTTTTAATGAAGCCAAGAGTCATGTTAGCTTTATTTATTACATAGTCAAAGTGGTAATTGAAAGAAAGTTTAGAGTCTAATACTACACCAAGATCAGAAATACAAGAAACTTTACATAGAGTCGTCAAATTTAATAAATAAGAGTTGTCAATAAAATTTTTCTTACGAGTAAGACACATAGCTTTACATTTATCAATATTTAAGTCAAGACAATTATTATTGCACCATTCCCCAAATCTATTCAGATCTTCTTGTAGAAGATCAGAGTCATTCACTGAATTAATTCTTCGAAAAATTTTCACGTCATCAGCATAAATAAGAGACATAGAATTTACCAACACAGAAGGTAGATCATTAATAAATAACACAAATAATAGAGGACCAAGATGGCTACCTTGTGGAACACCAGAGTTGACTTTGAAAATTTTAGAGCGTTCATTTTTAAAGATTACACTATACAGCCTATCATGAAGGTAAGAGGAAAGCCATTTGATAAATCGCTCATTAAGACCAATCGCACTTAATTTATTCAAAAGCACATTATGGTTTAGTTTGTCAAAGGCTTTAGAAAAGTCAGTAAAAATACAGTCAACTTGTTCTTTCTTTTCAAATGCGTCAATACAGTATGTTGTAAATTGAAGTAAATTTGTCACAGTAGATTTTTTTTTAACAAATCCATGTTGGTTTTCACATGTAATAGACGAACAATGAAATGACAGCGTATCACAGATAATTGCTTCAAATAATTTTGGTATGGAGGACAGTTTGGCTACAGGTCTATAATTAGTCACTTGATTTTTCATACCTTTCTTATAAATCGGAATTAAGAATGAACTCTTCCAAAGTGTTGGGAATTCAGAACAGCTAAGGGATTTGTTAAAAAGCAAAAACAAGGGATATGACATATATATTGCACATTTTTTCAACATAAAAGACGGCAAACCATCAGGACCCGGACATAAACAATCATCTACATTTTCAATGTACTTAAGTATACTAGCCTCTGAAATTGTAAAAACTATCGAATTTAGATGCGAAAACCCATTTACGTTAAAATTATTGCTAGAATTATTGTTATTATTAATATCGTACGCGGAAACATTACCAAATGCACTTTGGAAAAATTCTGCAAACATGCATGCAATTTCTCCAGGCAAATGGCTGACCGAATTCTTATAAGTAAAGTTAGTTGGGTACCCATCCGATTTCCTCTTACAATTAACATACTTCCAAAATTCACGGGGATTAGACTTGAGACTATGTTCTATTTGAGAAATGTAGTCTGAGTAAAGAAGATTCGTGTAGTTAATGTAATATGCTGGTAAATAGGCGTAAATATGAAATAAAACACATGTGCCGTGTGTGAACAAATAGTTTTTAATTCCTATTGCTTTTATGGTTGAAGCTCAACTGAGCCTGTTAACTACTGACAGTTCTTACACAAATAAGGTTGCGTTCACAATATCATTACACGCTTTTTTCTTTAAATAAAAATGTAAACAAACAAGAACTTAAATAATTAACAAAAATAAGATGGACAAGGCTACCAGCCATACTTTTGTGGTGGTCTAACAGTTCGACCACTACGCGTTTTATAAGTACCCTGCACTTCTGGTTGAGCATTTGCCTCACTATCGCTTCCCGAGCTTACTTCTGAATCATTACTTTCAGCGGTGTCATATTCCGATGAAGAGGTATTCTCCACGTTCACTGAAAGCTTAGATTCATCCGCAATTACATTGTCAATGGGAGCATCTATTATCTGATTACTGCCGGTATTTTCATGATCAACAATTTCGATTACCGGTTCTATTATTCTAATTTCTGGCGCGTTATCTAAATGTCCCGATTTAACATTTTTCTCGAATAGCAAATCACTTGCATTAAAATCACTATTTTTAGTTTTCGCTATGAATCTTCGATTACGTCTAAAATAGTTTTGAAATGTATCCTGAATAATGTACGAGCGATCGGTTACAATTCCAACAATCTTTCCATAATGCCATTCCTTGCCATTCTTTTTGAAAATCACCAAATCACCCAAACTCAATGGTGGTAACGACTTTACACTTCGATCATAGTAATATTTTTGCTTTTCTTTTTTCTTTGAAATCTTTTCCTGAATCGCTTCTTCATTCATGCTGTTTCTGACAAGTAATTGTTCCGATACGGGCAGTTTTGTTTTTATTAGTCTGCCAAAAAATAACTCAGATGGAGTTAGGCCCAAGCTGGCCACTGGTGTTGAATTATATTCCAAGATTCTGTACTGAAATTGATCCACCTCATTGGCCTCATAGCAACGCTTTAAAATATTTTTTGCAATTGCTACTCCCTTTTCAGCAAGACCATTGCTTTGTGGATATCTTGGACTCGAATATTTGAATTGGACGTTGAAATTTCTAGAGAACTTTTCAAATTCCGCTGACTTGAATGGCACATTGTCACTTTTAATTACAGATGGATATCCGATTTTATTGAATATAGAACAGAGGACATCAATAATGTGCCCGGAAGTCTTGTTGTTAACATTAGTTGCAACCAAAAAATTTGAATAAGCATCAAAAATTGAGATAAGATCATGCCCAGCATATTCAAATAAATCAATCGATACAATATGATATGGATATTTCGGGTTTATTTCCTGCATCAACGGTTCCCTTTGATTATTGCGTTTAAATTTCTCACAAATGCTGCATGATGCAATCATTTCTTTGATTTGTTTGCCCATTCCCGGCCAAAAGTACAACATTCTTGCCCTGGCGAGAGTCTTTTCGATTCCCAGATGTGGCTCATGTAACCACTTTGCTAATTTGCGTTGCAATTTATCTGGAATCACCAATTTGTGATTTCTAAACAATAATCCATTTTCAAAATGCAATTCTGATTTAAGTTTATGAAATACTCGGCAAAAGTCGTTTAAAGAACGATACTCAGGCCAACCTTTACTGACGTATTCACATACGAGTTTTAGGTTTTCGTCCGATTCAAGTAGCCGTTTGTAGTATTCATAATTGTCTTTTGACACACAAACAGATTTTGTTACCGAATGAATTACTCCACTTAACTCATTTTCCCTTTCTTCTCTCTCAGAACTATTGTTCAATTGTGCACGAGAAAGACAATCAGCCAATAGCATGTGCTTTCCTGGTTTGTAAACGATTTTCATTCCCGGGAACTTTAATAATCTCATGAACATTCTCTGTAATCTCGGTGTGACACCGTCAATATCACGCAAATCCAAATCTTCGAGAGGCTTATGATCACTCTCAACAATGAATCTATGTCCGTAAACGAAGTTTTTAAAACGTTCGCATGCAAAAACCACAGCCATAAGTTCTTTTTCTATTTGTGCCCATCTTTGTTCCGATTTAGACAGAGTCCTAGAGGCAAATGCCACAGGATGCTGTTCTTGTAAAAGACCCGATCCAAGCCCATCTTTTGACGCATCTGTCTGGATGACAATCGGTTTAGCTGGGTCATATGGTTTTAGAACCGGATCCGAAGTTATAATTTTCTTAAGATTTTCAAGTTCACGTTCATGTTTCTCATTCCACTCGAATGGAACATTTTTTCCCGATAACAATCGTAATTCTGCCGTCATTTTAGACAGATTCGGCATGAACTTTGCCAAATATTTGAACAAACCCAACAAACGCATTACGCCCCTTTTGTCGGTTGGCTTTTGAATTCCAATAATTGCTTCGATATGTTTTTGTGCCGGTTTAATTTTACCGTCTGATAAAATGTGACCCATAAATTTTACTTCCGATTTACGGTACTGAATTTTTTCTGGATTAAATTTAACATTATTCAGACGCGCACGCTCAAGAACAGTCGACAAAATTGTATCATGTTCTTCTTCATTAGCGGCCACTATTCCAATGTCGTCAAAATAAACAAAAACACCCGGTATGTCAGCAAAAATCTGAACCATACGTCTTTGAAAAATTTCTGGCGAAACATTCAAGCCAAACGCTAATCTTTCAAATTTATAACGCCCAAATGGAGTCATAAATGTCGTTAACTCAGAACTCTTTTCATCTAGCTCCAGTTGCCAAAAACCGTTTGAGCAATCCAAAACAGTAAAGATCTTTTTATTCACCAGTTCTAGAGTCAACTCATCAATGGTAGGAATCAGAAAATGTTCACGTCTAAGACACTTATTGAGTGGTTTTGGATCAAGACAAATCCTCAAATCACCATTCGATTTTTCCACCACCTGCAAATTGTTAACCCAGTCTGTCGGATGCGACACTGGTGAAATGATTCCATTTTCTACCATTTCATCAAGTTTCGGTTTGAGTTTTTTGACTATCGTGTCTGGAAAGCGTTTTCTATAATGCAAAACCGGTTTTGCATCGTCTTTCAAATGAATCGTAATCTTACCCGGTATTTTCCCAAGCCCAGTAAAAACATCACTGTTTTCATCTACAAATCTCTCTCCCTCATTTACGCTTTTAATCGAGTCAATATTAATTGGCGTTATTAGTCCTAATTCAGTACAACTCTCAAGCCCAAGTATCGGTTCAAACCTATCATCAACAACAATGAATTTAGCGATTCGTTCGGTATTCAATTTAGAATCCCAAAGTTTAATTTCAGCAATACCAAAAATTTTAATTTTATTGTTACTATAATCATATACAGGAAAATCATTTTGTTCATTGCTTATTTTAATTTTCATTTTCTTGATGATTTTCAATGGAATGCAATTGACATCCGCTCCTGTATCGATTTTGAATCTAACTAACTTATTCCCTATTTGGTATGCCTTAGTCCATCGTTTTCTTTTCTTTCCCACTGAATTTACTCTAAAAACATAATTTTTAACACTAAGAATTGTTTCCGATTTTAGTTGTTCATCTGTTGAATTACCTGATGATGCATCGCTCCAACGAAGATGGTCAATTTGTTGCTTTTCATTTGACTTTGACTTAGCCCCGGATGCACCTGATGTACTTGGTTGTGATTTCTTCGACTTGTTGCGGCACATTCGTTGGAAATGGCCCTTTTTTCCGCATGAACACGTAAATTCCTTGGCCGGACACTTGCTTCTGTGTTCTGGTTTCCAATCACCACCACCACAGTTGAAACAAAAACGTTTGTTGTTTGTGTTGATTGCATTGACTGAGTCGCTGTCTATGTTTTCCGACAATTTTATTGTTGCGATTGATTGCTTTGATGCTAAAATGCCCTTGTTGACATTTGCTGATTCAAACGTTTTGCACATGTCAACTACGCGATTCAATGTTTCCTCACGTCCATCAAGCAATTTTAACTGAAGTTTCTTGTCGTAAACACCTGTTATTATTCGATCACGCAACATTCGATCTTCGTATGATAATCCGCATGTGCAATTGAATTCACATCTTTCAATTTGTGCACGAAGTTCAGTCAAAAATTCAGTGAATGGCTGACGTTCCCTTTGAATCAAATTATTGAATTTGTATGATTCCATCGTCACATTTTTCTGTGGTAAGCAATGTGCATCGAACGCTGCCAATACTTGAGCCAATGTTCGCTGTGTTGTTACATCCTCCCTACGTTCAGCTGTTGTTGCCGTTGCGGGTATTATACGCACAGAATGAATTGTACCAAGCAACGTATCCTGTGAACCATCGTTTGGAAACAGTGTGTTGTAAATATTGGCCCCTTTTGTTCCAATCAACCACAAAAAAATTGCAATTTTTGTTGTTTCTGGCTGTGTGTTTTTGTCGTTGGCTATCATGTAGACTGAAAAATCACGCTTCCAATTTTTCCATTCTGATGCCAAATCCGAACAATCCAGCTCACGCAATGCCTTTCGTGTGTCAGCCATTTCGGTCAATTTTCGATAATATTTTTATATTTAGTTTAATGGAATAAAGATTATTCTTTGAATTTTCACTGTTGAAATATTAGATTTATTGTTTTTCTCCTGACACCATGTAATATGCTGGTAAATAGGCGTAAATATGAAATAAAACACATGTGCCGTGTGTGAACAAATAGTTTTTAATTCCTATTGCTTTTATGGTTGAAGCTCAACTGAGCCTGTTAACTACTGACAGTTCTTACACAAATAAGGTTGCGTTCACAATATCATT
>CAKKXW010000002.1:58116360-58133402 GCA_920937365.1 Sphaerophoria rueppellii
CATTATGTGCGTATTAACAATAAGAACAAAGTTAAATGTAAGACGACAAATGAAAACAACATAAATGACTAACATAATGACAATATACATAATAATACCTTATCGACGTAAACAAACAAAAACAAATGCGACGAACATGAATAAATAAGTATTTTGACGACAACATAGTGAAATTAGACACAAATTCTTGTTTGTTTTGGCCTGGACGACGCCGACGCCGACCGTGGTGAAAAAGAATGAACATACAGCGGCGCGATTTTTAAGCCGGCTTACAAAGTGGACCGCGGCGAAGTTTTTACCGTCGGCATGACGTGGCGGTTTCTGAGGTTTGGGAAAATTTTGCCGACGGCGAAGTTAGTTCTACTGATATACTTGAATTTAGAGGGCATTTGAAGTTCGACAGTCGTGATATTAAGAAATCGTTAAAGTTTCTTGTTGGTGAATGTAAATTCTGTTTAAAGTGTCTTCTTTAACCTACTGTTACCGAAGAAATTGGGATTCAAAACGTGATAATTTTAAGCGCTATATTACAATTGAAAGGGTGAGTTTCATTCAATGCTAACATAGTAGCGTCAGTTTTTGGGGAACGCCTATCTAATTCTTGTGCTTTTACGTGCGTTTTCTTGGTGACACAGGGTGAAGATTCTGCCAACGACGTCAAGCGTCCATCCAAAGACAGCCGCGACACACAGGCATTGCGACAAGACAAGAAGAAAATCGAGCCATAAGCCCGTGAGTCCCCGGGTGCCAAGTAAGGTCGTATTAAGAAATTTAGAGTGGTGAAATTAGGTTATAACGTATATTATAAATTAGGTGCCGGCGCGGCAAGCCGCAGAGCGACACCCCTTTCGGGTTTTTTTTTTCTCCTTTCGAGTTCTTTTTGTATTTTTATATATACGATACACATAGTTTTTGCGTGATCCAAAAAATCAAGCTTTGATAAACCTCAATTTTTGGAGCCCGAGCCAATTTTGGCTGAATTTTTGCTGTTTCGCACAACGGTCGAAAAGAGTGCCGCTATAAGTAAGAATTCAATAGCCGCACAAGACAGGAGTTTTTCGAGCTCAATTCTTCAATCAAATAGTTCCTGCTTTCAAGAAAGAAGCTCAGAATTGAGCGAAGCGACGCACAAGAGCGTCAGAAGCATTTTTTTTTGTCTTTTTTTGTTAAAATTTTCATTTGCGAAACGAAATCTTAACGCCATTTTGAATTTTATCTTTGAGTAAATTTTAACGTAAATTTCATTTTTTTCCATTTTTTGAACGCCACAAGGAGTGTGGAAGATTTTCGCCGGAAAGTTGTAAAGATTCCGTGGAGGAATTCTTTCCAAAATCTCGCTCGGGGAAAAGCAAGATTTTGCCCCTACTACAAACCGACAAATAGAGCTCTATCTGTAGGCAGGTTATTGAGGGTTTTCGCTTTGTTTCGAGGGTGTGAATTGATACACCTAAATAAGGTTGCGAGAGTTTTGGGGAGGGTTTGGTCTGCAACCGGCAGATTTTCCAGGTTTTTTGCTGGTCTTTGATACTTTTTTTATATATGTATTTTCGATTGGTGTTTGGATATAATTCTTTTTTTGATAATTCTTAAATTTTTCTTTTTGTTACATTGTATAAGTAAACTTAAAAATCAAAATTTCTTGTTTAATATACTTGTCTTTTAATGGAATATCAATCAAATTTCGCTATTCATATTATGAATTCACGCATCAATAAATGAGCTGTTTTAATGACCTTTATGTCGAAACCAAGTCGAATTCTTTTCTTTGATTTTGGATTGAGCAATAGCTCAATGGAAGCTTGAAGCGGCATTCTAGGGGGTGAATAAAGGCAAGCTAGGGGAAGTGGCGATATGGACTTTTCAGGTTCGATGATGATCGTTTAAAGGAACTCGGAATCAAGGGGAATTCGGATTTCCATCGGCCGACCGGATTCCACGGAGGGGTGGGAATACAAGGCCAAGCTGCACCGTCACCAGCAGCCCTCAAGTGTGGTGGAGCATCAGTGGTGGAGCATCAGTGGTGGTATCGCTTTTTCGTTTTTCGATCTCTCCCGGCATGATATATGTTTTTGAAATAGGAGGAGGTTCGTTTGCGAGGGCAAGATCCCCCCCATTCCGGCGAGCTCAGCCGAGCACTGCAAGCATGCCGCGACCCTCGCAGCGGACGGCTGCGCATTCTCTCCCATCCCCTTAGGTCTTCTCTCTTGGTCTATCCTTTCTTTCTCCTTGTCCTTTTTCTTTCGAGTCCTTGGTCTTTTCCGGGCTTCATCTTTTTTCTTCCTCTCTCTCTCTTTCCTATTTCTTCTTTCCCTCTTTTCTGACGTCTGTCAAATCTTTCCTTTCAGCCTAAGGAGAACTGTCACTGCACTGACACCAGTAGTGACAGCGAGGAGTGCCAGCACATCGGTCTGTCATCCGCCGGACCGATGAACATCGTCTTTTCTTTCTTCTCTCCCTAATCTCTCTCTTTTCCTCTTTCTCTTATTTCAAAAGATCCGGAAAAAGTTGTTGAGACCGTCCCAGTTGGCTTTCTCTTATTGCCACACGGTTCTCTTCGGAGCTCTTTCTCTAACTGGATTAGCTTGACACGAGAAATTTGCAGATATAATACTATGATCTGATCTGCCTAGAGGCGTTAATACACTGATAGTGTATTTATCAGGGTCAGACGTAAGAAACAAGTCAAGAGTATTTTCTGCTTGGCCATTAATGTCCGATATTCGAGTGGCCTCGGTGACAAGCTGAGTTAGGTGGTTAAACTCGACAAAGATCTCAGCACACATTCCTTCGGGTGTTTTCTGGCCCGAATGGAGAAGCCACGAAGATTTTGTACATTGAAATCGCCCGTAATAATGATTTCAGTGTGAGGATACAGGGAAACAATTCTTTGGATGGAGTCAGACAGAGCATCAAATTCATTAGAAGTTGAAGCCCTGTCCAAATTTGGGCTTCGATAAAGAAAACAATAGTGAATGATGTGCTTATTTATGGTGAACCACATAAAATTGAAAACAGGGTTGGAGCAGCGTCCATATTGTGGAAGGAATTGATAAGCGACATCATTCCTTATGTAAACGGCGAGAACATGGTGGAGGAAGAATAATGGCACTAAGCTATACCCATGAATGAGAAATTCAGTAGGATCGGAATTCTCACCTACTTGAGTTTCACTCAGCGCCAAAACAGCTGGCCTGTTAGAAACAGTGTGGATGTACGTAGCTAGAAAATTCCTCCGTAGCCCACGAACATTACAATAGTCAACTCTGAAATTTTCGATCATTGCAATATATAAACAAATTTAAAACCAAAACAGACGAAATCTAAGAAAATCTGCCAAATAAATAACAGGTTTATTTTCGAATCAACGTCCCCGCTAGTGTTATGCCTTAGCGGTGGCGTGAGTCGATCCGACCCTGGAACTCAAATATCAACTTCTCTACTCATCCGTTGTTGCTAACATAACATATGCATACATACATACAATTGTGCGAGTAAAAAAAAGCTCATTGCAATATGATGCATATGCTAAGCCATGCAACTGTCGTAGATCGGAGGAGGAAAGGAGAAGAGGAAGGTACTCACTTGTGCTGCGTTTGGCTATTTTTTTTTTTTTTTATCTAAATTGAAATTGAGTGCTGCGTTGTTTTTTTTTTCTTTGTTGCAATTTGTGTCTATTGTTGATTGTGGGTGTTTTTGTGTGTTGCTTTATTCATGTTATAACTGTTTTTTTTTTCTGGTTATTATTTTTTTTTCTTTTGTGTGATTTTTTTATTTTTATTGTTGAATGTAATTTTATTGTTTTTGTTTTTTCTATAGTTGTTTGAATGATTGTTCTTTTTGTTGTTTTTTGTTATTTTTTTAATGTTTATGTAAAGACAGCGACGTGACGTAACTTAAGACAAGGACGCGACGAAATAAAAAACGTTGACGGACAAGTACGACATACAGCACAGGGGGACCTTCCCCAACGAGATCACACGGTTAATCAATCTTGCGCAAGCAGTTTGTTATAATTTGCACAAGAAGGTCTCATCTGTGCTATCAAATTGCAGACTGTTGTAAGTAAACAAAAATAAGGTCTTATACTAGCTATTTTAAATGCGCCCTCACGAAAAGGCCTTATGTGATTTCGGTAAATCAATCTTGCGCAAGCAGTTTGTTATAACTTGCACAAGGAGGCCTTATCTGTGTTATCAAATTGCAGACTGTTGTTAGGAAACAAAAAATAGGCCTTATACTAGATATTTTAAATGTTCATTTAAATCTTTTGCGGAATTTTCTATTTTTCCGCAAAGTAGAAAATTATCTCCTTACGTGAATACCCTTAAACTTTTTAGTTTATTGACAACAAATAACAATCATTATAAAAAAGTATAAAAAGAGATTTATAAACAAAAAATAATGAGTCGTACGAAATCCCCAAAAGACAAAATCACCATGGGGACAAAATCTCCAAAAAAAATAATCCAACTTGATCCAATCCCCAAATCCCACATATTTAGGTACGTCTTCTAATACCATTACTCTCACGGCATGTGCATGAAACCGTTATGACATGATACCAAATCATGAATGTACTTTCAGTCTGTCAAGTGTATTCCTAGCTGAGAACTGTTGTGTTTCTAAAAAAAAATTAACCTTTTATGGATAAAATTATTGTTTTGAAATCAAATAAAGGAGGAAAAAAGATATTTTAAAATGGATATGGCTATCATTTCTTTTCAAAAAGACAAAATAGAAAATTAACAATGGCGTTGTGACCAAAACAAAGTGAAATTTCTTAATTCTAACGTTACGTCTCGTGCAACCTTTACTAAAATAATATCTCCAACACAAATTATGTTCAAGTAGTGAATCATGCGATTTAATCGCATGATTCACTATTTGAACATAATTTGTTTTGGAGATTTTGGCATGGAGATTTTTGCAATGGGGATTCTCTCTTTGGAGATTTCGCTGCTGGAGATTTTAGTTTGGGGATTTTGGGTTTAGGGATTTTCGTTTGGGGATTTTTTCTAACACGAGACTAACTTGTATCGTAAATCAAAATTCCTATTAATAAACGTGTGCTAGCTTTAAATGACAATTGTTTACTAACGGATAATAACGATTTTTGCGTATAAGGACCGAATATCTTTTTATTTCAAAGTAGTTGACAACAAATTAAGGTAGGTTATTTGTACTTATAAGGATAAGTAAGGCTGCAATTAGAAATTCGAGCGTTATGACTAATGAGATAGGTAAAGAAAGTTTGGTTTAATTTTTGTCCATGAATTTGGTTCGTTTTGTTTTAGATTCAAGATGATAGCACTGACATACGAGTGACCTTAGCCAACCTGAATTGAACTTAGTTGCATTAAAACTCATTTTAATGAACCATTACCATCATGCAATAATTTAATCGATTTTTTATTAAATCGCATTTGTTGTTTTACAACCAGTTCTCTAGAATCAGAAATTTCAGATTTTCTTTAGCTGATTCCATCCAGAAAATTGCAACACAGTTTGGTGGACAATTAATGACACTTAAATTAAATATTTCATACCATGACAGATACAAGAACATTTATTTTTTACGCCCTACTCTTCATGAAACTATCCTCTCAATTGCGTGTAGAGGCGTGGAACAAAATCATCATAAATTTGACTTGAAAGGAATTACCAGCAAATGGTTCAAACTGGTACTTCTCAGCGAATTTCTGAATCTTGAAGCCTCTACGTCCATGACCACTATCACTTTGCTGGTATTCTCCTCTCGGTTAAATTAATGTGCAGTCTTGTTTGTAAACCAAAAACATAAAGCTAAAGCAATTCAGTTCCTTTTGGTGGTCCAGAACAAATATAAACCGACAAAACTTCACCCTTGTTAAGGGGCCAGTTATAGCGATCATTAAAAACAATCATTAAAAGTTGGAACACATGTAAATTTGATTTTTTTTACTTACGTGTGATTATAGCGATCATTAAAAAAATGTTTTTACTTTAATGTCATTCAACCATATATTTTTATTTTTGAAACCAAATATTTTTTTTAATGATGGAAAATGCTTCATTAAATTTTTTAATGAAAGACGGAACATTAAAAAAAGGGAACACAAACACTGGAACAAAGTGTTTCATTTTTTGAAATTTAATTATAAGCTTGTCATGAAAACGAATTTTCATCATTAAAAAAAAGGAATGCATTTTTCATCAAAAATATTCTTTTTTTGGATCATTTTTCGCCAGAAAAAAATATTTCAATGGATTTGCCATCGATTGGTATGTGATTGGTACATAAAATCAAAGTACAACACACCACATTCTCCAAATGAAAATTTTTAATGATAGTTCTTAATTATCGCTATAACTGGACTCTAATATTACTATTAATATTCCCTTTATTTTATTTATAAATAATCAAAAATCAATCAATAGGTTGTAACGTAGAATTTTGGATTTATTCTGTTTCGGGCCCCACGTTGGGCGCCATTCTGTAACGTAAAAATTTGGATTTATCCTGTTTCGGGCCCCACGTTGGGCGCCATTCTGTAACGTTGAAATTTATATATTTAGGTAAGGCCCTGTAACGTAGATTTAAGAAGCCCACCAGATTCCTGTATATAAAACATCATATTCTACAAACCGGCTGCAGAGGAGCAAACCGCGAACAAAACTCAAAATCCTCGCTACAAAAAAAAAAAAAAACAGGAATTATCTATCCTTCCCATCCATATGCGTCGTACCCAAGACATCAACCATCGCTGTCCGTGGTCAGGGCCGATCACATATGAAAGGAAAGGGTGCCTATGTTCGACCATCGCTTTCTTGATCTGTAGCAACCCTGTCCCAATGTAGCTCAGTCAAGGGAGCGGGCTCTTGCTCTGGGATCATAGGCGGTTGTTACATTAGTTTATCCTGCAGATCTGGGCTTTGGTGTTCTAAACCCTAATAAATTTTAAAATCGCTGGGGCCCGATCAACACAGACCTTTGACCGAATATATGTGTTGGTGAATCCTCATCCTAAGTGGCTCCTCGAGTAGGATGCCAACAGAGGAGCTAGATAGCCCGCAGCTCCGACACGAGCTAGACAAGAAGCATATGTAGGTGATCGCATATGCATAGAACAAACAAAAACGAATCCACTTCCATCACGTGTTCTTAAAAATTGATGCGATGGAAGGATATGAGGAGTGTCAATTGCGATACAAAAAGGGGGAGGGGATTAAAGGTATCGTAAAAATCCCCCAATGGCCTCTCAACCCACCCATGTTTGAAGTAAGGGCCTACTTTTCCCCTACTTCATCCGTCTCGTCGTCCTTAATGGACCAAAAACGCAAATATTATTTAAGGACCCCTAACTCGTCTAGAGTATAATCGGCTATACTCCTACCTTCCACATACTCTTACCTCAGGATTGTTGCATCATCCTCCCTGGACCGTTTGAGAAATCGTGCCCACTCCGAACATATTTGATCTAAACAGTCATACTGAAATATTCTCGCCAATAAAGAAAGACAAAATAATTCTTAAAAATTCAGATTCTACTTCACGTTATATTTTTATTCTTTCTTTTTGTTAAACTTCCTTAATCCTAGCAAAACTCATAATTTCTGGACTTAAATAATTCTTAGCATTAGTTAAAATTACTTCGCAATTCACAATCGATTACTCAAATCAAACTCTGAAATCATGTCATTAAAGGTAACACTGTTCGTGATATCGAACATCAGTTATTAATTTTTATCGCCTTAGTTCAAATTCAAGGAAAATTCATTACGTGATCTTACTGGCCTGATTCACTGCTTTGATATTCTAACTATTCTCC
This sequence comes from Sphaerophoria rueppellii, assembly GCA_920937365.1. NCBI lineage: Eukaryota > Metazoa > Arthropoda > Insecta > Diptera > Syrphidae > Sphaerophoria > Sphaerophoria rueppellii. Next base: position 58,124,169 of record CAKKXW010000002.1, read on the forward strand.
CCTACAATCCATTGAATCATACACCAGATAATAATTCCGTATCAAAATACACACGAGCGTTCCAAGAACACAAGGTTAAAAAAAAGGTGTACATGTCTGAAAAAAAAAACGGGCGTGAACGGCGCTCACTGACTCTGAGCGCTTTATCTCAGGACAATGGACCTCGCCAGACTTCATAAAAAAAATATTATCTAACCGAGAGACAATTTCGCGATCCCGATCTCCGGATCTTAATACCATACACGGAACCGAACGTGTAGAAAAGGGAGAAGGTTTAATCCCCAAAAAAAAAATTCCAAACCGTTTGTTTGGAGGACCAACAACTACTAAATTTATATATGTATGTATCAATAAAAATATAAAAGGATTTGTAGATTATTTATACATTTTTTTTACCATCACTCATGGGAGTTTCCAATACAAAACTTCCCATGGGCCGTCGCAGCAGTGCACTCCTGTCTGGCTGAAAACAAGGAAATTAAAAAGGTGAACAAAAAAAACAAAAAAAAAGGATACTAATGACAACATATGTACATTCATATACGAGGATAGACAACCACCCGACGATGTCTCGATGTTTGCTTTGGATCATAAAAACTTACTTTTTTTTCTTTTATTGCTTTACGATTCTGGGCGCGGTGCCGTATGAAGATATGATGGTGCTCATTCTCGGCGCTCTTTCATACTATAGGACTATAGGGAGGCCGATCTCGTATCAAAGATGAGCCACGATAGACAAACAAAAGGATAATACGCATACAAAAAAAAAAAAAAAAATAAGGAAAATTTACTGACCCGAATTCTGGCTCGACTACGGATTCAATGTACAAAGAAACGATGAACCAGGTCGCGGCGCGGAGTTTGCGTTTCTGGGTACCGAGTACTTGCGACTTCCAAGTATAAGACACTGGTACAATGTTCTTGGTGACTACCGGGGAATGGCAATGAATGTATGTCAAATGGACCGAGAGTCTAGCTTTACATTTCATGTAATGTGAATTTCAGGTATAAAAGGAATTCCTCATTGAGAACGTTAAGTGCAAACAAAAAAAAAAAAACAGTGATAAACAACCAAAAAAAAAAAAAAAACAAACGGATAATAAAAGATATCTTAAATAGGACAAATATTTTGAAAATAACTAGCCTAGAGCCTACGATAAATAAGCTACATATAGCATCCAAAGGATTAGTGGCACTGGATTCCGGTCGCAGGTAGAGACTTCTTGCTTGATCAATGTTGTGGGAGAATCCCATTCATATCCCTCAATAATGGGATTTCGTAGTGCTGTCGTCGTTCCTCTTCGACGTTCGTGGGCAGAGACTAATCTTAGTCTTGCCTGCCGCATGTGCTTACAATACGAGTATAAAAAGGGCGGTTACCTGGTGCATCTGGTTGAGGTTAGGGTTCGCTTGATTTCTCGATTTGCTACTTCCGGAAGTACCTCTTTCGGGTGATGCGGGGTCTTGGTTGCTTGCGGTTAGCTGATAGCTGGACATATCCAGTTGAAGGGTTGACGACGTCTCCGAATGGTGGACTGCTGCCGACACAGGGCGTAAAGCTTCCTTGTCTTCCGCGACTGCTCTTGGGCGTTTTGATGATGGAATGGCTCGCCACTGGGTCAACTTTGATCCTCAATGGGAGTAGATATGGTTCCTGATAAAGGAACAAGTAAGAAAGTTCGCATTTAGGGAGTGCGTCACATTTTTCGTATGGATTCCCATAAAAATGTTTTCTCACTATATAATAGCAAAACAATATTCGCTTGCCTTTTTCTTTGTGGGGATGAGCGGATTAGAACAAATTCTTCCAAAAAAAATAAAATATAGACTTCGAGAACGTGCTCGTAAAAATGAAACTTGCGCTGGTGAAATTGCGTGTTGACTCGAACAATGATGGAATGTAAAATGAAAGAATGGCCGTCGTCTGGCTTGCTTTCAGAAATTTGCTGACAATAAAGACGCGTGTTTCCGTTTTCAGCTACGGCATTGCCAGATATGCGAATACTCTAATTCAGCACTGTTCGCGGACTCCGCTACCGACAAACGTCCTTAAGGTGCACACACATTGTAGCAATATGAATAACTCAACGAAATCCGTTTTTGTTTTAAAATTAGTTAACCCAATACTTGATCTCTATCAAGTATGAACATACTAAAACATTCCGTTTTCTAAAAGTCATTTTATGAGGTGAAGTGAACAGAAAAAAAATAACAGCAATCATCTGACATGACAACACAAAATCAACAATAAAGGGGATATGACACTGAGTGTCAACTGCTATGGATCGTATTTTCGATTACAAATTTTATCTTGTCTAATGGCGTTTTTAATTGGCAATTTGGAATCAGAATCAGAACTGTCACTTTTGCCCAATTGAACGCATTCAGAATGCTTTTTTTTACTTCCAGATTGCCAATTAAAAACGCCATAACAATTTTTCCAAACAAGGTACGTGACAACCAACCTTCAAACTCGAAAAAATACTAAATTATCTAGTACATCCAAATAAAGGCTAAGTTCGGCAATATTAGCCTAATATGTGCGCATGCCCCCACGGAAGAGAAAAAGGACGACAACAAAGACGAGTTCTACGAGCTCCTTGACAAAACGAACGAGCAATGTCCTAGTTATGACATTAAAATTGTCCTCAGCGATTTTAACGCAAAGCTGGGAAAAGAGGACATCTTTGGTGGAACAGTCGGAGAGCACAGCCTGCACGACACCACTTCCGATACCGGATTCAGGCTAATCGATTTTGCTGCAGGGCGAAATGTTGTGGTAGCAAGCACCTGGTTCCCTCATCTCAACATCCATATAGGTACATGGAGATCTCCTGATCAATCAACCGTCAACCAGATTGATCACATTGCGATCGACGGAAGGCACTTGTCCAGCATTTTAGATGTTCGAACTTTCCGAGGAGCTAACATCGACTCGGACCACTACCTCGTCGTAGCCAAGGTAAGTGCTACGAATATCCCGACAACGGCCAAAACAAGGAAATGCTGCAAGAAAATTCGACGTCGGACGGCTACAATCGCAAGAGATAGCCAGATCCTTCTCTGATCGAGTGTCAAGTAACCTCTTAAGGAGTTCTATCCCGCCAACATCAAGTATCGAAGACCAGTGGCGACATTGCCAGAGAGCAGTTAGAGATGCCGCCTCTAATGTGCTGGGTTTCCACAGCCATCAAAACGAAACCCCTGGTGTGACGAAGAATGCAGGCAGGCCCATGCAGCCAAGCAGGAAGCATACAAAGTGGCGCTGCAAAAGAGGAGAGAGGAACGCCGACTTCTCAGGAGAAATAAGAGAGAGCATGAGAAGCGTCAGATCGAGGATGTTGAGAGGGCCAACAGCAGGAATGAAGTTCGGAGGTTTTACCGAAAGGTTAAACAGCTGGCTCAAGGTCATCGAGCAAGAACCGATTCATGCAAAGATAAACAAGGGAACATCATAGTAGAATCGCAGTCAACGCTGGGGATTTTGAAAGACCACTTCTGTAGATTGTATAACGGCGACGACGAACAAAACACCTCCGTCAGACAGGAGCCTTTCATCGGACACGATGATAGCCAACAATTCCGTGAACCCGACCTAGAAGAAGTGAAAACCGCAATATCACGGCTGAAATCCAACAAAGCTGCTGAGTTGTTCAAAGCAGCAGGCGACGAGCTAGATAGGAGCATGCACCAAATCATCTGTAAGATATGGTCAGAGGAATGCATGCCCGATGAATGGAACCTCAGTATTCTTTGCCCGATCCTGAAAAAGGGAGATCCTCTAAACTGCGCCAACTATAGAGGAATAAGTCTACTAAACATCGCCTACAAGATCCTCTCTGCCGTAATATGTGAACGTCTGAAGCCTTTCGTCAACAATCTGTTTCAGACCAGGAAAGTCAACCATCGACCAAATTTTCACGTTGCGGCAGATCCTGGAAAAGACCTAGGAACTCCAAATCGATACCCACCACCTTTTCATCGATATTAAGGCCGCGTATGACAGCATCTACAGAGACGAACTGTACAACGCTATGTCTAGTTTTGGCGTAAATGCCAAGCTCGTTCGCTTGTGCAAAATGACGATGGAGAACTCACGCTGCTCCATCAAGGTTGGCAACGAGCTTACGGAATCTTTCGACGTTAAAAAAGGATTCAGACAAGGCGATGCACTGTCATGCGATTTCTTTAACATCGTTCTTGAGAAGATAGCGTAGAACTCCAACGTCAACACCAGAGGCACTATCTTCCAAAAATCTGTTCAACTTCTGGCGTACGCCGATGATATTGATATAACGGGGAGAACACAGCGTGGTGTCAATGGCCTTTGTGAGAATTGATACAAAAGCGGCAAAAATGGGTTTAGCGGTAAATGAGGGAAAAACGAAGAATATGCTGTCTGACCAAGTTATACAAAATTTACCACACTATTTATTCTAAAATTTGAAACTTACTTAACCAAAAACTGTAACGCCTGTACTCGCGTCGGTCTCACAGACCGAAAATTAACAAAAAATACAATACGTCTACCTGACAGGAGCTTTTGGAGGTACTCAGAATTTCAGAGACAGCGATTTTGTTTCAAGTAAAGTAAATATTAAATATTTGTCGGTCTGAGAGACCAATGCGCGAGTATAGAAAGGTTAAATACTCTGCTTTAATGTTAAACGACCATTCTGTCTGAATAAACACCAAAATGCAATATTTAACTGAAAACTTATTGAAATCTTTTATCATAAAAGTCCCGAAAAGTTGTCTTTTATTCTTTTATGATTTCTTAAAAGATTGCTTGCCGAATACCAAATCTGTTATTCATAAAAGATTTTTTGACAACTTAAATTTTTGTATGGGAATTCATAACAGAATAAAATAAAAGGTTTCGCCGAATAGCCCCAAATATTTTTCTCGCGTGCAAATCTTGCTGGATCGCATCGGTTTCTCACATCACCGTATACCCAGCCTTGTAAATAGTAAATCGATGGAATACATACGGTCTTTCAACGACATACTACCTAAATAATAATAGTCCACGGGAACTAGATGTCTTGTCCTATACGAATAGTTGAATAGGAAAAGAAAAGAAAATTTCGTAGTCATTTCCCCATCCCTTTTCTCTGCAGTGCGAAGGCAAGTTTAAAATTGTGTTTGTAATACGCAATTTAATAAAATTTATGTTTTTGCGCAATCGTTACATCAAACTAATGATATTGAATAGCTGCGTTGCAATGATGCAGTTTCGGGGAGTTTCGGAAAAGATCAAATTCAAAGGAAAAATCCGAATTCGTGCTAAGCACTCCGGTATTCGAATTTTTGGACCACTATCTGAAATGAAATTGATTTGATCGACATAATATTCACATAGAAAGAATGTAAAACCAAAATAATCCAATTTTACCAATTAAGTTCTTTTTTATTGACTGCTTCTCAAATTTGATTATACGGAATGGAGATCATCGTCTCCCTCCTGCTCGGCCTCTGCCGCTACGACTACGTAAACCACCCCGAGCACCACGAGTACCACGACCTCTGCCACGATTTCCGCGACCTGATTCCTTCTTCTTAGCTTTGGATTTAGGGGTGTCATCTATTAACAAGGTTTCAAGTGGAAGGCTGTCGGGCAAGATGAAATATCTTATATTATTCCCACGAACACTAAGAGACTCCATCTGTATAGGATCTCTATTCTTTATGGTCATTTTGACTGTTTTTAAGTGTGTATTCATAGCAACATCAACGCCGGTAATTGTTCCATGAATTTGAGTTCCATTTTTCAGCTCGACAGTTACAGTTTCATGGCTTAGTTTCATTAAAAACCTGGAATTTAATAGTTTTAAACAAAATCAATTACATATATTTTATCGATTGACTACCTGACGAGTTTCATATTGCCTAATTTAAAATGAAATAATTTAGAGATTAGAGAAATTTTTTCAAGCGTCTTTAGCACTGATCAGTTATAACAAGATGGGAAAGCCGAAAGCTTGCTGTCAAAATGACATTTGCCAACAAGCTAAGGGGGCAGGTTAGCTTTAAGAGTATGCGTGTAATACAAACTAAAAGGAGCAGGTTAGCTGTAAGAGTATGCGTTTTATTGTAATAATGATACAATTGCCTACATAATAAAGCAAGTTTGCTGCAAGAGTATGTGTGTATGAAAAAATAAATTTCGAGGTATTTGGAGGGTAAAACGTACGTAGGTTTCCAATCTTGTTATAACTGATCAGTGGTCTTTAGAAAATAGAAAGAAAGAGCGCCAGCACCACAGACGAGTTTAAAAGGAAGATAGCAGATAGGAACTTTGTTTATATATTTGGGAAGTAGTCTCAAGATGGAAAACGATGGTGGTGCCACCTTGAGAATTTTTCACAGAAGCAGTTTTTTTTTTACATAAGTTTGAATCGTTATATGTATATATATTATAAATGCAAATTCTTCTTTTTCGTTCATCATTTTTTAAGTTTCTTTAAGCAAACACAAGCTAAATAGTTTCACATCACAGTTATATTTAATTTTTTTTAAATTTTGACAGCTTCCTACTTTGTTGAGCTACGCTTTGTATTCCACTGTTGCTACACAATAAACGATTTGAATGACGTTTTTGGCGGTACACGACTTTTCACCACCGCCAGTTCGCTACCGCCAGTTACCACCGCCAGTTCATCACCGGCCAGTTTTCCACCGCCAGTTCGCCACTGGACAGTTTGCCACCGCCAGCCGGTTCACCCCACTGATCTCTATATTACACTGGATAGTGTATTACCTACAAAGTATAACAGTTCTTTGACTCTATTTGAAGTTGACAGTCAATGTCCCTTTTCTACTTTTTGACGTCTAACCAACCAAAAAAAATAATTGCTTTTTTTTTACATGTGAACAGAGTCTGAACAATTAATAGAAATGTTTATAATAATTTTAATGGTGAAGGAAACCAGTTGTTATGGCAGAGAATATCAATTTTGTAATTAATAATGGTCTATTATAATATTTATTAATACAAGTATACAGATGAAAAAAAAAACCTTAATATTAATCCGCTATATATAATGCTCCAAACTAAAAAAGAAAAACGCCTATAACGCCTTTTCGACTTTATAACAATCCTCAAATGGAGTCACTTTTTTTGTCTGGATACCACTGATCTCTATTATAACTGGATAGTGGATAGGAGCAAAAAGTTTGACTCCCTTAGAAGACTGTTATAATTGTAAAGGTGCCATCCATGTATAACAGTTTGTCAACTAGCCTTTGAATATATATGAAGCCTCTATCAATCTCTCCACTAACCTCTTATGTGGCTTTTCTTACAACCACGAAGAATTGCTACTAAAATTCAATGTTTTTTGGCGTGTAAGAAATGTGCAAAAACGAATCAGTCCCTTTTTTGAATGTCTGTGTTGTCTAGTCAGCTGTGAAAGCGTTTTGCACATGATAATCACAACAACAGAAAACTCAGCAGTAGTATATGTGTAAAATCAGTGTAAAAGTATGTGTAAATCCGTCTCCAAAAAGAGATTCGAGAGAAATCAATCCTTCGGGAAATAAAAATAAATTCAATTTCTTTGTGAAAGAAATGCGTTTAAGGGGAAAAAAATTGCCACTTTTGCCTCACGGATCAATTCTTTGGTTGTAATAAAAGCCACTTTACTTATTACTTATCACTCATCCTTAACTTTCCAAACGCAACCTTTTTTGGTATACTACTTATGTCTCTTTCTTCGGAAAGAGATAAGACGTTTAGTATCCTTTATTAACCTAACCTAGAATACCACGATTTATGCGAAGAAAATTGTAGGTTATTCAAGATAGAAGAATAAATTATAATTTCTTTTTCAATATATCGTCGATCAGGAAAGACAAATTGTAAGAACCTATAAGTACATATATTTGTAAAATATAAAATACTTTAATATTTCTTATAGAAAATAAAATCGAATTCACCATTTAAGGCTGAGATTTTTATTTTTGAATACTGATCAACGACACAGTTATACCAAAATATAGCACTTCCCCACTGAGAGCTGCAAAAAATAACATAAATACGGCTGTGCTGTGAAACTTCTTAAATGATAAATAATAAGCACCTTGCTGCTTTAATATTTTATTGTTATTTATTTCAATTAGTGGTTGGCCCCATTTAGTTAAAAATAGCAATTTTTCAGTAAATTTATTTTAAATTATAAACTCAGGCCATTGATGAAACTAAGCAATCTCTTCATCACTTCACTCTGTCCACTGATCTCTATAATAGAGATCAGTGACTCTGTCTCACTTTTTCGGTTTATATAGAAAGAGATGCACAAGTGTAAGAGTACCATGTCAAATTCAAAAGGAGCCAAGAAAAGTGTTATAATTTGTATGGAATCCACTATCCAGTGTATTATAGAGATCAGTGATGGATACACTATCCAGTGTAATATAGAGATCAGTGGTTCACCCCCGCTTTGTATATATATTTTTTGGGAGCATTATCAAGATTGGTTTTCTGCTTGGTTTGACAGATCCTCTGTCAAATCAAGCAGAGAACACACAATACAAACTTATGTAAAAAAAATGGTTATCTCGGCTTGTAATCTGTTGCCGCTTCAGTCGAATTCTCTATTAGCAAGGTAGTGTGGAATATTGAGATATCTTTCCACAGGGTGCCTGTATTTTTTTTGGACAGAAATTTATTTTGAATTGAATATTGAATACTTTATTGAGACTTTTTTATGAATTTACAAAAGTGATTGCATAACAATTTATATGATTTAACTGCGGCTGTAGTGTATTGCCTGCTTTAACGATTGCGATTAATGAGAAACCTCTGGCTGATGAATATTAAAATGAAATGACTCTCATGCTCTTTGAGAGTATTTATAAACTATTACATTGACGGAAGGTCACTATATCTTGTATTTTATATACCTAAGACTTAAGAAACTTATCTAAAACCTCACTAACAGAATAAAATAAAAACGCCAGTAAAATTCATGAATGGAATTACGTTAAGAGTTAAAGAGCATTAAAATGAGATAAAAAAAAAACATTAAAAAACATTAACAAAATTAAAACATAAATTCATTTTTAAGATGAGAAATTTGAATATTACTTATTCTTAAATCACAGTTTAGTTACCAATTATCACAATGTCTAAAATTCAATTACAAAAAATTACAAAAAAAAAATAGAGTAAAATTACGAGAAATTGAGAATTGCATTAAGGTAAGTACTTAAAATGACCGCAAAAATAAAATA
>CAKKXW010000002.1:58157507-58172376 GCA_920937365.1 Sphaerophoria rueppellii
ACAATGGAACGGACAATACCGAAGTACAAGGAACGCGACCAAAACAACGTCTACAGTAACGCGACCATAGACGCACTGCACAGACAGAAAAGCGGACTACTGACAAGACTTAAAAACTTGTATAGACGATTTACAGACCCGAACGACCTGGAGATTAGGACACTGAAGTCTTCGATTAAGAACGTCAACACCCTGATCAAGGAAAACTACAGGTTATCTATTAATTTGTACTGGGACAAGAAAATTCGGGCCGTTAATTCTAGCGACCCGAGTATGTTCCCTCAAATTAATAAGATATTTAGGTCCAAGAATCAGAACGACCTTCCGTGTCTTAAGCTCCAGAGGACAGTAGAGAACAGAGACGTACTTCTGAAAGCGCAAATTGATCCTGAGGAAGCCGTCTTGGACGATGACTTCTTTATTATCGAAGACCCGCAGGAGAAAGCGGAGACAGTGGGAGCTGCTTTTCAGCAAGTGTATAAGGTAAATGCTAGCATTCACCCGAATCACGACCTGGATAACAGAGCCTTACTTCATCACTTCTACCTTCGGAACGATATTGTGCAGTGGCGATCTGAGAACCGCGGCTTTATGCGATTCAATGACGACTTTTTGGCAAACGCCATAATCGCCGAGCAAATGGAAGCAAGTCCTCTGTTAGTTGCGAAGGTAGAACTCCAGCTAATCTTCGATTCAATGAAGAACAAGAAGTCAGCAGGTGTCGATGGTATATCCAACATTGTACTAAGACACTTACCGATTGAGGCAATAGACATCTACACCACAACGCGCTGAATAATGCATATTATTCAGATCGTTTGAAGACAGCTGTGGTTCATCCTCTCCCGAAAAAGGGAAAGGACAACTCCAACCCGTCAAATCTTCGGTCGATAAGTCTTCTACCAAGCATCAGCAAGGTATTCGAAAAGGTAATCAATAGGACTCTGAGTGAGTGGGCTGCGGACAACAAAATAATTCCGGATATTCAGTTCGGGTTCAAGGCGGGACATGACACCATTCATGCCGCGTCGAAGCTCGTTTCTGATATCCAATGGAATAAGTCCAAGAAACAATGCACGGGTGCTGTTCTGGTGGATTTAGAGAAGGCCTTCGACACCGTATGGTTAGAAGGCTTGTACCTAAAATTTACCAGACTAGGCATCAGTAAACCATTGTTGTATATGCTTTATGATATGCTCAACGGTAGAAAGTTTGTTGTCAAAAGTGGCAATGTAACTTCTACCTCCACCTTTGAAATCAAAAACGGTCTTCAACAGGGAGCGGTTAATTCGCCGATCCTGTTCAGTATTTACACCAGCGATCTGATAGGTAGCCTTATCCAGGCAATTGCGTGTGCCGACGACCTGATTGCGTACAGAACTGCCCCTGTCGAAGTCATTAGAATTCTCTTGCAGCGTGACTTCGAGAAGATTCAGCGATATTGCGATGACTGGAAACTGAAAATAAATGTCCAGAAATGTGAAACAATTCTGTTCCGCACCTCTTTGGCTGGAGCCACGAGGGATACGCGCAAGAATTGGCGCAAGATGGTCATCGTTGGACCTCAAGGACAGCGATTAACGAGCAAAAGTGAGGTGAAGTACCTCGGTATTTGGTTGGACCAGTATCTGTATTTCGACAGGCATATAGATGCTGCTCTGACTAAGGCCAGAGGAGCCTTCGCTCTGACGAAACGGCTGTTTTACTGCAGTCGGCTTGACCCAAGAGTGAAGGTAATTTGCTACATGGCCCTCATACGGCCGATGATCGTTTATGGCTGTTCAGTGTGGTTCAACGTTGCACCATCCCTAATGGAGAAGATTCGGGTGTTCGAGAGGCAGTGTCTTCGGCGCTGTCTCGGTTTGTATCGGACACCGGAATCTTCTGATGAACATTACTATTCTAACGAGGTTCTATACAACGAGGCTCGGATCAACAGAATTGACAATTTCGTGATAAAACTTGTTGGGGGCACATTGCGAGAGCTATGACCTCGACGAATAATTTGATCTTTTGGGCGTTCTATCCGAACGACGAATATTTTGATAGTGCACGCTTGAGCGGCTTTATTCCACCAGAGGCATTCCTCTTTTTAGATGATGCGGTCTGATACAGGACAGATTGGCGGTGCCGCTAATCTACCACGTCAGGCGAAGAACCGTCGATCGACGGCTCCTTTACAGTCGAGACGTCCTCGCACAAGACGGAGCAGAGCTCCTTCGGTTCAGTAGGGCTGTGTCCGAACGGGACCGAATCGATAGGGTGAAGCAGGAGAACCAGTTCTGGTGGCTTCAGTCAGCACTTGATAATGAGTAGTTGGGGTGGGGTTTTGAGCCTTGGCCGGCTTACATACTTGTTTTAGTTTAAGGGTTTTGGGTTTAGGTTTAAGTAGGGTAGGCATGGTGGCACATACATTGACAAGGACAACAAATATAAAATACAACAAAGAAAAAGAAATGAAAAAAAAAAAACAAATAAAAAAAAAAACCAAAAAAATAACAAAAAAAAAAAAAAAAAATACAAAAAAATGAAATGAAAAAGATAGAGATTTGCTGCTGTGTTTGTTCTAGTTCGTAAGTAGTTGTTAGGTAGAATAGGTTGTTTTAGTTAATTTTAAGTTCTATTTTTAAGGACCTAATTTTAAGTAGCATTTAAGGACAAAATAAAAAAAAAATGATAAAATGTTAGTTTTTTTTGGAATTTTTCTAACAAAAACAAAAAATAAAGTTAAATAAAATAATTAGTTCATAGGCCGAAAGGCACTAATTTTAAGACGATCATGAATTTCTTAGAGCACCTGGTTGGGGCCAGTAAGTTAAATATAAGATTTTAGATAATAAGGTAGTTTGAATTCCTTTGTCTAGTAATAAGTAGTTTTAAGTGATTATGAATAAAAAATGAATTTCGAAAAAAAAAAACCATCGCACAGGAACCGAACGCACGAGTTCGAATACAGCCTAAGGCCAATTCAATTTTTGTTTGTACTTTTTGTATTAGATTTTTTTTTTTGTAAATTTTGTCTTTAGTTCAATTTGCAATCAATATTCAATGTTGAAATTCTCTAAGTGGTGAGTGCGATTTCCCCTTTTTATCCTCTGTCCGAACCGGAATCGGAGATCACATAATTAAAACTGGCACAAAGGCCGTTGAAATTTTAAAATCGTACAAGTAGTTGAAAGAAATTTAAAGTATCGTATCGTCTCGCAAGGCAGAGATTAAAACCTTAAAGCGAGAAACAGATTGAACCAGCAACAGCAACAGCGCCAGCAACAGCGGCGGCCATTGTTTTAGAGCCCATGTATTTAAATCTTTCGACACAGATTAAACCAGCACCAGCAACGTCAACAGCGTCGTTCGGTCAAAGTCCTAAATTTGCTGTTGCTGGTCCATTGTTGACAACTTTCCATGTACGAAAATCAGAAATGACTGTCATTGATTGGTTATTATTCTTAGACGTCGCTGGTGGTAATGTGTTTGGAAAATATTTGCTGGCCAGCGTGCTGTTTGCTGTTGACGGCGCTGATGCTGTTGCTGGTTTAAACTGTTTCACGCATAAAAGTCCCGGTTCAGCAGCGGTGATCACACCTACGGAACCAAAAAGGGGTGAGTTTCAATTTTCATTATTTATATAGATATATTTAAATTTCATAAAGCGAAAAGCGAGGATTTTAAAATACATACCTTATTGAAACAATATCTAAGTAACATTCCGAAGTAAAAAGAAAAGAGAAAGAAGAGGTCGGACCACACTTTGAGAGATTTATCCATTAACGAATTATCTATTAAAGCTAACTTGCTAAACTTCATTAACGTACATTTTAACTTAATTTTTATTGAAATTTTAATATAACATATTATAAATGCTTATCTATATATATAAAAATGTAATGTTGGTTTGTGTACTCTCGAAAAACTCAACAACCGTTTGACCGATTTTCTTAATTTTTGTTTTAAACTAAAGAGGAATGAGGGTAGAAGGTTGTTAACAAACAAAATGTAAACACTGCGAAGCGTGGCATGGTACAGCTAGTATTTTAATAAAAATATCTATGCTTGTTTATACTGAAATGAATTTAAATGGTTTTTATTGAACGAATAAGTTAAAAGACAACATGAGCTGGTAAGAACTATATAAGAGGTGAAGGTGATGGCTAAACAGAGAAGATGCCATGCAAAGGGTCGTCTAGGCGAGTAAGACGACATGGTAGGGAGGGTATAGAAGAATATCTCGCGTACCTCTAACATCTAAGGTACAAGACTGGTATGAATTTTTTTGTACGAGCTAAGGGAAAGAACCACACCCACCGACGAGCTATAGTGGCTACCAGCATACCAGCGCTATCCCTTTGGACAATGCAGCTCGTTACAAAATGGCGCCCGCAATGTGAAGACGCTATTAATATAGCGAGGAATTTTGAGCCACATCATTTCATAGTTTAACTTTCGACTTTTTTTAATTCTTTTTCATTTTTTTTTTTGTTTTCTTTGTTTGATATTAGAACTTCATTGGAGAAGTCGGCTAGTGAGTCTCGATAACTGAATAGAGTGTATTCGGTATCGCAATGCCACAGCCAAGACAGATCCAATCAAATTTTACAATCTTGAGTTACAAGAAAGACTAAGACTTTGAGTCTTCGAACATTATATGCTTTTTAAATCTGGTATTCGAAAAGCCAAACAGTTTAGCCCTTGCTTGGAGATGTTGATTAGAAGGAGACTTGAATCGTAGTCGAGTTGCTGCGGTTGTCTTTCTAATCAGCACTCAGATCATTCTTTTTCAGAATCCTTAGAAGCTTTACAGATGGAAATCCGTCAGTACATGTCCTAGCGCATAAAGAAGAGAAAGTTTAGTTTACAAATAAATTTTAATTACAGTATAATCTTACCATTAGTTTATTTCACTTTTTTTTATTTTTTGGCTCGTAGGACTACGGCATCTTCTTTAGTTGGACAAACTCTTACTCTCGAATCACCCTCACCTCTGAACATAATATGAATCTATAAACATCATAAAAATTTAAGTTAATTATTTTTTTTTTAAACATATGTATATACATTTTTTTTAAATTTCATATTCATAAAACAAAAAGGTAATCAAGACCTGTGTTCTTAAAACAAAAAATTGAATTGGTTACAGGAATTAAAACTAAGAATAGCGTAATCGAATTTTAAGGTAGTTTTATTGAGTGTCAACGAAGTACATTCAAGGAACATATTTTGGGGCTCAAGAGCATGAGCCAAGACTCAAATATACCTAGGAGTAGTCTACTGGGAAGTTGGGGAAACTTAAGATTGATATCTGAAGCCAGATTCGAATCTTTCATGAGGCGTTTTAACCAAACTATCGATAGGTTCAACCTTGATCATTCCATAGATTATTCAAGAGAATTGAACACAATTTTATCTGACTATAGTTCAGACATGTCAGAAGAAGCACCCGCAGGGAACGCAAATGCGAACTTCGAATCGCGCAACAACATCGAAGATGTTAATAGAGAAAGCGATCAAAGGCAATCTAATCATGGTCAATTGGCTTTCAGGAACGAAAACTCCGATGAGGCTGGTAATAGGGAGGATTTAGCAGATCGGGTTGATAGAAGTTTGATGCAAAATCAAATTCATATTTTCGATCAGCTCAAGCAATTTATGGAAAAATTTGAAGAGCGGTTAGGGAAGTTGAATAAACCGGAAGCAGTGCAGGTTGCCCATAACATACCGACCCAGTCAGCAAATAGGCCCACATTTTCGGGACAATCATTCAGGCCCACATTTACTTCTCCACCACCCGTTAATGAATTTCATACTTTGTCCTTGGGTCCTCAGATTAGGCCGGATCATTGTAGGCTCGATAGATGGAAAGTAAAGTATGCTGGAGCTAGCAACATTGGGGATTTTTTGTTTAAGGTGAAGCACCTGCAAGCTTCGTCAGGTTACTCGGACGAACAGTGAAGGCACAGTGGCATGTTTTGCTGGAGGATCAAGCGGAAAACTGATTGGAGGTTTTTAAAGAAGAAACCAGAAGCAAAGCTGTCTGAGGTCAAGGATGCAATGCTGAAAGAATTCGGTCGCCAAAAGAGCGATGTAGATATTTATATGCGTTTGCTGACACGAAAGCAAGGTCATAAGGAAACCTTCGAAGAATTTTATAAGGCGGTTATCACCATCAACGATCGTATGAAAGAACCGTTTGATAGTAAGAAAATCATGGATGTTATTAGGAATAACGCTAAAGAGAAGTTAGGAGAAATTTTGTTGTCAGCAGATGTGAAAACATTGGAGCAATTAAGGCTTAAGGCTAGGGAAGCTGAGAAGTTTTTATCGAAACGATTTGTTTCTCCTAAAGTGCATGAGTTGGCAGTAGAAGAAAGGATGCCACTAAACGTGGAGGAAGAAGAGGTCGCGGACTTTTCTTATAATAGAACTTCCAATAATTCTTACTTTGTTTGTTGGAACTGTGACGAAAAAGGGCATTCGTTTTACTTTTGCCCTTCTCACACTAGAACCTTGTTCTGTTTCTTTTGTGGAACTAAAGGTGTAACTACACCCGAGTGTGGAAAACATCCGGAAAACTTCCGGCGGGACGAGAGGAAGGGCGGGGAGAATCGTCCCTCGAAAAACAACCCCAGCCCATTTCAAAAGTAGTTTCCACCAGTAGTCCAAACAAGCTTACCCCTGAAGATAATGGTTTCCAACAACACCAGGACTCCAAAGTTAAGGGGTTATCAAATTCAAACGTCAACTCAAATACTGTGTCCATCCTTAAGCGTGAGGATTCTCAAGAGCTAGGTAACTTTCCAATTCTTAAACATGGTTTGAAATCGCTACATGAACGCAAGGTTGCTTATGAAAAGGCTCGCTCTAGAATAATGGGACAAAAGAAAAAAAGTAGTTAGTTTTAGTATTCTAAAATGTAGGCGTAGAGTAGGGAGCGTAAAAGATTTAAGAAATTATTCGTGGAAACTATAATTTCTTCCGAAACCGACGGTAGACTATATGCCAGTGTTCTACTGAATGATGAACCTGCTTTTGGGTTACTGGACAGTGGAGCTTCTATTTCGGTACTAGGTAATGGATGCTGGGATTGGGTTAAGAAGTTGAAGGTTCAGGTGAAGCCTTACAAGAATCTTTTCCGTACAGCGGATGGTAAGTCGCATGACATTGTCGGATTTTGCCAGGTCCTGACTAAATACAATGGCGCATCGAAAGTTCTCACCTTCTACTTGATTCCAAACTTGACACAATCGTTGTATTTAGGTATGGATTTCTGGCGAAGTTTCCATTTACTATCGCAGGTCAGCGAGGAAGAGAGTCTTCATGTTTTAAGAAAGAAGCGGAATTGGTTGATCTCTCGCCAGAACAGCAAGCGAGGTTAAATTCAACTCGTAAGTTGTTTCCAAATTTCGTTGAATTGGGTCTAGGTAAAACTCACTTAGGATCACATGTAGTGGACACTGGTGACGCGACACCAATTAAGTCGAGACACTATCCATTGTCTCCGATTCGTCAGGAGGAGGTCTATAAGGAACTGGACCGCATGTTAGAACTGGACGTTATCGAGGAGAGTAATTCTCCGCGGTGTTGCCCATTGGTTTTGGTGAGAAAGCCCGGTAAGGTACGCTTGTGTTTAGACTTCCGAAAAGTGAATGCGGTAACCGTAAATGATGCCTATCCCATGCCTCATGTAGAGGGTCTCCTAAATCACATCAAGGATACGCATTTCATTTCAGGAATCGATCTCAAAGACGCGTACTGGCAGATCCCTTTAGAAGAAAAATCTCGTCCAAATACAGCTTTCGCAGTGCCAGGCCGACCGCTTTACCAATTTAAGGTAATGCCTTTTGGATTGAGCAACGCTGCTCAAACTTTATGCCTCACTCTCGACAAGGTTCTGCCGTCGCGTCTGAGAGATCACGTTTTCTTGTACTTGGATGACTTACTGGTATGCACTGAAGATTTCGAAAGTCACATTAGCACCTTAACCGAAGTTGCGTCCTGCCTCCGCCGGGCTAATCTCACCATAAATCTCGATAAAAGTAAGTTCTGCATGCGCGAGATTAAATATCTCGGGTTTATAATCGGCAACGGTACCTTAAAGACCAATCCTGAAAAAATCGAGGCAATGGTGAATTTCCCTATACCAAGTTCGCAACGGCAGGTCAGGAGATTCCTAGGACTTACGGGTTGGTATCGCCGTTTTATTAAAAATTACCCAGATGTAGCTGCTCCATTGACTGATTGCTTGAAGAAGAAGAAGTTTGAGCTCACTTCGAAGGCGCTAGAGACTTTTAATAGGTTAAAAGAAGCTCTAAGTTCGGCTCCCGTTTTGAACCAACCTGACTTCAAGAAGCCTTTTACGATACAGTGCGACGCTTCGTCGGAAGTAATACGTGGGGTCTTATTTCAGCTGGACGAGAATCAAAATGAAAAGCCAATTGCGTACATGTCCAAAAAACTCAATAAAGCACAAAAAAATTATACTGTCACGGAACTAGAATGTTTAGCGGCAGTGTTAAGTATTCGAAAGTTCACCCTTTCGCGTGATAACCGACCACTCAAGCCTGAAATGGTTGATGTCATTAAAAGACTTGAGTGGAAGGTTAGCGAGATGGAGCTTGGAGCTGCAAGGTTTCGACTTCAATATCGAACACCGTAAGGGAGCCCTCAATATAGTTCCGGATACTTTGTCCCGGGCTGACATGGAAGATCTTTCGATTCCGTCATCGTCTTCCGCTTTTAAGTGCGAGGAACTATCATGTACCTCATTGCCTTTAGAAGTAGACTTAGAGTCGACAGAGTTTGATTCCGAGACGTATTCCAGTTTAAGACAACAAATCATCGACAACCAGGAAGCTCTACCCGATCTTGTGGTATCCGACAAGTTCGTATACAAGAGAATTCAGTTTAGGAATGGGGAAGTAGGAGAGGAAGACTCACTATGGAGACTCTGGCTGCCAGAAAAACTCACTAAAGGCGTCATAGAGTCGGCGCACGATACGAAAACTTCGTTGCATGGGGGTTTCATGAAAACCTACCAAAGAATTCGGGATAAATACTACTGGCCCAAAATGTTGGCAGATGCAAAGCTTTACGTCAGTGAATGCGAGACGTGCAAAGCGGTCAAAGCACCAAACTTAACTTTGAGAGCTCCTATCATTAACCAGACGGTAACCGAGAGGCCAATGCAACGTCTGTACATAGACTTATTAGGGCCCTACCCGAGAACGAAGCGCGGAAACGTATATGTATTGATTGTTTTAGACCATTTCACAAAATTTATCTTTTTGAAAGCCCTTTCGAAAGCTACTTCTTCAAAGATAATAACATTTTTAGAAAGCGAGATTTTTCACCAATTCGGTACTCCTGAAATTATCCACTCGGATCATGGTCGACAATTCATTGCAAAGGAGTTCAAAACTTTGCTATGTGCCTACGGCATAAAACATCAAAAAACGGCTCTTTATTCACCCCAAGCCAATAACTCGGAGCGCGTAAACCGTAGCATTTTAAGCAAGCTTAGGATCGTAATCTCTAAAGAACAAAATGACTGGGACGATCACTTATCTAGCATTGCGTGTTCACTGCGCTCGGATACGCATGACTCTATAGGATGTCAGCCGTATTTCGCGTTATTTAATCAAAACATGATCTTGCACGCATCGTCTTACAAATTATTACGCAAGTTAAAAACCTTGGCCGACCCCGAAACATTTATAACGCCTCGCGAAGTTAAAACTATACTAGCCCGATCGAAAATCACTAATAATTTAAGCAACGCCTTTCTTAAATCTAAGCAAACTTACAATTTGCGTTCCAGGCCGGTATCAGAGTAGGACAGGAGGTGTTCCATAGAAACTTTGCACAGAGCGATTTCGTCAAAGGGATCAATGCAAAGTTGCTCCCAAAATTTCTCAAATCAAGAGTTCGCAAAGTTATAGGTTCATGTATGTATGAACTCGAAACTAGAGAAGGTAAACCCATTGGTAAATTCCACTCCAAATATATTCGCCAATAAATCTGCGAAGAAAAACAAAAGTATCGACAAAGAGTCGGAACTAATGAAAATATTAATTTTTAAACTTATCTGAACATGTTTCCCGGCTCATGAGACACAGGGTGTTAGGTACGGCTCCCACGTTTGAGTTCTTTTACTCGCTTAGTTCCATCTCCATGTGAATATTGAATGGGTTTGCCCATTATAAATCCTCGTTAATAATTCAATTCGCACTTGTAGTTCTTTTTGCGATTTTATAATAACACTGCAATCACTTTCACTGCACTAAAGGTGTGTGGGTTCATATGCTTAGTTTCCAACAAATTATGTTGAAACTTAGCATAGCCCTGTAACTTAATAAATAACTAAGTCACGGCACTATTAAGAAAAATAAAAGCACAAAACAATACGAAACACAAAAATTTACTAAATTTGTTGTGTTGTTATGATGAATTGGGATATGTTAAAGGTTGTCAATTTGGAAATGTCAAACTTAACGTAGTAGAATTAAGTACTAGAAGACAAAAAAAAAAGCAAAAGTACAGGAAGGGACTGGTAGTAGTAGAGTTAGTAAAATACAGGGAAGCAAAGATGTTGAGCATAGAGAATCTATTTACCTAGAGTCGCAACTCGCTCTCTTTTTTAAAAAAATCACTGTCCAAAAAATGTTGTGGTGAGTCTCTCAATTTACTCTTATTTTTCGTGTCCGTGAATCTGTGAAAGAGGTGAAAAAAATTCAATAAGGACATGACCGCACTGTTTTAAGGGTGAAATAAACTCTGCCAACGTGTTTAAATGTGTTTTTTTTTAGTTTTTTATTCGTTAATCATAGTTGAATTCCATTTAAAAAGCAAAAAACACTATGCACTGCACTTTGTACTGTTATTTAGGCCCATTTGCTGATTCGGAACATAAATTTATGTTCAACTTAAAGTTTTCATTTTTATATGGGACGTTCCGGAATTCTTAAGTTCGACATAAAATCCCCATACAAAAAGAGAACTTAAAGTAGACCATAAATTTATGTTCCGATTGAGCAAATGGCCCTTAAATACTTAAAACATGAATTTCATACAATTATTTTTTATTTTTTAAATTTTTGAATTTAACTGACTCTTATTTTTGAATTTTGAGCGCAGGCTTTTAAAATTGAGCCTAGGCTTTTCACCTTATTGAGCCCAGCACACAGGCCTACCCATTGCAAATGTATTGGTTCGGCCTCCCATTTGAAATGCATTGAAAAGCCTATACAATTACATTGGGTAGTATATTTTATCAAATTTAATTTTTTTTAGTCGAAAGAGAGTAAAATGCCTTGAGTTGCGACTCTAGGTATACCTCCTCTGTGCTGTTGAGAGAGAAAAATAAAGTTGACTTCAGGCGCAACTTCCCTTGACTGATTTTGCCTGAAGTTTTAAATGTAAGGGTGTAAAGTTTATGTATGTCGAATGGACTTTAAAGTTAGGAGAAAGGCTTTAAGATAGTGTGGGATTAGTAATAGGTAGAAAAAAAAAGAAAAAAATCGAAGGTTGGAAGGGGGCACTTCTTTAACAGGATTGTCATTCGATGAAGAACCGTGAGCCCATACAAACCAAAAGTTCGATAAGAATCCAAAAAAGTTATTCGTTTGAAAGACTCTTGAAGGTCAATTGAATTCAAAAGTGTGTCTTATCGCAATTCCTAAGATTTCTTTAACAGAAAAGAACTTATGCAAGTGCCTACTAAGTGCCTACTAAGTGTCCAATCAATTCAAAGTCCTAAATTCTGAGACTTTCAGATTTGAATTTAAACAAAAAAAACTAAAATAACTAGCCAAAGATCAGTTACAAAAGCTTCACGTGTTAAGCCAAGCCGCTAACGTAGCCCAACAGACATCACATTCATACACCCACAATAGTCGAGAGAGCACAGGAACCGAACGCACGAGTTCGAATACAGCCTAAGGTCAATTCAATCGATCAGTCGATCTTTGACTTTCGAGCAAGAAAGACTTTAGCAGTGGAGTATTTTTACAAGCGTTATGATAAGTACAAAAGTTATAAATTGTTAGTTATAGACTAAATATTTAACTTGTTCAATAGCGCAGAGTTAGCGCATCGGCTTATCAATCAGGAGTTCGTGGGATCGAAACCAGGTCGGAACATAAAAGTTTTTTTATTCCGTGCATGTTTCGATTTCACCAAATGGTGAAGGGGAAGGCGGCAGCTGCATCGAAAGATGATGCTGTTGCAAAACAAACATCGGATGACAAGGCAGCGGTAAAATTCAACGCAAACGAAACCGAGGTAGCAACGAAAAGGAGGCGGAGCTTGAAACCTACGCCGAATTTGGATTGCAAAAGGCAAGCCACCACCTCAGCTCAGCTGCAAGCTGGGGTGGTTGACATCAGAGCAGCAAAAACAACAGCAAACAAAAAAATAGCAAGCCAAATGACAACGGACTCATCATCAGATGAGGAGGTGGAATATGTGTCCGAAGAAGGAGAAGGTTTGTACAGGTCCGGAGGCAGCAACAAGTTCGCTGCCCTGTCGACTGACCTCTCGGACGAAGAAGTAGAGGAGGCCCTCCAAGTCAAAAAAAACAAAATCAGCGAGTGTGAGGATCTGCTGAAGAAGCTGAGGGAGGACATGAAGCCCCTACTAAACATCCTCAAACAGAAACAGGAGGCGCGCCGGCAAACGGAGGCAGCCGATCAATTGAAAAGGCAGCAACAAAAACAGCAGCAATTAAAGCAGCAGCAGCCAAAACAACAACAACAAGTACAACCGCAAGTCCAAAGGTTTCAAGGAACCAGCAACAACAACGACAGCAGCAAAAAGTCATAGAGAAAAAAAGCACAGGAGCGGTGCAATGAAGGAAAGGTGCAGCGGTAGAAGCAGGCCCGTATGCAGAGGGCCCATCGACGTCGGCTGCAGCAATGAGGCAGCAACAACAGCAGCAACAACAACAACAACAACAACAACAACAACAACAACAACAACAACAACAACAACAACTACAACAACAACAACAACAACAACAACAACAACAACAACACCAACAACAACAACAACAAACGCAACACCAGAAGCACTTAGAGCGCCCGATTGGGGCCAGTAAGTTATATATAAGATTTTAGATGATAAGCTAGTTTGAATTCTTTGTCTAGTAATAAGTAGTTTTAAGTGATTATGAATAAAAAATGAATTTCGAAAAAACAAAAAAAACCATCGCACAGGAACCGAATTCTCTAAGTGGTGAGTGCGATTTCCCCTTTTTATCCTCTGTCCGAACCGGAATCGGAGATCACATAATTAAAACCGGCACAAAGGCCGTTGAAATTTTTAAATCGTACAAGTAGTTGAAAGAAATTTAAAGTATCTTATCGTCTCGCAAGGCAGAGATTAAAACCTTAAAAGACCCGGTTCAGCAGCGGTGATCACATCTACGGAACCAAAAAGGGGTGAGTTTCAATTTTCATTATTTATATCGATATATTTAAATTTCATAAAGCGAAAAGCGAGGATTTTAAAATACATACCTTATTGAAACAATATCTAAATAACATTCCGAAGTAAAAAGAAAAGAGAAAGAAGAGGTCGGACCACACTTTGAGAGATTTATCCATTAACGAATTATCTATTAAAGCTAACTTGCTAAACTTCATTAACGTAAATTTTAACTTAATTTTTATTGAAATTTTAATATAACATATTATAAATGCTTATATTTTAATAAAAATATCTATGCTTGTTTATACTGAAATGAATTTAAATGGTTTTTATTGAACGAATAAGTTAAAAGACAACATGAGCTGGTAAGAACTATATAAGAGGTGAAGGTGATGGAAATGGGAGAGGGCTAAACCGAGAAGATGCCATGCAAAGGGTCGTCTATAGGCGAGTAAGATGACATGGTAGGGAGGGTATAGAAGAATATCTCGCGTACCTCTAACATCTAAGGTACAAGAGTGGTATGATTTTTTTTGTACGAGCTAAGGGAAAGAACCACACCCACCGACGAGCTATAGTGGCTACCAGCCACATTGTCCCTTTGGACAATGCAGCTCAAGTCTTTAGAGGAAGACTATAATTATATACGTATATATATATACCATATAATATATAATATCCTTTCGATTTCACAGTAAGTCACATGTGATTTTATAGTCACTTTGAAACTATTCATAATTATAATTATAACGATTTAGGAAGATTATCTGAATTCTGAACATCATAAATTCAGAAAATACAATAAAATACGTACAGGAGTCGACGTCGGTCGTCGTCGACTCAAATACAAAACGATCGACCTTCAAAAGTACTATAAGAGCACGAGGCAGTTCTGGAGTACTTAAATCTGCAAAATTTTTTTCCAAATTAAGGAGCTTTGATAGCTAAGAGGCTAAGACCATTTCCCCAACTAGTTCGTTAGCCCAGTGGTAGAGTGGTGGCTACCTACAGGAAATAAAACAGGTATGTAAGTCGGCCACTGGTAGCAAATTTTATATCAAAATTATTAATGAAAAGCAGAAGCGGTATTCGGTCCAATGTTTCACATTGGCCGAATACAAACTTGTTAAAGAGTGTCTTAAAGAAGCCACTGCTGAATTCTTCAACTTCACTCCCAGGAGTGAAAAACCAAAGACGGTCCTTTTGAAGGGCATCAGTTCCTGCACGGAACCAGAAGAGCTCCTAGCTGAACTCCGTCAGAAAGCCAGCGATGACCTCGAATTCATCGGAGTCAAGCCATTTTCTACAGTTAGGTCCAGACGGGGTCCTCCACGGGGTAAGCCTTGACGTGGCGGAGCGGCTTACGGTAACTACTACTATGAAGCTTAGAGCTATGCGATCGCGAAACTTGATTTCGCAGAAGGGCCTCCCATGGTCGACAGGTCGA
>CAKKXW010000002.1:58340343-58508552 GCA_920937365.1 Sphaerophoria rueppellii
GTTCTTAACATGATTGCTTATTATCGACGTTGAGGGAGTTTCTTCATAGGCGCTTTCAGCTTCTCTAACGGTCTGCGGCGGCGACTCAGGATGAACCAATATATGGTGACGAACGCGATAGTAAGAGCAACGGCTCTTCGACCGACATCGTAAAGACGAATGATTGGTTCCTAAGCAATTGTAACACAATTTCTTGTCTCTAGCAAAACTGTGGCCAGCGCGACGTAATAGGCAAGGCTAGGAACTGAGAGAACTGTGGCAAGGTATGGCTTTCTTTACACATAGGACATAGGGAATTGCTAATTACAAGGCCTTTTATATTGTTTGAACCCGAACGTGAGATAGGTCTATTTCCGTGGTTCCTAGATTCACTTGGTTTCGAAGTGCAAGCTTCCAGAGCATCGCATCTTTTTTCTAAAAATTCGATAAGATTCTCAATGGTTGAATCTGCAGAACCATTAGCATATAGCGACCATGCTTTTTGCGTATCAAATTCGTTTTTGTTCAATAAAAGATAAATCATCCACGGATCACGACCTTCAGCTTTCAAAGCTTTTAAACCCACTTCATCCGATTTGTCGGTCAATCTACGCAAATGTCCACTATCCGAGACCGATACAGACGGCATTTTCAAGAAACTTTCTATGTGTGCGTTGATAATGTACAAAGGTTTGTCATATCGCCGTTCAAGCTTATCCCACGCTTCCTCATAATTTGCATCTGCGATTTCGATACCGTGCAACAACTTCGCGGCATCGTTTTCCAAAAACGAGTTTAAGTAGCGCAGTTTTTGAGCTCCCGAAAGATTTTGCTTACAGTCAATGCGGTAATCGGCGGTAATCCCCGCCGAAAGGAGCAATTTTAAACTTAGGTAGTTCAATTTCAACGCATGGTTTGGGCCCTAAACCTGTTTTCCCTGCAATGACGATTCAACACAGCCATGAGCACGCGGTACGCGAACAAGGGGCTTCGAATTACTTTTTTCGCGGATAGCCTTCAAAAACGCACTTTTTGTGTCCAAATATTTATTTTCTAAATCCTCAAAATCACTTTCGGGATCTACATATCCCTCTTCATCGCACAATTCAAACATTTTATAATGATTGAGGCAAAATTCTTTCCACGTTTCTTCCAAACGATCTAAACGTGTTTGTAATACGTCAATATCGATATCCGTATTTTCGGAGATAAACGTATGAGACCGAGTTTCACCCTTAAGGTGACCATGTGTCAGTCTAAGCAAAATCATAATTATGCCTTCAAAATGTTCTCAAAATTGGACCAAGTACTTAAAATTGTCCAAACAACACACTTTCACAAAAAATGTCTTTATCCTGGCACAAACTATGTATAGGAATCCTCAAACAGCAGCACTACCCAACAAACAGCAAGGCGAAACAACAGCCAACAGAAACCAAATCTTCCAATATAATTCGATACAGAGTTACCTCCAAAAATGTTCCAAGGTTTCCCAAACAGCATATAACCAGCAACGTCAACACCAAAATTTCAAACAAAATCAAAAGAATCCGGAATCGCAGAAGGACCAACTTTGATCAGCAATAAAATTTTCCAATTCAAATCAAACGACGAGTATTCAATTTAATACAAATTTAACAAAACATATTTTATTGGATCAAGACTAACTTTAAGCGGACTGTACTAAGAAGTGATGTGTATGGTGGTTGCTGGTAAAAGAGATCGAGATTAGGTATGCAAAACATCTCAAAGCATTGCTTCTTCAAACAATCACCATATTATACAAGTATAATGAACAAAAACTATTTATAAAAAATATCAATGCATTAGCATAGCAAGTGCATAAGCGCCACAGTCCTAAATGGATTAAGTTTTACTGCCCCAATGGACAAACAAGTGGATTAAGCTTAGGTACAAAACATAGTCATAAAAAATTAATACAAACAAAAATAGGGTAATATGCAAATGTTTCGAAAAGTAACAAATTATGAAAAGAAGAACAAAACATAATTTAAATCAATAATAATTATTTCATAACAATAATTTAATAATGATAATAATTTAAATCAATATTAAAAATTTAAAAATTCAAACTGTAGAATTTCATTCTCAAACAGAACCAAATACAAACTCTTTGGATATGCAACCGTCAACTTCTTCAAAGGAATTTGATATGTACATCGATTTTGCTGGAGAAAATTAATTTGACGACGCGGACTAATTTGCTCATGAAATCCAAATGTATATTGAAACCCAGGTCCTGTTTATATTCTACAATGGTGTTTTGAACACAAAAATCAAAAAATCAAAATATGTCTATTTATTTATTTCTATTCGTTTCTATTTTATTCAAAAAATTTTGCACTGGTATAAAAATTCGAGAATGAAACAATTTTTTTTTTTTTTTACCATAGATTACCTACATTTCCACTCAGCACACAAATCTCAAACAAATCAAACATTATTTTCCGATTTACTTACAAGCGCCATGAATAATGGAGTGGTGATTGTAAGCGATTTTACTTTCAATCAGTAAACTCGTTTGAACTCGTTTGAAATAAGGGATGATTTGTAAATATTTTTACTCATGAATAAAAAAACTCGAAATTACTTGTTTGATGGTTGACTCAGTTTGATCAATATCGTTTTTTTTTTTTTTTATTAAATACCCGAAACTTACAAACAATACTTGACTCATTTTAATCTCTGATACCTACACTCATTCATTGATAAATCCTTTATGCTATTATGTTCATCGTAAAAAAAAAAAAAAAACTAACATAAACTGTGTCTCTATTGCTATACTCAGCTAATAGGTTATGGGCCCTTACTATAACTACATAAAAACGTCATCCATTGCATACAAAAAATCTTTTGTTTGCTTTGAGTTGAGTTTGCTTATCGACCAGGATTTCCAGAATGGAGGATATCAATCAGAACTACCAAATCTGCGAATATAAGCTGGAATTGAGCTTTGGGATGTTGTGAATTGCGAAAAGCCCACAAAAGAAAATGTAAATTGGTTGTTGAAGGACAGAAAAGCTAGAGCAATAATTGGGCTTTTGGTGGAAGATAATCAATTAATTCATCTCCAAAAGCTGGAAACTTCTGGAGAATATTGGCTAGCTTTGAAGAAAAATCACGAGAAGTCGTCGCTTTCTAACAAAATGCTGAAGAAACTGCAGGATGCAGCTTAAGGAAGACCAAACCATGGCAACCCACATAAATAATATGCTAGATGCGGTCGATCGCTTAAGTGACCTAGGTGAAGTTCTTGCAGAGAATTTAATAGTTGCTTTTCTTCTTGGTAGTTTACCTGATGAATACAGCTCATTAATAACAGCCTTAGAAGTTAGAGATGAGGGAAGTCTTACACTCGATTTCGTAAAAGAAAAATTATTCAGGAATTCAAAAGAAGGCTTAATTCTGAAGCTGTATTGAAAACACAAGGTAGGTTAGGTTAGGTTGGAGTGGCTGTCTGGATGTAATTGACTCACTTAGACCTCAAGGGTCCATTGTGATACCACTAATGAGGTTACTCATGGGAGAGTAATGAAATTAAACAAACCATTTTGTACTTTTAATGAAGTTAGAAAGACATTTTGTGTCTATCGTTGCCAGTTCACTGGTATTATCGAAGAAGGGATTACCGAGATATTTATTCCTTCTATTGGAGAGTGCCGGACATGTACACAGAAGGTGTTGGATTGTTTCCTCCTCCTCCTCGTCCATGCAGCTTCTACAGAAGTAGTTTGCGTAGACCCCAAGCCTCAAGGTATGTCTGCCTATGAGGCAGTGTCCTGTTATGACTCCAGTTGTAGAGCTTATATTTTGTCTGCTCAGTGAAATCAGACCTTTTGACCGTTTCAGGTCTATGCTTGGCCATATTTGTTTGGTTGCTAGGCAGGTGGTACCCTGTGACCATCTAGCATTTGCTGATTCTAAAGCATATTGTTTGAGAAGATATTTGCATGTAGCAAGTGGTGTTCCTATGTTATGTTTTTGTCTAACATGAGGCAGAAGTGTTCCGTTTTTGGCGAGCTCATCGGCTTTGCAATTTCCCGGAATGTCTCTGTGGCCCGGCACCCAAATGAGGTGAATATTAAACTGTTCCGTCATCTCATTCAGAGATGATCGACAATCGTGGACTATTTGAGAGTATGTGGAGACAGACGCGAAAGATTTGAGAGCGGCTTGGCTGTCCGAGAAGATTCGTATATCCTTGCAAGATATAACGTTTTCTTTGAGCCAGGATAGTGCCTCTTTAATCGCCATTACTTCTGCCTGGAAAACACTACATTGATTGGGAAGTCTATATGATAGACTGAGATTCAGTTGTTCCGAATAGATACCACTTCCAACTCCGTAATCGGTCTTTGAACCATCTGTATAGAAGTGTATCGTATTGTCTTCCAGGGGTCTCTCTTCTTCCCAGGAAGATCTTGAGGGGATGGAGACATGGAATCTTTTATCGAATACCATTTTTGGGGTGGTATAGTCTAGGCGATCTGGGATAGATCTGAAATTGTCTAGAATAGTAGTATGACCAGTATTATTACTGTTCCATTGAGAGGTGGCTCTAAGCCTCACACATGAGTTGGCTGCCACCATTTTGGAGAAGATGTCAAGAGGTGTTAGGTTTAAAAGCACTTCCAGGGCTGCGGTTGGTGTTGAGCGAAGTGCTTCTGTGATGCACATACCTGCTGACCGCTGGACTTTGATGAGCTTATTTAGATTTACCATCTTGTCCAGTGCGGTCCACCATACGACAACTCCATATATGAGTATCGGTCTGATTACCGAAGGGTTATTTTTGGGGAGAAGCCCCATTTTGATCCTATGGCCTTTTTACAAGTAAAAAGCGCTACGGTAGCCTTTTTTACTCTTTCATCAATATTAGCCTTCCAATTTAGTTTTTTGTCTAAAATGAGGCCTAGATATTTAGCTTGGTCGGAAAAGCTTAGTGGTATTCCTTTAATCTTGGGTGGGCTAATCTGAGGAATTTTGTACCTTCTCGAAAAAAGTACTAGTTCTGTTTTATGTGGATTGACGTCCAAGCCACATTGCTTAGCCCAATTTGTTAGCCTATTTAAGGCATTTTGTAGGAGTTCCGAGAGAACTTGGGGATGTTTCCCAGATATGGATATTGCAACGTCGTCAGCATAGGCAATCACCCTGAAACCCTCTGCTTCCAGTGATGTTAATAGGTCGTTTACTACCATGTTCCATAAAAGAGGCGAAAGGACCCCACCTTGGGGGGTACCTCGATTCACCGATCTGGTGGTAGTTAAGCTTCTCATGCTAGAAGTTATAGTCCTGCTTTTGAGCATGAGACTTATAAGATCTATGAGTGATTTCTCTAAATTCAGCTTGTCCATTGCTGTTGTGATCGCCTGTGTATTTAAAAGGAACTATAAATTTGAAGCTGTGTTCGTAGAAATGTGAATAAAGATTTAAACTTGTATGGATAGGCTGATGCTGATTGGGCTGGAGATTTGAAAGATCGAAAATCAACAAGTGGTTATGTTTTCAAAATTGGAGATGCAGTTATCAGTTATGCAAAACGTAAGCAAACTAATATTGCATTAGCCGTGTTTTATTGGGAACTCAGCTTAGCTTAGCAATAGGAATTCCAATAAAACGCTTTAAGAGCTGAACAGAATGCATCGCCAGTCGCCTGGCGACTAATCTGACAGCTGTCAAAAATGAGAAATTTGTATGGCAGTCGCCCATTAGCAACACAATGCGTCGTTCGTCGCCGAACTAGCCGCCCAAAAGTTGAACTTTTCACAACTTAGTCGCGCGACGAGTTTGACGTTTGTTTTTTTTTTTATATCGTGTTGTTGTTTCCTTGTATTCTTAAAGCTATTTATTTGTTGATTCAACTCAAGGAATTTTTCAGATATTAATCTTTTGTGTGGATAAGAAAATACAGGAGCTTTCATGGAATTAATTAGAAGTGACGAATTATTATGGAATATATCCGATACGCAAATTCATTGTATGCCCATGCACCAAACACAAAATATATTGTTTTAATGTGAATTAATAAAAAAATGAAGAAAAAAATATTTAATAATGTTTTGTTTTGTTATCATGGGCATATTTGATAGCTCGTCGCGCGACTGCATTGTGTTCACAAATTTCTTCAGCGTTTTGGAAGGCGAATTTTTGACAGCTGTCAGATTAGTCGCCGGGCTACTGGCGACTGCATTCTGTTCAGCTCTTTACTCAGCTTTAAACTGAGTTTCTATTTTATATTCAAAAGTTGTTATTCCTGCAATCAAGAACTGTCAAAACCTGTCAGAGAAAAAAAAATGTATATCTATAATCAACACAAAATATATGGGTTATTGAACATTTCTACGCATTGTAAATAATTGTTGCTTACATTTTTGCCATTTCAATTTTTATCTGATAAGATATGGAAAACACAAATATTTCTTATTTGATTTGATTAATTTCAACACAAAAAAAATCGTAATCAAAACAAATGTCATGGTGATAGTGATGGGCGCATTCGAACGATTTAATCGATTCAAGAAACTATTCGATATCATTCGATTATGCACTGTGAAATCATTCGGATGATTTCTTAAACCTACTAGTACCGCTACAACTGCTACTTATTAGTATTCCAATGAAAATAATCGATTATTAGCACCCTCTTGATAATAAATCGAATTACTACGAGCAGTTTTTGAATGACGACTATTAGTATTCCAATGAAAATAATCGATTATAAGCATCCTCTTGAAAATAAATCGAATTACTACGAGCAGTTTTTGAATGACGACTATTAGTATTCCAATGAAAATAATCGATTATTAGCATCCTCTTGAAAATAAATCGAATTACTACGAGCAGTTTTTGAATGACAACTATTAGTATTCCAATGAAAATAATCGATTATTAGCATTCAAAATAAAGTCATCGATTATTAGTATTCGAATGAAAAAAGATAGAATTATGATTATTACGAGCAGTACTTGAATGACGACTGTTAATATTCGATTGGTAATAGTACATATTATCAAGTTTAGTGTTTACAATTAAGAATTTCAAGCAAACATTTTGTAATTCGAATGATCACACGATTATTCAAATCAGTCGAATAATTTTGTCTCGATTATTGAAATCATTCCATTATGCTCACCACTAGCTCAAAAATCCCATTCGGTTCTGCCAACATTTAGATTTTGCTAACTCTAGCGTCGAGTAGCCGGTACTTTATCTTGTGTAAATTCCTAACTTAAATTCCTAACTTATTTTTACTCAACTTTCGGTTGTTGTTGTTTGACATGTAATTCCTATTGCTAAGCTAAGCTGAGTTCCCAATAAAACACGGCAATTATCATCAACTGAAGCAGAATTTGTTGCTCTAGCGGAAGCATCTCAAGAAGCTATTTGGTTAAAAATCTTATTTCAAGATTTTCAGTTCAAAATTTCCGGTATTATACTCTATGAAGATAATCAAAGTCGCTTAAAGCTATTGGAAGAAGATAAAATTAATCCTAGAACTAAACATATTGATGTAAAATACTATTTCTCAAGAGAACTTTATTTTTCAAAAACAATTAAATACACTTATTGGCCAACTGAAGACATCATAGCGGATATATTGACGAAACCATTGCAAAGGTTTAAGTTTACAAAATTTAGAAAACTACTTGGGTTATCAAAAGATTTAATTAACAAACAAAGTTATTGAGAAGGGGCATTAGAAGCATGTATAAATCATTTCTATATACATTTGAATTCAATGTGTATAAGAAAATATTGTTTTAAATGAGACAGATAGAGAATACATGAGGATTGGATAAGAAAAAAGGAGTTTAAGAGATTAGGTAAGGATTTATATGTTTGTATATGTATATCTTCGAGGAGTCTTAAAACGCGAAGAAATGGTTATTTGTGTAATATTTGTTGGCCAATCATTCTACATCCTAGAAATGTAGACAAAAAACAAATGTGATGAATTTAAATAGTTATACGTAGGAATGATAAAATTGAAAGTAATACGCGATTGTGCTAATTGCAACTGTTTTGTGTTAATTAACTTTTGCATACATATTAAATTTCTTGCATCCAAGAAACGTGATGGTGAGCAACCTAACACAAGTAAATTGTATTGTATAATGTGGTCATATCTGCAAAGACCAAACACATACCGAACTGCATTTTTAAATGCAACTTGGATTTTGTGTTGAGATACTGAGTCCAACTTACAATACACAGTTTCAGAATAACATATCAGGGGCAAAATAAGAGTCTTTAGAAGTCTCAAACTAGTTTCTTGAGGAGTAAATGACGCCGATAACCATAATTTGCGGAGACCACCATAGATTCGACCAACAACATAATTTATATGGTTAATGCAGGATAAATTGCTGTTTAATTTTAAGCCAAGGGTAGTTACGTTGCTTACAAATGATAATTTATTATGTGATAGAGATATAGGCGAGAGAGTTTCAATATCAAAGTTACTTTTGGAAATCAATATCAATTGCGTTTTGGACATATTTAAGGTTAGTCTATTTGTACGGGACCAGTCGTGTATTGCTATCAGATCCTCATTGATTCTACAAACCAAATCTTCATTGAGGCCAAGTGGTCGCGATAAATAAAACTGTACGTCATCTGCATATAGATGAACCGAAACACTTCTACATACTTTTGGTAAATCATTTACATACATACAGAAAAGTATCAGGCCCAAAATAGAGCCCTGTGGTACACCCGATTTAAGATTTCTCAGACCTTATTCCTTATGCCCAATCACAACCTTCTGTAATCTATTCTTCAGGCAACTCTTGATTAGGTTGGCCACTCTTTGAGTAAAACCAAAATAATGTCGTAACTTAGAGCACAAAATATGATGGTTGACCCTATCAACAGCCTTTGAAAATTCTAGCAGACACAGTATAGTTAGCTCAATTTGATCAAATTTGAGTTTTTTTCTGAAACCTGACTGATAGGGTTAAAGTAAATCATTTCGATCCATTTCGATCACACACACTACCGTACTCAGTTCAAACGAATTGAACTAGGTGGCGTTGTTTTATATTTCATTCTCTTCTTCATAGCAAACGTTCTCATAGAATTCGTTTGAGAATGAAAATTCATTTGTTTATGCTTCTGGAACATATGTCATATTTGCATGCATACATTTCGAATATGTACATATGTGAATGTCCGTATTTTTTGAAAATGAGTCAAGTGCAAAGGCTTGAGAAGTAAGATCATGTTAAGCAATGAGGAAACGATCTTTTTTTTCGAGGTGGTGTGTGTCATTTCTTAGGATTATATAAAGGGTTTTATTTCTGTTTTGTTTTTTGTTTTGCTTCTGTTTTTTGTAGCAATGAAAATTTTTTCCTCTCGTGTCTCTATGCTGGTGGGATCGAAATATATAACTAATATTCTTTTTAGAAGATGAACCAGCCGATGATTTGATATTTGAACAAGAAAATAATGATTCCTTGGAATTATTTCTCTTCATTATGTTATTACTTTCGAAGGTAGGTTTGGAAAATAAGTTTTATTATATTATATTATATTATATTCCTTGAAACCTTGAAAAAATTAACACCAATGCATTTGGAAATAATAAAAAATGGTATAGTTTGAGTATTTTTTTTGCCTATTAAAAAAAAAAACAAAAAAAAAACAATCTCCAGCCGTGACCCAAATCGGCTGAGGCACAATCGTAGTTGAAGACAATCGGGTACCCAAGGTAAGAGAGAATAAATATCAATCCCTTTTTTGATTTTTCTATCGTCGTAAAATCATGTTTGATACAAATGTCAACTTGAACTTGTTTAACTATTCATAGCTAGTCAAAAAGTACCTCTACGTCTCTTTATGGATAAATGAAAAGATGAAACCAAAGAAAAATTAAAATCGTTCGTCAGGAACCCAAAAAAAGAAACAATTCGAACACAAATGTCATCAAACCTCAAAACCAAAATTAATCCCAAATTACAAAATTTGCGGAGAAAAAAGAAAAACAACCACTGAATTCTGAGTGAGAAGAGAAAAAAAAACTAGAAAACTAGAAATTTCAAGTCGCTATGTGAGACGGAAATAAAAAAAAGAAAGGGAAATATTCACTAGCACTCGTGCATGCTTTAACACGAGCTTGGAGTTCAAGAAAAAAGGAAACCCAGTCTTAAGCGGAAAACGCAAGGTTGCTTTGCTGTTAGCGCTGACTCCGTTACGCTTTTATACTTCGTATTATACTTTGACTGACATCTACCATTTCCCTAAATCTATTTTATGCTCTTGAACATTTTTTCTCAAAAATTTATTTATTTTTTTTTTTTTTTTAAACAAATACCGACAACTGAAATGAAAAGGAAGTAAAATTAAAATAAAATGTCCATACAAACAAACAATAAAACATGTCGCTGAGCAAATACAAATCAAAAAGTAGAAAATATTTCAACTTTTGCTTCAGCGTTTCACACGTTATGTTTATGTTACGAGGTTCTCACAATATGTCAAATTGAAGCTTAAGCTCCAAAGCTGCTTTGTGATAGGTTGTTAGCAATTCCTATGCTTGAACTTTATACGTCACTTCAACGCTAACAGCAATGCAATCGAGATATTCTCAATTTAAAATTCTAACAAGACCCAAAAACAAAAAAAAAAATATACAGGCGGCTTATATAAACGCATATAAAAAAACAGAATTCCTCGTTAAACAGTAAAAACCTTACCCATCTAGAAGCGAAGTCATTACTTGTAGCAATATTATCGCTCGACAAAATTCCATACAACGCATTTTCAGCACTAGTATTTCCTGGCAACATTGCCATAGACGCTGTTTGATTATGAATTGTTGCTTTCTTAAGTCTCGCCAAATTCCTTTTCACCCTTTGATATTCTACCAATTGCGCAGCTTCCTTCATTACATTACACTTCTGATCGAATATTTGTTTGGTCGTAAGATTAGCCGAGTCATTTGTCAAACAATAGTCTTTCATTTCTTTAAGAACCTTCATTTTCATATAAACCTGCGACTGATCAGGATGTGAATGAATTGGATTGTACAGTTTTACAATTTTATTCAAATGCGAATCGAAGAGAAGACTTGCCCTGCAAGTCTTATTGTAGCAAGTGTAACGATCCATGTGATTGTGAGCGTATTTTTTGGTGAATAACTGTTTTTCAACGATCAAATATAAAAGGCTGCTATTTCTACGATACCCGGTTGTAAATTCGAATCTAACATTTGAACCATCTACTACAGTTTTAGTTTGCGGAGCAGGTCTGTCAAAACTCGTGTTCCCTGCTTGAGGATGAAATTCATTTTCGGCAGGTGGAAAATGTACATTTATCTCATCCTGAGATGGAAGTTCATGAAAGTATTCTCTATTATTGTCATTCTCTTCACTTCCAACTGTCAAATCGTATGACAAATTTCCACTCTCTTGTAGAATTTCGTCTTCCATTTCGGTTGTTAATTCAGATTTTATGTTTAATTCATACATGTCACTACAAATTTCACTTGAAAGTTTCAAATTGATAAGCGGCAACTCTTACTATTGAACAAAAAAGACAAAAGGTAAATTACACAGATGAGTTTAAAAGTCTCTATTAAATTAATAAGTAGACAAAAAAACTAGAACGTATATTCTTTTTCTTCATAAAGACAATTAACCAAATATTCTCATAAACCAGAACAAGCAAAAATCACAATACAAGAATTCAACTAACAGAAGTTCCAACAAAAAAGAAAACAATTACAATTTCTTTTAAATCAATTTTGTTATGACTTATTATGAGCTCAAAATATATCCACTAGCAACTCAAATACCACCAATCAGCGATGACGACAAGCGTTGACTAACTAAATAAAACCAATGCCATAATCTCACATTCCATATTATATGTATTTATTTACCCAACTACGACCACGTAAGCAAATAAACACAAAAGTCTCAATCCCAATTCTCAAAATGTACAAGAAAAAAAGATTCTTTTCATACATACACACACTTCAAACTTTTCCGCATTCAGAAAAGGGGAAATGAGGGACCGAAAGAAAAAATAAATGCATCGCTTTTTCTTTTCTCCCATATCATACGTACAAACGTACGTAACACCACAATGGTAAGAAGCATGAACAATTTTTAAATATGGTTTTATGACTCACATTTACCTACAAAACATAGACTTGCGTCTCTTGGGTTAAGCTTTGGTTGATTCTAAATGTAATTATTATGTATAATGAACTATTACATAATATATAGTTAATGAATTGGAGTCATAGCTCATAGGTTCAAATTTCTTGTTGTTTGTTATTTTATTTCTTCTTTGTAATTTTTTAATAGAGGGACAGTTCATCATTCTATTTATGATCTTATGGCTGGTGTCTTTGATTCTGAGTGCAGATGTTTCATGCTCATGCGCTAATGTGGCTTTCCCGTGAAGTAAAAGTGGCAATTTTTTTCCTCTATAACACATTTTTTCCTGAAGGATTGATTTCTCTCGAATCCCTTTGTGGAGACGGATTTACACATATTTGTACACGGATTCTGCACATATACTACGAGTTACGAGTTTGACATTTCAGAGTTTTCAGTTTTATATTGTTGTGATTATCATGTACAAAACGATTTTATAGCTACCAGACAACACAAACAATCAAAAAAGGGATTGATACGTTTTTGCAATTTCTTACACGCCAAAAAACATTGAATTATAGAAAAAAATCTTTCATTCACACATAACTGTTTACCACAAATGTTTACTCTAGCCTTTGTATATAAATTTAACAGTTATAATCGAAATGGAATTCGACTGAAGCGACAACTGGTTACAAGCAGAGATAACCATTTTTTTACATAAGTTTGTATTGTGTGTTCTCTGATAAAACCCCCCAAATATATATACAAAGACTCTAGCACTAGCTATAACCGTGTTTTTTCACTGATCAATAGCCAGCACAGCAATCAAGTGCGAATAAAACGTTCCAACTCACTTTACCTGTCAAATTCACTTTGATTGGAAATTATTACATAAAACGTGGCAAAATGGACTTGAAGGTTACCTCACGGATTTAAAAAAAATTAGCAAATATCTCAGCCTAAGACTGTTCATTGTTCAATTGAATTTGACAGATAGAGTGATAGTTTTTTTACTTCAAATCAATCATCTACATTACTTGATAAATACCTATGTATGTATTTATCGATAGACATAATTTTAAATATATTAAGAACAACGATAAAGCGTATGAATAATTTATTAATCAAACCAATATCTTTCTGACACAGTCATTAAAAAAGCTCTGGTTTACATGTTCGGCTGTAAGACGACTTCTATTATTTGGTATTGGTACAGCGAGATTTACAGCAGATGCCACTCTCTCTCTGAGGGAACCGAGGATTCAGGCGCGATCAAATTTTTCAGAGCATGTCGGAAAGGACTGAAGCAAAATGGCGACAATCACAACAGAATTTTGCTGGATTTTCTTGTCTGGAATATTTTTTGTTCAGGCATTTTGTTCACAATGCTCGATCTTTTATTTTCGAGCGCGTGGGCTCGACTCTGAACACTCAGAATCAGTGCTCTGAACGAAAGAAGTAACATAACTTTGATGCTCTGAACCTTTGTATATAAATTTAACAAATATATATACAAAGCACTGAACACTGTTTAGTTGTAAAAAAAAAAAAAACAAAAACAAAAGTCGTTTTCTTTTTACATCTGAACAGAGCTTGAACTGCCAAACTAAGAATTGTGTTTCTTTTTTAGTTCAGTGTGTTCAGA
Organism: Sphaerophoria rueppellii; assembly: GCA_920937365.1. Lineage (NCBI taxonomy): Eukaryota > Metazoa > Arthropoda > Insecta > Diptera > Syrphidae > Sphaerophoria > Sphaerophoria rueppellii. The sequence goes on from CAKKXW010000002.1 coordinate 58,354,099, forward strand.
GCATCAAAGTTGTGTTACTTTTTTCGTTCAGTGCACTGATTCTGAGTGTTCAGAGTTCGACCAATGATGCGCTCGGAAAAAAAAGACCGAGCATTGTGAGCAAAATGCCTGAACAACAGAAACAGAGCCTGAACTGTACTTGTAATCCACAACCAAAAATTTTATATATGAATTTGCTCTGTACTAACTACAAATAAGTGGGATTATATATTTGCGATAAGAGTTTCAAACTGTAAAATAAATTTACAATTAACTGTTGCATCATTTATGTTTGAAACTTGTAAGTTACAAATTTAAATTAATAGTAAACAACTAAAGGAGAATATTCGTTGATTTTGACATTTCATTCACATGACAGTTTAAATTCGTCGAGAATGAGCAACCAAAACCAAAGATAATGATATTTGAGGTTAAATATGTGCGAGGTTTTTCTTTGTTGGGAGTGTTTATTGTGTAGAACGCGAATAGAGTTTGGCTGTTAAGCACTATTCACATGAGCACGATCAACGAACGACGAATGAATGAAGTGATTTTAGATACATTTGAAGTCGTATTTACTTACAAATTCTGAACAAAACGATAGATGTATAATTTATGTTTGATTAATGATGCATAAGTTAACATCTTAATCTGAAATGTTAATAATTTTGAGAAAACAAATTTATTTGTCGCGAACAGATTTCTAGTTGATACGAACTGCCAAACTCTATTCGCGTTCCACATCATCCACACTCCCAAAGAACAAAATGTTAGCGCGAGTATAACCTCGAAAATAATTCTTGATTTGTGTTTTCGTTGTTCATTCGCGAAGAATTAAAAACTCTCATATCATTGTATTTCTATCTTGCTAGAACCTCCGACCTGGCAATCGATTTTAGTGCCATCTTGAGACCTGGCACAGTGCTGTTTTTTTTTTTTACACAAGTTTGGTATTGGGATTTGTTTTTTTTTTTTTGGTTTTGATGTAGCACAAGAAATCGAAAACACCAGTTTTGATAATACTAGCTGATGCCATATACAATGGATTGAATTTTGAAATTGTCAAACACGTTTTCCTTAAACTCACCACGCAAATACTTGAAGTTATGATTTTGGATGGGTTACGAACCTTTTGACCGAAGACATATGTTTTTTTTTATGCCTTACATTAAGGTATGTTTAAATGCAGAAACTCATTAAAATGTTTAAAAATATTGGCAGAAAATTATAGTCCGATAATGAACAATATTAAGAGTATTAAGTGTTATAATATGCTGATTCCACTGACGCTAATCACGAAAATTAGCGAAGTAGATTAAGAATAGTGACTATTCTGATATTTAGGATAGAAAAAACGTAGTATTATGCTAAGTGTTCTATAGTTCTAAGTTTTCACCTACGAATATGTAAGAGATCTGTTCTCAATCTAGTTCGCTAAATCTTGTGATAAGCGTCAGTGGAATCAGCACATAAAATAACGTTTGAGTCATGTTTGAAACGTCATTTTAAGCTAGTATCACACTAATCTTGTTCATTAGCAAAAACACCAGCTTCAAAACTATTCTGCCCGATGATGGAGAAGCACCTCCGAAACGCGTCGCAAATATAACTTTTTCAAACCATATAAGTTGTGAAATTACAATTTAAAAATAAGAATAAATTAAACTATTTATAAAATTAAAATTTATTTATATAGTTTTTTTTCTTCCACAAACATAAATATATTTTTTCGCTATCGAATTGAGGAGACATTAGATAAGTTTCATTATAAATTTGACCATTGTTCATGAAAAATAGGAAAAAAAACGCAAATTTACAATTTAACAAAGGAATAAGTTAACACAAATAATATGAAGATTTTATATTTTTTTTTATTTACAGTTAAAACTTACATAAATGAGCCGAACAAAATTGTTGGTGTTTTTATATTACTACATTTATATGTTTTAGAACGTGTCATAAGTGCCCGTGGGATCGTTTCCAAAAACAAGTAGAACAAAATTAAAAATCCTTCATTTTCATGTCTCATTGTTGAAAAATAAAAATTATAAAACATTTGATTGTTACTTTGAAAGAAAATAAGAAATTTGAATTTCTTTAGATTTCGAGAAAATACAGAAATGTATTGTTCTGATTTAACGTGTTTTCTAACTATAATTATATTACTATTTACTTTAAATTGATAAGCATGTACACAATTTCCATCACCGTCAAAATTTTAAAGAACCAAATAATAAAGTTTCATAAACAATTTCTACGCCGTTTTATTTCGTTGATATTTGCTTTCCAAATGTTACACAGTTTGTGAATATATCCATTAATTTAACTGCCAAAATTATTTCCCTTTGGTGAATAGACGGATTGAATGAATGTATTTGTGAAAACACACACACATCTTTGCAATCCGTACATTTTAGGCCGTGTGTGAATTGCGTTAAAATGTAAATTTAAACTTGACGTTTGGTCAAGAAAGGGAACAAATTTAGCCATTTGCTGTGTGAATTACGTTAAAAGGGATTTTTTTACACAACATTTCTGCGTAGAAAAAAGAAATTTCCCAAATGATTTGAGAAATTTCGCTCTGCAAAAAATATGTTTATTCTTCTACGTAAGATAATCTTGTGTGCAAAACCAAACTTTCAGCAATACATTTCATGAAAACTCACTAAAAACAACAAACAAACTCTGCTTTATTTTTTTTCTCGATTTTGAAGTGATAATTTCATATTTTGAAGCATAAGTAAAAATTCTTCAAACGAATATTTCCCTTATTGGATGATTGTTTTTTTTTTTCCATGTGGTAACACATGTTGTTCAAGACTGCTTCACCTATAATTTTTCATTATTTCAATTTACACCATCGATCATAATTCAATCATTCATACATTCAATCATTCATCCATTCAAACATAAACTCATCCAGCTCACTAGTGTTCTTGACAAACACACTGTTCTTTCCAATTTTTTCAATCATACAAAAAAAAAAAACAAAACATAATTATGCTTAATCACTATTCTTGCCGATTATGCTTTGTTGATCGTTCGCTGCAGTTACTTGCATTAAAATTAACTTGCAAAGGTCTCTTTTTCATCGAACCGTCACCAACAACAGATCAGCACAGCAGCATTCAAACTTGGTAAATTGTATCAAATTAGTATTATGAATAAGATCACTTAAACTTGAGACGAATTATACATTTTATTCTCAAACACATGTTTTCGCAGCTAATATCTGTTATCAATTATTTCGTTTTTCAATTATTTCGTTTTTCAATTAATTCAAGTATTTTGTTTTTATCCCTTGAAATATCAATACATATTAATTAGTTATACCGAAGAACTAAATAAAACGACTATAAAGACTATACTTCACAGGATCATTTCTGTAGTAAGTTTCCTTTTACTTTTTGAAGAAAGTTGAAGTACAAATCAGCTGCGATGAAGAGGTATATCGTTTTATCTACAACGTGAGGTTTGACTGTTGTCTGGCAAGTAATTTGCATTGGATAGCATGTCGTCGATGATCGCTCGTTTATTGGATAAAACGACTTCTGAGTGGTTGGTTGGCAACGCTGCTTTTATAAACGTCACATTATAATATATTGCGCTCTGCATACATTTCTTTAAAAATAATCTTTAATTAACTAAACAAACATAAATTTAACTTTATTAGTAACTTTTAATGATTGTTTACTGAAACTGTATATAATATAATTTAGAAAAAGTGTTATTTTGGTAAATTTCTAAAAAGTTTTCTTGCAACTAAACATAACCTTAAAATATATGGAATTTCACAAAAAACGCGGGCTCAAAGAGACTTCGCCTGACGAAAAAACATCGATTGTCGCAAAAAAACATTCATTGAACCCAATAAAAATGTCATCCTCCTCGATAAGTAACAATCAGTCTGGAATAAATAACACCGAGCCACATCTTGCTGCACTTGCTCCCAGTAGTGATCAGTTTTCATGGTCTGTGTTTGACGCTAAACTTAGCGCTGCATTGGACTCTAAACTTCATGATGTTGCACGTAAAGATGACCTGCAGCCTCTCAGTATGGAGATTAAACATCTACGTTCAGAGAACATAAAACTAAAAGAAGAGCTACAGTCAATGGAAAATAAAATGGAACTCATAGACAAATCATCTCGGCGTGCAAACATTGTGGTCAGTGGATTAAAAAACAAAACCACGGAATCAGCTGTTGCCGAATTTTATGATCTGTGCACTAAAGTTCTTAACACAACAGCTCTAGTAAAAGAATCACGACAGATTCATGGAGGGAAGTCGTTCGTGTTCTCGTTGGACTCAGCCTTTCAAGTCAACAGTATAGTTGCAGCCAAGCAGAAGCTTAAAGGATCTTCTATTTTTATACAAAAAGACTACACTAACGATGAACGAAATAAAAGATTCCAATTACGGAAACTAGGAAAAAGCATTTCGAAACTGGGTGACAACATCAAAGTTCGTTTTGGAGAGTTTTGCATCTACGTAAACGACTCTCAATTTACCTGGAACAATGGGAAAATCGAAGCTGTGAAGGTCAAAGATGCTGAGTTGCTCCGAGGTATTGTCACAAAAGCGAAATTCACTTGTGACATAATTGTTAGAGAGAAAACTCATTCCAAACCAAAACTACCACCGCCGCCGCAAGTCTCATCAAGTGATCAACCTAATAATTAGCAACCAAATAATGTCTGTCAGGTATTGTCGTATAATGTAGCAAATTTAAAGAGTAAACTTATTTTTAGTGATTTTTTATCTTATATTAATGAATTTGATATTTTTTTCTTGTACGAAACTAACATTTTGAATGATAAGAGATATAATTTTTCAATTTATTTTAAAGATTTTTACCTGTATTGGGATGATGCCATAAAGTTTCATAGCGCTGGCCACGCTATTGGTGGGTGTTTATTCGGCTTTAAAAAAAAACTTACAAGAGAAATTTTCGTTTAGATTTCTTGAATTGTCTGGTAATGTTGTTCTGGTTGCTAAGTTTGGTGATGCGATTTCCCACTTCATACCTCGCTATCTGAATGGTTCCAATAAAACAAATTGAGCTGCCGATTTTGATAAATTTGAACATTTTTTGAATAATATGAACATTGATTCATTTTGTATACTAGGCGACTTAAATGCTAGAACGGCTGCTAGTCAAATTCTCGGCATTTATTGAATAGTGCTCCCAGTGTTTCTGAAATACGCGCTTCTAAAGATAAAACTATAGATTCAAAAGGAAAGAAAATTCTAGATCTATTTGAAAATGTTGGTGCGGTGATTATCAAAGGTAGAATGTTCGGGGATTTTAGTGGTTTACCTTCTGCGGTCCCTCAGGTAGTTCAGTCATAGATTACTGTGCATGTTCGTTTGATTTTTTGCCATTGATCGAACATTTCTCTATCCCAAGCAAAGTTTTCTCTGATCATATGCCCCTCAACCCTCGCCTCTCTTTCCCTTCCAGTCATAATCAGAACATTATTCAAAATCAAATGGCACTCCCTCAAAAACTTTATTGGTCCGAAAATAATCGTTTAAAATATCTATCTATCTAACTGCCAATATATTTCTTCAAATAAAACAATGGAAGACAAAATCAATACTCTCATGTATAAGATAAACTCTGCTGCAGGTAAGGGTGGGCCTGGTAAACGTTTTATTCCAAAAAACAAATGGTACGACCACGAATGTGCCCGTGCTTGTAATAGGATGTTTAAGCAGCTCAATCTCTACCGGAAATATAATATTGAAATTTATAAAACCCTTTACATAGAGCAGCGAGTTAAGTATATGCGTATTTGCAAAAGTAAAAAATTAACTTTGCATACAAGAGCATTGAAAAGCTTAATACAATTAGGAATGCGAGTGATTGGTGGAAGTTGGCTAACTCAATGAAGAAATGTTGTCCTAAACTGAATGGAAATCTTAAGAGCGAAGACTTTATGGTATATTTCAGGTCCCTTTTTTCTATATCGGAAATTGAGCTACCTCTCTCTTGGGCTATGCCAAGCAAAATAGATAGTTTGCTTGATTCCCCTTTTGATATGTGGGAGCTTTTGCACGTACTACAGGAAGCAATAAATAAAAAATCACCGGGAGAGGATAGAGTCAGCTATGAATTTTATAAAAATGCACCAACCTGCTTTTTAGAAGAAGTTTTGTGCCTGCTCAATCAAATCTATCTATCTGAACGTATTCCTTCTTCCTTTCGCAAATCGATTATAATACCGCTACACAAAAAGGGGGATCCAAATATTGTGGAAAACTATCGGGGTCTTTCGCTACTTGATACATTATACAAAATTTTCACTGGCATTATTGTCAATAGAATGAATAGCTGGATCGAATGTAACAATATACTCAGTGAGTACCAGGCTGGTTTTCGTAAAGGATACTCCACTACTGACAATATTTTCAATCTTACTAGCATCGTACACCTTAACCGTAAAAAAAAACAGAAACACTTTCGCATTCTTTGTGGATTTTTCCTGCGCCTTTGACTTAATACCGCGTAACTCCTTATTTTACAAATTGTCTTGTCTTGGATTATCCTCAAAGGTTATCAGAATTCTTCAACAGCTATACGAAAACACAACATGTCGGGTGTGGGATCAAACATCGTTGTCGGAGTCCTTCTTAGTTAACCAGGGTGTAAAGCAAGGATGTTTGATAAGCCCACTTCTATTTGCTCTTTATTCAAATGATCTTCATGAAGACTTACCAGGAGGTGTGTCTATAGCGGATATGATTATCAAAATCTTACTCTATGCAGATGATCTTGTCTTGCTCGCTGATTGTCCAGACGATTTGCAAAGCATGATTGATCATTTGTTTAGCTACTGTAAATCAACTTAAATAAGTCGAAAATTGTTGTTTTCCGGGAAGGCGCAAGAATTTCTAGAAACCTTAATTGGAACTATGGAGGAAATCAAATTGAAATAGTAAATCAATATAAATATTTGGGTGTCATTCTTAACTATAATTTGTCTTTTAACAAACATCTTGATTCAAGGCTGGTTGTCTCTAAAAATGCAATTAATGCAACATGGTCAAACTACATTAAGAACCCTAAAATAGTTATTTCGCAAAAAATTAAGATTTTCGACACAGCAGCGAAATCAATTATGTTTTATGGAGCTCAAATATGGGGCTTCAAGCGATTTGAACAGGTTGAAAAACTGTTTCGATTTTTTTATTAAAAAGATGTTATTTCTCCCCAATAACACCCCAAATTATATGCTACATTTAGGGACTTTAATTCATTCTCAGTTTGTTCAAACGCTACGACTCCATTTTAATTACGTAAGAAAAACGCTTAAACTTCCTAGTTCAAGATTAACACGTATTCTCGGAGAAAATATATTGGCTGAAAACGTTTATTGGGCCCGTGAGTGGAGAGACAAATGCAGTGACCTGAACATAAGTATAAATACCAACACTTTTGCTTCCTCATTGTTCGAACTGCAAAAGAATTCTTGAAAGACTAAAAAAATCAGAAACCACGAATAACATCAATTCCGCTAGAAATTCTCAATTCCACGATCTTTATCCTCACCTTCATTACAACATCTTGCCATACTTTATCGACGAAAATTCTTCTCATTTAGTTAGCTTAGTTCTCAAAGCTTGAGGAGGGCTTCTCAATATTAACGCCAGAGCTTTCAAAAAAGATACAGTCGGTATCTACACTATTTGCAACCAAGATGAAGTGAAGAATACGTTCCACTTTATTGGCAGATGTCCAGTTTTTGGGAACTCTAGACTTAAATGTTTCGGTAAAAGTGTGCTCTCTCTTGAAGAGCTCTATGAAATTTTAAATGGCAAACACTTTCCAACTCTTTTCAGCTTTTTAAATTATTGTTTGAAGTATAGAGAGTTATTAATTAATGAATTTTTTTTAAGTAGAAACAAAGAAATGTAATTCAGCATATGGAATTAATTAGAAAATGATGTAACTGCTATTTCTCTAATTTTATAATATGTGCATTATTATATTAATATTATTTAGCCAACCTGACAGACAACATTATTTATGTTATGTCAATAATACTGTAATACCTACATTACGAATTATGATTTTATATACCATTTTGTACTCATCTTTATACATTGAATTATTAATAAAATCTATATCTATCTATCTATCTATCTATCTCTAAATAAAACGGAGAAAAACAGAAAAAAAAACAACAAATCAGAAGCAAACATCTCTATCATTCATGAGAAAAAAAAAGACACGTCAAAATTTTAACCCATTTCACCTGCTCCACAGCTGGATAAATTTTAACCCATTTTATTCACCACACTAGTGACAAGTTTTAACCAAACGTAATACACATTTTAACGTAATTAACACACGAAGTGCGTTTTTGCACGCCAATAGTCACGATTCGTAACCACAATTGTCGTTTTTGCGGTCAGTGTTGATGTGTCAAATTTTAACTATTTCTAACTATTCCCAATTCATCCCAAGAGGTGAGTTGAAAATGGTTGATGTGTCAAAGTGTGTTTTTTTTTCTGTTTAATGGTGTTTTAATAATTATTGTCAGTTTGGAATCTAAAAAAAACATTCTGTTCGTGCATTTTTTACCGTCGCAGTCATCCCTATCCGTAACGCCATAAATTTAATTCCAATCAAAGGATTTCTGTTCGTCTTCAACCAAAAATATTTCATTACAAAAAACAATTTTTAAAGCTTGCTTGTTCAAGAAGCTTAATGAAGTTTCTTATGTTTGTTTTATCAAAGAAATTGTCGAAAACTTGGAGCTGGAAAATTTTGGAAATTCTGCTGCCTTGCCGCTACATATGTACAGTTCCTCGCCGGTTGGAACTCCTGATCTGATTACATTGCTTCAGAACTGCTTTTGACAGATCGACCAAATTCCAGCATAGCGTACGTTCTTTCAAACCTCGAGTTTCGAACAATGGTGCTAAAAACTAATGAGCAGATGATTGTTGGACGTCAGTCGGCACGAACGGCAAACTTAAACCTGTCGAAGGTGGAGAAGCAACTGGAGCACAAAATGTGTGAAAAGGCCAAGCAGGAGAGGCTGAAGCAGAAATCTGAGGTAACATTTTTTCATCTCCAAACCGATCTCATATAACGCTTATTGTATTCTTTAGATCTTCGAACTCCTCTTCTGAACCCTGCCAGAAATCAGACTCAACAGAAGCGTGAGAACAAGAAAAATTCTCAAACGCCATCGATGCGGCTTCAGTTATTGAAATGAAGCTCAGAAACTTCGAAGACAACTACGAGCGACAACCAGCTGACCGAAGTCGCAATGAATCGTCGCAGGAGAAGATGAATGCGCGCCACAAGAGTGTCCGAGAGGAGGACGAAGCCATCAGTAAGAATATGTGAACAAAGTCGGCGCCGATGGACGTATCAAACATTTGATCGGCGAATCTGACGATCTGAGATTGAATCTGGAGCAAGTCCATATGAAGATGATAGCACAGCAGCAATCAGTTGTTTGCTTTTATTATTGCTTTTAGTTTCAGAAAATAAAGACTTTCTCCGTTTATTTATCTCAAAGAACGAACTAGAAATTGAATTAATAGTTTTTCAGCGAATCTGGATGCAACAATTAGGAGAACATCAGGAGCTGCCTTACTTGAAACAGCTTGAAGATTTCTTTATGGAGGGTGGTCTTCAGTTCGAATATTTCATTTGCCTTTCTTGCTGTGGGTTGTTAAAAATAAATAAATATGTTCTTATTTCAATTGTCTTTAAGAACTTACCATATCAAGATGATTCTTGAATTTTTGCAAGAAATTTAGAGCAAAGAAATTGTCTCTTTATCCATTTCAATTATTATGATCAAAAGAAAAGAAAAATGTAACCTCAAAAGATTTGTTTTTTTTTTTTCTCGTTTGACAGATCAACCAAACCTTACTAAAAAGCGTTTTTGGATGATTTCAACTATTTATAATTATTTCAACTATGACACATCAACCATTTTCTTTTTGACATAAAAACTATAGTCAACTATTGTCAGCGCAAAAACGCACTTACGGCCTTAGATTGTAGTCACTTTGGCAGCCTTGTTTCCCATCTTGTTACTTATTTAATCTTTGCACAGAACGTTCAAAACATGTTCAGAGCACTGATCAGTTATAACAAGATTGGAAACCTACCTACGTTTTACCCTCCAAAAACCCCAAAACTTATTTTTTTCATACACACATACTGTTGCAGCAAACTTGCTTTTTATTGGCCCCATTCACTAACGTAGTCACTACGTAGTCAAGTCATTCTGATTGGCCAGATACAACTAAGAAATGAGTTGAAATTTCCCCTCCAACGTAGTGTACACATTTCGACTTCAAAGGTAGTAGACAGATTTTGACATTTCATGATCACCTGATAAATAATAAACAAAAGTTCAATTTCAAATTTAAAAAAAAATAAAATGAAATTAATCGTACAATACGACAATATTAATTATCTGATAGATTCTGAACACGAAATTTATGTTATCAGATCCTATCAGATAGTGTTCTTTCATAGTATAACAAGCAAAACAGAACATCACTTCTATTTGAAATTCTCTAACCTCAAATCACAAATACAAGTAAAAGGAAAAACTCGATTTATTTGTTTTAAGGCGAAACATAAACTTTATTTAAAACATTTAAGTCATAGTTGTCGACTGACGGTAATATTTCAACTGAACTGCATACTGCTCAGCATCCGCAATGGTCCAGCTTCCAGCATCAAAATTAATCTCTCAGAGAAATAACGGAGAGTTGTTTACTAGAGAGTGATCAATCGATGCAGTGACCAATCGATGCAGTGGTCAGCATGTGTTGTTTTTGCTTATGCGAATTCTATCATATGCTGTTTATCAGATTTGCCAAATGCAACTGTAACTTGTTTACCACATTTATTTTGTTGGTTTTGTGTAAACAGCATACAGGGTGTTAACTTACACAAGCGTTTCCTGCTTCATATCTTCATAGTCCAGTCATTTTTGGTATTAAAAAAAAAACAATCTTGGGAAAATTTCCTAGTGAGCTGAATTTTTGGATACATATTTATTACGGTGTTGTCATGGAGGTGTTAAAAATCGACGTTGATATCGTTCCGACTAAAAAAGTTATAATGGTGAAAAGGTCTCGAAATTCAATTTTTCGCAAATATCTCGCGAACTATGTACACATAAAAATTGTTCGTGAAATTATCAAAAACGCTGGTCGTAATGAAGGTGTTTACAAGGATACATCTCACAAGGATTTTTTCGGCAAAAAAATTAAATTAAAACTAAATTACTGTACTATCATTATTTGACAATTTGTTTTCGACTAGCTTTGTAGTGCAAATTTTCATTCACAAAGCTGCTAGTTGAAAATCGACTGCGTAGTGACTAGATTAGTGAATGCGCCCATTGTAAGCAACTGTATCATTATTACGATAACACGCATACTCTTGCAGCTAACCTGCTTTTTTGAGTTTGTATTACACGCATACTCTTACAGCTTACCTGCTCCTTAGCTTGTAGGCAAATGTCATTTTGACAACAAGCTTTCTCATCTTCTTATAACTGATCAGTTAGTCTGTTCTACAAGTTCTGAAGGCTCAGTGTCAGAGCTCAGAGCTGGCATTTAAAAATGCCATTTACTTGCCTACCTCATTATTGTACAACGTATATTTTATGATCTTAGAGGAGATCTGAAGAAGGGAGATCCTCTACACTGCGCCAACTACAGAGGAATAAAGGGCTAACTATAATGAACGGAATGGAGCGGACGGAGCCGTCCGTAACTGAGCGAATACAAGGAATTCCAATATTGGGCCCGCAATAGCGGACGAAAATTTGACAGCTGACTATTCCCGAGGGACGTAGGAGGAGAGGAAGAACGCGACTCAGGTGGCGCACTCAAGTGGGAGAGGAGACAGCAAGGTAAGGACCGAGCGGGTTGGCGGAGGCTGTTGATTGAGGCCCAAGTCCACAACGGACTGTAGCGCCACCTAAGTAAGTATATTTTTAGATCTGAAGTATTTTCCGTGGTTTTTCTTTACACTTTCTAACTTTTTCAGAGCAACTTCTTGGGATGCAAATGTCTTCACAACTTGAGCTCAGAATTGTGATTCGTTTTCGATCATAAGACCATAAGATGATGAAACCTATCAAGTATGTGATAAGTATCAGTTTAATTGGCGCAAATTTATAGTCAGCTCCTATTAAGTAACGTTAATAGATACTAGTTAGAAACATTTCAAATTTATAACCAGCTCCTAATTTTATGTCAACTTATAGACTTTTGTAACCTGCTCGTAACTAGTTTAAGCCTTAGGTCGCACCCATTTTAGATGCGTTTGAAGCCGTGTTTCTTTACAAATTCTCATTAAAACGATCAAAGTATTAATTATGTTTGATTTGTGATGCATAAATTAATTTTTTAGTCTCAAATGTTAATATATTTGAGAAAACAAATTTATTCGTGGCGAAAAGAATTGTATAGTTCATACAAACTGCCAAACTCTATTTGCGTTCCACATCATCCACACTCCCAACGAACAAAATGTCCGCGCGCATGCATCCTCAAAAATCTATCTTGTCTTGTGTTTTGGTTGTTCATTCGCTACGAATTAAATACTCTCATGTGAAAAAATGTCAAATCGACGAATTTTCGTTCATTCGTTGGCCGTTGTTCGTGCCAGTGGCGTAGATAGGGGGGATCAGGGGGATATATCCCCCCCATTGGTAGCGATAATTGTTCAACATAACCAGTTCCAAACGAGTTAAAGAAACACACTCTGTCATTAGTATCTACTCACAGAATTCCTAGAGACATTGTCAAATGAATATTCTATAACTATATTCTATGGGGAAACAGCAAAATTTCCAACGAAGTGATATTATTAAAAATATGTCTATTTTAATAACAGTTTGACAAGCCTTAGATGTTAACTTATTTGCAGGACCGTTTGAATGGTTTGGCTGCTCCAGCTATTCATCCCGAAATAAAAAGCACAGAAAAGTCTATTCTATTTTGTGATGTACCTATTTATTTATATATGTACTAGCCGGCCTGCGGGACGTTGAGCCCGCATTCAATTTTTGCTTTTTTGCAGGATTTAGAAATGATAATAGAATAGTAGCATTAGGTACAATTTACATACACATAATATGACTGTTCTGGCCTTTTATATTTTTGTGGACGACTTTACAAAAGATCATCACATAATCGAATGCATATTTTACGATCCTAAAGAACAAAATAATAGTTTTGGGATTAAAAAAACTTCTAATCCATTTTAATGAATTAAATCTGAATTGCATATCTTCCTCTGTGTATGTGCCCTCCAATGTTTTTGTCAAGAGACTTGTAGAATTCTAGGTCATAGAGAATATATAATACCTAGAGTCGCGACTTCGGGTGTTCGCTCTCTTTTTGCCTACAAGCTGCAAATTTGTCGTTTTGTACTAACCCAGTGAGAACGTGTTAGTTTTCCAATGCTTTTTAAATGAGAGACTGCACCAATATATTCGCACTGAGTTTGATACAATGCTCAGGTTTGAGTCGAGGTGGGTTTCATGGGCTCAGATTTCGAAAATAAGATTCCGTTGAGCTCAAAATTTTCAAAAAAAACTTAAACATACAAAGAAATGTATGTAATATAAAAAATAATTACGGTATATTGTTTCTTTGCACTTTTACCATATAAATGCACTATAATTTACCAATATTTGTATCAAAAATCTTGATAAATCTTTAAAAAAAAACACAAGAGAAAATCGAAATAGTACGCATACAATCGTGCGTTTAGTCTCCTATTTGTTGTGGTGGAAGTATTCGGCCAGTGTTACCGCAGAGAAAATATTTTCGAGTCCCAGAAGCTTGAAAAATGAGTCATTTACAAACAAAAAAAAACGAATCTACGCTAAAAAAAATTTAAATTCTTTCAGAAATCTTTTTTTTTTTAATTTTGAACATACGAAAAATTCATTGTATGGTTTTAATGTTTGAAATACAAGCGTTTAGGACAAGAAATGGACGATTTAAATGTGATTATTTTTTACAAAATATAAAATTCTTAGTAATTGTACCTATTGGTGTCTCCAAAAAAACGAGTCAAACGTGATAAAAACGAGTCCCGGAGTCAAGGAAGAAAAAAACGAGTTCTTTTTGACTCTATAGAGGCCATGTGGTAACACTGCTTTGGGCAACAGGAAAACAATTTTACTCATGGCTGAGAACTCACTCTTTTGTCACCTCTTACACAGATTCACGGTTCACGGACACGAAAAAAAGAGAGGATTGTGAGAGTTCACCTCAGAAAAATTTTGAGGGTGTTTTCGGCAAAGGAGGAAAAGGTCGCGACTCTAGGTATTATATATTCTCAATGTTCTAAGTTTTAGCATTCGAGTTGCAACCTTCTCTTCTTCAGAAACAAAATTTCTTCCTCTTATGTATTTTCTACCGATTAACTTTTGTTGCGAACGTTCTTTGTTGCAATAGGTAGACTGAATCATAGAGTCATTCGGGGTAAGAGCGCGCAGTGGGTAAGAGCGCGCACTGCTTATTTCCTTGGCTGTGTAAAAAATAATTTAAAACGAATAATGAGGAAATCAGTGCCTTTCCAGCCATCGTAAAGGGAAGTCATCCGTGAGTGTGTGCGCAGCTGTATTTATGAGAAATTTGTGTTGAAAAAAAAACGTGTTAAACCAAAAAAAAAAAGTTGTAGCAGAAAAGTGTGTGGCGCCGGCGTGACAGGACTATACATCGTAAGTAGCATATATTTGTTAGAAGTGAACATTTGTGTATCAATTAAGCTTAAAATTTTGTAGATTTTGTTTTATTTTCTTTTAAATTCAATTAAATTAAAAAAAAGTAGCTTTGTGGGTAAGATCGCGCAGTCCTTTTGTGATTGAAATTTTCATTTTTCCAACTTTTATTTTCAACTCTTTACAGGACACAAACTTGAACGCAAAAGGAATTTTTGAAAATGGGTCGCACTTACCAAAGAAAAACAGGACACAAAGGCTGTAATATTTTTATAAAAAAATATTTTCTAATTTTTAACTTTTTGTTACGTTACATTTCTTTTTTCTTTTTTAATGAATTAAATTAGCGTTGAAGAGAAATAAAATTTGTGTTTTTATTTCTTGTTTTAATTGAATTAAGTTGTCTTATTTCTAATATTTTCTTTAAAAGTCTAGATATAGAAAAGGTGGAAGTTTTGGAATAATTAGTGTTGTCTGTTTAAGTAAGTATATCATTAATTTTTTTTTTTAAATTGTATGCTTTAAACTGCTAAGATTCCCATTGAAATTATGTGCGCGCTCTTACCCGAGATTTTGCGCGATCTTACCCTGACTTCGGGGCAAGACTGCGCACTTTGACTTGGTTTGTTATTTTTACAAAATAGTTTAAAATATTTTCAATTATTATAATTATTACTGCAATTATTTGCCCTCAAAATATAAATTAATCAAATGCAAAAATCTTTAAGTTGATACCTCTTAAGACCTTTTCACAATTTGAGCCAAAAGTGAAGAGTGCGCGCTCTTACCCCGAACGACTCTAAGCATATTAAAAAAAGAAAAACACTTTCGAAAGGATAAAATGTCTTATCTAACATCTTAAGGTTTTTATTATTTGGCCGATGGCCAAATTATTTGGCAAAAATATTTTGATAATATTATTTATACTAAATATCAATGTCAACTGGGATTTTACCTAACTACGGAATGGTAGTTTTGTATTTGACCTCGCGTATGTGTCATTATTGTCAATGTTTTTACATATCTCCACAAACTTGAAGACTTCAAACTCGCGTTAATTTCGCGATCAGGTGTAGATCCTGGATTATCAGGTTAAGTTTTTCTGAAATTTTCTGCTAAAAGTGTCAAAGCACTAGCAAACAATTGTTGATTTCCACGTATGTAATTCTTTCATTGTTCTAATAAATGCTTCCAATAATTTCTTGTTGGCCATTGGACACTTATCTCTAATGGTGAAACTTTTGACATTCTTGACGTTTTGAGATGTTGCATTGGATTTTCGTTGGCTTAAATGTTTAAGTGTTAGGTATAAGAATAATAATAGGGTTGGGGTCGAAATTCTGTATGGGCCAAAATTCGGATTCCAGAATTCTTTATTCCGAAATTCTGTATTTTAAAATTCTGTAAATTCAAAATTCTGTATTCTAAAATTCCGTAAATACAAAATTCTGGATTTCAAAATTCTGTATTCCAAAATTCTGTATTCCAAAATTCTGTACTCCAAAATTCTGTAAATGATAAAAGAAAAATTGTTTTGATAATGAAAAAAAGTGCACTTTTTTTTATTATCAAAACAATTTTTCAATTCAATTTTGAATTGCAGAATTTAGGAGTACAGATTTTTGATGTTTTCTATGCAGAACCTTGAAGCATATATTATTATTCTAACGTAACGGATCTCTCTCCAACTAATTTGCATATTATATTGTAGCGGACCTCTCTCCAACTAATTTGCATATGGTTTACATGAATCACATACCTTGATAACACATTTTGCGTTCGACAGCTTAAGTTAAGTGTTATAAGTTAATCGTGATAAATTGAATTCAGAAAAAATGGCAAATGTTAAATTATTAAAATCTAATAAAGGAAAGGATAAATTTTGGAATACAGAATAACGACCCGTTCCCATAATAATAAGTTCACAATGATAAAGTGAGAGCCTTTAAATATGTATTGTGAAATGATTGCAGATTGGTGGTATAATTGAAATGGGAACGGGTCGTTATTCTGTATTCCAAAATTCTGTTTGAACAAAATTCTGTATCTGAAGAACAAATTCTGTATGAACATAATTCTGTATTCCATTTTTCTGCTTTTCTATTATTCTGTATTTCAAAATTCTGTAAATCCAATATCCACAATATTTATTGTTATGTCGGACGGTTAACCAACACGATATATGTTGATAGAAATGATTAAATCGCCTTTCATCAAATGTACGCAGTTTATACTGCGAAGGTTGTCATATAACATGTTAGTTAACCATACGATCAAAAATATTGTTTATCAATAACGCATTGCTCATTGCAATAAAAACTATTCAATAAAGACATAGCTACAAAATTAACATTTGTTTGGGCACAAAAATATTCATTTTTTTTTTTTTGATTTCATGAAAACAAAAGCAAATTTTGTATGAAAGTGACTACTAATAGACTGTCACAGAAAAAAATCACAAAAATTGATTGTCACAAGTGATAATCACCTTACACAGACAAAATTTGTGATATGTGATTATCATTTATCACAAATCACCTTAGCCGATTCCACCCGTTTTTTTTTTTTTCAAAATTCTGCAAATCCATTATTCTGCTTTTAGAAATTCTGTAATTCCAAATCTCTACATTAAAACTCACAGTCATGAACAGGTTTTTTAATTGCCTGTAGAACAATTTAATCAAATGAGGTGTTTCAGATACAGATTTTTGGATAATCTGGCTTGAATTAAAAGGATTATTTTGAACTGAGGACT
Source organism: Sphaerophoria rueppellii (assembly GCA_920937365.1). Taxonomy (NCBI): domain Eukaryota; kingdom Metazoa; phylum Arthropoda; class Insecta; order Diptera; family Syrphidae; genus Sphaerophoria; species Sphaerophoria rueppellii. The sequence continues at coordinate 58,371,568 of CAKKXW010000002.1, forward strand.
TGACTGAATTGTTTGCGGCTACAGTATCACACTCGTTTGCACATGGCTCATGCGAATCTTTACCCGATTGTTTAGTTATAGTGTGCAGTGTGCAGATTTCGTTGTAGAACATAAAACCATCGACACACAAAATATCTTTTCCTTTATTAGATAATAATAATTTAATATTTGCCATTTTTTCTGAATTCAATTTATCACGATTAACTTATAACACTTAACTTAAGCTGTCGAACGCAAAATGTGTTATCAAGGTATTTGATTCATGTAAACCATATTTACTTAATATTGCATATTTAGTCGGAGAGAGATCCGTTACGTTAGAATTATAATCTATACTTCAAAGTTCTGCATAGAAAACATCAAAAATCTGTACTCCTAAATTCTGTAAATGATAAAACTGTTTTGATAATTAAAAAAGTACGCACTTTTCTTCATTATCAAAACAGTTTTTCTTTTATCATTATAGAATTTAGGAGTACAGAATTTTGGAATGCAGAATTTTGAAATCCAGAATTTAGTATTTACAGAATTTTAGAATACAGAATTTTGAATTTACAGAATTTTAAAATATAGTTTCGGAATACGGAATTTTGGAATCCGAATTTTGGCCCATACAGAATTTCGACCCCAACCCACACGCAACGTCTGAATCTGAAGTATCAACATTAACCGTTTCTACCACTGATCAAATATAACAAGATTGGAAACCTACCTACGTTTTACCCTCCAAATACCTCAAACCTCATTTTCTTTCATACACACATACTCTTGCAGCAAACTTGCTTTATTATGTAGGCAATTGTATCATTATTACAATAAAACGCATACTCTTACAGCTTACCTGCTCCTTTTAGTTTGTATAACACGCATACTCTTACAGCTAACCTGCTCCCTTAGCTTATAGGCAAATGTCATTTTGACAGCAAGCTTTCCCATCTTGTTATAACTGATCAGTGGTTTCTACAGTCTCAACTCTCAACAAGTACCTACGGTTTTCAGCTGCTGAAATGTTTTGCCATCTTGGTTCCCAATTCCCAATGTTTCTCTCTTGATTTGTGGGTTATTTTGTTTCGAATTGGTGCACGGTCGTATAAAAATAAGCAAATCACTTACCAATTTAACTAAATTTCTGCTTTCGTCTTTAAAATGACTTTTTATTGATTCAATATTGGGGTGCTTTGCTGCTAGGTGTTTTTTTAAGTTTGAAATCGAAGATTTAAACGAATATTTATTTTTACATAATATGCATTGAGCAACAGAAGCATTAAGTGGCGTGTAATACGCCCATATTTTGCTGGTTCTATTTCTCATTCTCATTGACGTTTTCATCGCAACAAATGTAAATTGTACTCGATAACAAAACCATTCCCAAATGGCAACACTGCTTCCTTCAAATTCGCGCGCAAAGCATTAGTTCTACTTTTCGAAGCGAAATGAATGAAAAAAAAACTAGCGATTTACAATTGGCTTCGTGGCGCGAAGCGTGATAGCGATAGCCAATTTCAATAAAATACAGTTAAAAAAAATAACAACTATTATAAACCACTATTGATCACTAATACCTTCCTTAAATTCTTTCATTATTCTTCAAGAAATAATTATTAACAAGTGTCAGGAATTTTGAATCAATTTTTTCCAAAACGATAATATTAGAGAACAAATTTAGTGTTTTTATTTTCAGTTTGGTTTTACGTACATAGGTATGTACGATATAAACAAAGGGTTCACAATTATTGAAGGAGGAATATTACGCTTATAAACAATATCAGAAACTGAAAGCGTTTTATATTCAATAACAACGACAAAAATAACAGCAAAATAACCTTTCAAGTTTTATTTCAAACATGCATCACTATTCACAAATCACAATCACAGATGAGTTTAAAAGGGAGATGGGAAACCAAGCTGTCACAATGACAATGCCTACAACAAAGATTAAATATGTAACAAGATGGGAAACTGACTTACGTTTCACTCCCTAGATCCCGCGATTTTCATATTCCTTCATTTTCTTTTTCTTTCCGTCTACATGAATACATGTGAGTTACAAAAACAAAGCGATGAGGTGAGATTTTTCTATTTTTCACAGTTCTCTTTTGTTTGTTTTCGCATTTTCAACAGTTCTCTTTTGTTTGTTTTCGCTTTTTCAAATTTAACGTGGACTGCTAGATTAAATTTTGAAATTGTCAAACACGTTCTTCTCAAACTCACCATGAAAAGAGTTGAATTATGATTTTGGATGTGTCCCGAAACTTTAGACCGAAGATATATTTTTTTGTGCCTTACATTAAGTAATGCTTATATGCAGAAACGCATTAAAATGTTTAAAAGTATTGGCTTAAAATTATAAGCGCAAAATTATAGTCCGCTTATGATCAAGTTTAGTGTGATACTAGCTTAAAATGACGTTTCAGACATGACTCAAACGTCATTTTAAGCTAGTATCACACTAAAGTTGTTCATTAGCGGACTATAATTTTGCGCCATAGTCTGATAATGAACAATGTTAAGAGTACTAAATGTTATAATATTCTGATTTCAGAGACGCTTATCACGAGAATTAGCGGAGTAGATTAAGAAGAAATCTCGAATTTTCTGAAATATAGGGTAGAAAAAACGTAGTATTATATCAAACGTTCTAAAATACTAAGTTTTGACCTATGAATATGTAACCTAGATCATATAATAGCACTGTTCTCAATCTACGTCGCTAAAGCTTGTGATAAGCGTCAATGGAATCAGCATATAAAATAACGTTTGAGTTATGTTTAAAACGTCATTCTAAGCTAGTATCTAAGCTAATCTTGTTCATTAGCAGATTATAATTTTTCGCTTTTGAATTCAGGAGACATTAGGTAAGTCTTATTATCAATTTAATCATTGTTCACGATTTTTTTTTTTTTAATTTATAGTTAAAACTTACAAAATGAGCCGAAAGATTAGTCGGTATTCTCATATAAATATATGTTTTAGAACGTGTCATAAGTGCCCGTGAGATCGTTTCCACAAACAAGTGGAACAAAATTGAAAATCCTTCATCTGTCTTATTTTATAAAAATTATAAAACATTTAATTATTAGTTTGAAAGAAAACAAAAAATTTGAATTTCCTTAGTTTTCGAGAAAATACAGATTTGTATTGATCTGTTTTAATATGTTTTCTTACTATAATTAATTCTATTTATTTAAAATAGATAAGGATGTACAAAATTTCCATCACCGTCAAAATTTGAACGAACCAAATAATAAAATTTCACAATCAATTTCTACGCCTTTTTTTTTGTTGATATTTGCTTACCAAATTTACACTCTTTGTGAACATATCCATTAACTCACCTTGTTTTTCAAATTTAACTGCCAAAATTATTCTCCATTGGTGAATAGACGGATTGAAAGAATGTATTTGTGAAAACACGCATACATCTTAACAATCCGTAAATTTTAGCTTGTAGGCAACTGTCACTTTGACAGCCTTGTTTCCCATCTTGTTACTTATTTAATCTTTGGCCTACAAGCTATGCATTAGGCGTTTTTCTTTTTTAGCTCTGAGCAGGGCTTTGTCTATATAAATTATAGTCGTGGAATGGAGAAATAAAACACAAGCGCCGTCTGGATTATATCGCCAGAACTTATTTGTCAGGGATTTGGTAATTTTTGGGGGGTGAAGGAAAGATTTGGTTGGAGAGTTGAGAATAGGTGGAATATAATGATGAAGCAGAAAAACAAAAAAAAAGAGATCGCGATATACAAATGTTGTGGTTGTAAGAAAGAGTATTTCTTTCTTTCATTTTCTTTACATTTTGCATGGGAAACAAAGGCAATGACAGAAAACCACTGATCTCTATATTACACTGGATAGTGTATTACCTACAAAGTATAACAGTTTTTTTGACTTCATTTGAAGATGACAGTCAATGTCCCTTTTCGACTTTTTGACGTCTAACCAACAAAAAAAAAGCAAAAAATAAGTCGTTTTTCTTTTTTACATCTGAACAGAGTCTGAACACAGAATAGAAATGTTTCGAATAATTTAAATGGTGAAGAAAACTAGTTTTTATTTAAGAGAATATCAGTTTTGTCATTTATAAAAGTCGATTATATCATTTATAAAAATGAAAAAAAAAACCTTAATATTAGTGCTCTATATACTTTTCTCCGAACTAAAAAAAGAAAAACGCCTATAAATGAAAACAAACTACTCTGTTTTTTGCACCGATACAGAGATCAGTAATATAGAGATAATGGATTCTTTGTCGTTTATTTTTGTTATACTGTTATACGAATTTTTCCCTTTTAGACTTTATAACAATGTTCAAATGGAGTCACTTTTTCTGTATGGATACGCTATCCAGTGTATAATAGAGATCAGTGCAGAAAACCGATAAGGTCTCATAACGGTTTTCATTGGTGTATGGTGAAATTGTCATATTTCAAGTTTGAATTTGTTTTGTACTTTATTCTTCAAATCGTCTTGGCGCTTAAAAGTTTTCAAAATTGAAAAATTATTTGCGATTTTTAGTGCGATTTCAAATTGTAATTTTTATTACAGACCAATCATATCGGTTTGAATTGAATAGTTCAATAAGTTAGTTTTTGGAAAATATTAGATTTTAGTGCTCGTCGCGATAAACTTTTCCGTTTTTATTTGCAGTGCTAAAAGAAATTCTGAGAAATTTGTTGGTCTTGCGTTCGGTTTTCCGACCCAAAAAAAAAAAACAGAAAATTGAATTCGAGTTTAATTTTTTTAGTTCGGTTCTGTTTTCATAAAAAATCATTAAAAATTAAGTTGGTTTTATTTTTTGTTCGGTTTCCCGACGGCAAAGTGTCGACGATAATAATCGTGCTCGTGTTTATTTTTTCGGCGCGCGTTCGCTTTTCTCGGTTAATAGAATTTGATTTAATTTAGTTCGGCGGGCGTAATATACAAGTCTAACATTCTTAGACATTTTTGATTTGTTTTGTGTACGTTTTCCGGGCGGTTAAAAAGAAAAAGCACAAATTGTGCTTTAGGAAGTTCTTGTTCGACGTTTTAGACGTAGAAAAACTGTGTCATAAACAAAAAAAAAAAGGATTCCAAGTGTAGTGAATACTATAAAAAGAATTGATTCATTATTAGTTTTACCTACATACATCATACATTGTTGCAAAAAAGTAAGGACATCTTTTTAAATTATCTATATATTATTTTATATAGTTTATCTTATTTTATATTGTATTTTGTATAAAATTTAAAATTTTAACATGGTGCGTTGTATGTACCGAAAATGTGAAGTAACAAAGGTAACGGGTGGTTTATCCTTTTTCACTTTGCCAAATGATCACAGGAGAGACATTTGGATAAACATGGAAATGCTACGTATATTAAGGAAGTTTCATATGAAACTTCTTTAATGTGTGAGAACCATTTCTATGCAAAGAATATTATCATTAGAGCTTTCCGAAAAGTTCTAAAGAAGTATGCCCTCCCCATCTCTTCCCCAGAAATTTGTGGCTGGTCAGAATTATACATGGATAATTCTTGTCAGGATATAATGAACAATCATAGGCGTGGCAAAGTTCCAACTGCACCCAAGATTATTTCAAAACATGATAGTACGCCTCATATATCACTATCGATTCCACCACAACCACTGTCAACACCACCACCACCCTGTAGTCCAGCCATATCTCTGGTAAATCTGGCTGCAAGTTGCTCCAAAACGTATGTCGGAGATTATACTCTCCCATATGTCGATCCTTCGGTACCGATATCTCCAACTCAATTTCCTTCTCCTGGGTTTCATTCTTATAAAATGAGTCCAAAAATAGAACAGCCCTGAAGAATACCAATTGCGATATTCAATACACCGCGAAAGCTCCAGAATTGTCCAAGATATAATCTAGAGGAGCTATTGGATCCATATATGGAAGGATTAAACCAAGAAGTGATAACATTCATTTATGTTCAGCTTTTTCATAAAAGAAAAGCTCCTTGGGCAAACGAAGAAAGAGATTTGTTCAAGAAAATTCATCATAAATCGCCAGCGTGCTACAGGCATCTCTTAGATGTAGGATTTAAGCTCCCGTCTGAGGCAACTATACAGAAATGGAATTCTGAAATACGATTACCAACTGGCCTTAGCGCCGACGTCCTCAACATGCTTGTGGAGAAGGTCATGCCAGCTCTAGACAGAAAATGCATACTACTTTTCGATGAAATGGCGATAAAAAGGGAGCTCGATTATAGATCGATAGATGGATTGCAAGATTTCGGCCAGTTCGGAAGAAGTAGCATTATATCATCAAAAGTGATAGTATTCATGCTAAGAGGCATCAACAGAAACTGGAAACAAACTATTTGCTACTTTGTTGGATCACCCAATGGTGACATTTTATCGAAGATGATAATTGATATCATTCAAAAAGTGAACAAAACTGGACTATCTATTCTGGCTACAAGTTCAGATCAAGGAGGTCCGAACCGGAAAGCTTATGCCATACTCCGCAATTCGCTTACAGAATCACCTTATGTGGATATAGATGGTCAAAGGGTATTCCTTCTTTATGATTACCCTCATCTTTTTAAAAGCGTAAGGAATACACTTTTAAAATACAATATTCACATCGGAGAGGAAAAGGTTGATTTCAGTATTCTGATTAAACTTTTGAACGGGGGTCAGAAAGCTGGAGCTTTTCGGGTGTTTTCAAACTCAAAAAGGAGCACTTATACCCTAATTCCTATGATATATATTCGGTAAAGTTGGCCACACAAGTTTTCAGTGACAGTGTCTCCTCAGGAATATTCTACGCTATCAGCACGAATTGCTTCGAAGTCGGCGAGGAAGAAAAAACTGCTCATGAAACGGCCAGGTTCATAAAGAGAATGAACAACATCTTTGATGTCCTAAACAATGGCCAACTATATTCAAGAAACCCGAACCAGCAAGTAATTTCAGAATCGACTTATTCAATTCAAACATTGAAAGAAGCAAGGAAATGGATAGCTTTATGGAAATCGAGCAATAGGAAGTTGGTGAATCCTCCTTGCTTTTCAGGACTGCAGCAAACCATCAGAGGAATTGAATTGCTGTGGGAACACTTGAAAAAAGACGAGGGACAAAAGTACTTATTAACCTCTCATTTAAACTCTGATCCAATTAAAAACTTGTTCTCGATTATTCGATGCAACAGAGGTTCTTATGAACAGAATCCGTCTGTAACGAGATTCATAAGAAATCTGAAACAAGTCATATTTCAGAATATGAATGCTGCAAAAAATTTAGGCTTCACAGATGCAGGAGCCGAAAGCCTTCTATCAGAAAAGGACTTGCGCATAAACATAGACCATGATCATACGTATTGCGCCATAAGTGCTAAGAAAAAACAGTCGGAACCGCAAGTCAGTGATAAATTAGAAACTGCGGCTTTTTATTACTACGCTGGGTTTGCGGCACGAAAACTGAGGAAGATATTAGCTAGCTGCCAGGCCTGTGTTCGTTTCATGATTGATGAAACGAATACAGTGACTGATGAAAAGCTACTAATACAAATAAGGGCTTATGCAACAAAAGCCAACAGTTCTAATTTTGGACAACTCACTGTACCTTAAGCAATTTTTGTTGACATTTTTAGGACCATACAGCTAAAATTTGAGGATAAGATGATAAATTACCAGGACAGGACGAAAATAATTGACTTATGGGTAGCTGAGATCTTACGCAAACTTAACAAGGACAACAAACTATGCTGCACGATGGAGCATAGACATACAATTATTAAGTTTCTTTTGAAGGGGATGCTTAAGTTAACCATAAGGAACACGGACGAGGAATTGAACACAGATCCGAAAAAAAGCAGAATTATAATATGTAATTTGGCAATTAATTATGTATATATATTTATTGTTTATTTATTATTATTTTCTAAAAAAACATTTAATATCAAAAAAAAAAAAACATGCGTAAACTATAGGACTTTTCAATTATTAAGTTTTGCTTTTCTGTGACATAAGTTTATTATTTATTTTTTTTTTAAATAAAAGAAATAATATCAATTATTACATGCATGCATTATTGAACTTTTAAATTGTTAATTTTTTTCCTCTGAAGTATGTTAAGTATAGCTTACCCTCATTCTAAGTTTTTTTGTAAGGAGGATTATGCCTATTGGGGACACCTCTATAAAAAAAAGACGCATTTGGTATTCTACCTCCTGGGTAATTTGGAAAAGAATACAGTATATTTATAAATAAAGTATTTTGAACTTACACCCCTAATTATTGTAATTTTCACTATGGAATCAAGAGGAGGCGAGTACAAATTTTCCCTATTTTAGACATCTAGGATGACTACTTTTTCATGGAAATTTTTTTTCCTTTTTCAAGATTGGGAAACGGAAAAAGGAAGAAAATTCCCGGAGAATTTTTGTTTGTGGTAAGAGAGTAGGGAAACGGGAAAAATTCCCGGTGAATTGGTATTTAAAATCGGGCTGATTAATTTTTTATATATAAAATTTTTCGAAAATGTCTCAAAATTAATTTGGGTATGCAGTATTTAAGAATATGGGAGATACCGTTTTATAGCAATACCTACAAATTTTTTTTTAGATAGAATACATGAATGTTTAAAAAAATAAAATTCGAAATCTTTAAGAAAATTGAAAGTTTTGGTTTTTGGCCAAAAAAAATCGTATGATGGCCCCTAAATTTTAAATCTTTAAAAATCTAAATTTTGATCTTAAAACAAAAATAAAAAAACTGGGATATGAGCTTTTGCAAAAACCTCTATTTTTTAAGTTTGAAGTCCATTGAACCAGTGGTTAAGGGTGTAGTTGCCTGTAAACTCACAGACAGACGGACGGAATCACCGGACCCACTTCTTTCGACTTCTTTATCATTTGTTACGTGGCAAGAGGAGGGGAGCTTTGGGAAAATCTGACACGTCAGATTTGGGAGAGGAAGGAAACTAGGAATGGGATACTAGGGTCGGAAAAAGAAAGAATGCTAAGTACCGGGGGACGCGGCCTGCTTGCGATGCACGGCGTCAGCTCGTCGGACGGGGGGGATCTTGCCCCGAAACCTAACCTCACCTGCAAACAAATACACAGATCAGGCCTAAACACATAAGGGAAAAATAGGACTAGGAATTGACGGACGGACTACCTCTACGTCAGAGGCACTGCTGGTGTTAGTGCAGTGAGGCCATTACCCACCCTACCATACTAATCTTCGGCCATTTTTAGATTCCCCCAAGATGGTAGATGGTCGGCTTCGACTCACCACATCCTCACCTGTCAAAAACTTCGGCCACTTTGGGCACCCCTAGGAAAATATTCCTATTCCATGTTGCTTGGACAGAGCAACAAAAAAAAAAAAAAAAAACAAATAAAAAGTGAACTTTATACCAATTTAATTTCGAAAAGAAAAGTTCACATTATTGGATTTTCTCGGACTAATTTGGAAAAGAAGGATCGGTTTTCCCAATTGAACCCTAATTTAAAAAGTATTTGAATTTTCTTTGCCGAGGCTATCCTGTTGGGATTTTGTGCTTCGAAGACAAAAAAAAAAAAAAAAAATTTCAAAAAAAAAATTACGCGAAAAAAAAACAATCCTACCTCAAAGAGCTCTCTGACGGCGGAGTACAGCGCATACAAAACAAAAAAAAAACACTAAAGTTCGACAAAAAAGAAACAACTGGGAAAAAAGGATCTTACAACAAAAGAATGCAGAAAGAAAAATAAATAACCACAAGTATCATAAATAACACAAAAAAAGTAATTAAATAAATATAAATAAATAAATAGCCAAAAATAAATAAGTAAATAAATAAATATAAATAAATAAATAACTTAATATAACTTAATTCTAAGAGACAAACACAGACACAGAATAATTTTATAAATTTGTATATGTTTTTTCTGTTTTGTTTTTATAAATAATCGAACGAAAACCTGAACGGTGGCAGTTGATACATCCGTGATTGTGGTGGTTGAACGCACCCACTCTAGCGCTTTCTTGAGTGCGGGAGCTCTTTGGCGTAACTTGGGAGTCTCTTTTGAAAGGCTCGCTGCTTATGTTTTTTTTTTTCAATGACGTTTTGGATTAGGGTAACCTCAAACAATTAGGGCTTTGGCTACCACACAAAAAAATTCTTGGCGGCCCAATTATTGTGGGTCCGCCTGCAGCCATTCAAGGAAATATTCCACTTAAAAAGATAACAAAAAAAAAAAACAACTTCAAGCTAAAACTATCAGCTACCTACGGCTTCGCCACTCACCACTGGTTTTAAGTGTTGTTATTCACTGTTTCACTGTTGTTTGTTTCGTTTTTTCCTTTTATTTGCGTATAATTTGTGAATATTTTTTTTTTCTTCGTTCAATGTTTATTTTATTATTTACTTTACTTTATAATTTTTTTTTCATTTTATTTCGTTTTAATTTTAGTTTAAGAAAACAAGGCAAATCACATCCCGCACTACCACTTAACCTTTTTTTTGTTTTTTTCTTTTTCCTGGCCCATGCCGACATCTGTCAGATCAGACAACTCATCCCAATCCCCGATCAAAGAGCTTGATCTCTGATCTTTTGTGTGTGTAGAGAAAGCTATATTTTTGCATGGGTTTGTATTGAACAGAAATGAAGCAGAATTAATTGAATGTCAATCTTGATACTACAAGTACTTGATATACCAGGCCTAACCAACCGACCAGTTAAATTTGAAGATGGAAAATGATGGTGGCGCCATCTATACAATTATCACAGAAACAGTCGATTTTCGTATCCTAGCTTGGTTTGACAGATCTTCTGTAAATGGGTGAAATGATTGGCTACGTTCAATCATATCGGATAGGCTATCTGAGATACCCGTATCTGGGATATCTTTTTGGACGAGACAGATACCTGTATCCAGATTGCTGTCAAAACGTCCATATAAAAGAGAATAACAAATCAAACGCTTGAGAACAGGAAATTGTTTATGGCCGTGAATCCTTTAGCAAACTTCTTCCGAGCCATCTAAATTATAACAAGTTTTGTTAAAAATCAGATCGATAGTCATCTGTTTATATTTCTTTCAATTTTCTTTTAATTAGGAAGCAGATGAAATTGCGGGCCAGACAAGTCAAGGCAAAAAAATCATATGTTGATCAGCTGAACACTCGGATACCCGAGGTATACCAAAAATTTTCAGATACCTCTGGATTTTTTTTTGACAGTAAACGGTTCATGTATTTGCTATTTTTTACTATGGTTTACAAAAACAAAAAGCTATCCGATACCTTTTGGTTACATGATTGATCGTAGCCATTATCTTTGGCATTCGGATCGGCCTTCGCAACACATCGTTATGTCATATTTCATCAAAATCTCAACTTTATTTTGAATTTAATACCTGCCATATATTCTATATGTCGCAAGTAAGCAGATAGTTATGTAGAGCAATAAAAATGTAAGTGCATATATTTATATTATGCGATGTGTTTTACGAAAAAAAATCACTACACACATAGCCTAATAGGTAGCTTTATTGCACAAATAAATATTAATCTAGAAAGGAATAAAAATAGCATGACATAGTAGTACGATAAAAAATTATCGAAAGTCAAGAGTATTTAACTCTTTCTTGAAAATTGAAAAATAAATTATCTCATTAGTTTCAAACTAGCAATTCTTTGCAAACAAAAAATACAAAACAACCAATTCCAGGAAATAATGTGACCCATATTTTGAAAACTTATAACTTCCTAGTAGGGTCAATGTACTTTATTTTTGCTTGCAACAATCTGCTTGAGTCAGAAACCGAAAACAAAAATTTCCAATAAAAATATTCCCTTTACCGTCACAAATAACAACAAGAAGGCCAGTAATCATTGACATAATATATATAATATATAATATTGATATAATATATGTCAATGCCAGTAATATTTTGACGTTTTATTATTTTTCGTCTTCAATTTGTCTTCTCTCCTCACACGTTCAGAAACAGAAATCAATAAAATCTTCGCTTTCTTGCTTCTTGTTTTCATTATTTCATTCTACTTTCCAATTTATTCCCCTTGCTTCTTGCTTTTCTTGCTTGCTTTCAGCGCAGTTTGCGGATATAGCTGGTACTTCAGAATCTCCAACCCTTTCATGACTATAATTTATATAGACAAAGGAGCGGGTACGGAGCTGTCAAACAGAAACCCGTATTTAGCTCAGATATATCTGAGCGCTCAACTTTTGTTTATTTTTTCGATCAGACCGTGGTCAGAGCACGATCTACGAGCTCGGTTAAGATTGATGGAGTAGATGGAGTAAAAAGATACACGCGGCCAACTTCATTTATTTTGTTCATATCATGAATGAGATGGCGCGAAAAAAAAAAGCATTAATACGGTGGAAATGGCGGGCGAAACAAGTTGTTCTCCGAATGAAGGTAAATAATAAATTATTTTTATCAGCTTTTCAATTTTTATTGTTATGTGACAGTTCCGTGCTCAGGTTTGTTTACTTATTAGATCGGAAAGGTATGAGCTTACTCTACTCAGACCGAGCTCGATGTGCTCAGGCTCTACTCCACACCCTGCTTAGAGCTAAAAAAGAAAAACGCCTATTGTATTTCTATTTAGCTAGTAGAAAAATTCGTATAACAGTATAACAAAAATAAACGAGAACGACAAAGAATCCCTTATCTCTATATTACTGATCTCTGTACCGGTGCAAAGAACAGAGCAGTTTGTTTTCATTTGTAGGCGGTATTCTTTTTTAGTTCGGAGCATTGTATATAGAGAATTAACATGAAGTTTTTTTTCATTTGTATAATTGTATTAATAAATAATATAATAGACCATTATTAATTATAAAACTGATATTCTCTGCCATAACAACTTGTTTCCTTCACCATTCAAATTATTCTAAACATTTCTATTTATTGTTCAGGCTCTGTTCAGATGTAAGAAAGAAAAACGCCTTAATTTTCTGCCTTTTTTTTTGTTGGTTAGACGTCAAAAAGTCGAAAAGGGACATTGACTGTCATCTTCAAAGGAGTAAAAAAAAACTGCTATACTTTGTAAGTAATACACTATCCAGTGTAATATAGAGATCAGCTTTGTATATGGAACAGCTAGTACTACCCTGATTGGTTTTCTGCTTGGTTTGACAGATCTTCTGTCAAATCAGGCAGAGAACACACAATACAAACTTATGTAAAAAAAACTGCTTCTATGAAAAATTCTAAGGATGGCACCACCATCGTTTTCCATCTTAAGACTACTCTCCAAATAGATATACAAAGGAGATCAGTGCCATTTGAAGATGACAGTACAGTGATATGTACAATTATACAAATAAAAAAGGTCCTGAATATTGAGTGCTCAATTGTATTTCAAAATTACATCAGAAAGTTCAGAAAATGTTCAGGGTTAACTTTGTTCAGAGTCTGTTCAGCAAGCTCTGGAGACTCTGAGCTCAGTGCCCCGGTTCTGTAACTCAGTCGGTAATTTAGCGAATCGTGGAAAAGTAGGGGTTCTGTAACTACAATCGTTAACTCATATTTGCGTCGGTTATTGAACTGGAATTTCCAGTCGAAATCGTTAACATTTTTGACATTCTTTCAAAACATTTTGAGTGAAATGACAAATATTTTTATTTTAAACTAAACTCAAGACGAATACGAGTCATGCGACATCGTTTCGGAAAAGTTATATCTCGCATACAAATCAATCCGATAACTCGATTTTTACTGTTTCAGTTGGCTGAAAGAAAGAGTACCGGCATCTTGGAGTTCTCAGAAGTTAAAAAATAAGGACCCTATGCTCAAGCAAATACACCGAAAAACTTAAGCTGCTGTACATTCTATGTTTGCCACCATTGTTGAGCAAATCGGAAATCGAGCAAGGAAAGAAACCACGCATGAAAATACTTACTTCTTTTTTCTTTTATTTTCAGTGTGTGCAACATCTGTGGCGACGCATAAATCTCCCAAAGCTAATGCTACTGCCACCTTGCTAGCTAGCTAGCTCCTGTAACACTGGTATTATTTGATGACACCCAGTTAGCGAAACATCAGGCTAGGATTCCATTATAGAGATGTTTGGCTTCCTCCAGCCACCAATGAAGGGCTAAATATAAGAAAAAAAAAAAATAAATAGAAACAAGTTCCATAGATCACTATATATGGCGTTTTTTTTCAGCTCTAAGCAGGGTGAGGAGTAGAGCCTGAGTTCATCGAGCTTGGTCTGAGCAGAGTAAGCTCCGACTTTTCCGAGATAATAAAGGAACAAACCTGAGCACAGAACAAAAATTATTATTTTTTTTTTTCAAAAAATAATTTTTTATTTACCTTCATTACGAGAACAACTTGCTTCACCCGCCATTTCCACCGTTTTCATTTTTGTTTGCGCGATATCTCACTCGTGATATGAAAAAAATAAATGAAGTTGGCCACGCGTAACTTTTTACTCTATCAATCTTAACCGAGCTCGTAGATCGCGCTCTGACCACGGTCTGATCGAAAAAATAAACAAAAGGGCTTGACTTTCTTACACGGACTCCTGAATTTGGACCCGAAAATGGTCTAAATCGATAGATACTAGTCATTTAAACTAGTCAAATAAACTTTTTTTTTCTTAGGAAATAAATATTTCTATTTTTAATTAATTAAATAAAATTGCACTTTTTGCACAGAATTTACGATTTAAAGTCATTTTTAGTACCGGCAGACTGCGTATATTTATGGGATTTTTTTGGGCGGGAATTTTCCTAAATATTTCCCTTTGAGGACATTTTGAGTTTGCTAGCGTAGCCAGAGTCGTGCACTCCACATCGATGGTTAAAACCCCTTGAGCGGCGAAGCCGCCGCATATACTCGCTGTTTGCTAGCGTAGCCAGAGTTGTGCACTACACCGAGGGTAAAAACCCCTTGAGCGGCGAAGCCGCCGCATATACTCACTGTTTTCTACAAAAAGCTGCATTGTGTAAAATATTACTCATCTGCCAACACTAACATACTTCAACCTGAAGTTGTTTCCTCACCATTTGACAGATAAGCCAAAGAAAAAACAAGAGTATAGGAAAGTCGCCGTAATACTAGTTGAGCGCTCAGATATGTCTGAGCTAAAAAAGAAATACGGTTTTTTTTACAGCTCCGTTCCCGCTCAGTTAAAAAAAAAATAAAAACGCCTATAGCAGATTAGAAACTCTAAGCACCATCTAGATTGAAGAGTTCATTTAGCAATTCTTAAATGTGTGTGATGTACAATCACTGATCTCTATAATACACTGGATAGTGTATCCATACAGAAAAAGTGACTCCATTTGAATATTGTTATAAAGTCGAAGAGGGATAAATTCGTATAACAGTATAACAAAAATAAACGAAAAAGAATCCCTTATCTCTATATTACTGATCTCTGTATCAGTACAAAGAACAGAGTAGTTGGCTTTCATTTATAGGCGTTTTTCTTTTAAAGTTCGGAGCCTTGTATATAGAGAATTAACATTAAGTTTTTTTTTCATTTGTATAATTAGGCGTATTTCTTTTTTAGCTCTGAGCAGGGTACGGAGCTGTCAAAAAAAAACCCGTATTTCTTTTTTAGCTCAGACATATCTGAGCGCTCAACTTTTGTTTATTTTTTCGATCAGACCATGGTCAGAGCGCGATCTACGAGCTCGGTTTAAAATTGATGGAGTAGATGGAGTAAAAAGTGTCGCGCGGCCAACTTCATTTATTTTGTCCATATCATGAGTGAGATGACGCGAAATGTCGGGCGAAGCAAGTTGTTTTCCGAATGAAGGTAAATAAAAAATTATTTTTGTCAGCTTGTCAATTTTTTTTTATATGTGGCGATTCCGTGCTCAGGTTTGTTTCTTTATTAACTCGGAAAGGTCTGAGCTTACTCTGCTCAGATCTAACTCGATGAGCTCAGGCTCTACTCCACACCCTGCTTGGAGCTAAAAAAGAAAAACGCCTATTGTATTAATAAATAATATAATAGACCATTATTAATTACAAAACTGAATTCTCTGCCATAGCAACTTGTTTCCTTCACCATTTAAATAAGTCTTAACATTTCTATTTATTGTTCAGGCACTGTTCAGATATAAAAAAGAAAAACGCCTTATTTTTTTGCTATTTTTTTTTTGTTGGTTAGACGTCAAAAAGTCGAAAAGGGACATTGGCTGTTGTCTTCAAATGGAGTAAAAAAAAACTGTTATACTTTGTAGGTCATACACTATCCAGTGTAATATAGAGATCAGTGTGTAAAATATTGTTAAACGACTAAAAGCAATCAACGAGAATCACGTTGCTAACGATTTATCGGAGAGGGAACGTGGGTTTCAGTTGAATCATCAGCGCCACCCATTGTAAAACTGGCATTTGTACCAAATCGAATGACACCGCTAGGCTAGATAATCCAAAAGCACCGCCTACGCTTGTTAAATTGCACAAAGTGCTTGGAACTATTGGATTCGAACCTCCGCCAGCGAGTATTATGGAAGCAATGAAATTTGATAGCTTCAATGTGTTCGGAGAAGATTTGATTCGGCTTCCTTTGGCGCACTGAGAGAACGGAGTTTTCGTCATCGTTTGGCCGTTTTCTTGAAATAAGGGAAAGAGGAAGATTAAGGAGAGAAGAAAAGAAAAGACGATGTTCATCGGGCGGCTGATGTCAGACCGATGTGCTGGCACTCCTCGCTGACACTACTGGTGTCAGTGCAGTGACAGTTCTCCTTAGGCTGAAAGATTTGACAGACGTCAGAAATGAGGAAAAGAAGAAATAGGAAAGAGAGAGATGAAGATAAAGATGAAGACCCGGAAAAGACCAAGGACTCGAAAGAAAATGGAGAAAGAGAAAGAAAGGATAGAGCAAGAGAGAAGACCTAAGGGGATGGGAGAGAATGCACAGCCGTCCGCTGCGAGGGTCGTGGCATGCTTGCAGTGCTCGGCTGAGCTCGCTGGAATGGGGGGGATCTTGTCCTCGCAAACGGACCTCTTCCTATTTCAAAAAAACATGAATCATGTCGGGAGAGATCGAAAAATACGAAAAGCGATGCCACCACTGATGATCCCCCACACTTGGGAGCTGCTGGTATCGGTGCAGCTTGGCCTCTTATTCCAACCCCTCCGTGGAATCCGGTCGGCCGATGGAAATCCGAATTCCCCTTGATTCGAGTTCCTCTACATAGTCATCACCAAACCTGAAAAGTAAATTTCACCACTTCCCCTCGCTTACCTTTAATAACCCCTAGAATAATGCTTCAAAACTACATCGAGCTAACGCTCATTCCAAAATCAATGAAAAATGTTCGCTTTGTTTTGACATAAAAGTCATCAATATTCTTCATTTTTTGAAACAATAATCAAAGCGAAATCAAAAATCGTTGGAATGTACAAAAAAAAAGACAAGTTTAACAAACTAGAAAATTGAATACATAAGTATACTTTTGAATACAAATAAAGAGAAAATTTAACAAAAATCACTAATAAAAAAGTTATTTAAACAATATTCGAAAAATTATCAAAAAATACCAAAATACCAGAAAAAAACCTGGAAAATCAACCGGCTTTCCTCCAGACAAAACCCTCGCAACTACTGTTCGGTGTATCACTTCACACCAACCAAAATCAAGGCGAAAACCCTCAATATCCTGCCTACAGATAGAGCTCTGTTTGTCGGGTTGTATTTGGGGGGCAAAATCTTGCTTTTCCCGAGCGAGGTTTGGCAAGAATTCCTCCACGGAACCTTCACAAATTCCCGGGAAAGATTTTCCACCGTCTTTTGTGGCACTCCGAAATTACAAAAAGGAAATTTACCTTATAATTTTACTCAATGAAAAAAAAATACAAACTGGACGAAGATTTCGCTTGCCGAATAAAATTTTAATAAAAAGACAAAAAAAATGTTCCTGACGCTCTTGTGCGTCGCTTCGCTCGGATCCTGAGCTTCTTTCTTGAAAATTTGCTTGAAGGACTACTTCTTGAGCGGCTTCGATTTCGTGCTTAGCAGCACTCTCTTCGACCGTCGTGCAAAAATACAAGTCTTCGGCCACGATTGGCTCGGGCTTCAAAATGGAGGCGTTTTCTCGAAATTCGATTTTGGACCACAAAGACTACGTGTACGATGTATATATATAAAAATACAAAAAAAAAACCCGAAAGGGGTGTCAATCTGCGGCTTGCCGCTGGCACCTTACTTGGCACCCGGAGACTCACGGGCTTATGGCTCGATCTTCTTTTGGCCGAACTGCCCCAATCTTACGGCTGTCTTAGTATGGACGTTGGTCGTCGTTGGCAGAAAGTTCACCCCGCGTCACCAAGAAAACATATGAGTAAGTCATACGTTCCCCAAAAAGGATCACAATTTTGATAAAATCAAATTGCACTCACCCTTTCAATAGATTTTTCCCAGCAAACTTGCAATCTTAGCGTTGTAATTCCTAATTGCTTTCAACACCAGGGAATTTCGCAACACTTCACTAGGTATATATACTTTCGTTATACAAAAAAGATTACTCAACACAACTCAATTCGATATTCACGACGGACGAACTTCAAATGTCCTCTAAAACTCCGTCTGATAGTAGGCCTAACATTGCCGTCGGCGAGCTTTTTCAAAACCGCAGAAACTGCCACGTCATGCCGGCGGTAAAACTTTGCCGCGGTCCACTTTGTAAGCCGGCTTAAAAATCGCGCCGCTGTATGCGCATTCATTTTCACCACGGTCGGCGTCGTCCAGACCAAATCAACCCAAATTCAGGGTCCTTTTGCCTATGTTGTTGTCGTCAAAATATTTATTCTTGTTCGTCACATTTGTTTTTGTCTGTTTGATTACATAAATAACGTAAATATTATGTATATCATCATTAGGTTAGTCTTTTTTGTTGTCACTATCGTTTTTGCTCCTAATTTGTATTTTAATTGTAAACATGACATGTATGTCGCAACCACCATCAAAACACACAATAAAACACATAATAAACTCAAACATATCTCTGTCATCATTTATTTCTTGTTTAATCAAACATTACATCATTGACAAAAAAAACTAATCAAAATCTCGAATACTAAAAAAAAACGAAAAAAATCACTCTAACCTAAAAGTCAACATCATGACATATTGCACCCTCCCTCAAACTTTCTTTCACTCGACACTCTTTCCCAAACTTTGCCCCTTCCAGCTAACCATCATCCTTCCAATGATCTGTAGTCATTGTTTCCTCTTTTTACAGCCATTTTCATTTTTCATCAATGAGGCCGCACCATCGAGCAACGACACGAAGGTAAAAAAAAACAAAATCCGCCTAACGGATTGAGTAGTACTCGTAGAAATACTACTGCCCTTTTAACTTATTTTTCTTTTCAGATAATCCGCAGTTCCTGAGGTTACCAATCCTAAAATCTCAGCATCCGAGCCAGAGCAAATGGAAAAAATATCGTAAGTATGCGTGACTATGTTTATTTTTGTTCTCCCATTAGTCTTCGTTTTATACAATTAATTTTCATTTCAGATCGTCCCCCAGCGCAGAAGACGCCGAAGTTTGCCGACGGGATGCCCATTAGGACGTTCTTGGTCCGGCAACAAGAAAAATATCGTAGGTATACCTTACGGGTATCATGTTTATGTTTTTATTTAATACACTTTCGTTTCAGGTCCTTATCTTCGCGACGACGATGCCTTGTTTGCCGAACCTGAAGACGGGGTTTCACATACTTTGACACCTGTTCGAGATCCGGACGAGGAGGTGCTTTCGTGTCCGAGTTAGGAGGATCAATCAAGGGGTCTAGCTACACCAGACGTGGTTGAAATTTTTTATTGGCCGACGAAAGAGCGTCAACCAGCGAAAGCGAGGCTGTAGCGAGAGGTAAGTTCTAGTTCATTTATTTGAAAATCTTTCTTATTATGGACAATTGTTGTTAGATCGCGACCCAATCGATGACCACGCTAGGCCCTACTTCTACGCCTCCCGGAAAACAAAGGATAGTTGTCCGGGTCGAAGACAATCGATAACTTGTCTGATAGTTGGCGCACCTTTGCAACATCATAGGATACGCCGCAACCCCTGTACTGACTCGCGCTACGGTTGGGTTAATCTCAAGTCCAAGGACCCTTCGACGCCATCGTCGACCAGTGACCTCCGAATTGGCAGCCGATGCGACGCTTCAACTACGGGTGTAGGGAGTGTGATCTTCCAGCTGGACGACGAGAAAAACGAATTACCGTTGGCATTCATGTCCCAGAAACTAAATTCAGCTCAAATGAATTATAGTGTAACGGAACTTGAATGCTATGCGGCAATTCTGTCGGTGAAGAAATTCAGGGCCTACGTTGAGGGCTTACCCTTCACTATCATCACCGATCACGCCAGTCTGAAGTGGCTCATGACACAGAAAGACTTGTCAGGGCGGTTGGCAAGATGGAGCCTTAAACAACAGGCGTTCGATTTCACCATCGAACATAGGAAAGGCGTCCAAAACGTAGTCCCTGATACTCTATCTTGCATTCATATGGAGGAGATCACGACCGTAGAACCAGCGCCTGGAGTTGACTTTAGCTCTTCACACTTTTCTTCGGAAGAGTATGTGGAACTAAAGAAAATCATAGAACAGCAACAGGACCGACTTCCGGATGTTTGCATATCAGACGGATACGTTTACAAACGAACTGACGTACGAACAGGTGACGCAATACAAGAGGACAGGGCCTGGAAACTGTGGATCCCTGAAGGATTGAGAAAAAACCTGTTGAGGGCGGCGCATGACAGACGAGCGTCTGGACACGGTGGTATCAACAAGACGTTGGCGAAATTGCGTCAATTTTATTATTGGCCTGGGTTGGCTACAGATGTTCAACGTTGGGTGGGTTCATGCGACGCATGCAAGTGCAATAAGTCCATAAACTCGACGACTCGACCGCCGATGGGACAACAAACGATCACTGAACGACCATTCCAACGTTTATACATTGACTTTTTAGGGCCATACCCACGGACTTCTAACGGAAATACTCATATCTTCATAGTACTTGACCACTTTAGTAAATTTGTATTTTTAAAAGCTATTAGAAAAGCAACATCGTCTGAGGTAGTGAAATTTTTAGAGGAAAATGTCTTTCATGTTTTTGGTGTCCCCGAATTTGTGCATTCTGACAACGGTAAACAGTTCGTTTTAGAATTGTTTACTAGCTTTCTTAAACGATACGGTGTCAGACACACTCGTACGGCAATCTACTCTCCCCAAGCGAACGCTTCAGAAAGAGTAAACCAATCGGTTCTTTCAAAAATCCGATCATACCTTGGTACGAACCAAAAACACTGGGACCATCACGTGAGCAATGTAACATTTTCACTTCGCAGTGTAATGCGTGATGCAACCACGGTGGAGCCATATTATGCTGTCTTCGGATCTCATATGATTCAAAACGGAAGATCAAATGAACTGCTCCGAAAACTTGACGCGGTTAAAGAATCAAATATCGAAATTCTTAACCGAGAAGACCGATTAGAGCATTCGTTCTAAAATTTTTGAAAACTTGAAGCTTGCACACCAAAAAAGGATGAAAACATATAACAATAGGTGTAAAGACATTGTTTATAAACCCGGTCAAATTGTCTACCGCAGGAACTTTAAACAAAGTAATGCAGCAGAGAATTATAATGCCAAACTAGCATCTAAATTCATTAAATCAATTGTTTTGAAAAAAATTGGAAATTCATTGTATGAAGTAGGCAATTTGAGAGGTGAAAAGGTGGGCGTATATCACGCCAAAGGCCTTCATACCTAAAATGCCTACTCTGAAGACGCACTCAGACGATGATGTTGAACCGCAATACTATCATAGTACCTGATCTTTAAATTTTTTGTTATGTATGTTTATATTCATTTCAATAGTTATTGTCCTTATTTATTTATTCATCTTTTGTATATTTATTTATCTTATAAGATATTTATTCATTTTCCATCTGTGATTTTTTTTTATTTATTGTAGGATTAAGCCCAACTGTGATAGTCGACTTGACGATATAGCTTCAGGAAGCTAATCCTCTGTGATATTTTTTTCTGGTTACTTAACCACTAAAGGAGTTTTAGTTACAAAAACTTCCCTAGCTGTGATATTTTATTGTGCAATATTTTTTTTTAGAAAAATCATAACCGATTTGTTTATTTATTTATTTATATATTTATTTATTTATTTTATCAAGATACAGACGATCTTGCTATGAACCTTTGAAAACATACACCCATACAACCCACCAAACAAGTAGATACAGTGGGTAGAAATTAGCGTAAGGTTGCTTAAATCAAACTGAATAGATCTAGGTAGAAGAAAAATACTTAGGAAATCAACTGAAAGAAAATGAATTCTACAAGAAAGCATGAGACACGAATTCGATCTCAGGTAGTAGGCTCAGCCACACGTTACGAGGCCCTTTGTTTTGCAACGTCTGAATCTTTCTTACGATGTAAATGTCTTCACGACCATTCGGACACTTCCATCGAGCCTGTTACGTAGCAAAACAACGCGTAGCACTAAGAGGCACAATAATTCACGATATTCTTCTTCGAACTTAAGGTTCTAAATAAGGAAATATGAAAAAAAGGAACTAAATTTTGGTAACTGTACCTGGTGACACCGATGCCGATGTCATGTCGCCGTCGCAGTCGTCGCCGACGTCGTCGTCGCGCTCCAAAAGCCTGGGTCATTCCCTGGGTAGTCGCTGATCAGGACGATGACTGCTACGCTTGTTTCATAGCCTTTTAATTGAAGATCCAACCTGAAAAAAAGCATTAATTAATGGTGCTTACAAAGGGAAGAAAATGGAAAAAAAAATGAGAATCAGCCTTGCGAAAGACAAATTGAAAATTCACAATTTGGAATTTCAAAAGGCTAATTCCCATAAACACAATAATACACAATAAACATAAACAAAATATTGCTGCGAATATTCCACTCTTCAGGAAGTCCATAAACAAACACGAAAAGATGAATCAAGACCTGAAAAAGTAAAGATAAACCACGAAATTAATGAAAGTTTGAAGACAAATGTTTCCACTGTGGAAGTTTGTTTACAAAATTCAAATACATTTTTGCACTTGAAATTTGCCAACAAATTTCCACACAACACTTAGAAATTACTTACTTATGAATATGTTGAATCCTTTAGTCGTCAATGATGTACTTTTATGTCTCATTTACTTAATGGAAAAAAAAACAAAATAAGAATTAAATGTCGAATTTTAGTCCATAGACGAAGATAGATGCCAAAAGGGCATATTCAGCCAACTGGGAAAAAAATAATAAGAGGAAAACTAAAATAGCAGAGGTAATAGATGTCAATTATTTGATAAATAGACGTAGAATTTAGAATTAATCTTGAATTTCGGTACATAGGTTGAAAAATCAACCTCTGCCAGGTTTTTTATTTAAGCTTTTTTGCCCATTTCGGAATTTTCCGGAAGAAGTCACAAAGGTGACTCAACTGAAGGACAAAGAGATCAAGCCCTCATAAGGAAGCTGAATCAAAAAGTGAACTTTGCAACAAAAGAAAAGGAATACAAAAGTGAAGATATCAATACATAAAGAGTGAAAGTAGAAATCTTATAAAAGATTAAACTATTTTTTTTATCTTGCAGTTTTTTTAATTTTAAACCAAAACTGTGTGGTGTTTTTTGAACGTTTACAAAAAAAAAAAAAGAAAGGAGAAATACCAGGGTAAACCGTCTCCACGAAGTACTGCCGGCAGGACATCGGGGATCGAGGAAACCGTGAGTATTTTTTTCATTATTTCTCTTCATAAATATATAAATATTCTTGGCACCAAAGGCCTATAATCAAATTGAAGACCGTGGTAGGCAAGAAAAAAAAAAAGAGAAAGTAATCCCACAGTTTTTTTTTATTTTGAATTTAATTTTAATTTGAATTTGAATTTGTGAATTATAAACGTACATAATTGGCGATTATAGAAAGTACATACATACAAAAGTTACACTAATTTGAATTCATGTAGATGTAACATATATAGGAAATAAGAGATTGTAATTACTTTTTGTTTTGAAGACATTCTTAAATAATGAATATACAAAATTTTTGAATTTAAGATTTCTTATTTCTAATATGGATTGCTAATTTTTAAGCTGTTGGTGTGTGTAAGCTGTATAAAGCCGTCCTCTGTAGATGGTAGGCTTTGGTTAACGCGACGAACGATGACGTCATAACGACCCTACAGGTAAGCAGCTGGTTGGTCATTTCAGGGGCTACCTTCGACAACATCGGCCACGAAGGTAGCATTTGGTTGTATCGGACGGATACAAGGGTGGGTCGGCCAGACCATCATCGACAACACCTGATGAGCGTTTCGCGATTCTAGCAGAGCGTCATCTGGGGACAAAAAGTGAAGTGCTTTAGTTTAGGTGAAACAAATTTCAATTGGTGTAGGGATTTAGTTAGTAGTTTAGTGTAGGGTATTTTGGTGATGGGTTAGGTAGGTTAGTTAGGCTAGAATTAGGTTAGTTTTTTTTTTGTTTCCAAAATGAAGCACTGAACTTACCTGTCCTTGGATAATACTCATGTACCTTGGTTTGTGTCTCTTCTTACCCTTTCCGATCCTTTTAACGTAGATTTCCACATCCTTCTCCCATTCCTTTTCCACTTTTCTTCTTTATCTTCTCCTGGCACGGTTTTTTTGTTTAGTAGAGCGGGAGATACCTTTGGAAGTGGCAAGAACCTACCCCCATCCGACGAGCTAGTCCGTGCGACCACAAGCGTGCCGCTGCCTTCTTCCAAGGTATCAAAGAACTCCCTCGTGGAATCCTGGCTCCTAACATGCTTCAGGGTCATACCAACGAGACATTGGCCACGATTTTTCTGCCGCCATGAGTAGATCTATGATCTCGCGTTGCATCCGAGAGGTTTCATCGGTGCTTCAAAATAAATTAATGGAAAAATGGATAAGGTTTCCAAGCATAGAGGAATACGCTCCCATTAAACAGAGGTAAGTTATTGCTAAATAAATAAAACAAATATTCTAATTCCTATATAATATGTATATTGACTTATTTCAGATTTTTTAAAAAAACAGGGTTTCCGGGGGTAATTGGTGCAATCGATTGTACTCACGTCCGAATCCAAAAGCCAAAAAGGGAAATAAAAGCATGCTATTTGAATCAAAAACGTTTTCATTCAAAAAATTTTCAATTGGTAAGAAGTTACGATTAAATAAAACAATTCCAATACATTATTCGTATTTATGCACATGGTTAAAATTTCAGATCTGCGATTTTGACCAGAAAATCCTTGCTGGGTTTGCAAGATTTGCAGGTGCAACACATGACGCTTACATATGGGAAGCTTCACAAGTGAACAGCTTACTTGAAAGGCGCTATGAAGCATCCGAGCCAGGAGATCACAATTCTTGGCTTTTAGGTAAACACTCACTCATTTAAACTTTATTATTATTAAATAAGCTTTTTCTTTTCAATTAAGGTGATTCCGGGTACCCGCTGCGACCCTGGCTGATAACTCCTTACCGAGCTCCTGCAATCCACGAAAGTGAAAGGCGCTTCAACACCCTCCATTCAAAATCACGTAACTGTGGCGAAAGATTGAATGGTGTGTTGAAGTCTGTGTTTCGGTGCCTAAAGCTAGGACATTCGTATAATACAACACTTTCTGGCCAGATAATAAACGCATGTTGCGTACTCCACAACATACGATTGAATTATGGAATTGTAGAGGACTTTATATTTGAAGAAGATGCCTCATCAAATGAAGAAACAAGCCCCGAATCAACTTCGCACTTACGCGCTGCAACAGTTCTACGTGACCGGCTCAGATTATCGCTTTGTCCTTAATTTATGTTTATATTGAATGCATTTATGTAAATATATATATAAATATATTTTCACATAAAAAAAATTTGTTTTCCCATTCATCAATTCTCTTTTTCTTGGAAAATTCATATGAAACGTATGCGACATGCACAAGTTAAAAAAATGCTGAAAATTTTGTACAAATTAAAATCGGACATTGCAGAAAGTTAGGAGGTCAGATTTCAAACTCGGGGACGTTTTGATCGTCCAAATCGGCCAACGCGTTCCCAACTTGTCGCTTGGTTAAACCAGCGATCTTACCAATTTCATGTGAATGCTTGTATCAGACAACTTTTTTTTAAATTATGGTTTAAATGGAAATCGGAGCTTGGAACCAGTTGGGGGGTCTAAATTCAAACTCGGGGATGTTTCGATCGTCCAAATCGGCCAACGCGTTCCCAACTTGTTGCTTGGTTAAACCAGCGATTTTATGAAATTTTTAAAATCTTATGAAATTGGCAAAACCGCTGGTTTAACCAAGCTACAAGTTGGGAACGTTTTGGCCGATTTGGACGATCGAAACGTCCCCGAGTTTGAATTTAGACCCCCCAACTGGTTCCAAGCTCCGATTTCCATTTAGAC
Organism: Sphaerophoria rueppellii; assembly: GCA_920937365.1. Taxonomy (NCBI): domain Eukaryota; kingdom Metazoa; phylum Arthropoda; class Insecta; order Diptera; family Syrphidae; genus Sphaerophoria; species Sphaerophoria rueppellii. Next base: position 58,397,974 of record CAKKXW010000002.1, read on the forward strand.
CAAAATTTAAAAAAAAAACTTGAGTCTGAATCTTATTTTGAAACATAGAATTTTCAATGTTTTTAAAAAGTATTTTTTCAGTTTTTTTTAAACGAAACGTAAAATTTTATTCAAAATTTAAATAAAAATGGATTGGTATACTTATAGTTAACAAAAATAAAAAAATCACAATTCAGTTCTTATAAACAAAAATCAAATAAAACCTTAATTCAACACTATGTACAAAAACAAAAAACACATACAATAAACAAAATAAAAAGACAATCACAGTAATATTTTACGAACTAAACACATATCTACATATCAATCAAAATTATTGAATTGCATTAAAATCTGCTTAAGCAAAGCATTGTTTGCTTCATTTTGAGCAATAATTTGGCTTTGAGAAGCCAAAATTTCATTGTTTTGAGCCTGAAGTTTTTCAAAACGTCTTTGATAAATTTTTTCCATTTGTTGAATTTCTTGAAGAGCACTTTCGTAATTTGAGGTTCCTACTTTCCTCTGTTGTGAGCAACTAGGCTTTTCAGGCTCACTTTCATTATTTTCCTTGTCATCCTGAACAGTTCCACTGTTATTGCCAAGCTTAAACAATATTAAAAAGGAATAATTAATTGTAAGTTTTTTCTTTTTTATTTGTTTTAAATACCTGCGCTACTCCCGATTCTGGAGTCGCCGAGTCACCATACAAAAACAAGTGGCAACGCGTTTGATTGTTTACCATAGTTTATTTCGGCTCTTCAAGTATTTATTTATTTTACTATATCTTAAAAAAAAAAAAAAAAAATCTTTTGCATAAACTTTTTAAATCTCTACTATTTGAAGTGTTTAGAGAGAAGTTATTCATTAATTTGTGATTTAACTGCTAATCAATTATAATAATAATAATTAGCTAAGCTTGTTTGGTTCTAAGCCTTGCATTTTTCATATGCTAAATTTCTGTTGTGCGTGACGAGTGCTTGCCTGTCTCTTTTACTCCTGCTTTGTATCCAAGCCCTGTATTGGCTTTTACCAGTGAGTTGCATTTTGCTATTGTATATGTTCTGCAATTTTGAAGCATAACAAATCGATTCTGCACAATATAAAGTAAAATTTTGCATTTTCTATGTTGGATGCTTGGCTTTGACTTGGATTGCGAGGATCATTGTATTTCTGTGTTTTGTTTTGGAAATCAACTTGGAGTCTGCTTTGCTGCTTCCTCATACATTCTTGTTCTTCGAGCATATTCTATCATCTTTCCGTGTGAGTACACTTTTAGTAGATGTTCTGCCTGCTTGCACTTTATGCTCTACCTAATTTGTATAATTGTCTCTCTTACACACTTAATTTTAAACTTATTCAACACCTCTTCACTTGAGCGTCACACAACGTAATCAGCTGTCAAAACTACAGTACCGACTATTCATCGCATTTGGTTTATGTACTTGCTAGACTCAGAGCTTTAAGTACACTAAAATTCAAAATTTGTGTTTATTTATTTTTTCAACAAAAATCTTTAAAACAATACTATATAATCATGACAAACTGCGCATCCTGCAACAAATTATCTGACTATATGATCGATTCCATCATGTGTTATGGCAACTGTCGAAGGTGTTTCCACGTCAAATGTATTGATGCACCTTTTAGCACTTTAAAACTATTTAACAAAAATAAGTCATTTTACTTTTTCTGCGACGACTGTGACCCCTTCGTACAATCGAATATCGTTCGTGATATAACACATCACGCTAGACAGCTGGAAAACCTGAATGTCCAACTAACTTGGCTTTCAGAAAAAGTAAATAATTTGAATACGAATCATCATGACAACATTATTCAAACGCGGAGTAAGGCGAAAAATAAAAACTCCAATGTTCAATCAAACAATGAACCGTGAACGAGATAGATACAATCAATCTGATTCAGATACTGTAGGTGGAGGCCTATTGATTGCAGTTAGAGCTACACTTATATGTTCGCTAGTTAATGACTTTCTGCAGTCCTTCTTAGAACTACTTTGCATAAAGGTGAAAATGTTTTCTGGTTCTCTTTATATTATCGTAACATATATCCCACCTAACTCAAATTACGAAATCTATGAAAATCTGATCAGCTCCATCGAGACTATTCATGAAATGATGGATACAAATGATGAAATAGTTGTTTTAGGAGACTTCAATCTTCCCAATTTGGAATGGTGTCGATCAACTGATGAAAATGACAATTTCTTTATTCCTGTTAATGCCCAGAATACGAGCGAATTTTGTTTAATTGATGGAATGGCCTCTCTTGGCTTAAGTCAGCTCAATGGAATCAGAAATGATAATGAAAGAGTGCTGGATTTGGTCTTTTTCTCAGACATGCTGAATTCGGATGCAGTTGTCATTCCAAGTGACTCGAAACTTGTTTATGAAGATCGTCACCACCCGGCTATCACCATTTCTTTGAATTTATGCATATCTAATGTACTAAATTTGATTTAAAAAATGTAATTTCACACATCTATTTGATTTATTACTTAACCAAAATTGGGATTCAATATTTTTAAATTTATGTTTGGATGAAATGACCCTGAAATTTTTATGAAATTTTATTTGACTGCTTTTTAGAAACTGTACCACTTAAGAAAAAAGAATTTACGCGTTCTGAAGTGCCATGGTTTGATTCACATCTAAAATCATTAAAAAATAAACGCAATAAGGCATGGTTAAAGTATAATCTACAAAGAGATGATGAGACATATAGAATCTATCAATTTCTTCACTGTGAGTTTGTGACCTGTTCAAACTATCTTTACTGTGAATTTATTTCTAAAACAGAATCTGAAATCAAATCGAACCCCAATCTTTTCTGGAATTATGTGAAAAAGAAGAGAAAATTCGACGGTTACCCTGCGTCATTGAAGTTTGAAAACTCATCCAGTCACTCTCCAGAGACTATTTCGAATATGTTTGCTGCTTATTTTAAAAGTGCCTTTGAAAACTTTCTTCCAACAGACACTTCTTCTTTGTCTTCTCCTCCTATTAACGAATATTCACATCTGAATTCAATTAACTTCGCAATTTCTGAAGAGTCTATTAAAACCAACATCTTGAAACTTGACGACTGCTTTAATTCTGGTCCGGATGGTATACCATCCTTCATGTTGAAAAAATGTGTGTCCTACTTATCCTACCCGTTATTTCTTCTTTTCAATGAGTCATTAAAGTGTTGTACATTTCCAGATCTTTGGAAATATTCTCATCTTACTGCAATTTATAAAAAGGGTCCTAGGGACTTAATAACAAACTATCGTCCTATTGCCAAGCTTTCCGCTATTCCTAAATTGTTTGAGTCAATTGTTTGCGATATCCTGTCTTTTAACTGTTCTTCTGTTATATGTGACAATCAACATGGTTTTGTTAAAAAGAAGTCTACAATCACTAATCTATTGAACTTTTCTACTTATTGTTTAGATGTATTCGAAAAGCGATCGCAAGTTGACTGTGTGTTCACCGACTTCAGCAAAGCGTTTGATAAGCTTAATCACGAAATTCTTTTAATAAAACTTAATAAATTAGGACTCAGCAATCGTTTTGTACTGTGGATATCGTCATATCTTAGAAATAGAGTCTATAGTGTATTGTTTAAAAATAAATGTTCTCATCAATTTATTATCAATTCTGGAGTACCACAAGGGAGTCATCTCGGCCCCTGCTTTTTATATTATTCATTAATGACCTTCCTTCTATATTTCAAAACTCAATGACATTAATCTACGCTGACGACGTCAAAATTTTTCGATCAATTAATAGTATCACTGATTGTGAACTTCTTCAAGACGATCTACAGAGATTTTGGGAATGGTGCAACAATAATCATTTGACTTTAAATATAGACAAGTGTAAGACAATGAGTTTTACACGCAAACGGAACTTATTTATTTTTGACTACGCGTTGAATTCGTCACTTTTGTGTAGGATATCTAGTTTTTCTGACCTTGGAATAATGTTAGATCCAAAACTAACATTTACTGACCATTATAATTATATTATAAAAAAAGCAAATAAAACACTTGGTTTCGTCAAAAGGTTTTCTCGTGAATTTCGTGATCCATATGTTATTAAAACTCTTTTTATATCTTATGTAAGGCCTATTCTTGAATACGGTTGTGTTGTTTGGGCACCTTACCACTCCATACATATGAACAGAATTGAAAGTATTCAGCGTCGATTTTTAAGATTTTCTCTCCGATTCTTATTCCCATGGACAGAAAATGCTACTTTACCTCCATATACTGACAGACTTAAATTAATAAACCTTCCTACTCTTTCTGGTCACAGAGACTATTTGAAATTTTGTTTCATTAATGGGCTCATGAATGGATCTATTTTGTCTCCAAATTTGCTTTGTAGATTGAATTTCAACACAAGCCGAACTAGTCTGAGAAGAAATTTAAATGTTTGTCCCATTTTTAGCAGAACAAACTATGGCATTAACAGTCCTCTAAATCAGTTAGTAAGAAACTATAATAAATTCTCAGTTCTGTTTACTACTTCGAATGATAACATTAAATCTACAAATTTTAAATTTAACTTTTATGTCTTAAGTGGTTAAAATATTAGATAGTATGATTTAATAAATAATAAGAATGTAATGATAAAATTTCTAGATATAAGAAAAATTGTAATTATAATTTTAATTGTAATGTTAACGTTAGTATTTAACGGATTGAATAAATAAATAAACCATCTACTGCATGTGTAGTGATGACTCGTAAAATTGTTTCCTCCATCTCATTGAGATCCCTCGTTGCTTCCGTTATACTGCCGCCTCCAGTTTTATTCATAAAGCGTCTTCTTTCATTTTTTAACTTTCGGACACTTGCCTTCAAGTCAGTCCAACACTGAAAAGATAAAACAAACATTAGTACATGGAACACTTGAATAATTATATTTATGAATTATTACTACCTTCTTCCATTGATCTGCATTGGGCTCTCGTTACCCTCGAACATTTCTAAATAAAATGTTTCTATAAATAAGCAAATACATATTTCTATATTTATTTATTTACCTTTTTGATTGTTTGCATTTGAATTTTTTTTTTCAGCCACTTTTTGTAACAGCACAACGTCTACCAATGACAAGAACTCACCGGCTTTTTACTCGGGATAAAATCTGACATTAGAAACTACAAAGTACAAATTTATCGATTTTTTATCGCATTCTTCCAGGTTATCGATTCCATTCGTTTCAATCGATAAAATTAACGATTGTCAAAGTTATAGAAACACGATAATGCGATAAGACTTATTTTGTTCCGATTCACATCGTTTATCGTCAAATTTTATCGATTCGAAAGTTACAGAACATGGGTCCAGTATGTTATAGAGATCAGGGATTTGATGTAGCATAAAAAATCGAAAACACCATTCTACCACAAGCTGTTTCTATATGCAATGAAGCTATGGTTCAGGTTTACTGCAAGAGTGTGTGTGTTTTTACCAATACTATTTCCGTAAACATGAATTTTTTTTTATTTTCACACCCCAAATTGTTTTTCTGTTTGGCAAAAAAAAAATCGGCTCGCTTCGCTCGCCTTGCTGTATTACAGTATAAATTTAATTATCTTGCACAATTTTCCACTATCATCTTTTTTTGAATGATCAAAATTTAAAATATATTTCACAAAATTTTTAAACGAAACTGGGTATTCAATCTTATTTTGTTGTGGTAGGAAATGTATCATTTTTTAACTTTTGCAATATTTGTGATTTGAAAAGTATACATTTTGTCTGTCCTAAGCCTTCTACATCATTCCTCTTAAATTAAAAAGAAATTAAGAAAATCGGTCAACCGGTTTGGCTGGTTAGTGAACGTACAGAAAAAAACTATTCATTTATACAGATTCAAAGAAAAATGTACCTACTCTTAAGGACCAACTTACAATGCTAAGCAGACTTTTCAATGCAAACATTAAAACAGAAGAGCATCAGGGACCTCACGAAACTTTCTTTTACCTACCCCACCACTGGAAATTATTTAGTCATTGATTTTGACGCGAAAGTAAACTACAAAACATAGTTATTTTGTGTAAATTATATACACATAAGTGAAATAAATTCCCACCTTCTGTGGGAAATAGCTTCACATCAAAGTGAAGTTATTACCCACAGAAAAGTGAAGTAATATCCCAACATAGTTGGGAAACAGCTTCACCAGAAAAAAGTGAAGATATTTCCCAATTGAGGTGAAGTTAATTCCCATGTGAAGGTAGTTCCCAGGAAAGTTAATTCCCTGCACCGTGTAAAATTAGTATATATGAATAAATGAAATGAAATGAAAATAAAAAGAATGGAGTTGAATCCTCCTCAATAATTTTTAAACAAATCATAATTTCATATGACATTGCAAAACTGTCAAGATTTAAGTCTGTGTTAAAATCTGTGTAGATTAGTCTCGAAAAACGAATTCAAAACGAATCAACTCGCCGGGAAAAAAACATCAATACTTTTCCTATTGGAAAACGTTTAAGGAAAAAATATTACCGGTCCGTCGACGGCACATCAATGTTTTAGTTCAATTGAAAACAGATTAGATTTTACTCTTCGAGCAAATAATAAATATCTGCTGCAGCAAAATAAAATCACTAAATGCTGTTTCGCCCTTAATAAAATTATTGAAAACTACATTGCCGATCGGTGAACTTAAGCGCCCCATACACATATGTATGTATCAACTCGATTGTAAACTGAATTTGTCAACTAGGTTTGTGTACAGGAAGCGGTGTTAGCTACATGTACAGTGTACGTGAGTGAAGCAACAAAAATGTCTGATGATGTCCATTTTCGGGGTATGTGCTGTCAATTTTTGGGGTATGTGCTGTCAGACTTTGACTGTGTTGTCAGTCGAGTTCAGGGGTGTATAGCTTCTGTTGGTGATGGTAAGGTGCTGCGATTCGTTGAGTTACCGTGGTGTGTTGAATAGTTCTTCCATTGTGTTTCCAAACGTTTTTATTTGTTAATTGTATTACAATCAACTAGAAAATACTTCTATATTTTCCCCTTGTCAATATTTGAGTCCCTGTCTATTGTGAATTATATCTTCAAGAATTTGAATGCTCTAAAATTCAAACCTTGACAATTTTGAAGATTTCCGAAAGCTGAATGGAAAAGAGAAAAGTGGATAGAAATTCTTAAATTGGATGGAATAAATTCTAAGTCCGTTGTTTGTTCAAAACACTTTTATGAAACTGGTTTTATACTTGATGGTGCAAAAAAAAGAAAGTTATCTATTTCCGCAATGCCATATGTCTGACCATGATATTAAACGCTTATTCAAGTTATTCATAGAATTTGCTTTTAAAAACGATCAAATAAGGCTTAGTAAACGTGATGAATTACGGATGAAAAATGAAGAAAATGTACTGGAAAATAAAAAATTAAACATTAAAAACCGTGCATGTGCACCTCTAGTGTTAAAAGTTAAAACACTATGCGTCAATGCGAGATTGAAAAAGAAAAGTTGAAGTAAGATCGATGAAATCTTGGTTCATTCAAATTTCGCTTGGCGGCCTGAGATTAACCATTCAACTGCAGACCAGCCCTGTTGTAATGCGTTTGTGTTTGTGAAACTCACACTACTTAGTAAAATGCTTCACTTCTTTTTCATAAGACCCCTTCATGTACTTCTTATTCAATGGTTCGAGCACACCCTGCATAGACTGAGTTGGAACGCATTGCTTCTACTGCCAAAAAAGCAATTCCTGTCGTAGAAAACCACCGCCAGTTCACCACCGCCGATTCACCACCGCCACTTCGCCACCGGACAGTTCACCACTGGACAGTTCGCCACCGCCACTTCACCACCGGACAGTTCGCCACCGCCAGTTCACCACCGGACAGTTCGCCACCAGAGCAGATAAGGTAGTGTGAAATAGTGAAATAACTTTCCATAGGGTGCTTGATTATTTTTTGGCAAGAAATTAATTTTGCAAAAAATAATTTGCACAGAATATGGCATATAACGCAAAAATATAGATTATCTTTCTTGAAAATGTGTTTAATTTGTCTTACTATTTGGGGAATTCGACAATTAATAAATGACTTGAACGTAAAAGACTAACAATATACTTGCGGTTATTTACTTTATTTGTGGAAATTATACTGGAAGCCTAGAAACTTTAATAATGTTCTCAATTATCTATCAGAAGAGAACAATAAGAAATGTATAGTAGTATAGTATGTATTTTCTTAATGATATTTTCTTGATACAAAAATACGTGTTTGTGCACCTGTTTTATTCAAAGAATTGTTTTATAGCCTTTTCACACCAGACGCAAAACGGTGTTTTCAGCTGTCAGTTTTCAAAAACTTCACACCTAAATTTCAGGTTTTTGTTTGACATCATAAATCGTTTATGTCAGGACAGGGATGTCCGATGTTCTTCTAGTTCTACTAGCAGACTGTCAAGGTTAACCTACTTTGGCTATTGGAGAGAGAGAGAGGGAGAGAGAGAGGAAGAGGAGAGGAAGATGGAGAGAAAGAAATTTAAAGGATCTTAAGTTAAATAAAGACTGCTGAAAGCTCTTATGTTTTTGGTATTGTCTGGTTATTACAAAAAATGTTGTTTTACAAAACAGGAATGTGAACAAATTTTTATATCAACACGCGTGATTTACTCCACAGCTCAATAAATTTCAACCTCCACGCTAGTGTCAACTTTTATTCAAACTTTAGGTTTTAATACACATTTAAACGCAATACACACATGGCCTAAGAAAACCCGAATTAACATTGTTGCAAAATTGCACTCTGTACTAAAAATATCAAATTGCAGGTAAGGTAGTTTGATATTTGAGGTTCACTTCAACTTAAGGTAAGATCGCACCAGGCAGAGCTGCATATCAGCTAATAGTATGTTCCCACCGACTTGATTTGGGTAATATGATTTATAAATTACGATGAGCGTTTCTAATGAACATTATAGTAATTTAACTTGACACTTATGACAATCTTGACACGAATTTTGAATTTTTCAATAAAATATTTTAATATTTGACACAAAATTTGAATTTTGTCTGTCAAAAAGAAAAAGAAGTGAATTTAAAATGAATTTTATTCACTACTTGAGCATGAAATCATTCAGTCTGGAATCATTGAAGTGATTTATACCTAATTTAAAATAAAACAAGTTAATTCACTTAATTATAAATGATTGAAAATGTATGGCATAACATGTAATTAACTATGTGATTTAGCTAAATCAAGTGAATTTAGCGAAATCACGTTGGTGGGAACACGCTATTAGGTCATGTGATTTATAAATTACGAAAAACGTTCACACTGAACTGTTAACGTAATTAAGTTTGACATTTACGACAATCCTCGCTCTTCAATAATTTTTTCAAAAAATATAAGGGCTGTTTTTTTTTTTGCAAGGCTAAGCAAAACTTTACTAACATTTCCAATTAAAATACAACAACACAGCTAGGACGGACCAATCATGGAAGAATTTACAGTTTTATTCAGTTTTATGTACCTAAGGCCGTGTGCGAATTATATGAATTGTGGTTAAAAATGGATGAATTTTTAACCACTACTGTCATATTTTAACCTGCTCCGCAGCTAGTCTAATTTTAAACACATTTTATTCAACGCGAAGTGTCAAAATTTAACCAAACGTCAAGTTTTAACCTCTTTTTAACCCAATTCGCACACAGCCTAAAAATTTAAAGAAAAATCAAACCAATTGAAATTCATTGAATTTTAAATTAAATAATATCTGAAGATGACAATAAAAGTTTGATACTTTTATGTCGTGTTGTGATTCAGTTTGCGAATCTTCAGACTAGAGTTGGAGCTTGAGGTCTCGGCATACACGAAATTTGAAATTTCTTCCATTGCTACTTCATCATCGCTGCTGCTGTCTTCAGCAAACAAGTTTATTCTCTAAAAACAATTTTGTTTAAATACATATAGATATCGAAAATACTTTCGTATTTAAATATTTGCCTGTGGTTTTTCAAAATTGTTCAACTTTTATTTAAATTTAAAACATAAACAAATTCATACACTAAAATCAGCTGTTTACAAATTGACAGTCGAACGTGCATGTGCTGCAAGCCATGCGTTGGTGTTTTTTTTTGCAAAAGTTCGTCCTTTAGCGCTAAGCATTTGCAAGAACAAAAAAAAACATTAATTTCACTTGACTTTGCAAAACTACCAAGATTTAATAGCGTATTCCCACCGACTTGATTTAGCTCATATGATTTATAAATTACGATGAGCGTTTCCACTGAACTTCTTCCTAATTAAGCTTGACACTTATGACAATCTTGAATTTTTCAGCAAAATATTTTAATATTTGACACAAAATTTGAATTTTGTTTGTCATCAAGAAAAAAAAAATGAATTCAAAATGAATTCTATACATTACTTGAGCATGAAATCATTCAGCCTGGGATCATAGAAGTTATTTATACTTAATTATAAATAAAACAAGTTAACGTAATTATAAATGATTGAAAATGTATGGCAAATCATGTAATTAATTATGTGATTTAGCTAAATCAAGTGGATTTAGGTAAATCACGTTGGTGGGAATACGCTATTAGTATGTGTAAAAATCTGTATAGATTAGTCTCGAAAGACAAATTCAAACCGAATTAATTTGTGGGAAAAAACATCAATACTTTTACTATTGAAAAACGTTTAAGGAAAAAATATTACCGGCCCGTCGGCGTCGACGGCACATCAATGTTTTGGTTCAGATTGGATTAGGTTTTGAAAACAGATTAGATTTTACTCTTCGAGCAAATAAATTCACTAAATGCTGTCTCGCCCTTAATAAAATTATTGAGAACTACATTGCCAATCGGTGAACTTCACTGATCTCTATAATACACTGGATCAAAGATTAAGTAAGTAACAAGATGGGAAACAAGGCTGTCAAAGTGACAGTTGCCTACAAGCTAAAATTTACGGATTGTAAAGATGTGTGCGTGTTTTCACAAATACATTCTTTCAATCCGTCTATTCACCATAGGGGAATAATTTCGGCAGTTAAATTTGAAAAAAAGGTGAGTTAAAGGATATGTTCACAAACAGTGTAAATTTGGCAAGCAAATATCAACAAAATAAAACGGCGTAGAAATTGGGCAGGTTCAGCAGCGTAAGGCACTTGAAGGCAAAATGCGTGTACCTGATTGGTCAGGTGTCAAAAAAAAATCTTTCCATTTTAGTCAGTTTCATTGGAAAGCAGACTGGAAAATAAGGCAAAAATATTTGCCTTAAAATCAAGTAACAGCTGTTTGTTTGCTTGTGACATACAAAAAATTCACATCGCAGGTGAACTTTATTCGGTGAATACGCTTCGATTTTAATTAATTTAAGGTTTTTATAAAAAATGAAATTTAATATTTGGCAAAATGGCCGAATGTAAGAGTTTGAAGACTTCGAAGAGATTTTCAAACGCCTTTCGGAAGGAAAAGATTTTCAAATTGGAGAACACGCATTAAAGTGTATATTTATGGTTTGCTTAATTTTATTTTGCAGATGCGAATTTCGCAGAAATTTATATTTCCAATGCAAGCGTTGCAAGCGAGGATGTTGCAAGGCTTGCATCACAGAGGAGGTATACATAGAGTCGCAACTCAAGGCATTTTGTTCTCTTTCGACCTAAAAAATTAAATTTGATAAAATATTCATATAAATTCGAATGTGTAGGTTTCTCAATGCATTTCAAATGGGACGAACCAACATTTAAAAAAAAAGAGAACGAGTTGCGACTCTAGGTAATACCTCAGCTATGGCCTGCATTGAAATATAAATTTCCAACCACGAAAGAGTTCCTGAATATTTATTATCTTAGGCTTGGCACTTTTCGTTTTTAATTCACAATAAAATTTCGAAGTGAATTTCAGAATTTGTAATTAATGACATTTTAAATGTCTTAAGTTAAATAAGCGTTCAGGGAATCTGACTTGCCTTAATTTCAAGTGTCTTACGCTGCTGAACCTGCCCATTGTTCGTGAAACTTTGTTATTTAGTTCTTTCAAATTTTGGCGGTGATGGAAATTGAGTACATCCTTATCAATTTAAAATAAATAGTAATTTAATTATAGTTAGAAAACACGTTAAATCAGATCAATACATATCTCTATTTTCTCAAAATATAAATTCAATCTCTTTTGCTTTCGTTCAAACTAATAATTAAATGTTTTATATCTTTTATTTTTCAACAATGAACATGAATATGAAGGATTTTAACCTTTGTTCTACTTGTTTTTAGAAACGATGTCACGGGCACTTATGAATAGTTCTAAAACATATAGTTATATAAAAATACCGACAAATTTTTCGGCTCATTTTGTAAGTTTTAGCTGTAAATTAAAAAAAAAGTCCCATGAACAATGATCAAATTGATAATAAAACTTACCTAATGTCTCCTCAATTCAATAGCGAAAAATTATAATCTGCTAATGAACAAGATTCGTGTGATACTAGCTTAAAATGACGTTTCAAACATAACTCAAACTTTATTTTATATGCTGATTCCACTGACGCTTATCACAAGATTTAGCGAAGTAGAGGTTTGTTCTTAGTCTACTTCGCTAATTCTCGTGATAAGCGTCATTGGAATCAGCATATTATAACATTAAATACTCTTAACATTGTTCATTATCGGACTATAATTTTGAGCCAATATGTTTAAACATTACAATGCGTTTCTGCATGTAAGCATACCTTAATGTAAGGCAAAAAAATATATATTCGGTCTAAAGTTTCGGGACGCATCCACAATCATAATTCAAGTCTTTTCGTGGTGAGTTTATGATAAACGCGTTTGACAATTTCAAAATTCAATCTAGCAATCCACGTTAAATTTGAAAATGCGAAAACACACAAAAGAGAACTGTTGAAAATGCGAAAACAAACAAAAGAGAACTGTTAAAAATAGAAAAATCTCACCTCATCTCTTTGTTTTTGTAACTCACATGTATTCATGTAGACCAGGGATGGCGAACCTTTTTTTGAGTGCGTGCCAGTAAATATAATTTTTATAAAATGAAAATACATGCGTGCCAATAAAAATTATTTTTATTAAATGAAAGTACATACATTTTAAAAATTATTCATAGATTCATTTCTATAATATGCTGACATATTTTTTAATGGGATTTTTGTTGCTGAATACTTCTCGAATATCTCATCAATATCCGGATCATACTTTGACAATTTTAATGAAATACAAGCCTCCCCACGTTCATCGGTTAGTCTGTTTCGTACATCAGATTCTATATTATTCATAATCGAAAAAAGACTTTCACAACTATACGTTGATGAAAATATTGTTAAAATAGCTAAAGACTATTTTTTCATTGCATTGAATGTTTCCGGAAGCGAACACCATGTCTTCAACAACATGTTATTCATGTTTTCGTATTCTTCTTCATTTAATCTTTTTTTTCATTATTTTCTATTTCATGCCTCAACTTTATACATTTCTGCTTCCAAATAGAACTTGATTGAAACTCTGCCAACTGCATTTCTAAATTTACCAACTTTAACCATTCTAATTGATCCATTTTAGTAGTTTCCAAATCAAACTTGTCTGGATATTTTATAAAGTTAATTAATGGTTGAAATTTTTTGAAATCTTGAAATCTCTTAACAAAATTGTCTTATATGTTACTTATAACTTGGCTATAAAAATTTATATTAATTTCATAGACTCCATGAATAGAAAATTTTTGAAGGTGGTCTTTCAACAAAGGAAAATACTTAAAATTATTGTGAACTGGCAACGATAGACACAAAATGTCTTTCTAACTTCTTTAAAAGTACAAAATGGTTTGTTTAATTTCATTACTCTCCCATGAGTAACCTCATTAGTGGTATCACAATGGACCCTTGAGGTCTAAGTGAGTCAATTACATCCAGACAGCCACTCCAACCTAACCTAACCTAATAAAGGCGCCAGAAATATGGAAGTTTGTTTTTAAATATCAAAATTTATGCATTAAATTTGAATTGAGTTCGCAATTTTTTCATTATCAAAAATGCATTTTCATACAAATGTATGAAAATGAAAAATATTATACGTGCCAGCGAAAATTTATCTGCGTGCCACTTTGGGCACGCGTGCCATAGGTTCGCCATCGCTGATGTAGACGAAAAGAAAAACGTAAATGAAGGAATATGAAAATTGCGGGATCTAGGGAGTGAAACGTAAGTCAGTTTCCCATCTTGTTACATATTTAATCTTTGGTAACATATTTAATCTTGTGTCCGTAGCAGTGTTGCCAGACTTTTGAACTTGTTTTTCCCTCAGACGGTGCGAAAAATCCCTTTTATCCCACACAGATCTTATAAAAATCCCTCAACTTATCCCACACATTACCAAAATAAAACATAGTTAAAATATAGTTAAAAATATTGTCTTAGGCCCATTTGCTCAATCGGAACATAAATTTATGTTATACTTAAAGTTCTACTTTTTTATGGGGATTTTATGTAGAACTTAAGAATTCCGGAACGTCCCATACAAAAATGAAAACTTTATGTAGAACTTATATTTATGACTCGATTGAACAAACGGCTCTTAATTAGCATCAAATGAAATATTGACAATTTTAAATTAAAAATGTTAATTCTCTTAACATCCGTCTTAAGAAACCCAAATATCTTGCGGCATTTTTGGCGACATCGCGTATATGCTCAGTCCACAAGAGGTGGTCAGTGATGCACATACCGAGAATCTCGAGATGTTCGGTTTCATTGATGCAAGTGCCACTCATGGACAGTGGGCAAGGGGATTATATCTCGCTTTAACGATACAAGGCAGCATTGAGTTTTCGAAGCATTAAACCTTACACGGTTTTTGATTCCCCATTGTACAATGCTGTTTAAGTCAGAGTTTAATGAGCTTATCATATTTTGCCGTTCCAGTTCCACATCCGAAGTGGAGGGATGTGAATCTGGGAACGAATATGAAAAGCTAAGGGTACTATAGTCATCGAAACAGTGAATTGGATTAGGAGTTACAGACAAGAGATCATTTATGAAAATGAGAAAGAGGGTCGGAGACAAAACGGGTCGGAGAACGGTGGAGCACACCAGCATTTATAATGTGGGTTTCAGTCTTGAATCTGTCTAAAATAACTTGTAATGAACGGTTCGAAAGAATGTTTCTAATCCAACTAAGAAGGGATTCATCGATACCGAAAGCACGCATTTTCGATAAAAGAGCAAGATGCCAGACTTTATCAAATGCCTTTGAAATATCAAGTGCAACTATCTTACTTTCTCCAAAACGATGTAAAGATTTGTTCCACTGTTCGGTGAGATAAGCCATCAGATCACCAGAGAACTTGTTGCTGCGAAAGCCGTACTGCCGGTCATTAAGAAGTTTTCGGTCTTCAAGATATTTCTTGAGCTGATAGTTTATCAGCGTTTCCATGACCTTGGAAAGAAGAGACGAAAGTGCAATCGGGCGATAATTGGAGGGAGAAGACGATTCGCCTTTTTTGGGATTGGCTGTATAAATGCTGTTTTAAAACTGCTCGGAACGAGCCCAGAAGAATAGGATAGATGGAAAAGCTTACGCAGGGGTTTTGCCAGCGTGGAAGAACACCTCTTCAGAACAAAAGCGGGTATACCATCCGGACCAGCGGATTTATGTATGTTGAGATCCTTTAGGACTCTCGCCGTTTTGCCTTAATTTTTGGTCTGTAAAAATTTAGTTCGTCGAATATGAGCATTGCAGGCCTTCCTGGGTTGTTTAAACTTGTTCCGATTTTCCTCAGTTGGGTTGGCTCTAAAAGTATAATAAAATGACAACAACCAAGTTGGAGACATTGTAATGCAAAGCCACCTTACAAAAGCGGCAATAATAAACAATATATTTTCACCATAGATGAAGAACAGCGGCGTCGTAACGGTACACGGAATGTTCTTGTAAAAATAAAATTTTGGTGAAAACCCGAATACATATTAATCTATAAGTTTTGTCAAAAAAGACATCATTACACCGAACAACGTGGAAACATATATATTCAAACGAAAAAGTGAAAAAAATAAATTAAACACTTAATTTCAAAACAAACACCTTATTGTTTCACACAAAAAAACACGAAGTCAAATTACAATAAAAAATGTAAACAAGACTTACATTAAACGCGAATGCATTTCAAACGCTTCTTTGGCGTTCATCATCAGCACTGACTCGATTGTAATCTGCATCAAAAGATTTTGTCAACATCAAACAGTTGATAAGCAAAATAACGGGCATGAGCTAAACCAGAGAGAACAGCGGTGTTCTAATCTCTCCTTCTTCTGCATTCAAGTTATTAATTTCTTTTTCGATGTAATAACTTTCATACGCATCCAGTCTGTTGCATTTGTTTACATTTTTGATTAAGCTGATTGTATGCTCATTTTCACCTATTCCATGACCTTCAGTTACAATGTGATGTGCAAAGGCCGATTGTTTCAATTTGTTCTTTTTTGCACAATAACAATGCTCTTTGTATCTCACTTGTATACTTCTTTTAGTTTGGCCTATATAGCGTCGTTTACACACACCACATTCAATTGCATTTATACCCGATTTTTGTTCATCCAAAACTTTGTCTTTCGTGGATGCAAAAATATTTTTAAGTTTTCTGTTATTTGAAAAAACCGGCAATATATTGTGCTGTTTTAAACGGCTTTTTAATTTGTCCATTATTCCCGGGACATAATTAAATACTTCTCTCTTCATTTCACTCGGGACTTCTAAATTATTTTGTTTTTTTGTGTGAAACAATAAGGTGTTTGTTTTGAAATTAAGTGTTTAATTTATTTTTTTCACTTTTTCGTTTGAACATATTAATCTGTTGACATTTTTTCACTTATGCGTGTTTAGATAAGAATAAAATTGAACAGATATTTTATGACGAAAAATCCCTTTTTTTTACTACGAGGTTTAAAAAATCCCTTTTAGCTCAGTTTATCCCATAAAAAGGGATAAATCCTTCAATCTGGCAACACTGGTCCGTAGCTTAGTGGTTAGGTGCGCTGGCTGCTAAGCAGAACGTCGTGGCTTCGAATCCTACTCGGGCCCAAAGATTTTATTTCATCTTTCACGGACACTGCCTCTTGCGAAGAACTGACAAAACTTCCAAGAGTATCATCTGTCATGAAAAAGTGCTTCTCAACTTTACCGTTCGGAATCGGCGTAAAATTGTAGGTCCCCTCAATTCTTCATACGCACCTAGAGACTTGTTGATGAGAGTAAGCCACTTAGGCCTTGGCTCTTCAAGAGCTGTCGCGCCACGCTATTTTTTTATTTAATCTTTGACCAGGGGCCTGATTATGAGATTCGCGACGAATCGTTTTGCTAGCGGCTTTGACTTTTTTCAATTATTGCTTTCACTTCCGCCTTCTTCGTTCTGAATTCGACCAATTTACGAATTCGAAGGCGAGTTTGCCAGCGAGTTAAAATCCGACAGCTTTTTATTGCCGGATTCACAGTCAAAGAGTGTTTATTACTGTTAACCAAATAGGTTGAATATAAGTTATCTTAGGGCACATAAACCGTAAGATTTGTTGAAAATAAGAGAAGCACTTGAAACTTGTTCTTAAGAATTAATGATGATTCAAAATAAGAATACACACGATTGTTGTTGAGTAAATGAATTTATTGTTTAACAAATGCGTTATTTATACTTAATTACATTACATAAAGTGCTGATACATAACAATTCAATACAAATTACATCACACTTAAAAATTATGTCATAAATACAAATTGTGTCACATAAGTTGCTGATAAGAAATAATTGATATTGCATTGAGTCATTAATAAGGTAGAATTAAGTTGGCCAGGTCATTGCCTGGCTTCTGCTGGTGTCATCAAATCGCTGACTGTAACTTGTGTTGGCAAGCGATGAACAATTACAGTGTAACCACATGGACTCTACGGCCAAAATAAACTGGTTTTTTCTCCCTTGAGTCCGATATTCATTTTTATCACGTTTGACTCGTTTTTTTTTGCAGACAAATAGGTACAATTATAAAGAATTTTATATTTTGGAAAATAAATATTCATGTGGTTAAATCGTTATTGCCGGTCCTAAACGCTTGTATTTCGAACATTCAAAACCATTCAATCAATTTCTTGTATGTTAAAGATTTAAAAAAAAGAAATGATTTCTGAGAGAGTACATTTCTTTTTTCGTGGACTCCTTATTTTTGTAAATGACTCGTTTTTCAAACTTCTTGGTCGAAATTTTTCCCTGCGACAACACTATTTATTATTATTAACTGGAATATTGCAAGGATTAGTCAATACAAAAATGTCAAATCACTGGATTATAGGAAGAATTTTTTTCGCTCCGCCGCAAATTCGTTAATAATTGGCAGGTTCAACAGAGTAAGGCATTTGAAGGTAAGGCAAGTCAGTTTCCCTGAACGCTTATTGAACTTAAGACATTTAAAATGTCATTAATTTCAAATTCTGAAATTCACTGCGAAATTTTATTGTGAATTAAAAACGCTAAGTTCTAAGCTTAGGAAAATAAATATTCAGGAAGTCCTTCGTTTTTGGAAATACATATTTCCAATGCAAGCCTTGCAACATTCTCGTTTGCAACACTTGCGTTGGAAATATAAATTTCTGCGAAATTCGCATCTGCGAAATAAAATTTAGCAAACCATAAATATTTTAAGTTCACTTTAATGTGTGTTCTACGATTTGAAAATCTTTTCCTTCCGAAAGGTCTTTGAAAATCTCTTCGAAGTCTTCAAAGTCATACATTTGGCCATTTTGCTAAATATAAAATTTCATTTTTTATAAGAACTGTAAATTAATTAAAATCAATGCGTATTCACCGAATAAAGTTCAAATGCTTCCAGTCTGCTTTCCAATGAAACTGAGTAAAATGGAAAGATTTTTTTTGACACCTGACCAATCAGGTACACGCGTTTTGCCTTAACTTCAAGTGCCTTACGCAGCTGAACCTGCCTAATGCCCTTTTCCAAAATTACTTTTGGGAGTGTACTCCCTGTCAACGAATTTTGGAATTCATTTTGGGAAAGGGAGTTTTTTGATGTTTAGTTTCATGTATTGTTGATCACTCCTTCACTCCACTGATCTCTATATTACATTGGATAGTGTATTACCTACAAAGAATAACAGTTTTTTTTTACTCCATTTGCAGATGACAGTCAATGTCCCTTTTCGACTTTTTGACGTCTAACCAACAAAAAACAAAATAAAGCAAAAAAATAAGGCGTTTTTCTTTTTTTACATCTGAACAGAGCCTGAACAATGAATAGAAATGTTTAGAATAATTTAAATGGTGAAGGAAACAAGTTGTTATGGCAGAGAATATCAGTTTTGTAATTAATAATGGTCTATTATATTATTTATTAATACAATTATACAAATGAAAAAAAAACCTTAATATTAATTCTCTATATACAATTCCATATTATGTACAAACCTTATAACAATATTCAAATGGAGTCACTTTTTGGCTTGTATATCTATTTGACGAGTAGTCTCAGGATGGAGAACGATAGTGGTGCCATCTTGAGAATTTTTCATGTGGCATTTCTTACAACCCAAGAATTGATCCGTGACGTAAAGCTCAAAACAGATGTGCAGAATTGCTGCGCAGCAAAATTAAAAATACACAGGCTCTTATGGGAGCAAATTCTGCATGCAGAACAGCGCTGCGTGATGTCTCTATTTCTAAATTTTCTGCCTAGTTTCATTGCAGCCACAATTGAAAAACAAAATTTTCCAAGTAATTGCTACCTGGCAATACTTAGATTGACACATTATTGAAACTGTTGACAGTGTTTTATTTCAAATTGTCAGTTTGAAAAATAAATTCGAATACCTGAGCATAAACTTTTTCAAATTATGTTTAAAGGTAATTAATCCCCAAGATTTCAAAATACCACAAAAACATCAACATTTCCTTTAATATTTTTAGATGAAGGTCGAAGGCGGGATGGCCGCAAAGAAAAGAAATAATGCACTGAAAAAATGACATCTCGCATCCAAAAGCTATGCTACAGCTTAAAAATGGATTTCGAAGATGAAATAAAAACTTTGGGCCCGAGTAGGATTCGAACCCACGACGTTCTGCTTAGCAGCCAACGCACCTAACCACTAAGCTACGGACACTACCTGCAATGCGATAAATAAATGCTATGTGAAAAAATTTAATATTTGAAAGTGAAGAACAAAGATTTTAAACCAATTGCTTTAATTTGTATTAAGCTTCATAGAGCAATAAAGTGAATTTCTTGAATAACATCTTTGGATTCGGTTTTGGCGGGCTCGATATTTTCAAATTTTAATAAACAACGAGACAACCAAAACAATAAAATGTTGGCAGGTGTCGTTTTTGTCTTGACAAAACTTGGCAGAGTTTCTGCACGTGTGTTTTGTTTGAAGTGCTGCATGCAGCGCTGCGTGCAGAAATTCTGCACATCTGTTTTGAGCATAAAAGCGGCAATTTTTTCTCCCTCAAGCGGTTTTCTGTTGTTGTGATTATCATGTATGAAACGCTTTTACAGCTGACTAGACAACACAGACATTCAAAAAAGGGATTGATTCGTTTTTGCACATTTCTTAAACAACTTTGAATTTTAGTAGCAATTCTTCGTGGTTGTAAGAAAAGCCACATCACAGAAGCAGCAGTTGACAAAAGATCTGTCAAACCAAGCAGAAAACCAATCTTGGTAGTACTCACAGTACACAGAATATAAGGTATTATATTGCGCATCTGTCGGAGACCAAGATGACAGAAGTGAGAAAAGCCACAAAAAGAAATCCGATAAGACAGCAACAATTTTTGTTTTGTTCTGACATTTAGGTCTCTGAAATATGACATATGCGCGAAATACACAAAAAGAAATGACGATAAGACAACAACAATTTTTGTTTTGTTCTGACATTTAGGTCTCTGAAATGTGACATATGCGCGAACTTTGGGGGAAGAAAATCGGGAATATAATACCTTGTATTCTGTGTACTGTGGTAGTACTAGCTGTTCCATATACAAAAACTTTTTCTGTATGGATACACTATTATATTACAGTAGCGTAGCTAGGCGTGGGCGAGTGGGGGCAATTGCCCACGGCCTCGCACCTGGAAGGGCCTCGCGCGAAGCCGCCGATCCTATTGGAATAAAATGAATAGTCATCAAATATTAATAACGCATTGAAACACTTCCAATGTAACCACGCTACTATTTCAGAAATCCCTACAAAAAACTATCTATTTGGAAATGTGCCCTCCCGGCAAAATATACCACCCCCCCTCCCGTTTGTAAGATTTTGTTTTAAATTTTACCCAATTTACACCCTCTAGCTTATTAAAAAGCTCGGTTATAACTTCATAATCGAATCTACTTTTTTTTAACTACTTTTCGTTTGTAAATCACGATAGCCCTCGCTTTTTTGAAAACGAAAGTGTTTACTTTGAAAAATTGATTGAAATTACATGTGATTTTATGAAGTTGAAGTGACAATTATAGTCCAATCATTTTATTAACTAAGAACCACAACCTGGGGAAAAATTCCTAGTGGGCTGAATGTTTGTGTGCACCTATATTACGGTGCTATTATGAAGATGTGAAAAATCGACGTTGATATCGTGCCGGTTAAAAAAGTTATGGTGGCCAAAGGTCACGAAATTCAGTTATTACCCGAAGGTCAAGAATGGGCAAGGAAAATTTGTTCGTCTTGTAATTATCTAAGAAAAAATGCCTTAAGCATTTTCCTCTCAAATTAACCCTTTAGAGGGACTAGAACGCTTTCATATTTGATCTATTGTTTATTCTTCTTTCATATGACCATCTTCAGTTTCTATTTCTTAAACAGTGTCTGACGCATCGAAATCTTCGTCATTGGTTGACTTTGTGGTTAAGTATGATTGGCTACGTCACTGTTTATAATATATTATTATTTATTATTTATTGAGAAAAAGAAACAGCTGTACATTAAGTAAAACTTATTAAAGTACAGGATATAATACAATACAATAATATAATATTAATTGTTGAATCAAAATTTACATAATAAACAACTATTTTAAAAATTAAAATTTAATAGTTAAAAACTTAAAAGCAATCCCAAATTCAATGGAAACCCAAAAGTGAAGAGTAAAGAATATCAGTTCAAATTAGCGATATTTTCAAATCAAATTTCATGAAACCTTCTGTGTTCGACTCTAGACCTCATATGACTGGGAAGATAACTCCACAGTCTGACAACATTTACGAAAAATTGCCTGTGAGATGTCAGCGAAGCAAACATAGATGAGCTGAATAGAATAAAACGATTTGTTGAACAGAAACTAATTTTATTAAATAGGTAGCTTGGGGTCTTATTAACAATTAATCTGAAGACAAAAGAACAACATCGATACTAGTAATAAGCTTCTAGGTTACATCCAGAAAGTTGACGAGTAAAAGACGAAATATGTTCATATCTGCGAACCTTGAAAACAAATCTGGCAATTGCGTTAAAGCCTACTTTCAACTTATGAAGTGACTGAGAATCAGGATCTGCGAAAAGTTCACAATCGTTAAATACAATATGCAGGAAAAGCAAAATTCAATTGGGCAATTACTTGAAAATATAGTTGGGAACATAGTTGAAAATCTCAATCCAATTATATTTGCATCCACCTTTGCTGCCACAACATTTTGTACAATTTCAACAAACTTTGTTGTACATCATCGTGTGATTTGGCCTCTTTGGACTTTTTCCGTGCGGCCTTCTTAATTTGCAGGTCTACTCTCGCAAAACACTGCGGCTTTCAACAAACATATAAAGATAAAATTCATATCTTGTTTTATTCCGTTTTAAAATCAACAATCCAATATCCATTGTAAAACACCCGATATTCATATAGAAGAAGGAAAAACAATAGAGCAAATGTGATCGCCTTCTAGTCTTTCTACTCCGAAAACGGTAAATCTAATGTGGCTTTTCTTACAACCAAAGAACTGATCCGTGACGTAAAAGTGGCAATTTTTTTCCCTTAAACGCATTTCTTTCACAAAGAAATTGAAATTATTTCCCGAAGGATTGATTTCTCTCGAATCTCTTTTTAGAGACGGATTTACACATACTTGTACACAGATTTTACACATATACTACAGCTGAGTATTCTGTTGTTGTGATTATCATATACAAAACGATTTTACAGCTGATCAGACAACACAGACATTCAAAAAATTTTTGCACATTTCGTACACATCAAAAAAACATTGAATTTTAGTAGCAATTCTTCGTGGTTGTAAGAAAAGCCACATAAGAGATAGATAATTTTAAGACGAACAATTTGTCATTTACCAGTATTGAACTACGGGCAGTAGGTGGGGAAATATTCATGAAAAACTGAATTTCGTGACCTTTTGACCACCATTATTTTTTAACTTTTTTAACCGGCACGGTACCAATGTCGATTTTTCACATTTTCATAACAACACCGTAATAAAGGTCAAGAAAAATTAAATGATTTAGCTGCCGTCGTATCGAATCGCAAGGAATAATGATTATTTGAGTTTATTGATAACTTTCATGATTCCATAATCCACCTATCTAAATTTAGTAATTCTAAATAGTTTATACTTCTACGTTATTAGCCCTCCAACCGAGCACTCAATTTTTCTAACTTGCACCACACACTTGGGTGCAACGTTTCATATCATTAGTAATAACACTTAAGTTCTTCTAAATTAAAAACTAAAAAAAAATAATTTGAGAAACATCATGAAATAAAAACGTTTACATATCAGCCTTAGAAATCTTACCTATAGAAGCAGAATAAGCTTCTAAAATAAATTACACTTCCCTTTTAGAAGATTTAAGAAGAGCAAAGAGTCGGAAAAATTTGGTTTTGTGAAATTGCAAATAAAAATAAATTTTTCTTTCCCGGGGTCTTTCACTTTTTTCAGTAGGTATTATACCCTAATGCAAAACAAAATATTCATTGACAAGAATTTTGAGAACATTAATAGTATATCAATAAAGCTCAAGGTAACTATTATTAATATCCATGAAAAGGGCCTCGCGGATGAGACTTTGCCCACACCTATATTCGGGCTTGCTACGCCATGTATATTATATTATAGAGATCAGTGCTTCACTCGAAGAAAAAGTAGGGAATGACGACTTCACTCCCTGAGGGAGAGATGGGTAAGCACCAGGGATGAAAAATCGCGTTGATGCATTGTATCGATTCATGTTCTGATTCTGACCCAGTGCAGATTTTCACTTTTATATATGGCCCTGAGAACCTCGTCTTGCTTGTTATTTATCATCTTCATCATCATCATCATCGGCCTGGCCAATGAAGTTTCTCCCTGCATCTGCTTCACAACCGGGATCCGGTCCGTGCCTCCTTCAGCCAACCAGTTCCGCACCCCAAAGCTTTAGGCGATCTGATCTATGCCATCCTTCCAGCGCAAATTTGGTCTGCCACGCTGTATATTACTATGAATTGTACTGTAAATGACTTTTTTTTGTCATGAAGTCTAGTTCGTGGTAGAATTGGTATAGCTTGTGGTTATATTGACTCCGGAATCGTCCTTCTTTAAAAAGGAGGCCTTTGGTAATGTACTCAGATCTCGGATCCGTAAGTGGTTACTGGTAAGACTATCGTCTTAAACACTAGCAGTTTCGAAGCAATGATAAGATTTTTATATTTAAAGAGCCATGAAAAACTAAAGTAGATTCTGTTGGTTTTGAGCAGCTGCTACACCTTAATAATTGTTCTTCTACCTTTTCCAACATTTTCAGCAGTCGGAGCCACCTTGAACCACTTAATTTTTCCCTCAGGTTTTTTTCAGCCTGCTCGCTCTGGATAAATGAGGATTTTACAGCTTGTGGATCCCTTCCAATGTTTTCAATGTCGTCTGCGTGTGCCAATAATTGGGTGCACTTGGTGACGATTGTGATTCTAATTTGCGACACATAGCTGTGCCCGCGGTGTTACCCGCGATAGCTGGGATAAAAATTAGTCTATGTGATCTTCTGACCCCTAAACTATCACTGCCTATGCACGGAAATCGTACATTTTATAAAACGTATTCTATGTAAATTTTAATACCTCCAACAATATGTGTAAAAAGTCTCTAATGATCGCTTTAGTAGTTTTTGCGTGACGCTCTGACACCCTACAGACTTTCAGATGTATACATAGCAGAAGATGCACCTAACTCTCCATGTTGTCATCAAAAAATGACAAAACCGAATAAAAAATTGAAAACGGTAAATGGATAACGAAATGAAAACAAATTAGAATAAATAATAAATAAGACAGATGATGCCTACTACCTACATGTTACGTCGTTACCTTACGTCTCATTCAGTGACATTTAAACGTGTTGCCAAACTAGCAATTTTATTGACTTGCAACAAATGAGTGTGCCTAGAAAAAGGATACTTGGTGATATAGATTCTGGTAAATATATTTATGGTATTGCAGAATACCTTTCCATTATTTCATAAGTGTACTGAATTTAGTAAAAGTGTATTTGTGTACTTAAGGAGAGGCGAGTGTATCGAAAAAAGTACAATTGTATCGACTTTTGCAACCCAAGTAAGCACTCCCTTACTATTTTGGAAAAGGCCATAAGGAAATACGACGCGAGTCGAATTTGAGAGGTCGGATTGAAAACGTTCCGCCACGAATCCCATAATCAGGCCACAGTAATAGATATACAATGATCAGTTAAATTTTAAACTGGCAAACTCAGAAATTTCAAACTCAGAGTGACGCAACGGATACCATGAACAAAATAAATGTTACGATCGGAACTTTTCTACGATAGTAGGTTTTTCCGAACGGATACGACGATAGGGCTGAATATCAGGAATGTGACTTTTTTAGAAGTTGAACGAAGTTACAAGAAATTAACATAATTGTTTGAAACATAACGAACACCAATTAATAAATAAATATACATACATAAGTATGACACTTAACAAACTAAAAGTTTTCAAATTCCTACTATAAGATAAATGCACTCAACTAAGTAATTTTTTTATTATTGGTTTATATAAATACAATACAAAGGCCTGAAAAATCTTTAAAACATTCCGATTTTAATAATGTTTTTCCAAATTTAAGTTTTTTCAGTAATTTAAATGATAAAAGTGTAGTAAAGCAGACTCAACTTGGAATGCCAATCCTCCCATTTCATAATCTGTGTTTTATCGCATAAATTGTGCAACAAAATTTCAATAAAGGTGGACTAGGTTGATCTTATAGGCGTATGAAGCCTTGTCTGTCTGAGAATTATAAAAATCTTCTACCGAAATTTGGAGTTAGTTACCGCAACCTTTAGAGCTTTAAGGGGCCAGTAATAACTTTCACTGAAATGGATCCGAAAAATGTTTTCTTCTTTTGAAAAGAAATGCAATTTACATACTCACTAAAGTTTCATAAAAGTTTGTTTCAGTGAATTTTTCAACCGGAAAACAGAAAGTTTTCCGGTTGAAAAATTCACTGAATGTTGTACTTGAATTTTTATATAAAAAAATTAAGAAAAAAATAAGTTGAAAAATGGACTGAAGATGGCGATATCGTTTTTCTAAGTAAAATTTTATTACAATCATGTATCTTAAAAAGTATTACATTAGTTAATTGGTTGACCTTCATTTGACTTTATAAATCAATTTACATTTTCGATAAGTTTTATTTTTCAATTTTTATTACAACAGTTGGCAATTCTGAACTTAAAGCTAAGTTAACATAATTTTCAGTTTTATAAATAAATATCTGTATAACAGTTAGTAACCGTTTTAATTCTACTTTAATTGATAAGAATATCTCATGTACAATCGCACATTCTTCGCCCTCAGATAAGTTTCATACTCCGGACCCTTGTTTTGCAGGTATTTGAACACGTCTATTGATTTCCACAAAAAACTCCGCTATCTATTTTGAACATAAAGAGAGTTGAAACAAATTAGAATTGAAAAAATGAATGCAATTGATACTACGACAACAACAAATGTACACATGAACAAGTTATTATTTATTGCTTGTTTGCATTTCTCCATATGAATGGAAAAGGCCCGTTACTTTGGCTATTGTAAATAATTATGTATACTTCAATTATGCATAAGTCCATTGATGCGTAATATGATAGTAGTTTCATTTCGGTTTTCATGCGTCGCGTTCGTTTCAATGTTTTGTGTTCGGTGTTTTAGTTTAAAATTTTGAGTTTTTATTATTATTTTTTTTTGACTAAATTTATTCGCGTTAAACGTTGTTATGAGTAAATTTGGTAAATAAACAGGAGCGGCAGAACACTTTTTGTTCAGGTGGGGTGCATGGTCGCATGCCTAGGATATACCGAAGCCGAAGATTTGGCCGAATGTTGTTTTTTTTTTGGCCGAATTCAACCGAAGCCGAAGCCGAAGGTTCGGTCGGACGGACACTAACTAAAATCAAGTAGAAAAAAGAGATACAAAATAATTCACAATGTTAAGCCTTTGACCGATGGATAAATAAATCAAATTGGTCAGTCTCAGTCAATCAATCGAGAATTATTGCTACAATATTCATAATTTCATAATTTTTTTTTGTCCTGAATTAACTTAAAAAAAATTGGTATATTTTCAAAGCCAGAAGGTGGGGTGCACCACATGCTCAGAAATTTTAGGTGGGGTCCATACCCCACCCACCCCATACCTTCTGCCGCCCCTGTAAATAAATTTGTGTTCCTTGTGATTATGTTGAGTGATGTTTAAAGTGTTAAGTGTTGTTGCAAATGACTTTAAAGTCATTTTAAATTAATAAATTGATGATGGCCTTGGAGGTGACGGCAGGTCCAGGTGAGTGTTTTTTGAATGTGATAAATCTAATTGCATGAATGTGATTTTGATTTTAATTGCGTGAATGTGATTTTGATTTCTAAATAAAATTTTGTTATAAATTATATTTATCAATAATAGATATTTATAAATTTTCATTTTTCATTCGGAATTATGATACGGTTATTTTCTATTTTGTGTTATAACGGTCCAATTTAACCGGTGTTTTCTGTACATAGTTTGGTACAGTTTTATTTACATATATATGTTTAGAATATGTATACGATATTATCATTGAATTCGTGTGTTGATATTTTTATGAAGCATAAACGGTTCAAAGAATATATTTGTAAAATTCTGGTGAATTTTAGTGACGTCATTAAGTTTGACATTACGTTCATTTATTTGAATGTGTTTTTTTGTGTTTCGGATTTTGACATCGCGAGTGAAATTGGTTTTAATTTTATGTGTTGGACATATTAGGTCTGTTTGTTTACCGCAACCAACTGCAACGAAGTACAACAAAGTAAAACGTTTTTACATTTTCTGTTTGTTTACTCGAATTAGTTGAAAAGATAAGAGAAATCGAGAGAGCAAAACATTTCCCCTCCAGAGAAAAATGTTCAACTTTTTGCAACAGAAATTTCTTGTTGCATTTTGTTTTTAAATGTATCTTGCTCTTCGAATTTGAAATTGAATTGAAACGGTTCGCTGAAATTCGGAAAGAACATGCTTTGTGCTCAGCAATTAAGATTTCATTTATGTTATAAATAATTTATTTTGTAAGGACTTGATAAACAAACAAAAGAAAAAGTGTTAAGTGCTTCCTTGTTCATTCCAATAATTCTTTTATACCGAGGGGAGATAAGTATACTTCTCCGAAGTGATTTTTCAAAGCTGATTCAAAAATATTTTATATAATTGGAATGTGTCTTTTTTTTCCAAATCAGTGTTCTGAGAAAGAAGTTTTCTACACAATTTCACCTATTTTGTTGTCCTGTTTCCATAATGAAATTGAAGAGCTCGTCAATTCTTCATCGCCGTCGTCAGGAATGTTAAGCAGTTTCGCTCTAAAACTGCACCACAGTATTCTTCTCCGCTGAGCGAAGAATTAATTTCATCAACTCCATCACCAAAATCAAAAATTCATTATTTTTCGATATACATATGCATGTATGTATGAAGAAATTTAAAATACCATCATATACGTACCAAATAAGTAACGTACAGTGTACACTATTGTCAATCGTTTTGAAAAAAATAAAAACAAACTGCAACAAATTACTTCAACGTGTTTGTTTATTCTGTAGCAAATTTCTCTCTTGCGGAGAGAATTTTTTCTCTTTTCTGAATTTGACAGATTTCAAACAAACTGCTACAAAATGTTCCCAAACAGACCTATTGTGTGCATTTTGTTTTTTTATAATTTGAAGTGGCCATTTTGAGAAACTTTATGTTGTTTTGGTTTCTTATTTTTTTTTTTGTGATTTTAAAGTGCCATTTAAGTGAACTTGTTGAAATTAATTTGAATTCATTTTCATTTTTAATTAAAGATACATTTATTTTACAATTTTTGCATTATTGTTTTAAATTTTCCCTCGATGATGCTTAGGCTTAGTGTTTAAGAAGTTTGTTATTTGTTTACGTTTATATTTGTGTTTAATAATTTTTCATTTTGTGGTTTAAATAAATAAACGTTGTTTTTAACTACTTCTGTTTTGTTTTTATTATACATTTTAAGTTCGTAGATTCTTAATTGTGTGAAGATTTAGTAAATTTATTTTTAAGAACGTTGTATTTTAATAAAGTTTTAAATTTTTTATTAAATTGGTGTTTTATTTCATGTTTATAATTTTTGTTGAACTTTTCATCGATGTTGGATATTCTGAATTACATTTTGCGATTCAAATTTTGTTTGAATTTTATTCGATGCTAATTTTCTTTGGATTATTTGGATGTTTCGACGATTATTCGATTCATTTGGGTTTTTTCAATTTAAATTATGCTGGATTGTTGTGGTGTTTCGTTCGAAGGTAAGCGACATATTTTAGCGATGGGACGTTTTGTGCATCCTGATTTGGTTTTTACTGAGACAACGCGAACTAATCCGTCGGAACCGGGATGAGTGTCAACAATACGGCCTAAATTCCAATTGGTTGGTGGAAGTCTCTCATCCTTTAGCAAAACAATATCTCCAACGTTGACGTTTTCTTGTGTTTGTGTCCACTTCGGACGTTGTTGAAGTCTGGACAAGTATTCAGATCTCCATTTGCGCCAAAATGTTTCGGTCATTGATTGAACTCGCTTCCATCGGTCCATGTACGTGATGTTGATGTCGATGTCACCTTGCGGCACAGAATTAAGACTTTCGCCGATCAACAAATGTGCTGGGGTTAGCACGTCTAAGTCATCCAAGCTATCGGAAAGAGGACACAAGGGTCTCGAGTTCAGACACGCTTCTATCTGAGCCAGAAGTGTTGTAAGCTCTTCAAACGTCAGCCTCTCTAGTCCGACAACTCGTTTCAGGTGGTACTTAACCGATTTTATGCCGGCTTCCCACAATCCGCCGAAATGAGGAGATGCAGGTGGAATAAAATGCCATTCCGTCCCTTGATTAGCTAAGTTGTCCGCTATTTCTTTCCAATCATGTTGTGAAGCCTTCAACATCCTTTCGAGTTCGGAACTAGCACCAACAAAGTTGGTACCGCAATCACTATGGATTTGCTTACAAGTCCCACGCCTAGCAGTGAATCGTCTGAACGCTACCAAAAATGCTTGCGTCGTCAAGTCTGAAACGACTTCCAAGGGATGGCTTTCGTTGCTAAGCAAATAAATATTGCAAAATATCCTTTGAGGATCTTGCTTCCACGTGCCTTCCATGCTTTAATTTCGATGGGGCCGGCGTAGTCCACGTCGGTGTGACAAAAGGGTCTAGCTATGCGAACTCTTGCAGCCGGTAAATTTCCCATTAATTGTTGCATCTCTGATGCCTTCTGCCGGTAGCAAGTTGTACATTTGTGTAGTTTGTACTTCAAACATCTTCGGATTTGACCAATCCAATATCGATGACGTATGTACGCAATCATTTGTTACACTCCACCATGCAAGGTATTTTTATGAGCATCTCTTGCCACGTGTTTTGTGAAATGATAGTTGTTCATTAACAAAATTGGATGCTGCGCTTCATAAGGTAGTAGTGAGTTATGAAGTCGACCACCAACTCTTAAAATACTATAAGCGTCGATAAATGCGTTGAGTGCTTTTAATTGTTTTGGGATCTTCCCATTTTGTTGCAGCTCTTTTATTTCATTGGATAACATCTCGGTCTGAGCTGTCTTGACCGCCAGCATTAGAGCTGCTTCCAATTCAGAAGCGGTTAATGGTACGCTTTTCTTAGAAACAATCGATTGGTGATAATTTTGGGCATTGTTTCTTGCCTTAATCATCGATCGGAGGTTGTTTTTGAAACGAAGCCACCATGCGATGATACGAGTTAATTTGAGTAAGCTCGAATATTTGTGCACAAGAATACTAAACAAATCTGTTGTCACTTGTGTAGCGTGCGTTTTTACTGGGCGAGATTCTTCTTCGGTCTCGAAATCAAGAACTTGTCGGGTACAT
The DNA here is from genome assembly GCA_920937365.1 of Sphaerophoria rueppellii. Lineage (NCBI taxonomy): Eukaryota > Metazoa > Arthropoda > Insecta > Diptera > Syrphidae > Sphaerophoria > Sphaerophoria rueppellii. Next base: position 58,429,391 of record CAKKXW010000002.1, read on the forward strand.
CAAAATTCCACTGCGATCTCAAAAATGCTGGACCGTTCCACCAGACATCTAAAGATTCCAAAGCCGATGGATAAACGCCACGAGAAGCTATATCAGCTGCGTTGTGATGTGTTGGAACATGGGACCAACAACCGCTGCCTATTAATCGCTGTATCTCGGAAACTCGATTTGAAACGAATGTTGTCCATTTTGTTGGAGTTGCTCTAATCCAAGAGAGAGCAATCGTTGAGTCTGTCCAAGCGAAAATCCGAACATCAGGAATTGCTAAAACGTTGATTGTGTAATGTAATGTTTGGGCTAAAACAACTGCACCACAAAGCTCCAGACGTGGCAAGGTGATCGTCCGCTTGCTCGGAGCGATCTTCGTCTTTGCCAGGAGTAAGTTAGTGTATATGTTCCCTTGGATATCCAAGACCCGAACATAAACAACAGCTCCATATGCCTTCATGGAAGCGTCGCAAAAGCCATGAAGCTCAATTGCTTTGTTTGAGGGGTTCATTCGTTTCCATCGTGGTATCCTCACCTTTTCAATCATCGGAAGCTCTAATTGAAATGCTTCCCAATCTCTTTTAAGGTCGTCTGGAATTGGCTCGTCCCAATCACAGCCTAGATCCCAAAGTTTCTGCATCATAATTTTTGCAGTGATTATGCATGGTGAGATCCACCCAAGTGGATCGAAAAGCTTTGCAATGGTTGATAATATCGATCGTTTTGTTATTAATTCGGTTGTATTTTGCAAGTTTTTGTATGAAAAAAAGTCGCAGCTTGGGACCCATTTGATACCCAGAGTTTTGACATGATTAGAAGGATCGAAAGGAAGTTCAAAATCATATTCACGGTCTTGGATTGGAATATTTTCCATTAAATCTCTATGATTTCCTGTCCACTTCCGTAATTTGAAACCGGCTGACGCCAAAAGTGCTCTCGTTTCATCGCGTTTTATTATTGCCTCTTCTATGGAATCAGCACCACTTATCAAGTCGTCCACATACATGTCTTCTTGCACGACCTTCGCCCCCAACGGAAAATTGGCATGTTCATCTTGGGCGAGACGTTTTAACGTTTTGATGGCTAAGTATGGTGCACTTGCTGTGCCAAATGTAACTGTATTTAGCTTGAACAATTTCAAAGGCTCTGTTCCTTCATTCCTCCACATAATGATTTGGTAAAAAGAGTCTGGTTGACTTACCCAAATCTGTCGATACATCTTCTCAATATCGGCCGTGAAAGTATATCGGTGAGTCCGCCATCGCAAAACAAGATCTATGATGCTTGTTTGCAATTTTGGGCCTACCAACAAACAGTCATTTAACGACTTACCAGTCGAATCTTTCGCTGCTGCATCGAAAACAATCCTTGTTTTAGTAGTTGTGCTGGATTCCTTGATCACAGCATGATGTGGCAAAATGAAATGATTTGGCGTGTTAAAAACTTCGTGGTCACTATAGACTTCCTCCATGTGATGGAGTGTTTCATACTCTTTGATGCATTTAGTGTATTCAGTTCTAAGAGTTGGATTCAAATCAAGCCTTTTCTCGAGGTGAAGAAACCGTCGATACGCCATTTGTCGGCTGAAACCCATCATTGGCAGCTGATCATTCTTAAACGGCATTTTAACTTGATATCGACCATCAGGTAATCGAAGAGTGTGCTTCTCAAAATGTTCCTCACAGGCTACATTTTCTTCGGTTTCATGGGCTTTAAACGGCAATTCTTCTACTTCCCAGAACCTCTGTAGTTGAGCGCTCAAATCGATCGGAGTAAATTCGGTCATTTGTAGGAAACTGCGGATTTTTTGAGGACGATTTGTGGATATTCTTCCTAGGACAATCCAGCCTAACTCCGTATTTTGAGCCATCGGTCCGTTGCCATCCTGTGGACGTTTGATTTCTGGGAGAAATATTTGGGCACAAACGTCACTGCCTAGTAAAAGATCGATTGGTGCGGGCTCGTAGAGATGTGGATCTGCCAACGAAAGCCCGGTCAGATGATTCCATTTGTCTGGTATCATTCGTTGGGTCGGAAGAAGGCCAGTAAGCGACTTGAAGATTAATGCCTGTATGGCAGTCTCAAACGATGAATGGCAAGATGTGATCTGTACCTGTACAGCGTTCTGCGTAGTGCCGCTACTGACCAACCCCAGCCCTGATACCTCAACGCATGTGCGCCACTTCCGAAGCTTTAACAATTGTGCAGCCGCTTCTGTTATAAATGAGCTCTCAGAACCTGTGTCAATCATGGCTCGTAAATGACAAATTCGGCCGTCTGAAGCATGGGCCTTAACAATAGCGGTTGCTAAAAGCACTTGGTGAGAGAAATCTCGATCACTCTGTGACGTATGGTAGTTTAAAGTTGTTGGGTTTTGATTATCATTCGTTGGTTGAAATTCTGTTGCATTTGGACTCATAGTTGTGTGAACAACATTTGATGTTGTTGCTCTCGGATGAGTTGGATATCTCGAAGACGATGGTGCAGAATTTCTCATAAAATTGTTATCTATCTGCTGATGGTTGACATGCAGCAGAGAATGATGTTTTTGTTGACAAAAGAAGCAGCATAGTTGGCTTGGACAATCACGTAAAGTATGTCTGTACGAGAGACAATTTTCGCAAACTCCTAATCTTCGGACAACTTCTTTACGTCCCGTGGTGTCCATATTTAAAAATTGTTGACATCTCTTCAACGCATGTTTTTCTACCTTGCATAATTGGCATACTAAACTTTGCGTACCAGTTGGTTTCGTAGGACTAACCTTCTGCTTTGCATGCAAAACTTTAGACTTTATCGGAAATCGCGGTTTGAAATTTGCTGACGGATCACTTTTGTTGTAACTCGAAGTACTTTGGTCCTTTTGATCGAAAACTTCCAGAGTTCGGAAGCGTTTCTCCAAAAACAAGGTAAATTCTGTAAAATTTGGTAATTCCTTTGTGTCACACAACTTTTCTTCCCATAGCTTTTGAGTAGTTGGGGGCAATTTTTGGTTAAGGAACCAAATCAAGACAATGTCCCACTTGTCCACAGGAACTTGCAAGTTTTCCAAGGCATGGAAACACTCTTTTGTTGTGTACAGGAGATTTTTTAATCCGGACGCCGTTTCACGAGGTAGTTGAGATTGACCGAAAAGTTGCTGCATTTGGATGTGCACGAGAATGCGCTTGTGATCATATCTCTCTTTAAGGAGCTCCCACGCCTTTTCATAATTAGCGGATTCAACAGACAAATTTTGTAAAAACCGTTTTGCATCATCGATTAAACAAGATTGAAGAAAATGAAGTTTGTCTAAATCACCTAAGTTCGAATTATTGTGAACTAGAGCTTGAAACCTATCATGAAAGGCTCTCCAGGTGGTATAAGACCCATCAAACTTCGGGAGATCGATACGAGGCAATCTTACTTCGGAATGAGTGGACGGTTGCTTTTCCGAGTCAGACGCCACAGTGACAACATTCGTGGAAAGAAACTTGTCAAGCACTTCGACCAAAACTGCCCTATATTCAAGGTAATAATCACCGATTTGATCATAAGTTAACTCTAAATCTTTTAATTCTAATCCCTCTTCCAGGCAGCCTCCACCAATAATGGCCTCATGGTAAGACCTAGCCGCTTTAACGTCCTCTTCCAACTTTGCTAATCGCCCCGATATATACGGCTTAGTGATACGCTCCTTAGGTGATTTTTTGAAGTTGGTAAAGTCTTTAATAATTTTATTTAAAATTCCCTTTTGGAGTTTCCCGTATTTAAAATCTTTACGGTCCATTATTTATTGAAATATATGTATTTTTGTTTTACAGAAATCACGTTTCAATTGACGAGTTTACAACACAAATGAGGGCAACACTTACTGCGTCGTATGCTGCTGCTGCTGTTGTCGTCGGCGGCGGCGTCGTCGTCGTCCTGCTTCGGCGCTCTAATTGTCCTTGGTGGCTCCGGTGGTCGCTGCACTTCGAACACTGCTATTTATAGTTTTTAAGTGCGATTTTGAGTTATCGCGTTTAGTTTGTAAGAAAATTACACTTTTTAAGATTTTATTAATGTTTTTTGTTAAAATGAGATGTATTTGAGGTTATGTTTAGAAATATCTAAAAATGTTTAATCAAACACTTTATTTTGTTTTTTTATTTTTCTGGTTGCTGAACAATTATTATTAAATTGTTTTAAAATTATATTTTAAGGCTCGAAGGACCAATGAATGTTGTACTTGAATTTTTATATAAAAAATTTAAGAAAAAAATAAGTTGAAAAATGGACTGAAGATGGCGATATCGTTTTTCCAAGTAAAATTTTATTACAATCATATATCTTAAAAAGTATTACATTAGTTAATTGGTTGACCTTCATTTGACTTTATAATACAATTTACATTTTCGATAAGTTTTATTTTTCAATTTTTATTACAACAGTTGGCAATTCTGAACTTAAAGCTAAGTTAACATAATTTTCAGTTTTATAAATAAATATCTGTATAACAGTTAGTAACCGTTTTAATTCTACTTTAATTGATAAGAATACCTCATGTACAATCGCACATTCACTTTCTGAACAGCTTATTGTATTCTGCCAAAAAATGGAACGAACCATTCGAATACTTTTGGTTTCAAGTTTGTATAATTCCAACGATAGAATTACTTACTTACTTACTTAAGGTGGCGCTACAGTCCGTTGTGGACTTGGGCCTCAATCAACAGGCTCCGCCAGCTAGCTCGATCCTTAGCTAGTCGTCTCCAGTTTTGCACTCCGAGTTGATTGAGGTCCTCTTCCACTTGAGTGCGCCACCTGAGTCGCGGTCTTCCTCTCCTCCTACGTCCCTCGGGAATAGTGTCGAAGGCTTTCCGGGCCGGAGCATTGGTGTCCATTCGCTCTAAATGACCGAGCTATCTGAGTCTCTGGTCCTTGACCCTTCTGGCTAGGTCCATGTCGTTGTACAACCCGTACAGTTCGCTTTCCTCTCGAAACAGCCCAAGGCACTTTCATCCGATTTTGTCAGGATCCATGCTTCTGCACCATACAGCAGGGGCCCTACTCTGTAATGCGTTTCGAAAGCCAATCCGATTCGAATCTGATATTCGATTCGTGTATAAATTCGTACTCTGTAAAATGTTCGAATCGAACAAAACAATCATCTAGTACTTTTTCTATTAATAGCATAGATTTGCCGAGTCTCGAAGTATTTCTTATGTGATCTGTCAAAGCAAAAATAAAAAAAAAAAAAAACAAAATAAAAACAAATCACGAACAAGACAATAGAGAATCTCTCTGTGAACAAGACGAGGAAGTTGAAATTAATTTTTAAAGAGAAAATATAAAATTCAATAAAGTTAATAAAATGGATTCAGTTGCGCTTTGGATGGATGAAGAAAATATAGAAGAACGTGTAAAACGTAGAAGAATACGCGATAAATCAAATATTTTAGAAATGAGTGATAAAAGATAAACATAATGTGTGAGTTATTTTCCTTTTTTAACCATTGCTTTTGTTTAGTTTTGTACAGAACTTCAGACTATCAAAAACCGCATTCAATTATGTATTGAATGCTATTCGGGAGGAACTGTCCACTCTTATGAGATCGACTGCTGTGCCAGAATATTGAAGTTAGCTGTAACATTGAAGTTTTTAGGACAAGGAGGGTATCAGCACCAAATCGGCCATGACTACTCGATGGGAATGTCACAACAGACAACATCGAGTTCGATTGCAGTAGTTTGTTTCGAAGTGTTTCTGGTGTCCGAGGCGTTCAAACTGCCTTTAGCCAAGTCGGGATGCGCACACATAAATTCCACCATAATTTCAAACTGTTTTTGTTTGGTGTGCACATTTTTCGCTGATGATTCCCTGTAATGATATTTATTTGCTTAAATTTTGAATAAAATGATTATTTTCTAACTTACATTTTATCTATTTCGCATTCGCACAACTCAACTCAAAATACAATTTTCCCTGTGTGTACTTTGAAAACGACCTTCGAATTGCAATCCGTTAGCTCACTTAGTGTAGAAAGAAAATTTCCATTTTCGAACGCTAATGACTTTCCGAAACGCATTGCCATGTACGAAAAATCCGAATGCGGATTTGTCAATCCGTAAGTACTAGATTTTGTATCCGAATTAGGAATAGAGAGTACAAAATATTTTTTCGAAAATATTTGCTTTCGAAACGCATTACAGAGTAGGGCCCCAGGACTGGGATGATGAGTGTGTTGTACAGTTTTACCTTAGTTGCTCGAGAGAGGGCTTTTCCACTCAATTGCTTTCCAAGCCCAAAGAAACAGCGATTAGCAAGAGTTATTCTTCGTCTGATCTCGGCGCTGGTGTTATTGCCACTGATCTCTATATTACTCTATATTACACTGATCTCTGTATTATAGAGATCAGTGGTTATTGCCCGTGTTTATAGCGGAGTCTAGGTAGACAAACTCCTATACTACCTCGAAGTTATACGCATCTATTGTGACGTTCTGCCCGAGCCGTCGGTGTTGGGTGTCCTTCCTCGAAGACAGCATATATTTCGTTTTTCCCTCATTTACCGCTAAGCCCATTTTTGCCGCTTCTGTCTCAATTCTCACAAAGGCTCCATTGACATCACGCTGTGTTCTTCCCATTATAGCAATATCATTGGCGTACGCGAGAAGTTGAACAGATTTTTGGAAGATAGTGCCTCTGGTGTTGACGTTGGAGTTCTGCACTATCTTCTCAAGAACGATGTTAAAGAAATCGCATGACAGTGCATCGCCTTGTCTGAATCCTTTTTGGACGTCGAAAGATTCCGTGAGCTCGTTGCCAACCTTGATGGAGCAGCGTGAGTTCTCCATCGTCATTTTGCACAAGCGAACGAGCTTGGCAGGGACGCCAAAAGTAGACATAGCTTTGTACAGTTCGTCTCTGTAGATGCTGTCATACGCGGCCTTAAAATCAATGAAAAGGTGGTGGGTATCGATTTAGAGTTCATAGGTCTTTTCCAGGATCTGCCGCAACGTGAAAATTTGGTCGATGGTTGACTTTACTGGCCTGAAGCCACATTGATAAGGACCAATCAGATTGTTGACGAAAGGCTTCAGACGTTCACATATTACGGCAGAGAGGATCTTGTAGGCGATGTTTAGTAGACTTATTCCTCTATAGTTGGCGCAGTTTAGAGGATCTCCCTTTTTCAGGATCGGGCAAACAATGCTGAGGTTCCATTCATCGGGCATGCATTCCTCTGACCATATCTTACAGATGATTTGGTGCATGCTCCTATCTAGCTCGTCGCCTGCTGCTTTGAACAACTCAGCAGCTAGTCCATCTGCTCCAGCGGCTTTGTTGGATTTCAGCCGTGATATTGCGGTTTTCACTTCTTCTAGGTCGGGTTCACGGAATTGTTGGCTATCATCGTGTCCGATGAAAGGCTCCTGTCTGACGGCGGTATTTTGTTCGTCGTCGCCGTTATACAATCTACAGAAGTGGTCTTTCCAAATCCCCAGCATTGACTGCGATTCTACTATGATGTTCCCTTGTTTATCTCTGCAGGCATCAGTTCTTGCTCGATGACCTTGAGCCAGCTGTTTAACCTTTCGGTAAAACCTCCGAACTTCATTCCTGCTGTTGGCTCTCTCAACATCCTCGATCTGACGCTTCTCATGCTCTCTCTTTTTCCTCCTGAGAAGCCGGCGTTCCTCTCTCCTCTTTTGCTCGTAGAGCTCACGAGCAGCTCTTGTCCTTCTATGCAGCGCCGCTTTGTATGCCTCCTGCTTGGCATACCAGGGTTTCGTTTTGGTGGCTGTGTGAAACCCAGCACATTAGAGGCGGCATCTCTAACTGCTCTTTGGCAATGTTGCCACTGGTCTTCGATACTTGATGTTGGCGGCATAGGACTCCTTAAGAGGTTACTTGACACTCGATCAGAGAATGATCTGGCGATCTCTTGCGATTGTAGCCGTCCGACGTCGAATTTTCTTGCAGCATTTCCTTGTTTTGGCCGTTGTCGGGATATTCGTAGCACTACCTTGGCTACGACGAGGTAGTGGTCCGAGTCGATGTTAGCTCCTCGGAAAGTTCGAACATCTAAAATGCTGGACAAGTGCCTTCCATCGATCGCAATGTGATCAATCTGGTTGACGGTTGATTGATCAGGAGATCTCCATGTACCTTTATGGATGTTGAGATGAGGGAACCAGGTGCTTGCTACCACAACATTTCGCCCCGCAGCAAAATCGATCAGCCTGAATCCGTTATCGGATGTGGTGTCGTGCAGGCTGTGCTTTCCGACCGTTCCACCAAAGATGTCCTCTTTTCCCAGCTTTGCGCTAAAATCGCCGAGGACAATTTTAATGTCATAACTAGGACATTGCTCGTATGTTTTGTCGAGGAGCTCGTAGAACTCGTCTTTGGTATCGTCCTTTTTCTCTTCTGTGGGGGCATGCGCACATATTAAGCTAATGTTGCCGAATTTAGCCTTGATTCGGATTGTCGTGATGCGTTCGCTCACACATGTGAAGCTCAAGCAGCAGCCTGAGTCTGCTTTCCACGACGAATCCGCATCCAAATAGTCGCTGTTGTTGCTCTCGGTAACAATTACCATAGTAGATGTCGCAGTTTTTCATCCTCCTTTTGCCCGGTCCATCCCATCGCATTTCCTGGATAGCGGTAATATCTGCTTTGTAGCAGTTGAGGGTCTCCGCTAACTGTTCGGCAGCACGCGGTCTATTAAGGGACCTAACATTCCACGTGCATATCCGAAAATCGTTGTCCTTTGTACATTTGCTTGGGTCGTCATCAGTGTATCCGTCCGTTTCCGAGGCCTGTTGTTGCTTCGCAACTAAAATTTTTTCTACGTGGTCGGGAAGTCACCCCAACGCACAACCCCCAACCTGGAGTACCAGGCACTTGATGTGACTCCAAGTGCAAGAGCCGGAAAAACCGCTCCTTTTACGGCCTGGGCTTCAAATAAGTCGAAGTAGCCCGTAAAGGTGTTCACCAAGTAGTTCGGCCTAACTGGAACTGGAGACGCCACCGTTGATTCCAAAGAAGAAATTCATTCGCTGCCGTCCCTCGGTGGGAGTGCCTTGGTGGGAACACTCCTTCGTTGTGGGGTAATTGGTAGTAACAGCCTACTCCGCTTCGACCTGTCGACCATGGGAGGCCCTTCTGCGAAATCAAGTTTCGCGATCGCATAGCTCTAAGCTTCATAGTAGTAGTTACCGTAAGCCGCTCCGCCACGTCAAGGCTTACCCCGTGGATGATAGAATTATGTCAGGTAAAAATTTCCGGCTGAATTTTAACCAGGCAAACTTTTCGATGACAGAAGTTTTCAATGATTGTTATAAACCACCTGTTTTCGGTCGTAATTCTAGCCTTTGTATCTACATATTTTGCTGTGTGATATTGCCGTGTCAGTGAGATAACGGTTAAATCAAAATGTCGAAATAATCGGTGCCTTTCAGGCATCCGCAACAAACGATCTAAACCAGTCAGTTGCATGCGCCAGGTAACCGATTATTTATGGTACAAATTGAGAGATAAGACCTTGGATGACATTTGGGTTTAACCTCTATGGTGTCACACAGCACACCTTACAAGCTATTTGTTGAAGAGTAAGTTTGATGAGCATGAAAGAAATGGACCAGTCGATTTGCCGCCTCGTGCAATTTTCTTTTAGACTCTTGCCATATGCATATGAATGACGTCGAGTTCCCTACCTCAAATCCTTCTTCAAGTCTATATTCAAGTTTTTCAAATATCTCAAATAGTTTGCATTTTATTAAAAAAAATTGTGGAGTCCTATTGGAAAACCCGATAATTCAATCTTCTATATTTGTTTTAATTTAAGTTGAATTTATCAATAGAGTAATGACATAGTAGTAAGCATTTTGGGAGTATTTGTTAGACTTTTTTTATTTTCTTGGTCAAACATGGAAATGGAAAATGTTTCGCCAATTTTACATTATTCTTGGATTTTATTAAAAAAAAAAATTATATAAAGGAAAAAAAAAATTTTCGAACTCAAAGTGCAGTAGATTCCATTTTGGTGGCAGTAGATATAAGAAAATTGAAGAATAAAACACGTTGTTAACTCGATGAGTGACACAGATAGAAGAAGGATTTATTATATGAAATAAGTATAAAAGAAAGTATGTACATACATAAGGATTTTGCCATATAACCGAAGGGTTACATTTACATTAAACTTGATAGGGTAAACCAACACTCCTCCTTAACCTGAGTGTTATGGTCTAATCCCCATGGAGTCTCGGAATGATGAAATTTTGATTCTGTCCAAATGTTTAGTAAGAGCATCAGCGATTTGATGATCAGTTCTGATATGTTCGAGTTTGATGTTGCCTTTATTGATCGTGTCTTGTACAAAGTAGTGACGAATGTCAATATGCTTCGATCTTGGATGAAACCCACCATTTGTTGCAATAGCGATAGCACTCTGGTTGTCGCAAAGAATTCGGAGCGGCTGCTGTCGTTTACTCAGCTGATGTTTCAGTCCTTTCCACCAAAGGGCCACGGTGCTTTGCCTTTTGGAGCACCAAGAAATAGCTCCACCTTGAGCTATAAAAACGAATCCGGTTGTGGATTTGCGGTCGTCAATATTTGATGCCCAGTCCGCATCGGTATAGCCAACGATGTCATCGTGCCCACCTTTGTTGAATTGCAGCTTCAATGATGATGTTCCTCGCAGGTATCGCAATAGATGCTTCACAGCAAGCCAATGACGGGGTCCAGGATTCGAATTGAATCGGCTGAGGCAGTTGACGGCAAAACATATGTCCGGGCGTGTGCATTGAGAAAGGTACATTAGACAGCCGATGACTTCTTGGTATGGGACGCTCTTCATTTCTTCAGCTTCTGCAGAATAAGCTGGACCATCTTCTAAGCACAGTCATTGGTTCTGATTCATTTCATATTGAACTTTTCAAGAATCTTTTCAATGTATTGCTCCTGGTCCAGTGCAATCGATTCTTGGCTGTAGGTTATACGCATTCCGAGCACTTGCTTTGCTAAACCCAGTTCCTTCATTTGAAACACTCTATGTAATTCATCTTTAATCACTTTTAACTGTTTCTCGTTGTTTGTAAAAAACAAGAGATCGTCAACATATACTGCAACGAAGAGTATTATATGTTCGCTTGTTGAATGGTATACGCAGTGGTCATATTTGGATCTCTGTAATCCTAACGATTGAAGTACAGCGTCTAATTTTTGATTCCAGACTCTGCTGGACTGTTTAAGGCCATAAAGAGCCTTGTTTAAACGACAAACCATTGAAGGGTTATTTTTGTCTTTGTAGAATTTGGGTTGTTCCATGTAAATTTCTTCTGCGAGTTGTCCTTGCAAAAAGGCTGTGATGGCGTCCATTTGTGAGATGTTTAATCCGAACTCAGCAGCCAGAGCAAAAAGGTAACGCAGCGAACTGTGACGAACGACAGGGGAATACGTTTCGTCGTAATCTACCCCCTTTCGCTGTGAGTAGCCTTTAATCACTAGTCTCGCCTTATAGCGATCAATTTGTCCGGTAACATCGAGTTTAGTGTGAAAAACCCATTTGCACTTTATTGCTGCTCGGTTCCTTGGCAACTCTTCCAGCGTCCAGGTGTCGTTTCCATAGCTAGTCTCCACAAATGCGCATCTGGTCGAAGCATTGCTTCTTCAGCATTTTCTGGATCATTCTGTTTAAAATCAGGAGCAGTAAATGGAACTTTTTTAAGATTTTCATTTTCAGGGTACTTGCCTTGTAATGTGCGCCTCACATCGCTAGGCTTAGACACATTCTGGTTCGCAACCAAGTTTGGTCGATTCTGGTACGATGGAGACGCTGCAAGTGCTGAGAAACCATGAAGTGATTCCATCTCGTCCAATGAACTTTGCTTCGTATGCTGTGGTGACATGTCAAACTCTGGATTTTCGCTATTTTGAGGGTCAGAAAATGAGGAAGAATCATCGTTTTCTAAGACAAAATCATGGTACTTGCCTGGTATTTTGCGCTCCCTTTCGCCGCGCCTCAACACCTGCTGCTGCAGTGGGTTAGAGTTAGATTGCTGAGGGAGCGCCGAAATAGCTGCTTCGTCTGGCGCATCACAGGTAATGGCATCTTCAAAAATGCTTGTATCGATATCGAACAGCTGCGACTCGTCATCCTCTTCGTTGATCTGGTGCTTAACATGTTCAGGTTCTGCAACCTTTTTTCCGACGACTTCGTGATCATGAAATTCAACTTGAACTGGTTTTGTCATCTCTGATGTTAAAGTCTCAGCAACACTGGAGTCTTCGTTGATGAAGGAAACGTCTCTGCTTTTGAACACACAATTCTTTACTGGGTCGTAAAGACGGTAGCCTTTTGTGTGCTCGTCATATCCAACAAGGATAGTTTCTTTTGCTTTTGGATCCCATTTTCTTCGATTTGCTTATGGGATGTGCGCCATCGTCGTAGTGCCAAACACTTTGATGTGTGCTAGATTGGGTACTACCTGTTCCCTTTGAAGGCGACCGGTTCAGGAGGTACACCGAGTATCCAACAGCTTCTGCCCAAAAAATCTTAGGCAAATTGGAATCAGCGAGCAAGCACCTTGCCTTCTCAACAATTGACCGATTGTTTCGTTCGGACAGGCCATTTTGTTCCGGAGTGTGCACATTACTTGTTTGGTGATGAATTCCATTTTTACGAAGTACGTCTTGGAATTTGTTGTTTGAAAACTCTTTTCCGTTATCAGAACGTAGGGTTTTAATCTTATGGCCACTTTGATTTTCAGCGAGCGCACGGAAATCTTCGAATTTTGACAGCACTTCCCAATCCATTTTTGTTTTGAGATAATAAACAAAAATTTTTCGTGATTTGTCATCCACGAAGGTCAGGAAATATCTATTTCCACCAAGCGATGTATTTTCCATCGGTCCACAGATATCTGTGTGGACGACCTCAAGCAGCTGACTGGCTCTGCTGCCGCACTTGTTGAACGGCAACCTCGTCTGCTTCCCGATAGCACAAATTTTACAATCTTTTTCAGTTTTATTCGTGAAACTGATTCCAGTGGCCAGTCCACTGTTCAATTTGTCTAGGCTTTCTTTGTTGAGGTGCCCCATTCTTCGGTGCCATAGCTCTTTGGAGCTTTTCGATCCACACGCAAACGCAACATCTTTTGACGGCTTTGTGTCGAGTTTAAAAAGTTCATCAACGTTCGTACCCGTTGCAATCACTTGATTTTTTGAGTTAATAACTTTGACACTGTTATTGTTTAACTCCACCGTGTGTAAGTGCTGGACGATGCGACTGACTGACAAAAGATTAACTGATAAATCAGGGATGAATTTGACGTCGTTCACTTTGAGTGCTGACGAACTGCATGCTGGTTTGAGGGTTGTCGTTCCACTACCTTTTACCTGCATCTTGCCGTTGTTTGCCACAACCACCGTTCCACCATCCTCACGAAGCTCATCAAACAAGTCTTTGTCAAAACTCATATGCGATGTGGCCCCCGAATCGAAGTACCATGCGTTTCTTTTATCCTGTGTACACGCTGCTGACAGAACACAACTCAAAGCTTCGTAATTGTTGCTTTTATTTGCTTGATTTTGACTTTTCCGACAGTTCTTCGCAATGCGACCAAAATTGTTGCAAATTCTGCACCTGGGACCTTTTCTTTGATGTTTTGATGGCATATGGTGACCATATGTGTGAAAAGCTGAGGAGACTTCGCTACCAGGTCGCACATCTTGCAGCAATTTCGTTTTAATAACGTCACCATTTATTTTTGTATTGGAATTTTCCAAGGCCATGATCATAGGACGATAGTCGTCCGGCAAACCAGCGAGAAGCAAAGAGCCAACCCACTCCTCATTGATAGGAAAACCAATTCCATTTAGGGATTGAGCTGTAGTTATTATTTCCTTCACAAAAATGTCCATGGAGCCGCAATTGGCAAGGGATGTAGTAATCAGCTTACGCAAAAGTGCCACCCGACGTGTTAACCCACTATCCTCGTAGGCACTTGCTAGGTGTTGCCACAATTCCTTCGCCGTATTGGCCCCCTGGATATGGACGTAGCACAAGGGATCCATCATTAGTGTTAATTTGCTTCTTGCTTTTCTGTCTTTTTCAGGATCCACAGCAGGTTTAGGACTTCCATTTTCATCCAGTTCATACGCAATTGTAGTTGTCCAGAGATTGTCCAAGTCTAAGAATGCCTGCGCCGTGATTTTCCACGTTGGGTAGTTCTCCCTACCTCGCAGTCTGTCAATGGAAATGCTACTACTCGCTTCCGATTTGAACATTTTACCTGTTTTTTTTTATTTAATTTAATACAAAACGAGCTTTAAATTTTATTTAAAACAAAAATGACAAATTAATCAAATTATTGAAACTTTTCTCTTTTTTCGATATCTGGGCCCATAACCTATAAGAAAATTGAAGAATAAAACACGTTGTTAACTCGATGAGTGACACAGATAGAAGAAGGATTTATTATATGAAATAAGTATAAAAGAAAGTATGTACATATATAAAGATTTTGACATATAACCGAAGGGTTACATTTACATTAAACTTGATAGGGTAAACCAACAGTAGATTATATTTGCGAAACAATTGCAGTAAATCTTTTTGACATTAGTCAATGCAGTAAATCTACTGCAATTGGAGTAGTCACAACCCTGCTGAATATCCGACTTTAATATTGCTTATCTGTTTAGATTTGTACCACAGTACACAGTATTCTGTGTACTGTGGATTTGTACAGCTTATTTGAATATATTTCTTTTCGTCTTAAAAGTTTTAAACAAAGCTATCTTAATTATTTTACTTGGGTTATCGACTGATTGACTTAGAACAAGTCATAGAAATAATCCAATCCTTGGCCAAGTTCCCAAATCGATATTCCCACATTCATTTCTTGTGCTAGTTTTATGCGTTCATTGACGGAGAACAAAGTCGGATAGAAGACAATGTGGCGGCCATCAGTTGCTCTAACGAAAAAAAAAAACAAGGTTATTTAAAACATTCAAATTATCGACTTCGTCTTTTACTTGATTTCAAAGAAGTTTTCAACATCGTGCTCGTCGTAGGCGAGTCTTTTTTTGACGTTCTTGACGAGATCGAGAAATTTTGCGGCGATAATGGGACCACCGCCATCGGGAGTGTAATCATTGCCATACATATTCAGGCCCATCAAGATCTTTTTTCGTTTGATTTGAAAGTTTTGCGCTGTAGACGGAACAATGTTTTCAATTGAAGTGCGGATCCAATGGAGTGGAGCATTGGCGCCTGGTCGTTGGACATTCGAAAAATCGTAAGTCATCAATGAGAACGCTGTGACATGGGGACATAAGTGTTCAAAGTGTTTGTTGCTGAAAAGGTTGTGTATTTCTTCGCGCATCGGAGGAATTACCAAAATTAGCTTCAATCCGGCTTGTTTAAGATCTTTGGCTGGAATCAAGAAAATGTGAGACTCAATGTGACTAATTGAAAATCAAAACTCACACAACTCGATGATTAGATTATATAAGTATTGGTCGTCAACTTGCGCAGCGAGCTGTGCCCAAATTTCAAGGACAATTCCATCAAATTGGTGAATTATGCATGTGTTAACAATCAACTCGTTAACCAAATGTCTTTCGTCAGCGCTTGCAAACAATTTGGAGTAATCATTTTCAGTAAACTTATCAAAAATCACTCGAGGGTAAACTATTGAATGAAAAAAGAGAAAGATAGTTTTGTGTCATTCCTAGGAATAAAGAAATTTACATTTAAGGTTCTTCTTGTCAGATCTTCCAGCTTTACGGACATCTTTTACCCAGCCAGTATCAATGTCATGCTTGCCGGCCAATTCATATCCATTACTGGTTTTGAGGATTTGAAACCAAACCGGCGATATCATGTCAAATTTTCTAGCAAACATCTTGGCTACATCGTAGCCATGCGAGTTCCACTAAAACAAATTTTTGTTTCTTAGGATGAATGCAACAGATCAAAAATATTTTACCGCTGTAACATAGCCCAGTACGGTTCCATTGAATCTCCTTAGCGCAGTTTCTTTGTAATAAGCTGCATTCTCGATAATTATATCCCTTGCTGCCGGTTCTTCATCGATTAGGTTTCGATCGAATACACTATCCTCCTGAGGTCCTTTTTTTACTTTGAACTGTTTTGTTTGTTTTTTATTCAGGTTTCCTGGGGATATAGTTGCATTTGTTTGAGCTATGAACAATAATGCTATTGCTAAGAATATGGACTGCATTATAAGTTTTTTTTTTTATCACACATTAAACTGAAGTGGCTATTGAAGTTTAATTAATTTATCAAAGGTCACAACATCGGAGACGGGATCTGATTTTCCCTGTTAGGCAAATAAATCTCCGTACATGACGATAAACAAAAAACATGGATATACAATTCGGAATTCGAAATGTCAAAAAACTAGTTCTTAACACTGATCAGTTATAACAAGATGGGAAAGCTTGCTGTCAAAATGACGTTTGCCAACAAGCTATGGGAGCAGGTTGGCTGTAAGAGTATGCGTGTAATACAAACTAAAAGGAGCAGGTTAGCTGTAAGAGTATGCGTTTTATTGTAATATAATGATACAATTGTCTACATAATAAAAAGCAAGTTTGCTGCAAGAGTATGTGTGTATAAAAAAAAAAAATATAAGTTTTGAGGTATTTGGAGGGTAAAACGTAGGTAGCAGAGATTAAAATGAGTCAAGTATTGTTTGTAAGTTTCGGGTATTTACTCAAAAAAAACGAGTTTGATCAAACCGGTACACGACTTTTTCACCACCGCCGGTTTGCCACCGCCAGTTTTCACCACCGGCCAGTTCACTCCGGACAGTTTTGACACCGCCAGTTTGCCACCGCCTAGGGATGTCGAAAAAATATCGATATATCGATATAACGATATTTTTATTACTGATTTGCCGAAAATTTTGGACGATATTTAATTTTCGATATATCATATATTCGAAATTAAATTCCGCATATCGAAAAGGCATAAAAATTCGATATTTTTTGTGACTAAAAAAAAAAATCTCAAGAGAAAGGAATGGAAATGCTACACAGCAGATAAGTAGACACTGCACTCATAACATGAATATGAATAATTTGAAAACACAACACAATCTCAACTAGGTGCTTTTGCTTGGTCTCACCATACGCACACAATACATTCTCAACAATTTGCCTTTACGCATCATCACACCATACAACAACAACTTTAAGCAAGTAACGTACCTTTGTATTGCTCCCTGCATGTAA
The DNA here is from genome assembly GCA_920937365.1 of Sphaerophoria rueppellii. Taxonomy (NCBI): domain Eukaryota; kingdom Metazoa; phylum Arthropoda; class Insecta; order Diptera; family Syrphidae; genus Sphaerophoria; species Sphaerophoria rueppellii. Next base: position 58,446,614 of record CAKKXW010000002.1, read on the forward strand.
CTAGATGGTCACAATTCTTGATTAGTAACCTATCAAATATATTTTATAAAGTTTCTTAGTGTTCGTTACACAAAAAAGCAAATCCATTTCACAGCTGGTTTTTTTCCTTTGGCTTTAGGCTTTTTTGTTTTTTTTTACAGCTAACAGAGCTGAACTGCCAAACTCAATTGTGTTCTTTTTTCGAGTCAATGCACTGATTCTGAGTGTCGGAGTCGAACCGACGCGCCTCGGAAAAAAGTGATCAAGCATTGTGTGCAAAATGCCAGAACAAACAAATGACAAGCAGTATGGAGAAAAATTTATTACCTAGACAAGAAAATCCAAGCGAAGTTTCTGTGTGATTGTCGCAATTTCACTTTTCTGTGCTTCCGACATAGTACTCATATATTTGATTGCGCCTGCATCTTCAGTTTTCTTCAGAGAGATGCATCTCTTTAATCTCGCAGTACCAAACAATATAAGCCGGCCTTACAGCGAACATATAAATCAAAGAAGTTGTTTAATGACCTCTCAGAAATATATTGGGTTTGATTAAAAAAAACTGAATTCTATATCGTTGTTTTTTATTTTTATTTTAAAATTATGTCTATTGAAAAGCTAGTAATGTTGAGGATTGAATTTGGAAGTATTAGGCAAAAATTATTTTTTTTGTCATATTTTACCGATATATCGATATATCAATATTTTTTAAAAAATATCAAAACGATATTGATATTTTATAAAAATATCGATACATTATATATCGATTATTTTTTTGAAATATCGACATCCCTACCACCGACAGTTGACGCGGGACAGTTTGCCACCGCCGTTCACCACCTACAGTTTGACGCCAGAGCAGATAAGGTAGTGTAAAATAGTGAAATATCTTTCCGCAGGGTGACTGTTTTTTTTGGGCAGATATTTATTTAATCGCTGCTAAAGCGTGCTTTACACGATATCGATTTTCCATATGGACTGTCACCATTTCCATATGGAATATTATACAAATCGTGTAAACGTATTATAAATCCATATGGAAATTACAGATGGAAATTCCATATGGAATTTTTTCATTTAGAACTGTTTCTAAATTTCATCTGTATACAAACGAAATCGAATTTTTCAAAAGACAAACAAAGTTTATATAAAAACATGGGAGTACGAAAAAGAAGGGATTTAGGCCGTGTGCGAATTGGGTTAAAAAGTGGTTAAAACTTGACGTTTGGTTAAAATTTGACACTTCGCATTGAATAAAATGTGTTACAAATTAGACTAGCTGCGGAGCAGGTTAAAATATGACAGCAGTGGTTAAAAATTCATTCATTTTTAATCACAGTTCATCCAATTCGCATACGGCCTTAATGTTATTTTGTGTTTCTTTTTCATAAAAAAAAAATCCATATGGAAAATCCATATCGTGTAAAGCACGCTTAATAAATTTTGAGTTTGTCAGTTCAGGCTCTGTTCAGGTATAGGATATTTATTTGAAATGTATTTGTTGCTCTAAGCATGAACGGATTTTCCAAAATTATAAAATTAAGTACCCAACTCAATGAAACAAAGAACAATTCTTTTTCACTTCACTTATTTTTATTTCCTGAAATATGCCAATGATTTACTATGGAATACGTAATGCAAAAGATAACAAAATATTACAAATTAGTGAATCCATACATCAATAAACTTGCTTCGAACAACAATAGAAAAATTACTTTTTAATCTTTTTTATCAAAAATGGCGGAACCAAATCAACCTAAGCTTTTACTTTAACAAAATGAACGTGCATCGCCATGAGCGGCATGAGCTTTCTTATATAATTATAAATTTGTTGTCTCAACTTAAGAAAAGAAGAAATATATTCTCTAAAATTAGCCAAAGATTAAGGTTATGAGTAATGATGAAACTACTTAAGGACTCGATGACAGTATTGTAATATTCGGCTTGGTTCGACTATTAAAACTTATTCACTATTCAAATAAAATACAAATCCACTTTATTTAAACCACTCACAAACTTATTCATCACTTTCAATTATTATTTTCAAACACAGTGTCTTTACTTTATAGCACCCTGTACTTAAAATATCAAATTGCAGGTAAGGTAGTTTGATATTTGTACTTCACGTATACTAAAGGTAACATCGCACCAGGCAGAGCTGCATATCAGCTAATAGTATGTTCCCACCGACTTGATTTAGCTAATATGATTTATAAATTACGATGAGTGAACTTTTTCCTAATTTAGATTTACAATTATGACAATTTTGACATTACTTTTGATTTTTTTCAATAAAATATTTTGATATTTGACACAACATTTGAATTTTGTCTGTCAAACAGAAAAACAAATGAATTTTATTCAAAACTTGTACGTGAAATCATTCAGCCTGGAATCATCGATTTATACCTAATTAAAAATAAAACAAGTTAATTATAAATGATTGAAAATGTGTGGCTGATCATGAACTTAATTATGTGATTTAGCTAAATCAATTAGATTTAGCTAAATCACGTTGCTAGCAACATGCTATTAGGTCATGTGATTTATAGATTACGAAAAACGTGCAAACTGAACTTTTTACGTAACTTAGTTCGAAAGAAAATCGTTAAGATACTGCCGTCCTAGGTTGAAGAAGAATCTAGGAATCACCTACTTAGGATTGAAATAGCTGTTGAGGTTAAAAAAAATAACACTCGAGTCGATATGTCTTAACTTTTAAACGATCAATAAAGGATAGATAATGGGGTAAACACGATTGGAAATTTTTATAAACTGCTTATTTTACGAGTATATATGTAAGTGAAATATAAACATAAATATAAATATATGCACTAAAACTAAACTAATTATGTTTAGCACTTTTATTTTTCCAATTGATTTACTTAGTCAAAACTATGTGTACCTATAGCTGAGACACCAAACAGTGTATTTGATTTGAAACATACTCGGTGTATTCGCTCTGTATTCGGTGTTTTTTAACAGTTAGGCTTGTTCTGTTCTATTTGATTCAAGCATTCAAGCTTTGGAGAGAAACCAAGCAGTTTATTCGTTCTATTATAAAGGGATCGAATGGTATGCAGTGCTTGTTTTTAAGAATAGTGTATTCAATTTTAGTGTACACTACTTTCTATGCATGCAACAAACAGAATACACTGCAGTACTGTGCTTGGTCAGTGACAGCAAATGAATGTATTCATGCAGACCTCTATTAAACATTTGTAATCACATGATCCTGACAACACACAATAATATTTTCAAAAAATAAATCCAAATTTCTTATCGTTTTTACAGATAGTTAATTATTGATAACTAAAACCGAACGAAGTCGTGCTTTCTTCAATAATTTTTTCAAAAATCTATTAGGAGCCAGGATTCCACGGGGGAGTTCTTTGATACCTTGGAAGAAGAAAGCGGCACGCTTGTGGTCGCACGGACTAGCTCGTCGGATGGGGTAGGTTCTTGCCACTTCCAAAGGTATCTCCCGCTCGACTAAACAAAAAAACCGTGCCAGGAGAAGATAAAGAAGAAAAACGGAAAAGGAATGGGAGAAGGATGTGGAAATCTACGTTAAAAGGATCGGAAAGGGTAACACAAACCAAGGTACATGAGTATCATCCAAGGACAGGTAAGTTCAGTGCTTCATTTTGAAAACAAAAAAACTAACCTAATTCTAACCTAACTAACCTACCTAACCCATCACCAAAATGCCCTACACTAAACTACTAACTAAATCCCTACACCAATTGAAATTTGTTTCACCTAAACTAAAGCACTTCACTTTTTGTCCCCAGATGACGCTCTGCTAGAATCGCGAAACGCTCATCAGATGTTGGCGATGATGATCTGGCCGACCCACCCTTGTATCTGTCCGATACAACCAAATGCTACCTTCGTGGCCGATGTTGTCGAAGGCAGCCCCTAAAACGATCAACCAGCCACAACATTTGTATGTAGTGACGTCACCGTCTGTCGCGTTGATCGAAACCCTTCATCCACAGTGGACGGCTTTGTACAGCCTCCACACACCTACAGTTTTAAATTTAGCAATCCATAGTTTCCAATTCAAAAACACTTTTAAATTCAAAAATTGTGTCCATACATTATGGATTATAAATTTTATTAGAAAAAAAAAAATAAAGATATGTAATTCAATGTTTATAATCTATGTATATTCTAATTCATTTAAATTTCAAATTGTTAATCAAATCAACTACTAAAACTGTGTAGTTACTTTTTTTCTTCTCTTGTTGTTTCTTTTTATTTGCCTCAACGTTTTTCAAATAGTGTATAGGCCTTTTGTGCCAAAAAAAAGAAATAATGTAATGAGACTTACTTGCGGTTTCCTCGATCCTTCGATGTTCTGCCGGCAGCACCTCGTAGCAACGGTTTACCGTATTTCTCTTTAAGTGGTAAATTTTTACCAATTGAAGCGCGTATGAAGGCATGCACCAAAAAGTAATCTAACACAGTATAGATTTACAAAATTACCAAAAAAAAATGCGTACTTAAAACTTAACCAAAAATTATTCCAATTAAAATTAAAATTAAAATTAAGTAATTCATTCAAACGATGTGTTTCTTCACTTTTTCTTTTTCTTCTTTTCTGTTATCTTTTAAGTTTCTTTAGTATTTTTTTTTCAAGTTCACTACACTATATGTATCTTATTAGTTCACTGCCTAATGCTCGTATATGGTTTTGACCTCTTCGTCCTTCAGCCGATCTAATATACTTTTGCTTTTTTGCAGAAGGAAAAAAAAACCTAAGCAGAGGTTGTCCTCAACCTTTGCAAAAATGTACGTTAAAATTAGTGTCTAAGAAAGAAATTTCATATGTTACCTCTGCTATTTTATACTCCTCAGCAAAAGATGGTGCCTTTTTAAGTTATATTTTTCCTGTTCAATGGAATTGTTTTTCCTTTGTCTGGTTTTTCCTTATTATCCTGGACTATGGATCTTATTAATTTTTGTTTGATCAAAAGATTTCTTGACTTTGAAAAACTACCAAGATTTAAGTGTGTGTTAAAATCTGTATAGATTAGTCTCGAAAGACGAATTCAAAACGAATTAATTCATGAGGAAAACACATCAATACTTTTCCTATTGGAAAACGTTTAAGGAAAAAATATTACCGGCCCGTCGACGGCACATAAATGTTTTGGTTCAATTGAGACCGTGTGCGAATTGGATGAACTATGGTTAAAAATGGATGAATTTTTAACCACTGCTGTCATATTTTAACCTGCTCCGCAGCTAGTCTAATTTGTAACACATTTTATTCAATGCGAAGTGTCAAAATTTAACCAAACGTCAAGTTTTAACCTCTTTTTAACCCAATTCGCACACGGTCTGAAAACAGATAAGATTTTACTCTTCGAGCAAATAATATATATCCGCTGCAGAAAAATAAAATCACTAAATGCTGTCTCGCCCTTAATAAAATTATTGAGAACTACATTGCCGATAGATGAACTTACCATTTACTGAACTTCCTTGTCGACGCTGTCATTTTTTCATTTTTCTAAATAAAAATTTATCACCGATCCCAAAAAAAAGTTTATTCTTTATTGAATTTATTAAAGCATTTTGCTCAGTCGCAATTACCCTAATATTGAGGATAAAAATATAAAACAAGGTAATTGTTGCTCGCCCAACAAAAGAAAAGTCTTAATAATTTGATTTTTTGCAGGAATTTAGCCAATGCTTTGATTCTTACAACAAAGGACTTACTTTTAACAAAACGCCCCAAATTCCTTTGGAAGGCAAACTCTCTTCGAATAAGATTCCAATCCACTTGATGGAAGTCTCTACGAGTATGAAGGTCTCATCGATTCGAGTGCCATTGAAAAGTCACAACTTGCCGACGACGGAATTCAAAAATGAAATCGACTATTGCGGACTATTTAACAAAGTTCTGCCAAAGAACAAAAAATGCATTTTTTGGATGCCTCTTTGTTCCGCCGGTTATGTGCACCACATCTTTCGCCATTGGATCACTGGTTCTTGCATCGTGCCTCGATGGTGATGAAAGCAGCAATCGGGTGCAAGTGCTTGAAAGTGTACGTCTGGAAGTGAACAACCCCATCAAAGGGATACAAGTCATCTATTTACTAATGTGTTGGTAACAAAATTGAATGAAAACACTAAAATTGAATGGTTCGACCCTTTTTCGTTTTCTGATTCACCAAAATTGTACGATTTCTTAAAATTCCTTAATTCAAAAGATGTGAAGAAAAGTTTAAGTGGCGAAATTGAGAAATTCAACCATTGTGCAAGTTGTGTTTGCACAACATTCATTGTGACAGTGTGAAAAGTTCAAGTATGATGAAAAATTGGGTTTTATTAAACACAAGGCTATTTGGAGACGTTGCCCTTCGCCAAAACATGACATTTGGAAATCCCAAAAGGCATTAAACTGTCGACTTTGTCTGAGCTGGGATCATCACTATTTACACACTAGAAGAATTAAAAGAAAACATTTTATTTGTATATTTTCTTGTACTATATCTTATACAATAAATCTTAGTTATCATTTTGGTTTGGCAAAATTGTCCTTTTCTATTTCAGAATCAAAAGCATTTCATATATGAAGATCTTCTAAACAAGAGTTTATTTTCGTGCGAAGAAGAATTTGATATCCTCATTAGCTAGTTCACTGGGATTATCATAAAAGTATACTCCCAGATGAAGTTTGCATCTTAGTAAAAGAGCAGGGCAAGTGCAGAGAAGGTGGGAGATTGTTTCCTTTTCTTCCTCGTCCATACAGCTCCTGTAGAAGTCATTTGAGGCTACACAAAGTCGTGTTGGGTGTCTGCAGTCTGCTTTGAGACGCCGACGATGGAGAAGCTGGTGTGGCCATGGACACCGAAGACGAGGAATATGTTGACAGCAAGGAAAACAGTGATGACGATGCCATGAGCTGGAAAGATCCCAGCATTGGGATCATTTCTACGCAAGAATCGACGAGCTGTCTGATGACGAAAATGCCATGGAGACAGAAGAGAAGCCAATAGAGATAGCCAGACTTAGATCGTAGATTGAGGTTGAGGTTGTTAAAACGTTTCCATTTCTGAATACCAACGCGTTTTTTTCCCTTTCTTAGTTTTGATGTAAGTGTCCGTAGCTCAGTGGTTAGGTGCGTTGGCTGCTAAGCAGAACGTCGTGGGTTCGAATCCTACTCGGGCCCAAAGTTTTTATTTCATCTATCACGGACACTGCCTCTTGCGAAGAACTGACAAAACTTCCAAGAGTATCATCTGTCATGAAAAAGTGCTTCTCAACTTTGCCGTTCGGAATCGGCTTTAAATTGTAGGTCCCCTCAATTCTTCACACGCACCCAGAGAATTGTTGATGAGAGTAAGCCACTTAGGCCTTGGCTCTTCAAGAGCTGTCGCGCCACTCTATTTTTTTTTTTTTTAGTTTTGATGTAAGGACTTAAGTCATTGGTGTCATGACAACAATTCTTCTAATGCCTGACAGAAGTTTCTTGGTGGTTTTTTGATCGTAAGTGGGCCATATCTACCTTGAACCAATGCAGTCTGTTTCCAAGACTCCCACAGCAATCCTTACTTCCTTTTGAACCTAAAGCTTACCCTTCTTGAGTTGGAAATAATGTAATTTGGATTCATTACTAGAGAAGTTTTCTCAGAAAGTTTGGCCTTCTCAGTAGTTTCTGACAACTATTTTCCTGAAAAAATAAAGGTGCCGTACGGAATAAAAGACATTGTATTTTTTGCATATGGGAAAAATCTTTCGATAAAAAAACCCATCTTTATTGGCCCACTAAACGGAACAGGTGTTTTATTCCATTAAGAAGTTGTGGGCTAATCCCCTTAAGTACTCTCCAATCGTCCTCCCCTCTCCCTCCTGCAGATCCGTTACAATTCGGAGGATTCGTTCGTCCGCCCGAACGTACTTGATCCTTTTAACAGGTGGCTCCTCCCCGCGGACAAACTGTTCGTAGAGCTTGTCCCGTCCACTTTGGATTCTTTTGAGCGTTTGGATAAATTTCCATATTTCGGGATGGTCGTCTCCAAACTCTACCTGTAGTAATGTAATATATAAATGTTATGATTAAGGCATAATGTCATAATGTTGAGTAACAGTGTAAAAGCTTGACAAAGCCTATAATATGCGAATAAACTAAATAAAATATTAACCAACCTGCATCCTTCGGTGCGCTGCCTCAACGTGATTGTTGGTTCTTCCAACGCCAGTTATTGTGCGCACATACACATTCCACAAACTATTGGGAAACAAGGGCACCCTTCTACCTCCTGTTAATAAAGGTCGACCCAGATAATTGTCTTCGAACCAGTTTAAAACTGGTTCGAGTTCTTGGGGACATTGGAGTACTAAGTCGCTGAAGGCTTCCTCCAAGCGCTCCGGTGGCACGAACGCCATCGCCGCTACTTTCCGTGCCGATAGTGCGAATTCGGCGTCGTGATTGTACCCCGGCAACAAATGTTCGGCGGCAAGTTTTTTTTTCAAATTCTTCACAAAGTGAAAGAAGCATCCTTCCACTGCGGCATTGGGAAATGCGGCCCTTACCGCATTTATTTCGGCCAGCTCAAAATCGCAGCTTATGGCGTCAGGTTGAAGTGCTGGCCAAACCTGCTTTAATGCTCCGAAAAATTGGACGTAAGTTTGCTGTGTTTTGTTCGGGAGTCCACCGGAAACACGAATCCGCCACTTCTCTCCGCCATCACTACAAACACTTGATAGAAAAGCCTTGGGGCAATTCCAAATGAGCCATCGATGAAGAGCTTCTTCATACGATAGGCCCAATTTGCGTTACTTGTCCTTCCGAAGATTATAATTCGGTTCTGACAGTGAGCCCCCGAATCAAACAAGAGAAAATTCTCTGCTTGATCAGGCCCAGTCGAGTACCGGCATATATCCTCCGGAAGAATAAGTTCAGCCAGTGATGTTGGGTTCGGTGGGACACTGCAGGCTGCAGTGCGCTGCCTTTGAACCATTTTTTTGAGTGCATCATGGTTCGGCAACTTTCCCCGCACAGCCTCCGACTGTCCCTCGTATGCACCATTTAATATGGTGGACGTTGACTCCAGCGTCGTTGCTGCCCTCTCCCTTATGTTGGAAACAATCTGTAAACAAAAATTGAAGATCGATCGAATAAGCACGTAAAAATTATTAATATTGTAACGTGTATACACTTTATAAATCTCTATCACTATATTTATTTCTGTACGTAGCAATAAGTTTATTTGTAGTAGTAAGCACTTGTGCATAGGACAGAATAGAATAGTCGAAGCATCTAGTGTTAAAGAGGAGAACTTCTTGTTAAGCATCGAGAACATTCAGCTCCTACAAAAACCCTAGTATTAGTAGTTTCTCGAACCAATTTGTGCTATACATAAAGCCCGTTTGGCGGCGAAGCAGTTTATTGATTATGAACTGCGGTTAAGTAAATATACTGTTTGAATAGTAGTAGTTGAAAACATTTGTGAGTGATTTGAATAAATTGAAGTGTGTTTTATTTACAGTGTGAATAAATTTTAACTGTCGGACCAAGCCGAATGTTAGAAAAGCTAGTGGGAAAAAAACACTCGGACATATTCAAAAATAATAATTAAATCGGTCCAGCCGTTAAGGGAAAGTTCAGTGACATAAAGCTATTCTTAGAAATTTCTTTTATTTGCAACTCACTATCCCTATCAATTTGACTACCCAATGTAATGTTTGCTGGGTCAGCTAGTACATATGTACATAAAATGATTGAAATTAAAAAATTTAAAATCAAAAGTAATTGACGTTGGTGTTGATATTTGCTACTTTCGTAAGAAAGAAAAGATTTCGTTTATAGACGATACCATGCTATATACGATACGGCTACTTCGGCGGCATCGCTTCCGTGGTTGTGTCCCCGGACTTCCTGGATGACGATGCCAGACTCTACTAGAGTGTGAATTCTGGCAAGGCACCCAAAAGCGACCCTCTTATCGCACCTCCAATAGGCTATTATGCCGTCCACACTCTTTTTTTCGAAATTAAAGGTATGGCCTTCATATGCCATTTTCTGGCCATTCCTTTTTGATTTAAAGGCATCCATTATTCTACAAATACATTATACAGGTAAGTTCTTTTAGACAAATGGGGTTTTCGTTTAAAATTACTCACCGGTTTATTAGACGAAATAAGTTTTTAAAATCGCAAATACTGATTCTATGAAATCAAGGCAGTACAATCTAATAATTATAAATACATAAATCAAATGAAAAATAAAGCACAAAACTTTACTTACCGGTAACTGCTGTTTATATTATTTTCCAAAACAAACAATCAAAATGCAAGTTGATACAAATTTGTGTTAACCAAAGCTTGTTTAACAAAACGCAAGTTATTTCAAACGAATATTCAATTGCAATGAATTTATAATATAACCACGAGGCAGTGCTGCCAGATTTTTCAGCAGGAATTCCCCTTTCTTGGTTTGAAAATTCCTCTTTTTCCCCTTTTGCGATAGTGACATTCCCCACAAATTCCCCTCGATAATTAAAACAATTTTTGTGTATGTTTAAATCAATTTTTGAGCTTTAATTTATCCTTCAAACAAATAAACATAAAATACAATGTAAAAAAATAACAAAAATATTAAGGGTATTCACGTAACGAGATAATTTTCAACTTTGCGGAAAAATAGAAAATTCCGCAAAAGATTTAAATGAACACCCCAGCAGAAAATAGTTGCCTAAACAAGGAAAACAAACAGCTGTTTGTTATACGTCAAAGTGAATCTGTTCAATTCACGTCATTCGATAATTTATGTTAAAGTGACTCTTTTTTTCATTCTAATTACATTTTAATTTTTGCTCTTCAAGATGCCAAGAAGTAGTTTTAAAACAAAATTCATTCATTCATTCATTCATTTGTTTGTTGATTCTGATTGATTTTTTTTTTTTTTTTATTTAATTTGACGATAACTTCCCGCTTATGTCAGTTCAGTTGGAAAAAAGATAAAATGAGCGCCAAATTAAACGTCAAAATAAACGTCATAAATTTTATCAGGATTTTTTCTGCAGTTTCTGCTTCAAATTTGTGAGATAAAATTCTACGATTTGCAGAAAATTTTTCCCATACAAATTTTGACAGCTCATTTCTACCGATAGAAAATTCTACGGTTTCTACGGTTTCTATGGGTTTTCCGCGTTTACGTGAATACCCCTATTAATTCAAAAATATTATAGAATAATATTTAGTACGAGAACGACACCGACAATCTTCCAGTTAAAAACGCACAAAATAATTTATAGGAGACGAATAGATTTCCAATCTTTGAAACAAAAACAAAATTAAACTTCCACTTTCTAGTTTCCGCACCAGCTGTACATTTGTGTTAGTTCATGCGCTGTTTGTTTACGCACATTCATTTTTAAATTGGCTAGTTTTGTTTGGTAAGTTAAGTAAGATTTGTGATTCCCCTTTTTTGCTCTAGAAGGCAGTGGAATCCCCTTTTCCTCTTTCACAAAATTTTCGACGTCTATTCCCCACGAAAAGGGGAATTCCCCTCGATATGGCAGCACTGCCACGAGGAACCAAAATTCAAATTCCATCGCCTACTTGATCAAAATAATTTTTCGATTCAGTTTAAATTTTTCTTAGAAAACTTAAAGAGTAAATGACATTCGATAAAAAAAAACAAAGGGGGTATATCCGAAGAATGGGTAGGGGAAATTGCTCTTTTCCTAAATTTTCCGAGTTTTGCACCAATGATTTTCTATTTGTCCATTTGAAAAGCCAACTATGGAACACTTGCGCCTTCTATTACATGCAGAATTTTTCATCAAGAACTATCCATTTTTACTTGCGACATATAAAATATATGGCAAGTATTGAATTCGTAAAAAAAATAAATTGAGATGATGAGATATGACATTACGATGATAGAGAAGTCGAAAAAAGTGGGTCCGGTGATTCCGTCTGTCTGGAAGTTTACAGGCATCTACAGCCTTAACTACTGCTCCGATTGACTTCAAATTTGAAAATTAGAGGTTTGAGCAAAAACTCATATCCCAGCTTTTTTTATTTTTCTTTTAAGATCAAAATTTAGGGTAGCCACCATACGATTTTTAGCCAAAAACCAAAAAATTTCGATTTATTACAAAATGGCTCCTATGATTTTTCTTAACCTCCCTCGAGTTTTATTTTTTTAAACATTTATTTTTTTTATTGCAAATATCCGACGTAAACACAACTATTTGCCGTTCATTGTCGAATTATCGAAAATGCTGGGCGAAACAAGGCCAATTAACTCCGCTTTATGAGAAGGTCAAGCAGCTCGCCTTGGAACGGGAGACTTCGTCAACAACTACCAAAAAAAATCATAAACGCATTTAATATTCATAATTATCAAGTCCTTTTATAAACATTAAAATATTTTCATTTTATTCATTTTATTAAATTTCTTGTTTTTTGTTTGAATAATTAGGTGGGGATGGACATATGAAGGTTTTACAAATCTTCATCCTCCTCGGACAATGCAGTCACTTGTGCTTCTTGTAAATCACGTTCAATTAGCATTTGCCATTCTTTGTCCATTTTGACTTCTGGTGGCAGCAACGCTGGCATGGCCACGAATTCCAGATTTGGATCACCGACCAGCTTGCGGGCTAGCCAAAGGAATGGCTTTTCGATGTTGTAGTTTGACTTGGCTGAGATGTCATAGTAATGAAAAAAAAAAATTCAAATAAATTATTTTGAAAATGCGCACTCTCTGTTTCTTTCTCACCTGCGGCGGAAAGTCTCTTAATCAGACGTTCACTTTAGCCTCTGGCATTCTCCGGGATGCTAAGGCAACCGATGTAGGACTTCTTTCTTTAGGCAGCAGGTGTTTTCTTGTCGTTTGATAATCTAGCTGGATTTCTAAACCTATCCACTACCAGAAAGTGTTCAGAGTCGACATTGCTCCTCGGAAAATGAGCACTTTTAAAATGTCGGATGACGACAGTGTTCCAAAATAAATGATTCAATGATTCAAATCTCTCGCTCTTACACAGTGTTCCGACAAATATCCCATTGTAGTCAAACGTCAAAGTGCGACTGCCGATACTCCTTTAAAAGCCATCGAAATTTTCAATAGCACTTTGTTCAGATGGCATACACCGCGGTGTCAACATTGACAAGTAGCATCCCAGTTTGAAATAGAGAGGCCATTAGAAGTCTGCGATGGAGTAAATAGATGGATATTAGAGTAGAAATGCAGAAGCAAGCAGAGAAAAAAGATCGTCCCATAGAGATGAAGAGCGGAAGATAACCGTTCTTCGGTGGAACAGAAAGGTGGCAAAAGACCGTCATTTCATATCTTTGGGTACATGTCGTAAGATTAAGCCTACCTGTGCAATGGAGAATACTGAAATTCTGATTATTCGATGTTTATCGCAAACAATAACTTTAACATCGCCATGTGCCGGAATATGAAGGAATTTTTCCCACGAAGCATTTGTCTTAACTGCCTTCGACCATTTCAATGTTTTCTTTGTCATTTTTTCTGAAAAAAAAATCAATATTACGGGATTACCTTTCCCCATACCAACGACATCTCTTACCATTGTACATAGCTATGCTGATATTACAAACGGAATTTTCGACATCAGGAAAATTGGCATACGAAGTTGGCGGAGTATAATACATGCAGCTTTTTGGTCTCGATATTTAATACCATTCCCATTGTTTGCCATCGTATTCGGGTACAGTGTTTGCTGTTTTCAGAACTGGTCGTTTGACCGACAACAATGGTCAAATTGGTTTGATTGTTGAACAGTATCGTTGGCGAGCTGTCGTCGAATATACTCAAAAAGAATTGAGCTTTCTTTTCGATGAGCGTTGCTGATAATGGTAACGATTGTTCATTTTGCTAGACACTGAAACATTTACGATTGAAAGGATTCATGAGAACAATTGGGATGGAGATGTCAGAGCTGGCGGAAGACGTTCGCACACAAACGAAGAAAACGAACGCCGAATCGGCTGTTCTTGAGGATTTTTGACCCTTTATGTCATGGAAACCCTCCAGACACATTCCAATACTATAAGAAATAACACATAAGCGAATTGGAAGGGCAAACAAATAAAGTTATCCTATGTACCTGTATTCAGTTATCGTTCCTGTCGACACCGGAATTCCATTTTCTTTGGCAAGTTGTTCGATTCTATTCCGACTAGTACACTCTTTGTGATCCAAACAGAAGGACGACACGACCAATGTTTGACTGGTCATATTCGCTATCACATATTTTGGTTTCAAAACGAAGATGTTTCTTTCGTTCTCTGTGCAGAATGTCAAATAAAACTTATACACCTGATCCCTTCCCAATATCACAATATCAAGCGATTCATTCTCGTTCAGACAGTAGCACTTCCTCTTTGCTGTATCAACAGTCTTATCGAAAATAATTGGCAACGACGTCCACCATGATCTATCGACATCGTTTTGAATAGAAAGGATGAATTCTGTTTTGATGATAGGCATCAACATGCCAATTTTATTGGAATCGACAACAGTTGAAATTGTTGAATTTGCGTTTTGAACTGCGTTTTGTGTCCGGTGGCGTTTATAAAAGTTCCCCGCCACTTCCAAAGTGAGAGTGCAAGAAAACTCTCGACTTTTGCAGCATTTGTAGAGGACGTCTGTTGCTTTACTCGAATTCGGAGCTCTTCGTCATCATTCATTGGACAGTTGATGACTGTTGGTATACTCAGTTCGGCAATTGACTTGTCAACTGTCCACACGTTCACATCATACCAAAAGAATTTATTCCTGCTTTGAGTGTCAAATTGAATTCAGGTGTTTTTTTTTTTAAACTAAATAAACAATTTGATTAGCAAATACTGTTTGTTGGGATATTCAAATTTGTCAACTCACTCAACGATGAATGTTAATCGGTGATCTGTTTGATGTGTGGCTGGAACAAAGATAGCATGTTTTTTACCTTCAGCTGGAATAGTAAATTAATTGATTACTGGTGCAACTTTCGATGCTGTCATTGGGCAAGTCATCATGGAACGAACTTCGAAAATTGGCCAAATGCAAATTAGAATTTTTCTGGGTGATATGTGACTGTGATAAGTTCGAGAATTGGTTCGGGAGACGGTTCGAGACGGGAGCTAGAAATTAATTAGAGAGACCATGTGTTTGAAGAGCCTGAAGACAAGTTGACTTGTTTGATTTTCAAATTACCTTTAACAAGCCAGGGAAAGCTTTTATTGGATTTTGGGAATGTTTCCAGTTTGACCTTTTCCTCCTTCAGACGTGTTGGGATTTATTCAATCATGGAAATCTGAATCCGAAATATCTCAGTTAAAATGCTGAACATGGTTTCGGGAATGATTTGGGCTATTTTACGAATGTAGTATTTGGAAACGCGACGCTAGGTTTTTACTTTTTGCCTGAAGAATTTCGGCATTTATCAGAACTGAAATTAAACTAATATTTCTTCATTTTCACTAGATGAAAAAAAACCTTTTTTGTAAATAAACAATTTTTCGATAACACTAAAAAATTTGACAGTTCTTTAAAAATTGGTTTTTGATTTGGACTGTCGGTAAATTACTACTGACAAAGCACTGCCTTATCTGCTCTGGCGTCAAACTGTCCGGTGGTGAACCGGCGGTGGCAAACTGTCCCGTGGCAAACTGGCGGTGGCAAACTGGCGGTGTCAAACTGTCCGGTGGTGAACTGGCGGAGGTGAACTGGCGGTGGCAAACCGGCGGCGTCAAACAGTCCTGATTTGGATCAAACTGAGTCAACGTTCAAACAAGTTATTTCGAGTTTTTTTATTCATGAGTATAATTATTTACAAGTCATCCCTTATTTCAAACGAGTTCAAACGAGTTTACTGATTGAAAGTAGAATCGCTTACAATCACCACTCCATTATTCATGGCGCTTGTAAGTAAATCGAGAAATATTGTTTGGTTTGTTTGAGATTTGCGTGCTGAGTTGAAATGTAGGTAAGGTATCTATGGTCAGGATAGGAGGGTTGTTTTTATCATTGTTTTGTTCATTCTCGAATTTTTATATCAATTAAAAATTTTTCGAACATAATAGAAACGAATGGAAATAAGGAGATCTACATATTTTGATTAAAAATAAATGTTCGTAACATAGGTAATATTCAAAGTTTATTTAAAAAAAAAAAAAAAAACAAATAAAATTTAAAAGTCCAAAACAAAAACTAATAATAATAAAATAAAAAAAATTATAAAGCAAACATTAAAAAATAAGATCAAATAATAAATAAACAATTAAAAAATCTAACGTAATTATTATTGGAGAAATTAAACTTCAGTGATTTTTAAATAGGAGTTTGTAACCATTAAATCGTTCGCTGTTTCCGGGTTAAGCCTCGTTCGCTTTTCAGTGATTATATTCCCAAATTGAGAAAACGCTCGTTCAGATGGTGCAGATGTTGCTGGTATGCAATTTATAATCTTATGTGCTTCATACAATCTCTTAAACGTATTTTTGTGTTCAAACCACCATTGTAGAATGTCCGCTGCCCCTTCTACAACAAATTAATTCATTTCATTCATAACTTAACCTTAAAATGTTCATTAATACCTCAATTTTTGTTTTATTGCTCTAATTACAAAAAGCCAACAACCCACCCTAGAAAAGGATTAGATATATATTATCCAGAAAGTAGTAGGTAATTTGGTTATAGTTAGAAGGTCAGATATGTAATAAAAAGATTAACAATATTCAATATATCCTTGCAAAAACTGCATTCTCTACCGGAAGCAGGTATTCCCACGACATAATCTTCTTCAATCACTATTTTCTATTCAGGTATAGTAACATAACATACCTAACCTACATTTAATGTTTGCTTGCATTCATTAATAGATCCTTTGTTTAATTAATGTGAAAATTAATGTTTCCAGTGCGGATTATTTTATTTATGACTGCAAATACGGCTACCTAACTCATTTATAAATATTTTTATTCATTAAATAATAACCCATACAAAGCCTGCATCTTTCATTTTTTTCTTCATAGAGAACAAAAAAATTGAAACATCCAATCAATTTTACCCGAAAACTCGAACATGCTCGAGTAAGTACAAGTGTGCTATTACACGATGAAACTAGTTTCATGCAACATCTTCGAATTCTGCTTTGTTATCATATCCTGTTTCTCGATTGGTATTACACGATGAAACTAGTTGCATGAAACTTATTTGACAGTTCCCTTTTCTTCTCATTTCGCTGTCATAAAATGTCAAGCAATTGAAAAATAATTTCAAGTGTTATTTTGTTCAACTTATAAAATATGAATATTATTTCATTTTGTGCTAAAAATAAATTAAAAACAAAACAAAAACTCAACTAGTTACTTCTGAATCAAATAAATATGTATTGTGAAATGATTGCAAATGAGTGGTATAAAACAAATACACCGCCAGATGCCAGATTACTGCCTCGTACTCTAGCAAAACACAAACAAACATGTGCATCCACTTCCCCCACTAGAACTGGTACAACACGAAACCCATTGGAGAGCGATGAATACATAATTCCCTATCCAGTTGATAGAGAATCAAGACGAACAAACAACAGGTATGTCCTCGAAGCTTTGCGTAAAAAATTCAACTTAAAACAAGATGAAATCGATAAGGTTCTGCAAGATGAGGCTGTTCAAATGAGCTATCGGGAAAAGTTCCTAACCACGTCCCTTGAGATTCTTATAAAAAACAGTTGTTTTGTTGCGGCTTAGCTTAAGAAATTTCCCATTTTGCTTTTACCTTTCAGATGATTGGAATTGGAACCGACAATGTGAATCTAGATCAATTCAAACATCACTTTGTGGCGGCCTTGGGAACAAATCGAGAATCCTGGGGATACTCCTACTACGGCATGAAACAACACAATGGCTCACAAATCCAATACGGCAGTAAATATTCCCAAGGATGTATTGTCGGTGTCTATTTGGATCTAACACGAGGGCACTTAGAATTCTTTCTCAATCGTCGTTCGCTGGGTATAGCTTATACCAACATACCAATTCATCCGAATATTCAGATCTATCCAATGGTGTGTTCAACAGCTGCCAAATCTGCCATTCGTCTGATAAATTCAACATCACAATTGGATTGTCTCGAGTTGAGAGCATTTAAAGCGCTTTCCAAACAACCGTCATTATTGAAACAACTCAAAGAAATGCCAGGTTTAAGATCGATTTGGAAGTCGTATTGGTTTTTTGTGCCACCAACGAGGTATTCGAGCAGATCGACACAAAATGAGTTTGATTTGGAGGATGAAGCGGTTCTATCGACATCGAGGTTGACTCGTTCCATGCCGCGAGAGCAGAAATTCAAAGGTACTATTTGACAGTGTTAAATTTGCTATAAATTTGCTATTCTAAATGCCATATGATCTTTTTTTAGAAGAAGAACCTGATATAATGACCTCTACACAAATGCCCATAAGATAGCCCTACGATCAGACAGTGATGACGAATATTCGCTTGAATATGACTGGTTCTGGTAACAAGGATGGCAAGATAACTGTTTCTGCCCTGGAAAGACTCAATGCTTTACAATTTTAAAATACAAGCAAGTTGCATGTTTTTAGATAAATAAATTCTGTTATTTTAAGTAAAAAGTCGCCTTTAAATTTAAATATATTTTTATTGTTCTCTACGTCAGAAAAAAGATCGAGTCTAATGACATTGAATAAATCTGCAGCTATCGCAGTTGGTAATTGTATAGTTCCAAGTTCTAAATTTTAAAATATTCAAATTAAAAATGAAAAAACGAGCACTTGATCTAAGACGAGCAAACATAATATACCTCATACGATTAAAAATTAAGTTTAAATAAAATATAAAAAAGGAGCGGGGGAAAGAAAGGACTAATTTAAACAAAAAGAATTTGATTCCGAAGAGAAAGAAACAAAAACAAAAAAACCATCAACTAAATAAGATACGAATTTCTATTGTACACTTAAATGCTAGTAATGAATATAAGCAGATGCTTGTGAACCCCTTAATCCATGTCGTCATCCTCATCCTCCGAAATAGTATACTTCTTCTGCGAACGCTTCCGCCGACTCGATTTCTTCGCTGTCGAGGAATTCGAATTCGATGCACTCGATGCTGGTGTCGGTGTTACTGGTATACTGCCCGAACTTCCACCGACGCTTTTGTTAATTTTCAATTTCATCTTAACCGATGACGAGCCACCGTCATCGTCCGAATTGTCTTCGTCTTCATCGTTTTCCGATTGCTCGGGCGATGCCGGTTCATTCGAACTTAAAATTCGATTGCGTGCTGCCGAAAATACTTTTTGCAACTCAATTGAATCCAAATAGATTAAGCATGTGTCTTCGTTATATATTTGTGCATTGTGACATAGCTGGACAAAGTCTTTTTCCAAATCGGCGAATTCGGCGTATTTGCCATCTTCGATGCGTTGTTGGATTTTCTTTATGTCCAGTGGCCGTTTGATGATGTCATAGTAGTCGGGAAGTTTCTGACGCGAGGGAACTTTTATAAATGGTTCTGCCAAATTGCGACCTTCCTCATTGGTATATTTGACAACCGAAATGATTATTTTGTGCATTTGCTTCTTCAAACGCTTATCGATTGGTTACTTGCGACGCTTCATCATTATGAGTGAATCATCGTCAGTCTTCTTTGCGACTCTTGCGTTTTCGACTGCGTTTGCGTTTCAAATCACGATCTTCGTCCTCTTCTTCTTCGAACTCGGCGCCATCGTCGATGGCTTTGAGCCATTCTTTTTCGGTCAAACTATCGGTGTTGTCGACTTCCTTGCGTTGACGCGAACCTCTTCCAAGGATGATGTCATCCTCGTAGGTATGCCATCTCTCGACTTCGTCGTCGTCTTTGGTCAACCAATCGGGCAGCTAGGATTCGTCGATTAAACGTTCTCTTCCCGGATGAATCACCTGGTCTTCCTTCCTCCGATCGACATCCATTTTCTCGAACAACTCGAGTTCGTCTTCACTTCGAGCTATCATCATATTGATGACTGCATCGTCGGGCACTTCGTTTTCTTCCTCCTCCTCACCATCGTCCTGATGCAAAATCGTCTGCAAGAACTATTGTCGTTCGCTACCAGTTGACTTCTGATCGAACATACCAGCCTGAATGACTTTTTCGTCCATGTTCAATTTGTATCTGGCCGCAGCTAGAATACGTTCTTCAACCGAATTGACAGTCATCAAACGAAGCACTCGCACTTCGTTCCGCTGGCCGATACGATAAGCACGATCTTGTGCCTGTAAATCCTGATGAGGATTCCAATCCGAGTCGAAGATGACAACAGTATCGGCTGCCTGCAGATTGAGACCTAAACCACCAGCACGAGTCGACAGCAAGAACACAAAGTAGTCCGAGTCCTTGGCGTTGAACTTCTTCAGAAGATCACCACGATCTTCGGCTTTGGTTGTACCGTCCAAACGTAAATAACCAAATTGACGCCAGCCGAGATAATCCTCGATAATTGTCATGCATTGCGTCATTTGACAGAAAAGCAAGACGCGATGGTTGGGTGCTTTCAACTTTGGCAGTATTCGATCGAGCAACTCGAATTTTCCCGAAACACGATAGAGATCAGGGCCTGGAATATGATTTTTGTAAACAAAATTGGTTACGAAGAAAATATCAGTGCTACTTACCAGAAACCACTCCATGTCCGCCAATATGATCGCAATACTTCTCCTCAATGTGCTGGAACATGAACGGATGGTTGCACAACTTCCTCAACTGGACAATGGTGTTCATCAGAGCCTTAGCACCGCCCTTGCCTTGTTTACCTTTCTCTGAGCCGTCAGTTAGCAGAACGCCCTTGCTTTGCATGTGTTTGTAGAGTACTCGTTGCAATCCAGACATCTCACACTTGATGATGTATTCGACCTTCTCGGGCAATTGATTTTCGACCTCCTTCTTGAGACGACGCAGTAAGAAGGGACGCAATACTTTGTGCAGACGACGAATAATCAAGATGGTTTCTTCCTCATTCAACTCAACCTTCTCGCCAGTGGTTGCGAACGGTGCATTGAACCACTGCTCGAATGTCGAGCAGCTCTTGAATATAGACGGCACAACTAAAAATGTGACTACTGACAAATGACAAAGGGATAATTTCCATGAAGTCAAAGGAACAAAATCAAAAAGAACAGCAAAAAAAAGAAAAGAGCAACGAGAGACGTCAAATTTGTTGCACGGAAAATTTTACCCGTGCGACACGAGTCGATTTTTTTTTGTCTCATGTTTTCGAATTTTGTTTCTCTTTTGCACTTATGGGGTTCGAAAAGTTGCACGCAACCAGTTTCATCGTGTAATAGCACACCAAGCAAACAAATAGCTTGTGATTCAATCTGACTTGAAATGATCGAAAACGAAAAATATTTACGAGTTTCCTCTGCTTGCTTGGTTTGACTTACAAGCCTTTTTACTTATGAATCAATTTATTCATAAATAAGGGTTGCAAACGAACGAGTATGAACAAGCACACAAGAAAAAGTTGGATGTGTTCGAACTCTTCAAACATACTCATTTTAATCTCTGGTAGTTAGGTTTCCAATCTTGTTATGACTGATCAGTGGTTCTTAAGCCACTGACCAGAAGCAACAAGATTGGAAACCTATGTTTGTCATATTCCTCAATTTTTTATAAAACGCATACTCTAGTAGCAAACTTACTTTTTACTTTTTAGGCAACTCGTACCATTAGGCGTTTTTCTTTTTTAGTCCGTATTTCTTTTTTAGCTCAGACATATCTGAGCGCTCATCTTTTGTTTATTGTTTCGAGCTCATTTAAGATTGATGGAGTAGATGGAGTAAAAATATACGCGCTGCCAACTTCATTTATTTTGTTCATATCATGAGTGAGATGACGCGAAAAAAATGAAAACGGTGGCATTCGGCGGGCGAAGCAAGTTGTTCTTCGAATGAAGGTAAATAATAAATCATTTTTGTCAGCTTTTAAATTTTTATTTTTATGTGACAGTTCCGTGCTCGGGTTTGTTTCTTTATTAGGCGTTTTTCTTTTTTAGCTCTGAGCAGGGTACGGAGCTGTCAAAAAAAACCCGTATTTCTTTTTTAGCTCAGACATATCTGAGCGCTTAACTTTTGTTTATTTTTTCGATCAGACCGTGGTCAGAGCGCGATCTACGAGCTCGGTTAAAATTGATGGAGTAGATGGAGTAAAAAGTTACGCGCGGCCAACTTCATTTATTTTGTTCATATGAGTGAGATGACGCGAACAAAAAAAAAAAAATAAAAACGGTGGATGTGGCGGGCGAAGCAAGTTATTTTCCGAATGAAGGTAAATAATAAATTATTTTTGTCAGATTTTCAATTTTTATTTTTATGTGATAGTTCCATGCTTAGGTTTGTTTCTTTATTAGCTCGGGAAGGTCTGAGCTTGCTCTGCTCAGACCGAGCTCGATGTGCTCAGGCTCTACTCCGCACCCTGCTTAGAGCTATGAAAGAAAAACGCCTATCATTACAATTGCACACATCCTCATGCAGCAAACTTGCTTTTTAGGTTGTAAGCACTGATCTCTATATTACACTGGACAGTGTATCCATACAAAAAAAGTGACTCCATTTGAAGATTGTTATAAAGTCGAAAAGGAAAAAATTCGTTTAACAGTATAACAAAAACAAACGACAAAGAATCCCTTATCTCTATATTACTGATCTCTGTATCGATGCAAAGAACCAGTGATCACTTTATAACAAGATTGGAAACCTACCTACGTTTTACCCTCCAAATACCGCAAAAGTTATTTTTTTTCATACACACATACTCTTGCAGCAAACTTGCTTTATTATGTAGGCAATTGTATCATTATTACAATAAAACGCATACTCTTACAGCTAACCTGTGTCTTTAAAATTGTATTACACGCATACTCTTACAGCTAACCTGCTCCCCTAGCTTGTAGGCAAATGTCATTTTGACAGCAAGGTTTCCAATCTTGGTATAAGTGATCAGTGCAAAGAACAGACTAGTTTGTTTTCATTTATAGGCGTTTTGCTTTTTTAGTTCGGAACATTGTATATAGAGAATAAATATTAAGTTTTTTTTTTCATTTGTATAATTGTATTAATAAATAATATAATAGACCATTAGGTAAGGTTAGGTTGGAGTGGCTGTCTGGATGTAATAGACTCACTTAGACCTCAAGGGTCCATTGTGATACCACTAATGAGGTTACTCATGGGAGAGTAATGAAATTAAACAAACCATTTTGTACTTTTAATGAAGTTAGAAAGACATTTTGTGTCTATCTTTGCCAGTTCACCGCGGTATTATCGAAGAAGGGATTACCGAGATATTTATTTCTTCTATTGGAGAGTGCTGGACATGTACACAGAAGGTGTTGGATTGTTTCCTGCCCATATTTGTTTGGTTGCTAGGCAGGTGGTACCCTGTGACCATCTAGCATTTGCTGATTCTAGAGCATATTGTTTGAGAAGATATTTGCATGTAGCAAGTGGTGTTCCTATGTTATGTTTTTGTCTTACATGAGGCAGAAGTGTTCCGTTTTTGGCGAGCTCATCGGCTTTGCAATTTCCCGGAATGTCTCTGTGGCCCGGCACCCAAATGAGGTGAATATTAAACTGTTCCGTCATCTCATTCAGAGATGATCGACAGTCGTGGACTATTTGAGAGTTTGTGGAGACAGACGTGAGAGATTTGAGAGCGGCTTGGCTGTCCGAGAAGATTCGTATATCCTTGCAAGATATAACGTTTTCTTTGAGCCAGGATAGTGCCTCTTTAATCGCCATTACTTCTGCCTGGAAAACACTACATTGATTGGGAAGTCTGTATGATAGACTGAGATTCAGTTGTTCCGAATAGATACCACTTCCAACTCCGTAATCGGTCTTTGAATCATCTGTATAGAAGTGTATCGTATTGCCTTCCAGGGGTGTCTCTTCTTCCCAGGAAGATCTTGAAGGGATGGAGACATGGAATCTTTTATCGAATACCATTTTTGCGGTGGTATAGTCTAGGCGATCTGGGATAGATCTGAAATTGTCTAGAATAGTAGTATGACCAGTATTGTTACTGTTCCATTGAGAGGTGGCTCTGAGCCTCACACATGAGTTGGCTGCCACCATTTTGGAGAAGATGTCAAGAGGTGTTAGGTTTAAAAGCACTTCCAGGGCTGCGGTTGGTGTTGAGCGAAGTGCTCCTGTGATGCACATACCTGCTGACCGCTGGACTTTGATGAGCTTATTTAAATTTACCATCTTGTCCAGTGCGGTCCACCATACGACAACTCCATATATGAGTATCGGTCTGATTACCGAAGTCTATAGCCAGTGGGTTATTTTTGGGGAGAAGCCCCATTTTGATCCTATGGCCTTTTTACAAGTAAAAAGCGCTACGGTAGCTTTTTTTACTCTTTCATTAATATTAGCCTTCCAATTTAGTTTTTTGTCTAAAATGAGGCCTTAATATTTAGCTTGGTCGGAAAAGCTTAATGGTATTCCTTTAATCTTGGGTGGGCTAATCTGAGGAATTTTGTACCTTCTCGAGAAAAGTACTAGTTCTGTTTTATGTGGATTGACGTCCAAGCCACATTGCTTAGCCCAATTTGTTAGCCTATTTGAAGCATTTTGTAGGAGTTCCGAGAGAACTTGGGGATGTTTCCCAGATATGGATATTGCAACGTCGTCAGCATAAGCAATCACCCTGAAACCCTCTGCTTCCAGTGATGTTAGTAGGTCGTTTACTACCATGTTCCATAAAAGAGGCGAAAGGACCCCACCTTGGGGGGTACCTCGATTCACCGATCTGGTGGTAGTAAAGCTTCTCATGCTAGAAGTTATTGTCCTGCTTTTGAGCATTAGACTTATAAGATCTATGAGTGATTTCTCTAAATTCAGCTTGTCCATTGCTGTTGTGATCGCCTGGTAACTGACGTTGTTGAAAGCTCCTTCAATATCTAGGAAAGTACTAGGTTATATTCTTTGTAATTGAGGGAATATTCAATACTACGCACCAGCGAATGAAGTGCTGTTTCTACTGATTTTCCCTTAGAATAAGCATGTTGAGCTGTGGAAATGAGACATGGTTTTAAGTTATGTCTAATGTAAGTTTCAATCAATCTTTCCAAGGTTTTGAGAAGGAAGGATGATAGGCTGATTGGTCGAAGATCTTTAGGGTTAATGTTATGATCTTATAATATCTAAACAAAGATATTTTATATCAATTACGTATTTATTAAAATAAAGAATAAAAGAATCGCATCCAAACTGTATAAAACTTCAAGCTTGTGTGTATTCAAAATGGTGTTTAGCAGATGGTGAAGATAATCGTTCAGGGATGTCAACAATGGTCAATAGTATCTCGATTATGTCCAGGGAAGTCAACACCTCCCTTACTTAGGAAAGATTATAGTCTCTCATCCAACCTGGAGCACGAACACATCTTCCAGGTCTTGTCCTTACTGGTTCCGGAGTGACGCTTCTTAATGGGAATCCGCAGAAATCTGAATCATTATCAATCGATTCGTCGACTCTTGAATCGTTTATATTACTTGTTATATTTGGAATTATTTGGAGTTTCTTCAACCTCTGGCTGATTATGCGAAAATAAATCCAGCAAGTCTAAAAACGAATCTGATGACTTTTTATTGTTGTTTGATGGAGTATCAGAATATCTTAATTTGAGCTGATTCGTATGAGAGCGAATAAGTCGATTTTTGTTTCCATCACTAACCAGGACTTGTAGTTTACGTTGCCTTTACGTTCAATCACTGTTCCGGGAGCCCAATGCTCCTGATTGCTACGGTATATCTTAGCGTAGACCATATCACCAGCGATGAACTGTCTACTCTTGGCACTGTGTTGTTTATTAAATTGTTGATTTTGCTTTTCATTCGTCGTCGTTGAAGAAGGTTTTCTTGGCTTTAGCAAATCCAAAGAAGTTTTGATTTTCCTCCCGATGAATGCTTCGGCTGGAGATTTAAAACCTTCAACATTTCGGTTTGGAGTAGAGCGGTAAGTTTGTAAAAATGTTTCCATGTTATTAAGACCCGTCCCTTCGTTTTTAAGTTTTTTCAAGGTTCGCTTGAGGGTATCCACGAATCTCTCCGCTTGTCCGTTCGATTGCGGATGGAACGGTGCTGTTCGAAGATGCTGGATGCCTCGAGACTCAATAAAACTTTTGAATTGAGCACTGGTAAATTGAGTTCCGTTGTCCGAAACCAATTGTACACAGTCTCCGTAGCGAGAAAAGAATTCATTCAGCTTACTTACAATGACTGATGAAGTAATGCTGGTAATCTGGAAGACATCAAGCCATTTCGAAAATGAGTCAACAACAATGAAATAGTAGAAACCATCGGTTTCGATATCGATATGAATGCGCTCCATGGGCAATGTGGTCACGGGCGATGACTGAAGCGTTGTTTTAATTGGTGTCTTCGCGGCGCTGGCACATGATTGACACTGGCGGACGAAAGTTGTTATATCGTCATCTATCTTAGGCCAGTAGACATGGCCTCTAGTTATTGTCTTCATTCTTTCGATTCCTGGGTGTCCTCGATGCAATTGTTTTAAAACTCGATTTTGGAAGCAAGATGGAATAACTATTCGGTCGTTGAACATGAGACATCCTTCGACAACAGATAACGCATCTCTTCTGGCGTAGAATGGAGCTAGTTCTGGTGAATGTTTGGTTTCCCATCCGGATTCCATAATACTGATGACTGATTGAATTAATTTACTCTTATGAGTTGCGCTTTTGACCATTTCGAAATTTAAGGGTAGCACTTCGAATGCGCTTAGCAGGTTTGTTGTAGAGTCTTCTTCGAATTTCAAATTTGCAATGACAACTTCTTCGTCCAAATCTCTTTTGGTGTCCTGCAACCGGGAGAGAACATCAACAAATCCAAATTCTTTGGTGGAAACATATTGGATGTTGAAATCGTACATCGTGAGAGTCAGTGCCCATCTTTGTAATCGATTTGCAGTATGAGTTGGTATTCCTTTTTTATTCCCAAATATGGCTTTGAGTGGCTTGTGGTCAGTCAAAAGAGTAAACCTTCGGCCAAAAACCATTCGGTGGAATTTTTTCACAGCAAATATTAGTGCCGCTGCTTCCTTCTCTATCTGACTATACCTTGCCTCAGCTGGGGTGAGAGACCTTGCCGCGTGCATGATGACCTTTTCAGAGCCATCTGGAAATGTATGAGCAATGTATGCACCCAAACCAACGTTTGAGGCATCTGCTGCAACTCTGATTGGTAAACTGGGATTGTAATGTGTGAGCAAAAGTTCGGAAGAGAGAATAGCCTTAAACTTTTCGAATGATTGACGACATTCTTTGGACCATACGAATTCGACGTTGCCACGTAGCAAATTGTCCAAAGGTGCTCGAATCTCCCTCATTTGCTTCACAAATTTGCCATAATAATTTACAGCTCCCAGAAATGACCTGAGCTCAGTGATGTTCGATGGTGCTGGCATGCTCTTGATACGCTCTATTTTGTCCGGATCTGGCCTCAAACCGTTTTTATCTAAAATATGGCCAAGGTACTTGAGTTGAGGAACGAAAAACACACATTTTTCGATTTTGACTCGGAAATTAAACTCCAAGAGGCGTTGAAGTACTTGGTGCAAAATGTTCAAATGGTCTTCGAAATTTTTCCCTCCGATGATGAAATCGTCAATATAAGCTGCGGCACCTTCAATACCCGCCAAAACAGCATCTGCAATTTGTTGAAAAGCACCGGGGGCTGGCTTTGTTCCAGGTGCTAGCCTGTTTGGTCTAAATAACCCCTTATGGGTATTGATAGTAAGCAACTTAGCTGATTCAGACGTGACTTGGACTTGATGAAACGCGTCCGCTAAATCTATATGAGTGAAGATTTCGCTGTCCCCAATTTTGGTAAAAATTGCTTCTGGTGTTGGAATGGGGTATTCATGCGACTCCAATTGATCATTAAGGCCTGATGAATAATCTCCGCAAAGACGTACCTCTCCTGAAGACTTCTTCACAACCACGATCGGGGCTGCCCAGTCCGAATAATCGCTTTCGACGATTAAAATATTTGGACGTTGCTAAACCCATGATGGCAAACCGCATAATAGGCTGTTATTGCATTTTGTATAACCACATTCAAATGCACAGCTCGGACAACAATCTTGAGCAAAATCCATTAAGATCCAATTCAAATTAAATGAGAAATTATCTTCTTTCTCTGTTTTGATAAGAATATACATAATTTTGTGTTTTTGTTAAGACGTTTCCTTTGTCATCTTCCGAAAACATCATGATTTTTTTCGCAAATACACCCCTCACCTCCAGCAAATTGGAAATTGCCCAAAAAATGTCTTCCGACGTATTTTCGGGTTTGGGAGATCAGCCTTCCTTGTAATGCATTCATCTAAGAAAAGAAGAATGGATTTGTGATCCCAAGCTTAAAAAAGAGCAAAAAATATTATTTTATGGATAAACTTAGGAAAAAACAAAATATGCAGTATCAAACAGTTGCGTTCTGGCACATTATTATCAGCAGCTCTGGATGTTGCTCTTCGTTTGTTTCTGCCCAAAAAGGAAATACGTATACATATATTTAACAAAAGATCTGAGAACTTACCCGCATTATTCTCCGTTTCAGCTGGAGGTGGCTGATTGCATTGTTCGATGTACATCCTTGCAAACTCGAGATCTAAAAAAACATTAATTTAATTACCGTTCATAATTCTGACACAAACTTCATCGTCGTCATCAATCCTCGATGGCTATTTGATTCAATAATCATTTTCGTAAGAATTAATTTTACTTTTGAACATTTTATCACAGGCAGTTTATTATGTACTGCCTGTACTGAGAGCTTTTTAAAAATCAGTGGCGCGCTGTTCTCTACACCATACCCAATTGAAGGGAACTCCTTTAAAAAGTTTTATAAAACACTCGAATCGTAAAGATTTCTTTATTTAATTCAGTAACTCTTTTAGATCTTGTCTGTTTTGGTCTTTTTATTGTTTTTACTTATAATGACTGATAATTTCAGAGTCGATTATTGCAATATTCGTGGGCTAAGAATTAATTTTCTTGCTGCGTACATCCACACTGTTTCCAACAGGCCAGCTGTATTGGCACTGAGTGAAACCCAAGTAGGTGAGAGTACCGACCCTACTGAATTTCTTATTCATGGGTATTGCTTAGTGCCTTTATTCTTCCCCCACCATGGTCTCGCCGTCTACATTAGGAATGATGTTGCTTATCAATTCTTACCACAATATGGTCGCTGTTCCAACCCTTTTTTCAATTTTATGTGGTTCAAGTTCTCCGTAAATAAGCACATCATTCACTACTGTTTTCTTTATCGAAGCCCAAATTTGGACAGAGCTTCAACTTCTCGCGAATTTGACGCTCTGTCTGACTCCATCCAAAGAATTGTTTCCCTGTATCCTCACACTGAAATCGTTATTACGGGCGATTTCAATGTACACAATTCTTCGTGGCTTCTCCATTCGGGTCAGACAACACCCGAAGGAATGTGTGCTGAGATCTTTGCTGAGTTTAACCACCTAACTCAGCTTGTCACCGAGCCCACTCGAATATCGGACATTAATGGCCAAGCGGAAAACACTCTTGACTTGTTTCTTACATCTGACCCTGATAAATACGCTATCAGTGTATTAACGCCTCTAGGCAGATCAGATCATAGTATCATATCTGCAAATTTCTCGTGTCAAGCTAATCCAGTTAGAGAAAGAGCTCCGAAGAGAACCGTGTGGCAATACGAGAAAGCCAACTGGGACGGTCTCAACAACTTTTTCCGGATCTTTAACTGGTCACTATGCTTCCTCGATAGTGACGTAGACTCCAGCGCAGATATGATTACTAATATGATTATCTTGGGAATGAAAACTTTTATCCCGAATAGGGTTAAAAGCATCAAACCCAAGGAAAAGTCATGGTTTGATTCAAGCTGTAAAGAGGTTATCAGGGAAAAAGAAGTAAAGTTCCGGTGTTTTAGAGCCAACCCAACTGAGGAAAACCGGAACAAGTTTAAACAAGCCAGGAAGGCCTGCAATGCTCATATTCGTCGGACCAAATTTTTACATGATCAAAAATTAAGGCAAAAAATACTGCAATGTCCCAAAGGCAGTAAGAATTTTTGGTCATTTGTAAAAAATATGAAGAATTCTTCTTCTTCCTCGGTCCCTACGCTCGTTGACAATGACACTCCAGTTGTTAGCTCTCTCGCGAAAGCTAATCTTTTTGCTAGGCAGTTCGCCGCCAACTCCTCGCTGCCAGAGATTGTCATGACTCCGCCTGTTCTTGAGCGCGTCAATGATTCCATGGGACAAATCTTCTTCCGCACTCGTGCTGTGGCGAGAGTCCTAAAGGATCTCAACATACATAAATCCGCTGGTCCGGATGGCATCCCCGCTATTGTTCTGAAGAGGTGTTCTTCCACGCTGGCAAAACCCTTGCGTAAGCTTTTCCATCTATCCTATTCTTCTGGGCTCGTTCCGAGCAGTTGGAAAACAGCTTTTGTCCAGCCAATCCCAAAAAAAGGCGAATCTTCTTCTCCCTCCAATTATCGTCCGATTGCACTTACGTCCCTTCTTTCTAAGGTCATGGAAACGCTGATAAACTATCAGCTTAAGAAATATCTCGAAGACCGAAAGCTTCTTAATGACCGGCAGTACGGCTTTCGCAGCAACAGGTCCACTGGTGATTTGATGGTTTATCTCACCGAACAGTGGAACAAATCTTTACATCGTTTTGGAGAAAGTAAGATTGTTGCACTTGATATTTCAAAGGCATTTGATAAAGTCTGGCATCTTGCTCTTTTATCGAAAATGCGTGCCTTCGGTATCGATGAATCCCTTCTTCGTTGGATTAGAAACTTTCTTTCGAACCGTTCAATACAAGTTGTATTGGACGGATTCAAGTCCGAAACCTACAATATAAATGCTGGTGTGCCCCAGGGCTCCGTTTTGTCTCCGACCCTCTTTCTCATTTTTATTAATGATCTCCTGTCTGTTACTTCTAATCCAATAAATTGTTTCGCTGACGATAGTACCCTTAGCTTCTCATATTCGTTCCCAGATTCACATCCCTCCTCTTCGGATGTGGAACTGCAACGGCAAAATATGCTAAGCTCATTAAACTCTGACTTAAACAGCATTGTACAATGGGGAATTAAAAACCATGTAGAGTTTAATGCTTCGAAAACTCAATGCTGTCTTGTATCGTTGAAGCGAGATATACCCTCCTTGCCACTGTCCATGAGTGGCACTTGCATCAATGAGACCGAACATCTCGAGATTCTCGGTATGTGCATCACTGATCACCTCTTGTGGTCCGAGCACATACGCGATGTCGCTAAAAATGCCGCAAGATGTTTGGGTTTCTTAAGACGGTGCAAGAAATTTTTCTCCCCGTCTGATCTGGCTATTATTTATAAAACCTATATCCGTCCAAAACTTGAGTACAATTCCCACCTTTGGGCTGGTGCTCCAGCTACTTACTTAAGCCTCTTGGATGGTATACAAAAAAGAGCTGTAAGAATGATTGGTGATAGAGAGATCACTGACGCATTCACTCCTTTGGTCCACCGCCGTAACGTAGCGTGTCTCTCCTTGTTCTATCGCTACTTTCACGGTAATTGCTCTAGTGAAATAGCCAGTTGCATTCCTCCCCTCAAACAATTCGCCCGTAATACTCGCGCTTCTAGGAATGCTCATCAGTTTACCCTCGAGCCCAACTTCGGACGTACTCTTAAGTACAGAGAATCATTTTTTAGCCGTACTACGCGAATGTGGAACTCTCTTCCACACTCTGTCTTTCCCAGTCATTACAATGTTCAAGAATTTAAGACCAATGTACACCGACACCTCCTTTTCAACCCCTTCTCTTCTTCCTAATGCACTCACTGTGTCTCTGGCATAAAAAGGGTATAAAAATCCCTTGAGTGGGTGCAAATTATAAAAAAAAAAAAAAAACTCATGAATTTTTGATGGCATCATACGTAGAACACACAACGACCTGCCTGGCAGTCTGGCACACACTTGAGCATGCACTGATCGTTCCTGCTCCTGCGGCTTTTCAACCCTCATTTAGTCACACATATTCAGACTTCAAAGTTGACTTTTTCTATTTCTTAACTCACTTCGTATTTTTTTCTTACTTTATCAATGGATTTCTGTTGGGGAACTCTTGCTTTGGTAGCTTTTTAAATAGTTCTTTACGATGAGTGTTACGTGTTGTGTTTGACTTTTGCATTTCTTTTAAAATTTTGCTAATCAGTTAAAATGCAGTTATAAACATCAACGCCATTTTATTTGAGGAAGAATATTATTTGCATAGATTTTCGTACCGGCCAGTAGGTTTGTTGATTTTGCGAGTTATATTTGTGCATTACTGTGATAATATTGTTGTGCCGTTGTTGTTCTATTGTTGTGTGGTTTGTTTTTTCTTGTTGTGCTTTTATTGTGTTGTTTGTATATTATCTTTGTGATTTTGTCGTGTTGTTTGTGTTTGATTGTTGTGCTTTTGATGTGTTTTGCAAATTTAAAATGGCTTCAACATCAACATGCTCAAAAATGAGATAGTTCAGGTGACAAAAGTAATTTGTAAGAACCTGCAAAGCAAAACTGAAGCTGTACAGCAGGTTGTTGATATTTTTTCTGTATCTGAAGGAATAGTGTACAGACTTCTAAAGGAAAATAGCACCAAAGGCCACAACTCAATACCAAAAAAGAAAAACCAATCTGGTCGCAGGATTAATTAATTTTCTGAAAAATTTACATATTTTATAAAAAAAATATTAAAAATCAACGGCTTCGTTTACAACACCGTGTTGTACCTTTTTGGAAAGCCAGAAACATCTTCTTTCATTTTGTTTCATAGTTTAAAAAATATTAATTTTCAAACTCAAAATTTTCAAAAAAAAAAAAAACAAAAAAATCATTTTTGAACTAAGTTTTTTCAAAATTTTATATAATTAAGTACTAATTTTGTTTTAAAAATTCAATGCCATTGTTAATTTTTAGTCGAAAACAGAAAACCGAATGCAAAAATGTCTTTTCGTTTATGAAATATAAAAAAAACACCACTTTTTTCTAAGAAAATCTTTGTTTTAAAAATCATTTATAAAAATAATGAAAAGTAATGGGCCAAGATGGCTGGCTTGAGGAACTCCTGAAAGATTTATTATTTCGTTTGACAAAACGTTGCCAATTGTTACAAATTGTTTTCTACCAACCAGGTAACTCCCTATCCAACTAAGAAGAGAGGAGTGAAAACCGAATCTTTCAAGTTTTTTTATTAACACACCATGTTGAACGCGATCAAAAGCTTTGGATAAATCAGTATAGATAGTGTCAATTTGCATGTGCTTTTCCACATTATTCAGACAATAGTTTGTAAAAATAGCTAAGTTCGTTGCTGTCGATCTACCACTCATAAATCCATGTTGATAGTCTGATATATGGTTTTGAACTAAATTATACACTTTATTCTTAACTATTGCTTCAAAGACTTTAGGGATCAGCTGAAGCTTAGCAATGGGCCTATAGTTTTCCACCAAGCCCTTTGACCCAGATTTGTTGTGATAAACGAATATTTCCACTCATCTAAAATTAAACCTTGATCCAATGACATGTTAAAAATGAAGCAGAGCAGCGCTGCAAGGTTGAATCTGCAGTTTTTTAAAAGAACAGGTGATATATTGTCCGACGAAAGCGAAAAATTGTTATCAAGAGAAGATAAATATGTAAGTAAGTCATATTCAGATAAGTATAAACTACCAACATCGATGGAGGGCTTACAGTCAACGCAATGTTCATACTTTAAATTCAAATCGATAAAATTAGACTGAAAAAATGTTGCAAAATTATTGCAAATAACATTAATATTATCGGAGGAGACGCCATTGTAAGAAACGCTAGATGGAATCCCAAGCGACTTTCTTTTTGCATTTAAAAAAGTCCAAAAACATTTTGGGCTTGCTTTTATACTAGATTCTAAGGAAAACATGTATTGCTTATAAGTAAATTTCCTCAAAAATTCGTATTCTTTTCAAATTTGCTTAAAATGATCCCGAAAAGAGGCACAAACCTTGCGTCTTTTTTGTAATTTAATCATTATATTTTTTAACCTGGATAGGCTTTTGTTAAACCAAGGTGGTTTTTTTGAATTATTTAAATACTTTTTTAGGAACGAACTCCGAAATCAAAGATTCTAAAATGATCTGAAACATAGTAAAAGCTATTTGTACATTTGAACAATTAAAGATTGGTTGCCAATCAATCCGTTCTAAGTAACTATTAATTGCGTTATAATCAGCATTTTTAAAATCATTTTGTGGTTCATTATTACATATCGCCATAGATTCATTTAAAACGGATAAATTTAATTTAATTTCAATCGATGTATGATGTATACTATTTTCTAGTAGTTTAAAACTTGCTTCGTTTAAATAAGCTTCTAGACCACTATCGACAAAAATAAAATCTAAAATATGATCAATGAAATTTAAAATATCATTAATTTGGTACATATTTTTTAAGGATATAATGCTATCAATTAAACAAAATTCAAAATCTTTTGTAACATTACAAGGAAACATTCTTTTTTCATCATTTGAAAACAACATTAGGAAGATTAAAATCTCCAGCAATAACAAAGTAACAATCTTCATGAGCAGTTTCGAAACAATTTGTTATATTTTTAATATGCGCTTCATAAATTTCAAGATTTGATGAAGGTGGTATATACGAAACAAAAAAGTAAACATGGATTTTTTTAAAAGATGGACGAACTACACCTACACAAATTTGTTCAATATTGCCCGAAACATCAGATAAAATAATTTCCTTACTTGTATAATCAGAACTAATTGCAATTAAGACGCCATCACCTCTCACGAGTCCAGTTTGTTCACAGGAACGATCTTTGCGGAAAACATTGAACTTAGCGTTGAAATATTCATTGATTAAAAAGTCCTTGGTTAACCAGGTTTCGGTAAGAGCAATAGCATCATATGAGCAATCAGCAGCAGCAACAGAGAATTCATGAGACTTTGTTCTCATACCTCCAGCATTGTGGTAATACATAGAGAAACAGTCATCACAACTTAAAATCAATCTATCTATTTGTCCACTATTCTTGAATTGGGTCCAACTCGTTTTTTGAACGAGTAATAAATGTTTCAACTTGAACTCCTGTAGGCCAAAACGATTTTTGAAGAACATCATCATAAAAAGTTATAGGAAATCCAATTTTAAAGTTGATAAAATGAAGCAATGAAACATCGGCATCTTTCTTAATAAGTTTGGAGCAAATTATACTTGTTGCTGGCAATTTAAGTTTTTGTGCAACATAATTTTTAACTTCATCTTCGGTGACAGTTTTCATAAGTCGTGAGACGTGAATGAATCTGAGACGAGGAACAGATTGGAGCAATGAAACAGCATCCGAATCATTACCTAACACCGTATTCAGTTTTTTAGAAAATTTATTTTGATTTCCAGTGACAGCAGTATCAACAGCTTCAAGATTAATCTCATCAACAGCAACATCATCATCATTTGTAACCAAAATCGGCATAACATTTTTGAAAGCAACATTTTCAGTCTCACTCTCAACATTATCGTTTTCTACTTTTTCGATTTCCTTACTTTCTTTTACGTCATCAACAACATTAAGAGGAACGCCAGCATCATTGATCTGTATTTGGACCTCAATAAAGCAGAAAAGTATTGGATTTTCCCTGGATTGATCATTTTGTTCATTGATAACGACTGAAAACTGACCTGAAATTTTTCTTATTATGCCTGGGGGCCGCGGCCACCTGTTGGTGAAGGGTTCTACCTGCTAGGTGAATAAAAGGCATCGCATATTTAGTAAACAACCATTTCCAATTGTAATATTGACTCATCAACACATAACAATGTCAAACTCATACTCTCGAGAAGAGTTAGCGGACATGCACGGTTTAGCTAATGGTCGAGATCGATAAGCTTAAAGACTTAACGCTGTAAGAAAGTGAAAGGTCAATTGCAGGACCCGCAATCATAGAGGAAAGAATTCTAGATGTGGTCTGACGTAATCCCTCCATTAGTATAAGGAGGATAGCTACAATGCTCGCAGTGTCCCAATCTAGAGCATGGAGAGTGCTTGCAACGGAACACTTACACCCTTACCACTTCACGCCAGTTCAGGAACTCACAGCAAACGACAGGTTATTGAGAGCAGAATTTTGTCGATCATTGTTGCTTAGAGATGAAACTGAACGCAACTACTTTGAAAGGATTTTCTGGACTGATGAGTCACAGTTTACCAGGGATGGAGTCACTAACTTTCACAATTTACATCACTGGAGTGAATCCAATCCACACAACAAAAAGCAGAACAAATCGCAACACCGCTTTAGCTGTAACGTCTTGGTTATGTTGGACACACAGTGATCGGACCCCGATTTCTGAATTCCGTTATTAATGGAGAATCATACCTAGAGTTTTTACGAGGCCTTTTGCCCGATTTGTTGGACAACGTTCCATTGGCTATAACCGATAGTTTAATCTATCAACAAGATGGTTCTCCAGCACACTATAGCTTACAAGTGAGAAACTGGCTGGATGATCATTTTAGTAACTGATGGATTGGGAGAAGAGGCCCAACAGAATGGCCTCCTAGATCACCAGATTTAACACCCTTAGATTTTTATGCATAGGGATTCATGAAGAATTATGTGTACGAAGTGGAAATCGTTTCTTTGGAACAGCTTAAAGAACGAATTGAAGTCGCTGGAATATAATTGCGGGAAAATATATCAAATATAAATTTATGTGCAGGCATTAGAAGGAGATATAATCTATGAATGGGGATCATATTGAAAATTTGTTATAAGTACTCGATAAAAAAAAAATAATCATAAAAGAAAGGTTAATGTTTTAATTATGTGATGTCTTTTATTTACCCTTAGGTTGCTTATTGTTTTTTCGTTCAAGAAAAATTGTGGTTTATTTGATCCTGAAGTAGTATCAATATTTCGTATTAAAACAAAATCACCTTCGGAAAACTTAATCGCTGACATATGATGCTTGTTATCTCAATCTCTTAAAATCAAACTATTTAAATTTCTTTCAACAGATCTCTTATCATCAAGATATTCCGACATTTTATCTATTTCTAAGCTCTTTTGATTAACACCGAACAATAATTGACATGAAGTTTGCTTTGTGGTTGCATGAACGGAATTATTCAATGCAAACTCCACTTGAATTAATAATCTAGACCAGTCAGAATGTTGAATTGGCTCCGAAACTTTTGCAAGCATTGATTTGATTATTCGATTCACTCTTTCAACTTGGCCATTGGCTTGTACAGAACCTGTTGCTATCTTAACGTGTTCAATATTATTATCATTTAAAAATGAAGCAAATTCATTTGCTGTGAAACATGTACCACGATCACTTATTATTCGCCTTGGTCGACTGTAATGTTCAAAGTATTTAGACAAGCAAGCGCAAACTTCCTTGGAACTAGTTGAATTTACTGCATACAACTTTACATGTTTTGTAAAAGCATCCACAATTACAAATATATGCTTTCGTTTTGAAATAATTGACGGAAGAGGACCAAAATGATCAACATGTACTGTATCAAACGGAATAGGCTTTTTCGGAATACAATAAAGTGTCCTGTTATTATAGGAAGACGGAACAGAATGTATTAAACACTTTAAACAATTTTTAATGAAGTTGTTAACTTTTGTGTTCATGTTTGGAAACCAATAGTTTTTCGTAATTTCAAATATACACTTTTCAGAACCCATATGACAAACTTTGTCGTGTGCGGAACGAATAATACTAGTCTCCAACTCTTTTGGAACATAAAAAAGGAGTTTTTCGTCATTAATTTGACGATAAACTAGTCCATTTTCCATGGTGTATTTTTCGACTTGCTTCGTAGTAAAATAATATTTTCGTCTCGGTTTTGTAGGGCCCTTAGCTGTAAATCAATGTCTTCAGAATTAATTATTGAAACACAATCGTTTGTTTCTAATTCTACGTCCAAAGAAATAGGATGATAACGACTTAACGTGTCGACATGGGGCATCAATGTACCACTACGATGTTTTATAGTATGGTTGTATTTTTCTAACATAAGAGCCCAACGAGAAATGCGAACATTTGTGCCCTGTTTTTCTAAAGTATGTGCTAGTGAATTACAGTCTGTTATAATACAAAACGGTATACCGTCTAATTGTGTGTGAAATTTTTGTAAGGAATATACAAAAGCCAATGTTTCTAGCTCATAACTATGATACTTTGACTCAGATGGAGTTGTTGCTCTTGAGAAATAACCAACTGGATGAAATTTTCCATCGTCCTGACGTTGAACAAGTATTCCTCCATAGCCATTAGAACTAGCATCGCAATGCAGCTCGGTTTCCCTCGTTGGACTATAAATGGCCAAAACCGGACTAGATACTAATTGTTTACATAAATCAGAAAAAATCTTTTGACAGCATTTATCAAAATGGAACGGAACATTTGGTTTCATAAGGTTTCTTAAAGGTTGTGATATGGTAGAGAAAGACTTAATAAAGCGACGGAAATAAGAAAAGAGTCCCAGACACTTTCGTAATTCTTCAATACATTTCGGAAATGGAAGTTTTTGGATAGCATCTAAATG
Organism: Sphaerophoria rueppellii; assembly: GCA_920937365.1. NCBI lineage: Eukaryota > Metazoa > Arthropoda > Insecta > Diptera > Syrphidae > Sphaerophoria > Sphaerophoria rueppellii. The sequence goes on from CAKKXW010000002.1 coordinate 58,485,266, forward strand.
TTTATTATTTGGCCGTATGCCCCTATCATTGATCGAAAACCCTAATAGTTCAATCTCGGAATAACAGAATTTGCATTTACTTAATTTTAATTCCATACGATATTCAGCAAGTCGGTGTAAAACTCTTTTCAGAAGTTCTAAATGCTCTGGAATAGTTTTTGTTGCTAATGTGATATCATCAAGATAAACCACTACGGAACCTTCACGAATAAAGTCTTTCAATGTATAATTTATAAACCTTTGAAAAACGGAAGGGCCATTTTTCAGTCCAAATGGCATTCTCAAATATTCATATTGGCCATCTGGCGTAATAAAAGCAAAATTAATAGAATTTTTATCCATTTTTATGCGATGAAAACCATTCTTCAGATCTAAAGTGGTAAAATAATGCTTTCCTTCAAGGCGTTCAATGCAATCATCAATTAAAGGTAACGGAAAACACGTACAGTGATTTTGTTTAACGGTCTATAATCAACACATAACCTTTTTTCGCCATTTTTCTTGGGAACTATTACCAAAGGAAATGAATATGGAGAATTGCTTGGTCTTATAATTCCCTGCTTAAGCATTTCATCAACTTGTCTATTAACAATTTGCTTATCAGTGAATGACAGTCTTCGGGGTGAGTAGCTAATTGGAATATCGGAAGTAAGTCTTAATTTCATAGAATAGTCATGTTTAATCACAGGAATCCTATTCAAATCAGAATAGTTTTCAAGAATTATTTCTAAAAGGACACTCTTATTAACTGCATCAAGTCTAGGATTAATATCATATTGTTCAGAAGGCGACTTTTCTATCGTTATATTCATAATTTCTTTTAGAAAATCATTGTCAAATTTATTCAATTCTAAATTCATGCTTAATTGTTGTGGCATCAGGCAAAGATTACATGTACTGAGCTCATTGTTATCGTTATCATTGTCGTTCAAAGAACTATACACGTAATGCAACATTTGGTTTGGTATTTTAATTTTATTCAAATCAGAGTTTAATTCCATTTTTGGTTCAAGAACTCTATTAGATGTAACACATAATTTAATATTAAACAATCGTAAGAAACTGCGTCCCAATAGCAATGGAAAATTCATAAAATGGTTAGGGACTACATAAACATCAACAGTTGTTTTGACTTGATTACAAAAGTTAATTTTAACTGAAATTAGTCCATAAGTATATATTTTGAACTGTCCTAAGCCTCTGTAATTTGTACTTGTTGTTTGATTAAATTTCAATTGTTTTGGAACTGAAGAAATTTTCATCAAACTAACCGGACTTCCAGTATCGAAAAGTGAAAGAAATATGTTGCTTACGCATATAGAACCATCAACAATAAAAGTGACACATACCTTATTTAACTCTGAAATTTCATTAACGTCATCTGATGCATCTTCATTAGAGTGTAAGTTCTTTTCAAATCGAACCTCATCTATTACAGCTACTTGGTTTGAATTTTGTGGTGATGGCTTAGGGCAATTCCTTAGCATATGTTGATTTGATCCACAACGAAAGCAGGATCCTCTACTTCTTTTTGCTTCAGTGCATGCGGATGAAAGATGACCATTTTTAGAACAATTGTAACACCTTATTGTTGGTCCTGATGTTGCCATTATATTCGATGGCTCTCCAGATGATTTCGAAATATTATTTCTTAACTTGATAGAAGTGCTTGTATCCTTATTCAATCTATTCGCATACCTTAATCTTGCATATCTATGCTTAAGATGTGTAAGATTTTGAGCCGGATAAAGAATAGCAATGTTGGAGGAACGGTCTTCAAAACCATGAATTATAAATTCTATCGTTTGAACGTCGGATAAACTTGCTCTTGAAGCCAATTCTTGCATCTTCAAAATATAACCCATGACGCTTGTATTTGCAGATGTAAATGTTGTTTTCTTCATACGCTCAATAATTTCGGAAATCGTGAAATTATGGCCGAAATTTGCCAAAAAATTTGAACGAAATTCCTGATATGTTCTTGATTTATCAATTCGCAAAAACAATTCCCCTTCGGAGTCAGGCTTCATTAGTCGTTTAACACTCCTCAATCGAAAATCTTCATCTGAACAAAAAGTGTCACACACATTTTCAAATTCAGTTATCCACTTCCGGGCGTCATATTCTTCGGAATTTGAAAATGCAATAACGGAATCCTTAATTTCGTTAAAATTTGGTTTCGAATAACTGTTTATTTCTTCCAGTTTCAACTTTCAATTTTCAATTTTCGTAGCTGTTGGATGGTTGCTGAAGGTGGAAATTCAATTCCAATGTCTGTCAGGGCTTGAATGAGTTCTTTATTCATGGTTACAAAATAAAGATATCCCACTTCTGAAGTTGTACCAATGTTTATTATTAAAACAGCAGATAGGTTCGTATTTTCAATTTGAAAATATATTTCTGAATAATAATTTTCTAATCATTCATTAGCAACGAAAAAAAAGAATCTATAGGTTTTACAAAATTATTTAAACAAAGTATAGAATACATTAGAACTGTAACAAGTAGCTAACAATGGCATTGAGTATTTCAAACAAAATTAGTACTTAATTACATAAAATTTTGAAAAAAACTTAGTTCAAAAATGATTTTTTTTTTTTTTTTGAAAATTTTGAGTTTGAAAATTAATATTTTTTTTAACTATTCGTTAAAACAATTTAATTTAAAAACAAAATCAAAGAAGATGTTTCTAGCTTTCCAAAAAGGTACAACAATGTGTTGTAAACGAAGCCGTTGATTTTTAATATTTTTTTTTATAAAATACGTCAATTTTTGAGAAAATACCCCTCCTGGATAACGGGGGGGAATAGACCCAACCGCCCATACGATTTTTTTTTGTCTCAACTCAAGCTACACGCTCTAGCTTTTTGGCACAATGCTCATGAATCACCCGAAAAGTGAAATGAAATTTCAATGTAAAAAAAAAGAATGGTAACCCTGTGGTTATTTCTTTACGCTTTTTCGAATTCAAAATGCGCATTACGGCAACCCTGTAAGAGCCTTTTTGAGAAAGGTACTTATTTGTACGAACGAGTTGCAGATATCCCTATCTTTCCTGTACTGCCAATTTTTATCGGACAGAGTATAGTACCCGCGAGTTTGGTATTGGCATTTGTTTTTTTTTTTTTTGTTGTTGATGTAGCACAAAAAATCGAAAACACCATTCTTGATAATACTAGCTGATTCTGTATACAATGAAGAAAATAAAATTAACGTCATGTCATCTGCAATTCTGCATATGAGGTTTCACAAATACATAGACATTCAACTATGATAGAAGCAAAAAGGTGTTTGCATGTTCGTTTGGTATCCGGAATCGGACAGTTCCCAGCAAACAATTCCCTTCAGAAACGATTCATAACTGATTCATGTAAACGAAGAACATAAGCGAAAAAGAATTCATTTATGATTCGATTTGGGTATATTTCACTGGGCCGCGAAACACATTTTTGAACCTTTTTCCTGACTCATTTACGAACCGGCTGTTCTTCATCAAAGTGGACGCGCACAAGCCTAGTTATGAATCCTTTTCGAACTAGATAAATGAACTCAAAGTGGTTCATTTATGATTCGATTTGGGTATATTTCACTGGGCGGCGAAACACATTTTTGAATCTTTTTATTGACTCATTAATGAACCGTATATTCTTCATAAAAGTGGACTCGCACAAGCGCTTTCGCTTTCATACTTTCTTGAATAGTAAATCGTCTTAGATATGCACTTTTAACTACAAATTAAATACAGGGTGATCCTTTGTTTTTATTAACTTTTTATTTTGTATTGCAATATTTACACTTTTTATTTGTTTAGAATCTTAACTAAACTAACCTAATATTAGCCTATTAAACTTTATTTTCTATTGCTATTTTTACACTTTTTTATTTTTTTAGAATCTTAACTTACATGTGAGTATTGCACTGTTTTTGTAATTTTTAATTTGTTTGTCACTGTCACTGTTTCTTAATTGTTTTTCCAGTATTTTAACACTTTCACTTATCTTTTACTTTTTTTTTTCAAAATCAACAATTTTCACAAATAAGATATTATTTTTACTTGAACACATGAATTCTTTTCCGAAATGAAGAATTTCAAATTATAAAAGCATTCTTGCAGTTTCTCGGCGCGACTTGTTTCCGTTATTAAAAATATATAACAAAAAAGTAAAGAAGGTACAGCGTTTTCTGTGTACCAATTCCGGATTACCAAAAAAAAAAACGCTATTATATTTATGTATGTGAATCAGCTGTTCCGTTCTATCAGATAGCCACCTATACCAGAAATTGGCTACGTCCAATCACCTATCGGATAGGCTATCTGAGATACCTGTATCTGGGATATCTTTGTGGACGAGAAAGATACCTGTATCCACATTGCTGTCAATACGTCTATGAAAAAAATAAAACAACAAATCAAACGCTGGAGAACAGGAAATTATTTATGGCTGTGAATCCGTCGACAAACTTCTTCCGAGTCACCTATATAATTACAAATATTATTCAAAAATCACATCGATAGTCATCTGCTTATATTTCTTTCAATTTTCTTTTAATTTGAAAGCTGATGAAATTGCGCGCCAAACAAGTCAAGACAAAAAAATCATATGTTGATCAGCTGAACACTGGGGTACCCGGGTATACTAATGTGGCTTTTCTTACAACCACGATGAATTGCTACTAAAATTCAATGTTTTTTGGCGTGTAAGAAATGTGCAAAAACGAATCAATCCCTTTTTTGAATGTCTGTGTTGTTCTGGTCAGCTGTAAAATCGTTTTGTGCATGATAATCACAACAATAGAAAACTCAGCTGTAGTATATGTGTAAAATCCGTGTACAAGAAGTTGTAAATCCGTTTCCAAAAAGAGATTCGAGAGAAATCAATCCTTCGAGAAATAAATTCAATTTCTTTGTGAAAGAAATGCGTTTACGTCACGGATCAATTCTTGGGTTGTAAGAAAAGCCACATAAAAATTCTCAGATACCTTCGGGTTTTTTTTTTTTCAGATAATGGTTCATGTATTTGCTATTTTTTCTTTGGAAAACAAAAAGCTATCCGGATAGCAAATCAAAGTCAAAGTGAACTCGCCCAATGATCCCCTTTTAGAAAAGAAAGAAGAAACCCTTACCCTATCCTATTTCTGTAGTTTATTCAAGTAAAAGCCAGAGGGTATAAATAGTTTGTTTACAAACTGATCTTGCTTTTGCAAACAAGCCTTAAAAAAAAACATAAATTCGAAGTTTTCGTCGTCGTCGTCGGTCGGTATTAAGTGGGTTCCACAACTTTTCAGTTCGATTTAAATAAAACTCGGGAAAATAAAAGCCAATTCGGTTAAAATTTTCACCTGGTTTACTCTTCCGAAAACTCAACTTTACTCTTAACACACCATCAAAAGTACAATTTTCCCAACCAGCCGGATGCCGGCAAGAGATTCAGAATGTGTCGGTGTGTGTATCATTTGCAAGTACCACCATCATCAGCACCTTGCCCCATTTCAAATCAGTTTCAGAGTCTATAAGATATCTGCCGTTTATAATCGAAGTCCATAGTTGATGTTTCGAAGCTGTCTCGTTCAGTTGGTGGTCGCGTCGGCCGGTTTGCCAATTACCATTTTTGTTAAGAGAAAAGTGATTTAATTTAAGTGCTTTTGTAGAAAGAAAAAAAATTACGAGTATTTCGTGTTAAGAACTTGTACCGAACTGTGTGCGTTCGAGGAAAATTAGTCCAAAGTTTCCCCACCTCAAGGTCAAATAACAGTAAACTCCGAAATCGGTTGGATTCAAATAAATTCTGCCATTTATTGTATCATCATCGAAATGTGGAGTACATCATTAGTTATTTTTTTTGTTGTTGTTGGTGTTGCTGCCAATGGTAATTTTTCATTTTTCATTTTTCATATTGCAAGTTTGGTCTTTTATTTGCTTAGGTATCCCACGCTTGTTGTAGGCTAACAATTTCCATTTTTGGATGTGCGATGTGAAAGTTTCTTCTGAATTTTCTTTTTGTGTTTAATTTCTCCAAGAAAACAAAAACAATAAAAAAATGTATGAGTGATAAAAATGTTTTTGTTAAGTAAGCAGATGGCGTTTTTTTTTTTCAAAAATGAATTAACGCTCAAGTTGCACCAACACGATTTATATCTATCAATATCTATACTAATATATAAAGCTGAAGAGTTTGTTCGTTTGAGCGCGGTAATCTCTGGAACTACTGGTTCGAATGGTATAATTCTTTTTGTGTTGGATATGTTGGTCCTTGTAAAATAAAACACACAAAGAATTTAACAAGAGACACTTTATTTCTGGACAACACGTCCTTCCACTTTCATTTTATACAATCAAATAGTTGGTTTTTGCAATGAGTGAATGATGGTTGTGTTCAGTATAAAAGTAATAGAATAATGGGGTGGCTGCATTCAGCTACAATTCAACAGTCCCCCTCAAAAACTAACTTAAATCAAAATTAAATAAGTTTGAATTCAGGAAATTATATTCATTGAACAATATTTAGTAATTAAATTAATTAATCAAACATATATATATGCACATCTCTATAGAACACTTGGTTAAAATCAAAGAAATATTCATTAGAAAATTCACATCTGTACATCAATTTAAAAATTAAGTTCAACTTGATATTAAGTAATTTTAAAATAAAGGTCATAACATAACATAATTAATATCAATAAAAAAATTAAAAAAAAACTTATTTCATTTTCATAAGCAAAATTCAGTGTCATTCAGTGTCTTCATGTTTCTTTATATACCTATCTGGGAAATTTCATAAGTCCAACATTTGTTGCATGGGATAAGGGAAAACCCAGAAAAACCTTACCAGACTTACATTAATTAATTTCTTTCAAATCAACCATTTGAAATTTTTGCATCAAATACGTTTTAAAACTTGTCATCGTTTCATTGTCGGTTGTCGCAATCACAAGATCGTCTACGTATAGTACTACATAGATATTCTTCGAAAAATGTCCCCTGTCTAAAATATAAATGCACCGATCTACTGATGAATTCGTAAAACCTTTTTCTTTAAGAGCATTCTCAAACATCTCAAACCAACATCTTGCTGCTTGTTTCAAGCCATATAATGATTTGTTCAATCTACATACTTGGTTACTTTTACATGCTACAGCTTCAGGAACTTTCATATATATTTCCTCTTTCAAATTTCCATTAAGGAAAGCTGTCTTTACGTCCATATGATGTACTAGTAAGTTAAACTGATTTGAAAATGCTAAAATGAATCTAAGGCTTGAAATTCTTGCAACGGGTGCAAAAGTTTCATTATAATCTATTAAATACTCTTGACTGAAACCGCGGGCAACAAGACGAGCTTTGTATTTTAAAGGAAATCCATTTTCATCATTTTTAATTGTAAATACCCACTTACAGTCAATTATGTTTTTATTTTCTGGTTTCGATACCAATGTCCATGCATTGTTTAGTAGAAGAGAATTTAGCTCCTCTTTGATAGCTTCTTCCCATTTGACTTTATCTTCTCTATTTTTAATTTCACTATAAGAAGTAGGAATTGTACATACTAAGGACTGTGCACTCAATATACAGGGTGATTCACGAGCGTTGTGCCAAAAAGCTAGAGCGTGTAGGTTGAGTTGAGACAAGAAAAAAATCGTATGGGAGGGGGGGGTCTATTCCCCCCTGTTTAGCCGGGAGGGGCAATTTTCTGAAAAATTGACTTATTTTATAAAAAAAAATATTAAAAATCAACGGCTTCAGTTACAACACCGTGTTGTACCTTTTTGAAAAGCCAGAAATATCTTCTTTCATTTGGTTTTTAAATTAAATTGTTTTAATGAATAGTTTAACAAATATTAATTCTCAAACTCAAAATTAAAAAAAAAAAAAATAAAAAAATAATTTTTGAACCAAGTTTTTTAAAATTTTATGTAATTAAGTACTAATTTTGTTTTCAAAATTCAATGCCATTGTTAATTTTTAGTCGAAAACAGTAAACCGGATGCCAAAATGTCTTTTCGTTTTTGAGAAATAAAAAAAAGACCACGACCACTTTTCTCTAAGAAAATCTTTGTTTTTATTATTACCTATCTCGACGTTTAGTTTTATTAACTTATTATGACACATTAACCTTCCTTTTAATATTTGTTCTGTAATTGGAATTTTATGAAGCCTCAATAAAGTAAAAAAGTATTGGATTTTCCCTGGATTAGTCATTTTGTTCATTGATAACCACTGAAAACTGACCTGAAATTTTTCTTATAATGCCTGGGGGTCGCCGCCACCTGTCGGTTAAGGGTTCTACCTGCTAGGAGCTTAGATGATTAAACCGCAATTTTTCTTGAACGAAAAGACCTAAAGGTGAATAAAAGGCATCGCATATTTAGTAAACAACCATTTCCAATTGAAATATTGACTCATCAACACATAACAATGTCAAACTCATACTCTCGACAAGGGATAGCGGACATGCACTTCTGCTACGGTTTATTGTTTTTTCATTCAAGAAATCATCTTAAGCTCCTAGCAGGTAGAACCCTTCACCGACAGGTGCCCACGGCCCTCAGGCATAATAAGAAAAATTTCAGGTCAGTTTTCAGTGGTTATCAATGAACAAAATGACTAATCCAGGGAAAATCCAATACTTTTTTACTTTATTGAGGCTTCATAAAATTCCAATTACAGAACAAATATTAAAAGAAAGGTTAATGTGTCATAATAAATTAATAAAACTAAAAGTCGAGATAGGTAATAATAAAAACAAAGATTTTCTTAGAAAAAAGTGGTCCTGGTCTTTTTTTTATTTCTCAAAAACGGAAGGACATTTTGGCATCCGGTTTTCTGTTTTCGATTAAAAATTAACAATGGCATTAAATTTTTGAAAACAAAATTAGTACTTAATTACATAAAATTTTGAAAAAAACTTGGTTCAAAAAATTATTTTTTTATTTTTTTTTTTGAAAATTTTGAGTTTGAGAATTAATATTTGTTAAACTATTCATTAAAACAATTTAATTTAAAAACCAAATGAAAGAAGATATTTCTGGCTTTTCAAAAAGGTACAACACGGTGTTGTAACTGAAGCCGTTGATTTTTAATATTTTTTTTTTATAAAATAAGTCCATTTTTCAGAAAATTGCCCCTCCGGCTAAACGGGGGGAAAAGACCCCCCCGTCCTATACAATTTTTTTCTTGTCTCAACTCAACCTACACGCTCTAGCTTTTTGGCACAACGCTCGTGAATCACCCTGTATAATCATTATATAAAAGAGGTCGCTTTTTGATTCTATCACTTTTTCTAGAATCAGTTATATCTATATTTGAATTTGAGGGACTTTCTTCCAATGAAGACTCATGCTCTATATAACCATCATCATTAGATTTATCATCATTATCTAATCTGGTTATTTTATGAGGGATTACCTCTTCTGTGTGTTTTGGCATTTTAGATTCGTTTTCAGATGTATTACACTCTACTGATTTTGACTTAAATAACTTCAAGACAGATGCATCAGTTTTATCAATGGAAGTTTCTAAATTAACTCCATTTATTTTAATAATTGGTCTAGAAACTAAGAACCTAGTTTCATCGACTATCACATCTCTCACCATTATGAATTTTTCAGTTTCCACATCCCACACCTTATAACCATTTGGCCCATATCAAACCAAAATGGCTTTCCAAGACTTCTCTTCAAATTTTGTAGTTCTGGTTTTATTATGTACATAAACAGTAGCACCAAAAACTTTCAAATATTTTAATTGAGGCTTTCTACCATGCCACAATTCATATGGTGTTTTGTCTTGTTTTAAGGCTTTTGTTGGAGTACGGTTTATTAAATATGTAGCAGTTAAGACTGCTTCACCCCAAAACAAAGCTGTCAGGCCAGCACCGTGCAAAATTGAACAAGCCTTTTCAGTAATTGTTCTTACCATTCGTTCTGATACACCATTTAATTGGGGGGTTCGTGGAACTGTTAGGTGATAACTAATGCCTTTTTGCACACAATACTCATTCATCTCATTAGACAAATATTCGCCCCCGTTGTCACAATAAATATTTGCAACTTTCAAATTAAAATGCGCTTCACTTTTCGCTTTGTAATCTTTAAAAACTGAGAATACTTCTGACTTATAAGATATCAAATATGTTACACAATAATGAGTACATATTTTCATCCAAGAAAAATACATAATAATTTTTGCTGTCAATTGTTGCAGGAGTGATTGGGCCACATACATCTGAATGTATAGTGAATAAGGGCCTTTTTATGTAGTTTTTATTTTTTGCTTTTTCAAAAGTTAATCGGCTTTGTTTACCATTTATGCATGCTTCACATAAAAAATTCTTGGTGGCAGATATATATTCACCCATTTTAGAAATAAATATTTTGATGGGCGGCTGCAGGGGAACAAACTCTTCAGTGAGTTCTTCGTTGTTAATAAGATGGTCAGATGCTCCGGAGTCTAGTATAAATGTTAATCCCTGTGTGGACTGTTTCAAATTATCACCATCACCAGCCATAAATGCGAAACTTAGATCACTTGAAGTCGTCTGCGCGGTTTGAACTATTTTCTTTTTATTGTTTTGATCGTTTTTTTGGTTTGCTCTTTTGAAGTAGAAACAATCATTCCTGGTGTGTCTCTGCCTACCGCAATGGAAACACTTTATTTTGACATTTTTCTTTTTATTTATTTTATATTTTTGTTTTGTAGCAGGATTGAATCTTTTATTGAATTTTTCATTTCCGAAGTTTTGTTTGGATGCTCGCGTTTCTACTTGCAGGACTTTTAAGGTGGTATCACGATTTTCTACCGCTAATTTTACTTCTTAATCAAGCAATCGTGTTTTGACAAATGCTAAAGTCAAGTGGTCCTCTGCTAAAGTTTCGATTGCGGTTACTATGCCGTCATATGAAGGAGGAAGGGTAATAAACAGGTGGGATATTTTATCCGCTTCCTGCAACTTAGCACCTGCAGCTAGCAACTCGGCAAATAATTCTTCAATTATCAGAAAATGTTTTGCAAGAGGCATATCGCCCTGGAGTTTTAATGTCAATAACTTTTTTCGCAACGCCAATTGAGTGGCAAGACTTTTTCGCTCATACACTTTGTCTAAACTTTTAAAAACATCTTTCGCGGAATATTCGTGTTTTGCTAAATTTAAAAACGAGTCCGACAAGTACTCAACGAACTTTCGCAATGCGAATTTTTAACAGCCGGGGTATCGCGATCTATAACTTTTATAACATCGAGTTCACTCAAAAGGGCACGCATTCTTATTTTCCACACACTATATTTTTCACCATCGAAAATTTTAATATTCTTTTTCTTTTCCATGATTAAATAAAATTATTGTTCCCGGCACGCTTTAACAAGCACAGTAACAGAAAGAATGTGTGGAGACAAAAAAAATTGGTTTTCAGACAGAAACGGTTCTTTTTATTAGGCGTGTTTTTTTGCACGCGTATATACGCTTAAAATGAACAGTGCACAAAAAAACGACAAATTTTTTGTTTTAGCAATTTGGCATCACAAGTTGATGATATGTAAACGAGTGGAGAAAGAAGAGCAACGTCAGCGGGAATTTTTTCTCCAGAGAACAGAAAAATCTCTTGCTCAAAAAAGAAAACCAAGAGAATGAAGAAAAGAGATCTGGATAGAGAAAGAGATACGAAGGCATGGAACATACAAAAGTAGCCAATGGTTTCCTTTGATTTGAAATATAACAACAGCAAAATCATAGCTTGCTTGGGTAATTATTAAATGAAATGAATTTCGAATGAATTTCGGAATGAATGTTTGAAAATTCATTGAAAAAGGTATATGGTAGCATTGTTTTTATATCCGCTTATTTCATAAGCGTGCATAATTATCGCCGCTAACTAAGCGGATATAAAAATTTATTGTTGTTGCATTTGCATGCAAATATTTTCTTAAGCGTATATACGCGTGCAAAAAAACACGCCTATTGTGTGTGGATGTATAGGTCGTATAGGAACGGAACTGTTTTGCGTTATGAACTGAACGAATGTATTTTATTGTATGTGGATGTATTGGTAAGGAACTGTTTTGCGTTATGGATGTATGTAAATGTGATTAAAAGGGGAAGTACACAAATCTTCGTATTTTATAATTTTCACTTCAACTTTTTGATTCGAGTATTTAGGCATTTACTTTTCTTTAAATGAACAATTTAAACAAACAATTTACAAAACACATGTATTGCGTTTAACTGGTCCCATAACCTGTTGGTCCTTGTAAAATAAAACACACAAAGAATTTAACAAGAGACACTTTATTTCTGGACAACACGTCCTTCCACTTTCATTTTATACAATCGAATAGTTGGTTTTTGCAATGAGTGAATGATGGTTGTGTTCAGTATAAAAGTAATAGAATAATGGGGTGGCTGCATTCAGCTACAATTCAACATAGTCCATTAATCGAGGAAGGCTTTAGGCTACTTAACATTAAGCTGTGACCAATAGGAGCTATGAATCAGTAGAAAATGTGGAAATTTTAAAAAAAAAATATTAATATTTCTGCGTTTTAACGCGCTTAATGAAATTGATCAATTCATTTAATGTTGAATGGTCCATTTATCGTAGAAGGCTTGAAGGCTGCGACCAATAGGAAAAAGCGTCAGTGAAAAATTTGTAAGGAATGGCAAAAAATATTCATTTTTGAAGGCTTCTGTTGTTTGCATGAACGTGCTGTTACTGTTAATGAATTAAGTCGAACAATTCTTTTTGTGTTGAATAGCTCATTAATTAAAGAAGAACTTAGGCTATATAACAATAGGAATCAGTGGAAAATGCTCAAAAAATGGCATTTCATTTTTCTGATTGCTTGAACGCGCTTTTTGGATTGAATAGTCCATTTATCGAGGAAGGGTTTTAGCTATACAACATTACTCTAATAAGTTACGAATAATAAGAGCAAAGCATAAGTGAAAAGTGTAGCTAAAATGGGGAAAATTATAATTATATGAAGGCTTCGAGTTAAGAACAATTTCGATTTAGAGAGAGAGTCCACTGTTTTAAAATAACTTCGCAACAAAATTCCCATGCGGGCATGATGCACAAGTCAAAGACGCACCTCTTGCCGATGGATGAGGTCGGGCAACTGCTGTTATATATATATTTTTTTTTTATCTTTAGAATATTTTCTTAATTTTTGTCTTATTTGAAAGCGCATTCTATAAACAACTTGATCAAGCGTTGAAATACACAAGAACTCATGCAGCGCCTTACCATCTCCAACAAAACTAATTGCTTTGTAACAGGTAGAACTATAAATCAAGAACAATGGCCACATGTTAGTCACTACGTAGTCAACTCATTCTGATTGGCAAAATGAGTTGAAATTTCCCCTCCTACGTAGTGTACAAATTTCAACTTCAAAGGTAGTTGACAGATTTTGACATTTCATGATCAGCTGTTGAATAAGAAACAAGCTTTCTACGATGACGACGACGCACAAAATCGGTTTTATAAGTTGCCATTTTCCAACCACTAATAAAATCATAACCCATCTAACAAATGCCTTTTTTATGAATAAAAAAAAAAAAAAACACAAACTAAAAAACTATCTACCTGTTTTAAAAACAAGTGAAATCCATCCTAAGAGCACAGACAAGTAATTATACAGATGTCTCATCCATATGGAAAAAAGTGTCCTATGAAATCTAAATTCACTAAAAAAAGCTTTTTTTCAAAGCTTGCATGAAAATCTTTTTTTTTCTTTTGTTTTCTTTCTTTCTTTATTCTTTTTCAACCCTTATATTTCCTGCACACGAAAACCATACAATCTGATGAATAATATGTCTTCCTGTTGATCCGCTTATTGATCAGGCAAGGAAAAAAATGCATCTACCTGCCTATTCAGTATACATACGTAAGATAGGAAAAAACAAAAACTATTTGAAGTGAATACAGAATTAGTAGAGTAAAAACAATTTTACTTCTTCTGATATTCGTTTGCAGATTCTTTGTTTTATTATGATTTTTTTTTGAAAATGAAGTTTTGCATGTAATTATATTTTGAATTCAAAATTCTTTAGGTACATTATTTAAAAGTTAAAACATAAACTTACAAATGTGTTAAATTTACGCTAGTATAAAAATTAAAGGAACACTTGAAAAGCTTAAAAATTAAGTGGTTTTTATAGGGCTGTATCTCAGTAGAAAAAAGTCGGATTGAAGTAAAATAAAAAGTTTATCAAAGGTTATAATTTTTTCTTTTCAAATAATTTTGAGTTAAGAAAATACAGTAAGTCGTTTTCGCTTGAGCGTTCCAAAATAAAAAAAAAAAAATAAAGTTTGGTTTGTCATAAAGTGAGCGGAAAAATAAAAATATTGTTTTTTTTCAATCTTTTCTATCAATTTAAGAAAAGGTCCAAAATATGTATGCATTTTTCAATTTTTTCATAAAAACTGCCGTTATCTTATGGCATTTAGTGACTCAACTATGCCTAATTATTAAAGCCCATAAAATTTAATTGATTTTAGTAAAAATTTCGCATCAATACAATTAACCGTTTCTTTGTTTCGGTCAATCAAACTTACCAAACATTTTTTTCGCATGTTAATCCGCCTGACAATATCATGTTGCGGTGACGTGAAATAACGCCAAGCCCAACGAAATAGAACCGAATTTGAAATTCGGTCTTATTCAGTGGCGATTCCTGGTCCTTATCCTTGGTTTACCTACGACTCTCAGGAAAGTTAAGAAAAAAAAACTCAAAACTGTTGTTGTTCAAAAGTCTTTTTTTTTTTTTTTGATAAAATTTTTATCAAGAAAAAATGTTTATTTTATGTAGTGAAAAATTATGAGTTAAATGAAAATTAAAGTACGAAAGTAAACAATAATAAAAACAGTTATAGTAAGCGATTTATGTTTGCAAAACAAACAAAAATAACAACGATAACAACTTAGAGGTGCTTCCGCCAATGGCTTTTTCCGTCAATTGCTTTATTTGGCTGGAGTTATAGCTATTTCACGGGTGCCAAGCCGATCATCAGACTCCTTTATTAGTGGTGCTGTCTAGTTGTTTTTTCATTTTAATCGAAAAACTTTTTGAGTTCACATTTGGGATTTGAACCTAGGACCAGCTAGTTGGGAAGCCAACTACGCGCAGTGCGTAGTGCATTGTTGATTTTAAATCTGACAGCTTTGGACATGGACTACCATTTTGAACGATTGAAAGCTTCTCGGAAAACAATCTTGTTCCAAATGATTTTTCTAATAATTGTTCAATTATGGTCTTAGTGTGAATAGCATTGGATTCCATTTCAATTTCTATCGGAAAAAATTACTCTAGTTATAAGGTATTTATCTATTGCAGCAGAGTCCACAAACATCAATTTCAGTCATAATTTAATATGAAATATTAAGAGTAATCTGCCTGAGAAGGTAGAAGGAGCAATTCAAAAAGTTAAACTCATAATGGGAAAGAAAATTATTATTTATTAATAAACAACTGCAAGAATTACAGAGTTTTGTTATATTGTGCGAGTGGATACAATAGAGAATGGATAAATTACATCATACAATATAATTTTATTCATTGGCCTAGTTGATGCCACAAAACAAGAGTTACATATTTCAAAAAAAAAAAGAACAACACATACTGTCCAACAGTTATGATTTATGAATACAAAAATCAAGATAATTAAGAAACTCGAAAAATATTTCTAGTGAACATTTAAATACAGTGCCTTGCATAAGTAAAACTGCTTCCGAAAAAATGCATTTAAAAGAAAACCTACAATAAGAGTGACTCCTTACTATTCTTTTATTGAGTTACATCACTGATGAAGCAAATTGAGAAGAAAATAAAGTACCGTTATTTTCTCTCCTGATTTGATGTATTGCAAAAATATAACCGCACAATGCAAATCTCTTTGAAGCTGCATTCAGTCAAGTGCTTTCAAATAAAAAACAACAATGCCACACGCTACGCATTTAAGCGAAATTGAAAAGGCAAAATCTTGGCTTTTCGGTCAAGCGGCCTAAGTCTTAGGGCTATTGGAAGACGAATTTCACGATCGGATCATGTCGTTCGAAATTTTTTAAAACATCCAGAATCTTATGTGACAAAAATAAGACCCGGGCGTCCTCAGTTGCTGACACGTCGCGACAAGAGGCGTTTCATCAAGGCTGCATCCAATTCGGTGCATTCTTTGTCGGAATTTCGTAACGAATTGGGTTTAGGAGTTTCGGTTTCAACCGTTTCTCGTGCTTTAAAAAGCAGTGGAGTAACTGTTCGGGGAAAAATGGTGCCAGCTGCCTTCTCAGTCGAAGCTCGAAGGAATCGCTTTTTTTTGCGCTTAACCTTCTATTTATTTTTACAGGCGTTTAGTGGGATGTATGCCTCTATCTCTCTCTGAAGATTGTATGCAAATAGTTACCGCAAATTTTTACGATATCAGAGATTTTTTGTGTATGCCAAATTCTCATCAAAAGGAAGGGATAAGGGAATCACTTTTTTTTTGCGTTTACATTTTTACAGGCGTTTATTGGAATGTTTGTGTATACTGTTTTTGAAGATTGTATGAAAATAGTAACCGCAATTGCTTACGGTAGCAAAGCGGTGTATCAAATAGATTTTCTGCACAAGTTATTTCTTGTGTATGCCACGTTCTCGGTTAAAGCGAATCGCTTTTTTTTTGCGCTAAACTTTCTTTTATTTTTGTGTTCAGGCATTTATTAAAGTGTTTGAAACTATAAATGTTTGAACCGTTGATTTGCGGAAGAATATTAAATATCTGAAAAAACATTTATTTTTCGAAATTCTTGGTTTACCGCCGATATACTTGGTTACTATGAGGAATCGCCCCTGGTCTTATTTCCTTTTCAAAAAGGAAACAACCCCAATTTGGCTTTAATTCTTAGGTCTATTAGAAATTGCGCCAAAAAAAAAATTTGGAAATAAGACCAAATTTACAACACAAGTTTTTCGGCTTTATTGCAATCTCAAAAAAGAATTAAAACTGAATAATTCTTTGACAACAATAAAGCTGATTTCTATTTAAAATTTGTACAAAAAATTGTTTTTTTTTTTTTTTCTTTGCATAACAGTGCAGTTTTTGTTATAAACACTATTATTGTTTTAATAAACTGCAATGCCGCACAGCAATTTTTGTAAAAGTAAGTTCAAGTTCTTTTTTTATTTGAACATATTATTGCCATTATGTTACTCTTCTAAGATTGCAATAAAGCCGAAAAACTTGTTTTGAAAATTTGGTTTTATTTCCAAATTTTTTTTGGCGCAATTTCTAATAGACCTAAGAATTTAAGCCAAATTTTGATTGTTTCGTTTTTGAAAAGGAAATAAGACCGAATTTCAAATTCGGTTCTATTTCGTTGGGCGTTATTTCACGTCACCTTTTAACACTTTCACAATGTGTCATATGAACATATTTGGATACATGGCCTTATGACACATGGCCATATGACCAGGCACCACTTTGCAAGCTGTAAATCAGATATCATTGGAAAAAAACAACCAAGCCATTGCAAAGGGGCCAATTTGACAAATCAGAAAATTCGCGCGAATTCTTCTATACGCCAATAAAATTTTAGTGCTAACAAATATTTGAACAAAGTTTATATGAATTTAGAAACAAAATAAGACCAAAATGGCCTTGTTTCGTTTTAGCAAATGAAATAAGACCAAATTTTCTAATTTTGGCCTTATTTCTTTGGGCGTTATTTCACGTCACCTCATGTTGGGGATAACAGATATTTGTGAAGTGTTCATGGTTAATACTGTTGTATTCAGTGATTATTTCTGTGAAGACAAAAATTGGAAAAATCTCATGGAAGAGTAGGAAAACTAGGAAAATCAAACAAAAGTCGGGAATACAATTTTTTTTGCTTGAAATTTTTTGTTTTAAAATGAGTTTTCAAATGGAAAAATTAAAGTTATTAAAAAAAAACTCGGAAAACTCTCTCACACTACAGTGCAAGGTTTTCAAATGGAAAATCGGAAAAATTCGAATGGATAATAGAATGTTCTTATTATTGCAGGTGCATTGGTTTCAAATGGAAAAATGGAAGTTTCAAAATGGATTTTCGAATGGAAAAAAGAAAGTTCTTGATAAAAAACTCGGAAAAATCATTGGGTTTCAAAATTGTTATTTTCTGTGCATTGTTTTTCAAATGGAAAAATGGAATTTTTTTTTATTTTTATATTATGTCCGGTAGGGAGTCTTTATCCGCTCAACCCTAAATGTATTTTTATAATATTTTCACTCTAGATAAGCCTGAGTTAAATCTAATTTTTGGGACAATCTAACGGAAAATTCAGCAAATAAAGAGACAATCGTAAGCTGTGTGGAATTCTGATTTCTGTGAAATAGTCAAAATACACCGTAGTGTCCGTGGCTTAGTGGTTAGGTGCGTTGACTTGAGAATGTCGTGGGTTCGAGTCCATAGTTTTTATTTCATATTTCACGGGCACTGCCTCGTGCGAAGAACTGGACATTTTTTCGTTCCTTCCTCTTAAAAGTCAGTAAACCAATTTCGCTTAGATCTTAATCAGTTCTTAAGAAAGTTATTGTGCGTCAAATGAGACCAATTTCATATAAATATCGATAACGCCAATACGCACCTACGAACATACCTATACGCACATACACACAAACGCATGAAAAGAGTTGATTCGAATTCTAGTGATGGTTCAAATAAAAATTTTAAAATGAGCACTGAAGCATTTAAATCGAATCATTTAAAAAAAATTTACATAACTTTTGTCTAAAGATAATTTCTTTGAGGACAGCATTTTTTGTTGATAATTTGAAATATGTACATACTTACTTTTTCTGATAAGCCACAGTTTTTATTTCAATAAATAATATAGGCAATTGTTATACTATGTAGTGTCCGTAGCTTAGTGGTTAGGTGCGTTGACTGCTAAGCAGTCATCTTTCACGGACACTGCGTCTTGCGAAGAACTGACAAAACTTCCAAGAGTATCATCTGTCATGAAAAAGTGCTTCTCAACTGACTGGGTCGTACGAACTTGCTCCTGCATGCTAAAACTAAATATTTATGATTACTTAAATTGCAAAAGGTAGTGTTAAAATAAGAGATATACTTTAAGCAACTCTGATTACACTCTTACTTACAGCTTACACTTAACTCAAAAAAAAAAAAATTATATATAAAAATAATTAGAATTATTAATAAAATTAAAACTTGGAAATGTACCTCGTATATATATTTCATTCCGAAAATTTAAATGCCGAACAAATTCAAACCTTATTCTTGATTTACTGAATTTTTTCTTTTGAAAATCGTCGGAGCCGTTTTTTTTTCAAATTAATTTTTTACATATAAAATTTTTCAAAAATATCTTAAAATTAATTTGGGTATGCAGTTCTTAAGAGCATGTAAATATACATATTATACTCCTATTTGGATTTTTAAAATTGATCCGTTTTTGAGATACAGAATTTTGAAAAAAAAAGTTAAAAATATTTCTTAAAAATCCAAACTGTAATACTACTCTTGTAGTATCACACAGTTTAAAAAGAAAATTAGCTAATGTTTGGTCCGGGATACCGTACACAAACAATGTCTTTTACAAAGAACTGAAATTCTTGATAACTAAGTGAATTCCCTGTCAAAACAAATGACTTCAAAAAATAAAGGAAAGCAAAAACTATTTGAATCCTTGATCTTTTAATTCTCTTCTTTATTAAAAGAGTAAGGTCCTCTTCTTAATTTATAGCAATAACATGATGTGAATATTTAAATTACAAATGTACGTGGAAGTTCGAAATTGAGAAATTGAAAACATTGATTGATAAATTATAAAAAGTATGAAGGAAAACATGAATGAATGAAAAGTATAAAATAGTATGCTATGAATAATTTGGTTTATTATTATGTGAAAATTAAAATTGAAAATATGTCATCGTTACATCCTCCCCCTCTGGCTACGAAGTCGTCTCGATGAGTTGCCAGAATTGTTAGCTCGGGGTCGTCCACGTCGTCGTAATGGATTAGTGGGTTGTTGGCTCCTTACATCGTTTGTTGACTTGATATTGATGTTGTAGGGCTGTAACTGCAGGGCCCATCCTGCAAGACGTCCTGTTGGAGATTTTAAATTCATCAGCCATTTCAATGGTTGATGGTCGGTAAGGAGGGTAACTGCTGCCCCTTCAATATATCCACGGAACTTGTCTACTGCCCAGACAATGGCCAATGCTTCACGTTCTGTGGTAGAGTAGTTTTGTTCTTCCTTTGTTAGTAGTCGGCTCGCATACTCTATTGGATGCTCTTCTGCACCCTCCCCCTGGACGAGAACTGCTCCGATCGCGTAGCTGCTGGCATCAGTTTTCAGAAAATAGTCCATTGTTGGGTTGGCTTGTCGGAGTATGGGTGCTGAGATAAGAAGTAATTTCAATTTTTGAAATGCCAACTCTTCTGGTTGCTCCCATTTGAAAATTGCTGACTTCTTGGTTAAAGTACTGAGCGGCTTTGTGATTTCTGCAAACCCCGGAATAAATCGCCGATACCACGAACATGTTGCGAGAAAAGTGAGCACTTCTTTAGAATTATTCGGTTGTTTCATGTTTGCGATGGCTTCTGTTTTAATAGGATCCATTTTAATTCCATCTTTCGTCAAAATGTGGCCCAAAAATCTGACTTCGGAACAACAAAATCTGCATTTGTCTGCGTTCAATCGCAACCCGAAATCATTTAAACGAATGAAGATGGTTCTCAAGTCACTTAAGTGTTCTTGAAAGGAGCATGAACGAAGTATTATGTCATCGAGACGTGTACTGCCATTTCTCCAAAAGTAGAGCAGACCTGATCCATGAGACGCTGAAACGTAGCTGGTGCATTACGTAGACCAAATGGCATTCGTTTAAAACGAAAAAAACCAAATGGTGTGATGAAGGCTGTTTTGTTTTTATCTTCTTCATTTACTCCGATTTGCCAATATCCGGATTGTAAATCCAGGGTCGTCATGTATGGTGTTGTTTTTGCTACGTGAAGGAGGTCGTCTATTCGTGGTAATGGATATCTATCTGGGATTGTGATGGCATTCAACTTTCGGTAATCAATGCATACCCGTATTTCGTTGTTCTTTTTGGGGACCATGACCACCGGAGAAGCCCATGGTGAGTCACATGGTTCGATGATACCTTTATTAAGCATTTTCTTGATTTCTTCCTTAAGCTGATCTTTTCTAGGCTCGGATAATCGATATGGTCTTGTGTATATTGGTTGATTTTGTCCAGTATTTATCGTGTGCTTAATTCCTTTCACTCGGATGTCATTATTCCACTGGAAAAGGTCATCAAACTCTTCGAGCAATTCCTTCAAACCTGTTCTTTCTTCTGTTGGTAGATGCTGAATGTCACACATGTTAGTCGTGATTTTTCTTGGAGGTGAGAATAGTTTGTTTCGTGAGTCATTGTCATCGATTGAAGAAATTTCTTCCAGCATTTCATCGACATTCTCCAGACCAAAACTGATATTGCATCCTTCTTCTTCATCAATGGACATATCGATATCTCTGGGTGCTCTTGGGGTTGGCGGTATCGCAGGTAAAACTGAAAAGTCTGGGTCTTCTTCATAAACGTACCATGGTGAGTTTTGCTTTGGTAATTCAGGCTCTGGGTTTTCTTCAGCAATATACTTGTAGTATGGGAAGTGCTTCCTTGGCTGATCAGCAAAAGACCAAATTCCTTGAGCAAGGTTCAAGATTATTCCAGATTCTTCAAGAAAATCTATTCCGAGTAGAGAGATTGTATTGCGGCTATTCCTCAGGATACTTATGTTGAGTTTTTTCGACTTATTTCCAATGATGACTCGTGTATTGGTTCGTAAAACTTTGCTTCCTCTTGAAACGCCGTCAGCTAGAGTAACTTCAGCTTGTTTCTTCGCGGAAAACATGGCCCGTCCTTTGGAGGAATTCGTAGAGGGCTTGGCTTCCAACACTTGTCTTGGCTGCTGTGTCTAAGTATGCTGGGAACTCTACGCCCTTTTATTTGTATTTTCGTTGTCGGTATATTACCTCCTGACGTTATTTGAAGCGTATTAAAAGTAGGTGCTGGAGATGACTTTTGACTACTACAAGTTGGGCAATTTCTTTTATAAAATCCTTGTTTGCCACATCCAAAACAAACGATGTTGTCAGGCTGTCTTGTACCTTCTTGTTGTGGATGTTGTTGTTGCTTAAATTTTCGGCAGTCATTTACCAGATGTCCTTTAAGTCGACAGAAGCTGCACCGAGTCGTTGGCCTTGATTCGGGTTGTTCATTTCGTTGCTCTCTAACTCGCTCGAAATCGCGTGCTAGATTATTTAACTCATTAAGGTTCTGAACTCAGTCCTCTTGATTTTACGTTTCATATCGTCATGGAGGAGATGGTATACCATATCCAGGCAGTGGGAGGTCGCAATCATAGGTTCCGGTAACTCCGCAAACAAAGCTCGTTTCTGGCATATGAATTCTGTAGCTGATTCATGCCTTTGTTGTTTCTTGTCCATGATGAGTCCGAAAACAACGAAAGAAGGCCTGCTTGGAGCGTACTGTCTTGTAACATTTGAATTGCTTCGTCCCAGGTTCCTGCTTCGTGCGAAACTCCATCCACCAAGTGCTTGCCGCACCTGTTAGAAGCAACGGAAACTCGATGAGGGCGTCTGCGTCTCCTACTCCTCGTCGTTTCTTGTATATAGTAACGTTTTTTATGAATGACTTCACTATGTCATTGTTGTAGTTGCCTGTGAATCGCTCTTGGCAAGTCTAGCATCGTAGGAACTGGACCTTCCAAGTTCGTTTGCTTTTTTCGTGGTGGCATTTTGCTGTCGTCAGTTTTAAGTGTAGCAGAATCGGAGGTCAGGTAATCTTCCTCTGCTGTATCTGTCATAGCAAAGCAACACCAAAATGTGTGCGATTAGCTCGATGTCTTCTGAGATATCTGTATAAAAAAATAATGATCCCCTTTAGGTGAAACGACACTGTTCGGTCGTTAACTTCGTTCTCGCTTAACGTTGGGCGCCAATTGTAATACTACTCTTTTAGTATCACACAGTTAAAAAAAAAATTAGCTAATGTTTGGTCCGGGATACCGTACACAAACAATGTCTTTTACAAAGAACTGAAATTCTTGATAACTAAGTGAATTCCCTGTCAAAACAAATGACTTCAAAAAATAAAGGAAAGCAAAAACTATTTGAATCCTTGATCTTTTAATTCTCTTCTTTATTAAAAGAGTAAGGTCCTCTTCTTAATTTTATAGCAATAACATGATGTGAATATTTAAATTACAAATGTACGT